>CM062613.1:37961696-38574196 GCA_025617555.3 Puccinia polysora
CATGTAAATCACAATATAACCAAAAAAAACAACAGAAAACTACCATGAAACCTTTCCAAAAATGCAATACAACTCTTTTAAACATAATAAACAGTCAATGGAGTCAGAATCTAAGGAAGCATGTTGGGGCCCAATAATATACTTTGATTTTTGAAAGATCCTTTCCAATTGCGCACTTTTTTCTGGAATGGCAAGAAATTATTGAGCCATTATACAGAGGTTGGGGTAAAATGAACTCTGTGAACTCCAATAATGGAGCACATTAGCTTCTTTGGGCTCCTCAAGTTCAGAGATATACCGTAGAATCTTGGATTCAATGCCTCCTCTGCCTTGGGATGATTTAAAAACCTTACTTTCAGGTTTGCTGGCAATCCTTCCTTTTTTATTTTTGCTTGATCCTTTGGCAGAGTTGGAAAAAAATTGGTTTGTTTGATACTTGTGTGATTCTGTTCCAAATATGTTAAGAAAAGTTACAGGACTGATGTTGATTTTGAGGTGTTCAAGGATCATCTCATGATGATATGCAAAGCATGGTAACTTTATTTGGGGGTCATGTATCATTGCACATGTTGGAGCAAATTTTTTCAAAGACAAGGATAAATATTTTTTGAGTTTCCCAATCATATCACATGCCACTGGAACAATTTGAGCCAAATCATATTTGATCTTTATTTCAATCATGTAACCTACCAGGGAAATTAATATTGGGATTTCATAGCTCAGAGTTGGGTACTGGTTGGAGCAGAGAAGCTTGGTTGTATCATTGAGGGGTTCAAGGAAGTTGATCATCTGCTCAACTTTCTCCCACTCTAATTGATTAATCTTGAATTTATTGGTGTCTGATTTCTCACAAAGAAGGTTTTGAGCCCTTTTCAACATGAGGTAAGTTGAGTTCCATTGAGTCTTTACATCAAGGATCAACGTATTGGCAGAAATTTTTGAATTGTTGTTGGAATCTTCACATATTTTTAGACACATGTAAAATTTTTCTCAATGTTGGGGTGATGACCAAACCCAGGTGGAAAGTATGTGTATCCTTTGCATAACGTTTCCAAGATTAAAATCTGCTCCATCTGGCTTGTCAACAAGGTTGTAAATTGAGAGAGAATTTTTTTTTCAAATGAGAGTACTGTTGGGCTCTACCTTGAGGCAATCTCTTGCAGCAAGGTTGATTGTATGAGCCCTGCAGCCTAAAATTTCCATCTTGTAATTGAATTTGTGATTGGTGATTGCTGAAATGTGCTTGGCCATTGTGATGTTATTTGAAGCATTGCCAGGTGTGATGACCACAAGTTTTTTGACCAAATCGATTTTTTGGAGGGCAGCACAGAAAACTTTGGCTAGATTAACACCAGTGTGTGAGCCTTGAAAATGGGGAACAATATGAGGTAAATATTTTGATCATCCTGTTTTGCATATTCAATTTATTTTAAGGAGGAATAGCTGATATAGTTTGCATTCAAATGGAAATCTTTCTCAGTTTCCAATTTTTATCAATCACCTGTGCTTTTATACCCAAAAATGCCAAACATTTTTGAAAATTCCAAGCATCCAAAGTAAAAGAAAGGGCTTTGATACCTTCAGAAAAATTCCTGATGTGCCCAACATGGGCTGTATGTAAATTGCAAACCTCATTGGAAATGGCCTTTTGTCTTGGAATCATTGGTGTTGTGTGAGCATTGATCATTTTGAGCAGACTGATAAACAATGGTAGCTCCACAATTGAAAAGGGCAGGTTGGCATCTGCAATGAAGTATGCAATCATCTTTTGAAACAAGGTTGGGTTGATTCCCATCTGAAGATACAAAAGAAAAAAAATTATTAAATGGAATAAGAATAAGAGGGAAATTACTTACAGTCTTTTCCATGCCCGCGCCTTTGAAGAAGCCCTTAATCTTAGATTTATTGTTGGAGGCTTTCTGGGGATTTAAAAGCTTGAGGATTTGCCTGAGGTGCTCACCCATCAACTTTTTTCTCTTTTACTTATTGCAAAGGTGGATTTTGCCACATGACCGCCCATTTTAAAGTGGAACAATGCAAATGACTTTCAATTTTTTACCTTTGGTGACAAAGTATGACCATACCCCACTTTTTGAGATATTACTTCTTGGAACCACTTGGGTATTTTTGGTGCTGGTTCATGATTCCATATCATCAGCCAAAAGTTTCCTCAGAGTTTGGACCTTTTTTGGGCAAGGAGGATTTTCAACTTGAGAAGACAGTATTTTTGCTCTATCATTTGACTCAGAATTGGATTCAATGCTAACTGGATTCTTAAAGGGGATGGGCATTTTTTTTTATATTTGGAGGGGTAGGTTTTGTTGTTCTTGGTTTTTCAATGGCCAGATTTAAAGGGAGGAGGTCTCATTTACGGTCAAGAGTGGACTGGATACCTTCAAATATGAAAAAATCACAGAGGGAGAAAAACAGGGATAGATTAACACAAGGGAATACGGTTGGATTGGTCAGTCCAAAGAGATAATGAACATGGAATATTGGAACATGTAAAATCACCATCAAAACATATGGAAATGGTTATCAGATCAATGTGAGGTGCCTAGGTTGGAGTGTGGAAGTAAAGTGGTGGTCAGTGAGTAAAACCCATTCAAATATGAAGACTTGAGATACTAAAATATGTTTTGATGGATGGGGCTGGAGCATATAATGTATTGAAACAAAGGTGAAACAAAGGATCAATCCAGCAGCAGGGGGGAGTAGGGGGGTGGTAAATGGATTTTTGGGTAGAAGGGTAGATGAGTCATGAAGGGGAACAGGATAGAAGCAAAGTTGGAAAATGAAAACGGGACAAGTGGATTATAAGTCCATACCATGGAAATAAGGGCCAAAGCCCATTTGGGCTTTGGAACTTGGGTATATACCCAATACCCACAGGTATTGGGTCAGGCCACCAAAAAATGATACCCAAACAATGGGTATACCCGCGGGTTGGGGGTTGGGTATGCCTTGGTTTCCAGCCCTACCCCCACCCCCCTCTCATCTTCACCAAATCTGGAACTGATAAGCATCATCATTTTTTCTTTGTCACCAAAAGATCTGGTAGTAGATGTTTTTTGGTGTTTTTTCAGCAGCTCCTTTGTTCCATCCCTACTGGTTAGTTTACCATCCCTTTCCTTCTCATAATCCTACCTGGATTGCAATATCAGCAAGCCCAGCTCAAGTTTGAAGAAGGTTGATGAGATGAATCACACAGACATAATTGCCATCAAATCCTATGATCATCAGCTCATCTCTGTGTAGACATTAACCCAATCACTCTCAAGGCTACCAGGGTGACCATTAAGCGTAAAATATTAGACCAACCTAACATGATTCAAGCCTCATTGGTTGATTCTATCTTCAACTATTCAGTCAGTCAGTTGTTTTTTCTTATCCAGCTTCCCATCATGCATTCCACACCTGATACAGCCCATCTGAATTTAAATGAGTTTTAGGATATTTATCCACCAGCAGTTTGGTCTTTTGCCTTCATCAGGAATGATACTCTGATTGAAATCTCAACCCAACAAACCCCCCCTTTTTCCTTGGCCAAGGTAATGGAATAATCATCCTCCCCACTTCCACCACATCCATCCTTGCCACTCTCATCTCCACCATCATCCCCAAGGCCTATTAGCAATGTGGTGAATCCTGGAACCCTAAAATGGTGCGTGAAATTACCCCCATTTCTTCCTTGGATTTTCCCCCTGCTTCATCTTCCCTATGGTTTCTGTTGACTTGATTCTACAATCAGGATCATGACCATTGGGGTATTTATTCAGTCCAATCCTTGGAATTCCCACCCTGCTTTATTTATGCCTTATTTATGCCTTATTTATGCCTTATTTATGCTTTTTTTGGGGCTCATTTGTGAATAAGTTACTATTGGTGTAAGGAGAATAACAAAAGCTTGAAAAGGCAAATGAAAAAGGATGTTTTTGTGAATTCATAGCAATATATTCAAAAATATTTACAAACCAAACAGCTCAGCAAACTTTTCAATTTCTGTCATTGGTCAACCACTACTGACACAGGCAAGTTCCAATGAAAACCTGTCCTTTTTCTCTGATTGAGAACAATCCTTGTCCTTTTCCTCTTTCTGAAAATCCAACTCATCTTTTTTCATATTTCTTTCAGAATTGATCTTCTTGTGTTGGGCTTCTGCCTCTGCCTCTATTTGTTTCTGCTGAGCTAGAAGCTCTGATATCCCTTTTTTCTCTTCAATTTCCAAATTACTCACGCATTTCTCCCTCTCAAAGTTAAGTTTATTGCTTTCAACAAGATTTTTAACTGTTTTTCAAAGTCAATAAATATATCTCTTTTGCCTTTTTGGGAAGATTTAGAAATTCAATTTATTTTCCTTACTTGAATATTTCTACTCAATGATTTATTCAAAGCCTCCAAAGCTAGAAGTGTGTCTTCTCTTTTGATTAATTTTGGGGTTGATGTTAATTGAATTTGAGGCCTTGGGATTTCCCTTGGCTGAGGTTGATGGAAGCTGACTGTCTTCACTCAGATCAGAAGGTGATGTAGGAGGCCCCATTGGCTTAAGCTTTCTGTTATTTTCAAGAAAAGGATGAGGCTTTTCACATGAAATCAGTTAAAATTCACAATTCAACAAAAGAAAAGAAAAACCATACTTACTTGAGGTGAGGTATGTTTTAACTGTGAATTGGGACATTCTTACCCCAAGTTGGTGGTATTTTTGAGTTCATCCAAGCTAGGAAGTGATGGATCCAGGAAAGTGTTTGACATGCTTGTGGACTGGATTGGGGCTGACTGAGCTGTAATTTTGGGAAAATTGTGGCTGATGCTGGCTCTGATGGTGTCCAATCATATGTTTCCTTGTTATTGGGTTCACTTGGCTGAGTATCATTGAGAAGTGTCTCCATATCATTTTACTCCGCTGTTTGAGCATCAAACTCAACCAGAGGGGTGATATTTGATTTTTTACCAAATATTTCATCCATTTTGTTTTAGAAATGGAAGATTGAATCCAATTTCTCAAGTACAGAGTTTATCCCCTTGGCTTTATTGGAATCAGTTACACCAAAACAAGTTTAGATGGACATGGAGTGTGCTTTTGTGTACTTGGCCCAGTAGTTCTTGAATTGCTACCACATTTGCTTTGAAGAAAATTCTGGCCTATCTTCTTTTTTCTTGATCTTATTGGCCATCAGGAGATAACCATTTACCTTCAAAGATGTGGGTAAACCAACTCTTGTTTCTTTGTTGGACCCAAAGGAAGAAGCACAGCTTGACGTGACTTTGAGCCTGTTGACCAGGATTAGGTGATATTCTTGCTTGAGTTGGCCAGATGATTTGGAAGCTGAGGGAGGAGGATTTTTTGTTTTTGAATTTCTTATGGATGTTTTTTTGGGTATGTGTTATTTGGTTTTGGATTGCTGAGGGGCCATTTTGATAGTGTGAGGTTTCAGAGGATAGTGTGATGAGCAGTGAGGATGATGAGATTTCCAAGGAGGTCAGAGTTGGATGGAAGTGGGAAGCAAGGATGAGTAGTGAGGATGATGAGATGCCTGAGGATTTTGGATTTGGATTAAAGTGGAAAGCAAGGATGAGCAGTGATGATGATGAGATTTCCAAGGAGGTTGGAGTTGGATGGATGTCGGAAATAAGGGATGGATTGTGTGGTGCAGGGTTTGTTTGATGCTGTGGGTACCTTTATATAATTTTCTTGAAAAAAACCACTTATTTCATGTTAAAATTCACACGTCTGGTCTGAAATAAGTGGGTTTTTTTGATTTTTAATGGCAGGCTTGAAATGGCAGATTTGGGTCAAAACCTGCAATTAAAAAATGGCTGGTTTGGTTAACTTTGATATGCCCTAATCTGTTGCAGAATTCTTGGGGTGGAGAAATTCCCCTACTACCAGAAATGGGGTGAGTGAGGAGCATGGCAAATGGGAAAATGGAGCTATAGAAATTTATGCAAGAGGGATCAGCCCCAAGGGATCCATTACAGGTGCCATGGGAAAGGGAGTACAGATTAGCACCCCCAGCTTTGGAAGCAGATACAACAGAATTCTGGGACATGATGGACAGGTTTAAAATATTTTTTTCACAGGTTAAACCTGCAGGAGTTACACCTTTGGGAACAAGCATGTCTAAAATTGATGCAACTGCCCTGCAAATGATGGGTCTTCCCCAATCAATGGGCCCCATTTGGACTCCAAAATGCTACTCTTTTTGGACAGAGGTTCATCTGAAAACAGAATAAAGAAATTATTCAGGATTTGGAAATGCAGTTTGTTAGTTTGTATGGAATAGATATTTTCATATTAAATGGTAAACCTTGTTTGAGAGAGATAGGATCTTCATCTCCTAGGGATCAGTTGCAAGCAATGGCAGAAAATACCTTCCAGAAGGAAGCAATGGTGTCTCTGGGGGTTGCTTTCCCACAAAATCTTTGGGAACCCCTGGAAAATTCTGCAGAGTTAAGAATGTTGCAGTTGTGAGAGAGATGGGTACAAGTGGAGGAAAGGAAGGAGCTGGAAATGCATCCAAAGGAGGGAAAAGTGGGGGTAGCAAGTGTGCCAAGGGTGTTAGGGTTTAGAAAAAGTGTGGGGGAAATTTTAATAAAATATTTGGACCAGAAGCCCCTGTGAGTCTTTCTATAAGGTAATTAGCAGAAATTCTTCTTTTTATGGCCAAGGAAATTATTTTGGTGTTGCAAAAATACTCTTGAGGCCAGCAGTATGTTCAAAATTCCATACAAGTTGTAAAATAAATTGCACACAAGGAAACAGGTGACATAAAAAACCTGGTGTTGTGCCTGTCAGGCTACATCCAGTTGGGGGTTGGAAAGGATAATTTTTGGGAAATGGTGGAAAGAAGATCAATTTTAAGCATTATTACATTAAATCTATCCTTGAATGCAGGCCTGAAATGGCACAAAACTGACATTGACATGCAGACTCTAGGAGGATATATGTACAAAGTGGAAGGGTTAGTAGAGCAGGAACCCTTGGAAGTGGCTAGGTTATTTCAGCCACTCTCTTATCTGGCCACAAAGGGGGAGGAGGTAATACTGTGGAAAAATTTTATTTTTTCCTTCAAAGCCTCACTCTAATAAAACAATGTTTTCTGCAAGGAGATTTTAACAGTTGCAGGAAAAAATAGAGATCAATTAAAGACAAAAATCTGTTGTAAAAATGCGGAGTGAAGGATAATTGGGATTCTTGAAGGTTTTCTGCCGCAACTGCATGGGCATGGATCCATTTCTGTGCAGGCAGTTGAATAGGGAGGAGCCAGGGAGGGTAGAACTGGGAAGTTTGGGGATAAATGCAGTGGGACTTAAAATTGGGAGGAGTTTGGGATTTTGCAGTATGAGGGAACTGGTAAAAGTGATTCCTTCCACATATTCATCAGAAGAGTGGAGTAGCACAAGAATTTAAACTTGTTCCTGGTCTGTGAGAAAGCTGGAACCTATGGAAGAGAGAATCTTGCAAGTAATGGGGGACAGAGGAACACAGCACTTACAGCAGGTGATTTCCTGGGGATTGAAGTATAAAAAGGTATCCAAAAATTTGATACCTCAGAATTATCCAATTCCGCAAGAGCTTAATCAAACTTGATGGGAAATTAAATGGAAAATGGAAATTTAAAACAAACCACTCAATCTTCATCTGTCAAGGTTTGAGCCAACCAAAAAAATTACAGAGGAGAAAATTGCAGAGCTGAATTTTGGACTGGAGGGGTGGCCATTGGAGGCAGAGTTGGATTTGCTGAGATTGGTGGTAGTCTTGCGGAGGAAAGCTCTGGAATTTGGGCTGGAGTAGTGTGTTCTCCTGAAACAGACAATTTGATATTCATATCAGATTCCTAAAGTGAACCAAAAACTCTGGCAAGTGAAGCCAATTCCCATTCCATTTTATGCAAAAGATGCCCTTACAGAGATTTTCTGTGAGTTGTTGAGGACATGGTTATACAATAAATACTGCTCTAGGTATTCTAGTCCTATATTTTAAGTTTTGAACCAGGACAGGACTAACTTAAAGATTGTTAACAATTTTCAGAAAATAAATTCTTTCACCATAAAAGATGCCAGTTTGCCTCAAAATGTGGAAGAATTGGTGGAAGAAATGACCAGAATGCTGATCTATGGCTTAGTAGATCCAATGGAAGGATAAAACCAGAAGGAAATTCACCCAGACCCTTGAAAACTTACAGAATTCAAAAGAAATTTAGGCCAGATGTAGCTAACATGGCTGTCACAGGGGGAAAAAATTTGGGATCAGTATATCAGGCTCAAATTTTGTGGATCCTGAAGGCCAATTTTCTGAAAAAAATCTAAACATCCATTGAAAATGTGGGGATCAAGTGGCCATCTGGCAACTACAGGGCAGAAATTATAGAAGTGAATCCAGTCATCTGGCACTTTTTGTGGGAATATTCTCAGTCCTTAGAACAGTTCCTTTTCCATATAGAGAAGGAAGTTTTTAAGTTCTTGGAAATGAAGCTTTCAGTGTGCTTTACTGCACTGGAAATACTTTAAAATGAGGTTTTGGGACAGGGGTGGAAGATTGTGGGTTCTAAATTTAACAGGGTCCTTGACTGGCCAGTTATGCAAAACATGTCTAAAATCTCTTGGTTTTTGGGTCTGTGCAGGTTTGTGCAGATGTTCATCAAGAGGTTTGCAGAGATAGCTATCCCACTGTGGAAAACAAACAGGAAGGGGGAGGAATGTGTGTGGAAAAGGGAGTGTTATTGGTCATTTTTCAAAGTAAAAAACATGGTGGGGTGGATAATGTTGTTCACAGGGATAGACTACTTGAAAATCGGGATACAACTTGCAATGGATTTGAGGAATTTTGGGGCAGGGGGAGTATTGAATCAGGAGAAAAATGGGAGATACAGACCAGTTCTCTACAAGTAAGTAATTTTCTTGGATGTAATATCATGCTAATTGCAGTCAAAAATTGATCTATGTGGGTTCAAAAAGATAGGGAAGTGCCTTCAGCATGTGTTATAGGGTGTAAAGTTTGATTTGATGGTGGAAATGAAGTCTTTGGAACAAAACAAAAATCCTCCTACCCTTCCAAATGCTCCAATGAATAGATTTTCAGCTTACCTTCAGTTTTCCTGCTTCACAGTGAGACATTTTCTGGGTAGGGTTCTTAAAATTACCAATGCATTCTTGCATAAACTGAATATTTTACAAGAAAACCCAAGTAAGGACCTGTATTTGGAGAGGAGGTGTTTAATGGTGGCCAAGAAAATTTTGTTGGAAAACAGCTCACCAATCTGGAAGTTTGGGTGATTTCAAGCCCTGAAGGACCTTTTTTCCAGCATTAGAGTTCCCAGGTGGATTAACAGAATCTTTGTATGGTGTTTCTGACAAAGTTTGTCCCATTCCTTTAACAAAATGGCAAGTTGTGTAAACATTTTTCCCTGGTTCTGCTTATTGTTTCTACAGGGTAGGAGGATCAGGAGAGGCTGCTGCATAGTTTACACAACAAACTGGGTCATAGGGGGGGGGGTGGAAACAACAAGGAGGGTGTGGGTCTGCTTCTGATGGCCAGGGATTTACAAGATGGTTTTGGATTGGATATGTAGCTTCAAGAGATGGAAATGGATACATGTCAGGCTTGGGGGGTGGAAACAAAAAGGAGGGTGTTGGTCTGTTTCTGATGGCCAGGGATTTCCAAGATGGTTTTGGATTGCATATGTAGCTTCAAGAGATGGTGGTGGATAAATTTCAGGCTTCCAAAATAGGTGGGTATTCTGACAAGGGAGGGCACAATTTTTTTATGAGTGTCCTTGGAAACAGTCCAGGTGCAGGCAGGCAAGTACATCTACTTACTAGTGAATTGGGCTGATCTTTTGGGATGGGTGAAGGCAAGGCCATGTGTTAAGCTATCTGCAGAGAAGGTTAGGATTTTTCTGGAGGAGGATTTGTTTGCATGGTTCAGTTTTCTGCATCTATTTACAGTTGATTGGAAGGCATATCTTTTGGGTGATCTCAGATGGTTTCTCAAAGCTTCTGGGGCTAATTTTTGGAAGTTAATGGAGTATTAACCAGATGGTGCAGGGGAAGTGGAAAACTGGCACCAGAAAATCAAGGAAAATTTGGTGAAGATTTTCAGGGAGGAAAGCAGGAAAGGTGGAAGGTGTTACCTGTCATCTTATTTGGATATTGGATATCAGTGAAAAACAGGACTTGGTTCTTGGTCTATGAGATTCTTTATGGGTAGGAGCTTTTCCCTCTGGTTTACATTGAGATGATGAATTAATTTTCTGTTGACTTGTGGAAGGTGAAAACATTGGCAGACTTGGTGGCAGCATGTGCAGACCAGTTGTTTACAAGGGAGGAGTGTATTTGGAAGGCATCCAGGGGGCTGAAGGAGGCTTTGGAAAAAATTTTTCAGTTCTGGGAAAAAAAGGACATCTCTGAAGTGTGCGCCCAAAGGATTTTGAATCCAAAATCAAGGTGTTTTACACATGGGGTTCCATGGAGTTTGATGAAACAAAGGAGGTAGGAAAAACAGATGTTTTTATGGAAGGGTAGGAGGAGAAGCTTAAAATTCTGGTCTATATTGCAGAAATGTAGACTAAAGTACAGGGAAAGCAGACAGAAGCTCAAACAAATACAATGCCACAGGACCCTCTCTGAGGCAGAGAGCAAGGCTGCAGAGGAATGTTTGGGAAAATTTTCAAAGTTGGGGGAGGAGAGTTGCAGAGGATATTTTGTGGAGGATATTTTTGGGTCTGTTTTTTTTTTCTTCATTATTTTCTTTTGTGGAGTGCGTCTGTTTTGTGGTTGGGTGCAGGGGTTACAAGGCTCTTTTTCTTGTGCAGTGCAGGAATCCATGATTATTTTTCTTTCCTTCAACTTTTTCAATTTTCTCTGCAGATATAAAAATTAATTGAAAGTTTTAAGAGGGGGGATATTTTTTTCAAAAAAAAAAAGACAAGCTGTTTATATAAAAGAGTTTTTTTTAATTTTCACAAGAATGTCTCAAAAAAAAAGTCATTTTTCTATGTACAAGTTGAGTTTTCATTTCCTCCTTCAAAGAAAGCAAGTCAGAATAATTTTGCCCTCCAAAGCAACCTCCAAACCTCCCCATTGACCCAATGATGTTCATGGAGGATTTCTGTGGGCAGGGGCACTGGTTGAACAATTGAGGAGTTCCAGGAATGAAGGTTTAGTTTTGCAGAGGTAGACTTCAAGTGCGGCTTACAGAAGGCTGATTTCATTTTTTTTGGGTTCTTTGTTGCTTGGGATTAAATGGCAATATGGATATTTGAGCAGAAGTTGGGGTAAAATAGTTGGTAAGCAAGAGGGGGTTCACAGGAGCACAGAGCCAAAGTGTGATTGGATAACTGGAAAATTTATTGGAATCAATCCATTTTTCTGCAGAAGAAAATGAAGGTTATAGAGTTAAAAAAAAAAACTTACTGTTAGGCAAAGATGCAGGGGGAGAAACCTCTGTAGACAAGGTCATAACATTTACCTAATGCTACAGGGTACCAGTGTGGTCAGAATGGGCTGGCTTTCTTGATTTTTGGTTGAAGCTGGATGTGAAGGTGAAGGATTAGTGAGGGTCTGAGCAGCAGCAGGATGCAGGGGTGAAGGAGAAGAAGGAGTGGGGGGTTTAATGGGGCAGGATGAAGAGGTGATGGAGGAGGAGGATTTGGAAGTTGATTAGGGGTAGGGCATGGGGGCAAAGAGTGACTGAAAGAGCCCCACTGCAGAATGCTAACCAAGTGGCATTCACCTCATGCACACCTACCTTTGTCCCAGGAAAGCAAATCAAAAAATTCTTCTCTATGTGGAAGAGGAAACATCCTATCTTCATTAGAGAGCTCCAGAAATCTGGAGGGGGGACCCACAACTAAAATTGAATTTCCTTTTCATCTGGGATCACAAATTCATCCATAGGGCTGCAGTGGGTTTATTTTTAGATACCTTGGCTTTAGGAGGAAGTATGGGGGTGGGGGGGAGGATCTGGAAAGCTTGTGGAAGAAACCACAAAAAATCAGAAGTGATGAGCCGGTCTAAAAGGATTGCAAGTGGGGTGGATGCCAGTATGAAAGCAAGAAAAACAAGTGTTGGCACAATTTTTGAAGGATGGAGACAACATTGTATTTATATTTGAGAGGTATTTGAACATTAAATTGAGAAGGGAAGAGTTTTTTGGGTATGTGGGTATGTAGGAATAGGTTTGATGAATTTTGAGCAATGAGTTAAAAAGTTCAATATTCAAGATGTGAAATATTGTTTTATAATGACTCTAAATGGATTGGAGTGGAAGTTAGTTTCCATGAAAGATCCTTAGCTGGTAGAGGATGGAAGTGCAAGGTTGTGAGCCCAATTTCAAGATGGAATGGAACTAGTTCTGCAATTGAAAGTGCTGAATTAGTAACTGGAGATAGAAGGCCTCTTGAAATTTGAAGGTAGAAGCAGATTGAATTTGATTGTAACATGCTTTTGGTTCCCTGTTTGTAGACTTTGTTAGATGATACTGAGGAGAGTGGGATATGTTGATTTGATGGTAAACAATAACCCAAGAAATTTGGAGCATGACAGTGCCTTTCCCTCAACACATTGTCATTTACAAAAATAATGAAGATCATGGTTTAGAAAGATTAATCAATATTGTCTTCCCAAACTTACAAAACCACTAACTTGATACCAGTTACCTAATTGAATGTGTTCTTCTATGTTTAAAGAATGCCTCAGTGTACATGATAAATTACTTACTGCTGAATTGAATTAAATGAATGGGAATGAGGAAAGGGATGTAATGAATATTTAATCAAGCCATAATTCTGCCAAGGATGACACTCAAAATTTCTACCAAAAATAGTTTCTCAATTCATTTCTTCTCCCAAAATTTCTTCCTTGTAGATTAAATCTGAAAGTGGGGCACCCATATAACAATTTTGAGGAATGTGGACCCTAACGTTGGTCTTTGAAATTGAACTTGATTTATTATGGTTAGATTGGGAACAGATGTAATATTTGCCAATATAGCTACAGGTGATTGATTCCATGTTTTGGTGGCTATTTATAGACACAAATAGTATATTCTCAGCAGTGGACTAGCAGACTGGTGAGGCTCAGCAGTGGACTATTAGACTGGTGATGCTCAGAAGTGGGTGTATGTGGTATTTGCAGCAAAAAGGAATGCTGATCCTTAATCTTTCCTATTGCAGCATTAAAGGGATCATGGCGCAGAAAGCAGGAGCTAGCCTTGTTTGGCAATTATGGATTTAGGAAAGTGTCTCTGGGACTGTATTTATATAGGTGCAGAGAAGCTTATGACCAAGGCAAGCAATTGGAAGACTATCAAGTATGTGTTTGAAGGACAACTTAGGGGTATTCAGGGGGATTTTTGGATATTTTACACAGTAGTTGGGAAAATAAGACATGAATTTCAAGGATGCAGTATGATGAGATTGAAGAGGACCTACTGAGGAAGATTTACATGGATCTTCCTAGGTAGGCATATTGGGGCAGATTGACTAGTAAGACTATTGGAGATCACAAGTAATTCCATAACTAATGGATGTAGATAGATTGACTAGGAGGATCATAGTTTTTATTAGTTGGAGTCAATTGCAGAGGTTCCTAAGGAGGGAGGGAAGTGCAGAGGAAGTCATTTGTTGAAGTTATTTGCTCTCTGAGTCTGTATTTGGGTTGTACGTATAAAAGATTGTTCTTTCTAGTTTTTTGGGGATGGAAAAATGTATCATAGAGAGGAGAGAATATTATAGCTTATTTTATTGATATTGTAATAGAGATTGAGTCATCATGTTTACAAGTCTTGTTTCTTGCAAATCTATAGCAAAAAAAAATAAATTACAGGGAATTCAAGGATTGTTTTCCAGGAGGATGTGTTGTAGAGATGTGACTAGGGAGTTTTTGCAGAGTAGTTCTTGTTTAGTAGTTTGCATTGGATATTACAGAAAAATAGTTTTTTAATAAACCCCAGAGAAGAGCAGGCTTGTGTTGGATATTTTTCAGAGTAAACTTTCTTGCACCAAAACTGGAAACATGGAGGCCATTCCACACTTACCCTTGATTAAGAAATAACAATACCAGGCAATTTAACATGTTGGTTTTTATCTTCAAGAGCCAGTTTTCACCCATGGGCAGTTTCAGTTTAAATTTTCAATTTTTAGATGCAGAAATTTCACAAGGGTGGTGGTTTTAACCTGAAAACAATATTTCATTTGAAACTGACAACATTGTTTACCATGAGTTTTTGAATGCCATCCATTACTGAAATTACATTGTGGTAGACCAAACCTGTCTTATAGCCATCAGACTCACTTTTCTAGTGTAAAAATAGCTCAAACCATCAAATTAACCTTCAAAATGGATTCTACATTAAAAATAACCTATAGTCACTCAGCCAAAGTACCCCTCTATCCCTCATGGATTAGAAGATACAGCCCAACAAACCTCCAACTGTGGCAAACTCATACCCAACCAGGTGTCACAGCTCTTTGGAAGGCATAAAGAAATACCTTGGAAACCCTCAATTACATACCAGTAATAGCTTACCCTCAACACCAGGACCATACACCTTCACTGGCACCTCACCAAACAAACAAGCAAGTATACATACAGAAGGCTGTGCAGAAGTATACAGGAACAGTGCAGGCAGGAGGAAGTGAAACCAGTCTCAAACAAAACTAAAAAAACAAGCAAATATAAATACACAAAGCTGTGCAGAAGTATACAGGAACAATTCAGTCAGAAGCATGTGATAACCAAACAAACTACCAGTACCAACAACCCCCAGCACCACACAGCAATTTATAAAGCCAGTAGCATGTGAGACCAAATAAACTACCAGTACAAAAAACCCTCAGAACCACATAGCAATCTATGCAGGCATAAGCATTTTTTAACCAAACAAACTACCAGTACCAAAACCCCCAGCACCAGACAGCAATTTCTGCAGCCAGTAGCATTTGATAACCAAACAAACTACCAGTACCAACAACCCCCAGCACCACACAGCAACTTATGCAGCAAGTAGCATGTGATACCAAACAAACTACCAGTACCAAAAAACCTCAGCACCACCCAGCAATTCATGCAGCCAGTAGCATGTGATACAAAACAAACTAGTAGTACCAAACAACCTCAGAACTACACAGCAATTTATGTAGTCAGAAGCATGTGATACCAAACAACCCACCAGTACAAGTACCACAGGGCTACCCAGCAATATAAGCAGGCAGTCAAGACCATGCAGCAACAAACAAACCACCAGTAATGCACAGAAATACATGAAGGTAGAAGAAAGTAGCACCAAACCAACCACCAGTACTGCACAGGAATATACTTTATATTCACTTGAAAGCAGTCTATACAGGGCTGTGCATGCATGAAACCCCTGTACCAGCTTTTTCCAACCAGCAGAAATGCCTCATGTAACTGTAAAAGCTTTTTCAAACCAGCAAAAATTTCTCATGTAGTTTTATCTCACTGTTCCTCACCAGAACAGGGAGAACCCTCAGGGGCAGCCTTGAGCACCCCTGGGGGAAGGGATTTCTTATTTAAGGAGGGCCTCTCTGCCCTATCCAAGTTTTATGATCCCCACTCACAAACCATCTCATGCCATCTGGCTCCTGCCATCTGGCCTATTCACCCAATCACCCAACCCATCCATCTGTTGTACCTACCCAGATAAATATTATCAGTGAATCAGTTAGAAAGGAAACAAGAAATCAGAAACCAAGTTATTACCCATCTTTAGCCCATTACACCACCCAACAGGTGCTTGAATAAGGGTTCTTCTGTGACCTACATATTCAGCACCAAATGAAAGAATAACCACCCTTCAATCAATAAATAACCCATACAAAGAAAGAGAGCACAACCAAAAGCAACCACCAACCTTTCCCTTTACCCATCCCCCTGTGGGTAAACCCATCTTTGGGTCCTCTCCTGAACCACCCATTTGATAACCCCTTGAACCCTTTAATATTGGGATATTGGTTAAGATCAAATATATCTGATCAACCACTAACCATAATCCAATACATCTGGTCCATTCTTCAACAAATCCTACCAACAAACAGTTAATAATCAATCTAGGTCTGATCTGAGACCTATATTAAGTCTCAAAGAAACCAGCCATTAATTGAAATAAATTATTCTTCAGACTTACTATAGTACTAGAAGTGCAGGCAATTCAAAACCACTCTTAGTATATACTAATACTCCAAAGAAGTAGAAGTAATACCAAATTCCCCTTCAAGGACTTCCAGCAAGCTATTTGCTACTTTATTTATATAAATCCCACAGGAGTCTCTACAAAGTAATTAGATTTCCATGATATATAATATTTTTACTTGCTTATCTGTTGAAAAACTTGAACAATTGTTCATTTATTTTTTTAAAAAAATCCATTCCCCAAATCTCCCACTTGATCAAAATCATTTCAAAATATCCCATTTTTTCATGTCAATTTTTTTTATTCAATCCATTCCCCAAATTTGGGGGCAATACTCTAGTATCTCTATAAAAATTTTTTTTTTTTTAAGGTTGGAAAATAAAAACATTGACCTCCTTCAAAAACCATTGACTAGCTGGCCTTGTTTGTGTTAGGACTTGGTATTGGAAATTGTTAAGGATCTATGACTTTGGGACATGGAGCAGGTATAAGTACCCTTCTCTGTGTCACTGTTAACCTGTGGATGACAGCAATGCAGCCAAGTAACCATGGGACACCCAATTCCCAACACCCACCCCTTGGCAAGATTCTGGCACCCCTAAACCAAATAAAGAAAAACAAACAATGAGGACAAAAGACCCACCCATCACCATACACCATTGAAGGGAAAGGAGATATGAGGAGAACCCACCCCTTTTGCCATATACCGGTAACAGTTTGAATAGTTGAGAGACAAGAGTCCCAAGCAAATTGGTATGGCAGGAGAAAGAGTTGAACAAGAGGACTATTAGTAATTGCAATCTAAGTTCCTGCCATGATTGTAGCCCCCAAAGTTATTGCTATAGTCATATACACCTCCCCTGCCATCATACCCACACCCACCATCATAATCATAGCTCCCACCGCTGTCATGCTCATATCCCCCAGTATTACTATAATCATCCACCCTGTTGTTGTAAGGTCCAAACTGGTCCATGATGGGAGATGGTGATTGGTCATATTGCAGGCCTAAGTATGGGGACTGGGGCCTGAGAGGTGAGAATGGTGGTGGTAGATCATTGAAGTATGGTGACGCAACCAGGAGAGGAGGTGGCAATGCTAGCAGGCTATTGGAGTAGCAAGTCAAGTATTGGTCTTGATGTTGCAGAGGTGGTGGTGACACTGGCAGATCACCAGAGTAGCAACTCCATGCTCTGAGAAGAGGTGTGGACTCTTCCTCATAATCTGAGTAGAGGTATGGCCATGTGGGGGGAAGTGGTTCTTGCTCATCATCCAAGTAGAGGTATGGCTGTCTTGGGGGTTGTGGTTCTTCCTCTTCATCCAAGTAGGGTTATGGCTGTTGAAGAGGTTGTGACTCTTGCTCTTTGGAGTGGGGGACATTGATCAGGGACAAGGTGGTGACACTGGTGGAGTGTTGTAGTAGAACACAACCAAAGAGGAGTGATTGACTGTTGCATTTGTTCTCCTGGTGAGCAGGGAGATGTTGGTTGGAGAGACTGAAGGTCATTCTGAGCCTCATCATCTGGTTGGGCAATATCACAATCTTGGTCAGGATTGTCTGGGGACTTGTTTGTGTCATCCTCAAGGATGATTTCTACAGATGACCCATTCTCTTCAAGATCTTGAGAGTAATTGGATGTGTAGTCATCATCTGGTGCAGTACAATTGGTAAGGGAAGGGACAATTATGGGAGGGATTGAAATTTGACTGGAATGCTTGTTAATAATGCCACAAGTGTCCTGTGTATGACTAGGAGCACTTGGTTGGGTCTCCTCAAGCTTTGGACCCGGTCCTGCTGTTGATGCAACATGCTGCCTCTTCCAAGCCTGAGAGCAAGCAGTGGGACCCTGTTGGCAAGGTTGGTGCAAATGTGCAGAGGCAAAGTTAAACAAACCACAACTTTCTCTGTAACCCTTGGGATGGGTTGGTTGATCCATTGGGGGGGCATGTGGGGGGGGCATGTGGGGGGGGGGGGCATGTGGGGGGGGGGGGGCATGTGGGGGGGGGCATTTGGGGGGAGGTCTGTTAAGTTTGAGAAAAATTTCTAGATCACCAAGAAAAGTAAGGACACAATCCACAGCAGCATGGTGATTGTTAGGCATAGTGATATGACCAAGCAAGCAAGGGAAGGGGAGGGAAGGGAAGAAATAGAAGAAAGATCTTTTGGAATGGAGTGTCAAAAAAAATTGAGAGCTCTTCAGCGGAGCTGGTAACACAGGCTCATAACCTGTTAGCACTTGGTATTGGACATTGGTAAGGATCTATTACTGTGGGACACGGAGCAGGTATAAGTACCCTGCTCCGGGTCACTGTCAACTTGTGGGTGACAGCGACGCAGCCGAATAACCATGGGACACCCAAGTCCCAACAGTTTGCTGCAATCTTAGCCGCAAACTGGATGCGGCCCGTGCATCTACTTCACTCAAGCTTTAGCACGGGGTAAAAGGCTTCCCTCCCCCATTTTGGGAGCAATATACGCTAGTGTAATCTATGGCGAAGTATTCGCAATTTGACACGCGCGACATCAAATGCCCCAGTGTAGATTATGCAAAATCGTCAACGCATTGCATGCAGTGTCAGCAGCGGTCACAGCAACTCGCACGCATTGAGTAGTAGCCTGCTCGAGTCCCGGACTGTTTACCTTTTCCTCGTCTTGACAGGGGCCAGCCGACACATGTCCCAGTCTTGGTCTGGTCAATGATCCGCGGGGCTGTTGTTGTTCTTGAAGCATGGTGGACTGTCGGCCTGAGTTTCCAGGGTTCTGCGCTGATGTATTGCCCATTGGGTATCGCACTAGGCAGTGCCGCAGTGTTCTATTGGGAACTGTTCAACTCTTTTTTGACTTGCGTCGGCTCTGGGTGCTAACGGCACAATGGGCTTTAATTTGATGCCTCCGTTGGCACTCAAACGGTGCACAAGTCCTCGTAGTTCTCCGACTCGGCTTTGGCTTCGAGTTGGCCGTGCAGCAATTAAGAAATTTTCTGGGCTGTCTCGGTACTACAAACACCGTCAACTGACGTTGTTCAATTTCTTATCTCTCCACCAGAGTCGGTAGAATTTGGAAGTTAACACTCCTATAAATCTCTATAAGCCCGGGTGAAGATGAGAGTTAGCTCCGTGATTTGCTCGCCCCAATAAGGAACATTCAAGCTGATAGGCTGATTGTTTCCAAAACTTGATTTGTCCCCTCACATTTCTTTTCCTGTTCCGGCGCAGCACTCGTACTTCAAAATCGCCCACACCAATCTGTTCGACTCACACACCAACTCATCCGATTCACACATCTTGATCTCTCCGTAATCACCCAGCATGAGTTTTTCCATGCTGAGCACTCAGGCTATGTATCGGTTCTCAACTCCGATTCACTTATCACCCTTGACTGTTCGCAAACGTGCGTTGACAGTAGGATGGTGTGCCACCTCTGTGCACCAGTACTCCCGTCGGAGTCCAACCGGTAAACTGATAGGGTCATGCCAGTTCTTCTCAAGTGCCAAATCACCTGGTAGCGCCGAAGGTTCCACTACCTTTACCCATTTCAAAGGTATGAAGTTTCAATAACTCGAACTGTTTGGCCTTGTGAAGGATTTCAATGACGTTGGTTTGTCCCTACCTAAGATACACCATCCTTCCAGAGAAGCCTCCCAGATCCGCCCCGCCCTCACGAGGATTGGTGTCTATTCCATCCTGTTTACAAACCCGAAGAGTTGACCGTAGTTAAAGTCTGCTTGATTATCTCAGTAATTCAAAGATATCCTCATTCCGAGAATTTTGTTGACGCCAAGTTGCTTTTGGTGTTAGGTTGTCCGGCATCAGCCCAAAGATATTTCTGATCGAATCGTAGCAGGTCTAATTCGTCTTGTCAGATTTGGATTTGACACTGTCACTAGATACAAAGCTCCACCAGAGAATCATGTGTCAGATCCTAATATGTCACTCGAAGACTTGAGGGCAGCCAAATTGGTGATGTCAGTTTTCTTTTGGTACTTCCTAAAACATTCTATTTGCTACCCTCTGGCCACCGTTGAAACTGCAGAAAATGTCAAGTACTTGCAAACTAGTAGATTTTCTAGCTGATGAGATCAATATGCCTTCTGACCCCTATAACGACAATACCTCGTTTCTAAACTTGCATTAATCAGGACTCCCCAGCAGTGGTTGTCAGTATTTGGATCCTCTGGTGCGAAAAAAAAAAAAACAGGAAAAACAAGCAGTCTGAATGATGGACCTTTTTTAGGGCTCGTATCCTCTTCCTCGAGAGCATTGCTGGGGTTCCAGGCATGGTCGCAGCAATGCGTAAGTTCATCCTTTGGCAAAATTGGCAGGACTTCATTAATTTCCGACCCACGCCATCTAGTTCGCCATTTTAAATCCCTTAGAATGTGTGGTCGCGACGGAGGATGGATCAGAACACTATTGGAAGAGGCGGAGAACGAAAGGGTCAGCTATAGTGACTATGCCCTAATTCATTTTGTCCTTTCCAGTGCTGACGGATTGGTTACCAACAATCCAAAGATGCATCTTCTCACTTTTATGAAAATCAAACAACCCACCATGATCTTTCGTGCCTTAGTTTTGGGTGCTCAAGGGTCAGTCATCAGTATTATTGTCGATCGCGAATTGAGGGCAAGATTGATATCGACGCACTGCTCTCCATCCTTTTCAAAGTGTTTTTGCCAACTTGTTTTTCTTGGCATACGTTATCTCACCAAGATCAGCTCATCGCTTCGTGGGAATGCTAGAGGAAGAAGCAGTATTCACTTACACATCGGCCATTCGTGAACTCGAAAGTGGCCTCTTGCCTGAATGGTAAGCTAAAACCAAATGTTATAACTTTGCCTCCTTCAAGGTTGCCCCTTTTGTTTTCTTCGTCCATGGATCATCGCTGACGTGCTAAACTCACAGGGAAAACATGCCAGCTCCTCAAATTGCAATTGATTATTGGAGGATGTCGGCCGAAGCGAAAATGATTGATTTGTTGTATGCCGTCCGTGCTGATGAAGCAAACCACCGTTTTGTAAACCATTCCTTGGCCAATTTAGATGCCACCAGTTCAGTGAAAAATTTTCATTTGATATTTGAACTTTTGTTACGATTCCATTTTATTTATGGGCTGACAGCAGTTTCTCACTAGATTTTAACCCCTTTGCTATCAAGCAACCTGATGGGATTGTTCGCGGTACCAAGCCGGGGCTTGAGCGCCCCGAGCTTGAAGCTTGGGCAAAGAAAGTGGAAGATGAATATTCTGCGGAAAAGAAGTTAATAAATGCTCCGACCATTCACCTTTCGGCCCAAGTCACCAAGGAAATGCAAGTGAGGGGAGAACCACAGGCGGTGCCCTAATTGCGCTTGTGAATGAAGCTATCATTTCTATCACTGATTTCATGGTTTCTGATTCAGTTTTGTTTTGATTCCAGTTATTGCCACCAGTCACCTGTGCGTTCGGTTGCATTTTTATACTAAAACCTTCCTTACTCGCAATCTTCATCAGGATAAATACTAATTCATCCTGTATACTACCTGTCATCTTCAATCTATCAATACAGTCTGATTTGTTGTTGTACTAGAGAATCCTCCCCATTTCCGGATTTTTTTGATGAAATTTAGTATTTTTTTCGGGCTTGGAAGTATGCCCATGCTCTGTACATTATCCATTGCTTTTATCAACTATCTCTGACCTCAATCTAGTTTTCTGCGCAAGGTTTTACTCGGACCTCTATGCATCCCTGTGAATCATAGAAAAATAAAATTTCCTAATGATCCTAGATGGAGAGCCTGTACACAACTATGTCAGCAAGGGGGGTCACGTTAAGTTAACAGACAGAGAGATGTCACATACCTTGTAAATACTTATACAACTGGAGTGTCTGCTCTTCCCAGACTCTTTCTTTAACAATATTTGGATTCTGGGATGGGCCCAACCAATATAAATGCTTGGGCTGATTGTGTTGGAGATACACCTCCCACCAACAGTGGGTGTAGCTTAATGGTCAAAGCACCACTAGGCTCAACACCTTTGAGGGAATGGCACGCCAAGTGGCGCCACCATTGTCTCTTCCTGGTGTGCCAAGACAGAGCCAAAAAAAATTTTTTTTGTGGTCATTTTAGCTTAAAAATAGATTTATTTTCTGTAGGAAGCTGGTTTGGCAAGGGTATGAGTATACCACAGGCAATAACAGGGCAAAAAAAGCAAGTTTCAAGTGTAAAATGATGACATCAGGTTGTCAAAAGAAGGAAACAGGCAGGTTGACAATGAGGACAGATGAGTGAAATTGGATGATTAAATCATCTCCAAATTTCCAATCTCAATGTTGATCATCTTTTTCTGATGATACATTGGTGGCAGTATCTGGTGGTGGCCCCCCCCCTCAATGCTTGTTTCTAACTTCCTAGGCTTGAGTCCCCCCCCCTAAACCCTCCCTCCTCAACACTTGTTCCTACCTTTAAAGCTCCTAGGCTTTAATCAACCCCCCCTTCCCACTTCATCCTGACTCCCAATGCAGCCCCCCATTTTTGGCAGGCCAGGGGCAGTTTTGAGGCATCATTGGCATGCCATGCAAACACCAAATGGTGTGCCAATTTTGGTGCACCAAAATGGTCTTGCCTCCAACCCTAAGAACCATGCTTGCACTGGGTAGATGGGGGTTTTATCCTGTTCATCCACACTATCCTTGTCCCAGCTCTTACATCTTTCAGAATATGATTGGATAAGCTAAAAATATGAGAGAAATTCACCAAGATTTGGGTTCTGGAATTGGCCTAACCCAATAGCCACAGCTGATTGCGGCTGATCAATGGATGATCAAGATTACAACTTGAAAGGTCAAAAGCCAGCTTACCGCATCCCTCTTAGATAAATTCTGGTGAAAAGATGAAATCAAAAGAAAAAGGAAGAGTGTTCACAGAACCAAAACAAAAAACAGCAAGATAAACCAAAATCAATAGAGAAAGCCTTTGGCCACTCAAACATGGGGGAATTGTTCAATGAAGACACTTTTCTTTTTTTCTCCAAGCAGGAATTTAAATTAAAATGCAAAGAACTTCAGACCAATTTGTCCCAAAAATTCCAATGGACAGAAAAATCAATGGAGCAGCTGGTCAGTCAGAATTGCAACAGCAAGCACACTGTTCCTTCCAACATTGAGAAAACTTTTCCCACCAACCCTATGGTAATTAAACCACTAAATTTAAAATTTTACCAAAGGCCCAATGTTCTTCCACCAGAAAAGCACTCAAAAAAAAACCATCATTGTGTTTGAGGGGTCCAATTTAAACATTTGGGGAGCTGCATTGAATTACACGCTCAGGAAAGTGTTTGACTACAGCCCAATTTATGAGGGGATGCCAGAAAACTTTTAGGACTTACAAGCAATAAGAATAGGGATTTTTTGAATCTATTTGTCATACTGACACCTAAATCAGTCCAATCTAACTTCAAAGTAACTTCAACCTAAGGGCCTAAGTGGACTTACCCCAGGATATCCTCAGCAACTACATACACTCAGGATCTACATCTACTGGATATATACATATAGTCTAACCTCACATAATATACAGATAGACTCCATAGGCTTGCATATACTTATACTAACAGGGTGCACATACTTAATCTTCCAGGCTTGCATATCCTCTGACCTCACTCACTCTATCTATCCTATATTCCATCATGTTTTATTCTTTGGGAATCCTAATGTTGTCCTCCTGCAGATTGTATCCCATACTCTCTCTACCCAAGTACATAGTGTCATGAATTCCATGTACACTTTACCTCCTTCAAATGTAAATTCCCAAATCAGAAAGCCAGTCCTGTGAGCTTGGCCCAATGTAGTATACAGCATATTCCAATGTAGTAGTATTACCTGACTAGGCCCTCTCTGTTGCCTTGACTGATCTGGTCATTACATATGTGGTCTGAAACCCTTGGACTGTTGTACCTCTAGCTAGACCCAAATCCTTTTCTATGTAAACTGGCCTCCTCTTCCTTCCTCCCACTGTTTCCCCAAGAAATCAGCTTACTAATTCTTACTAGGAAATTCATCCCAGCAAGTCTCATCCAACCACTCTTAAGCATTACTCTATCAATTGACCCTCTCCCTGCAGCAACTCTCAGTCAATCTTCTTTTAATCCTGCTGTGAGTAGATTACCTTTGTGCCAAGCCCTGATTTCACACCATCAGCCCTTTTGACACTATTGCATAATTTGGTAGATGATGAGCTATATGCCATCATGTAGACCACACAAAGAGATCCCAGAAAAGTGATCCCAGAAAATTAATTGAATAAAAGAAATCTAAAGCAAAATTTTCAGTAGCTTGAAGCATTTGGATCAATGAAATGAACTGGAATTAGCTGAGAAAATGATGAAATTTTTGATTTCCTTTGAATTGGAAATGCCTTGAATAACCAAATTGCACATGGTGATGATAGAACTAAATTATTTGGAGATCCCATAAAACAAACTTGTGGTTTTACTGGTGCAAATGTTGCCATTGGCTCTGGATGGGATCAACATCAAGACCTGAAATTATTCCATTATGCAACATTTTATTAATGCAAAAACCCCACTGTAGTTCATCAAGGTGGATAGCTTATATATATATATATATATATATATATATATGAAACAAAGGTATTTAAATTCCACCATGAATAGCAATTTAAATTCAAAAAACTCAACTTTCAATATTCTTCTTATTATTTTTTCACTTAACAGAGTTTTTCTTTGTTTTTTTTTTTTTCAAAATATTCAAATTCCTGCAATAAAATAGGTGTATTTTTTATTCTATATGATTTTCATGTTTGACAAAATGTATTCAAATTCCATCAGTACTGCCAATGGTTTCAAAAAACAATCTGGCAATGCTTCCCTCAAATATTGCATATTTTTTCAAATTTACACCTTGGAAACCGTCATTCTGCAAAATTGGTTTAATAATAAATTCCTATTAGGAATTGCAAGTTTTTATACTGACAGACTAGCCCCCCCTTCCAACCTGTTTTTTTATCAATTTTTGAGTCCCACTGGGATTTATGCACATAAATCTTTGAATCCTTAAGCAGACTAATCTGTCTTGACACCTGCACTGTTTTGAAAGCTTGAATTCTGAACATGATGCTGGTACCCCATTGAACCAACTACTAGGTGACTTTCTAGGTTCTGCATCAACATTTTTTGATGGCTTGCATCAAAGTTGAACTGCTTCCTGCTTAATTTTTTCTATTTCTCTCTCCCTCTCTCTCTATCTTTCTTGATGATGGAAAGTTTTGGTTCTGTTTTTTATTGATTTTATTTCAAGAAAAACCATCATAGGCAAGCATCCCCTAGCTAGGATTTCTTCATTATCAGTGTATTCAAACTTGGATTTCTTTGAACTTCCCAAGCTGATATATTTCTTGACCATGTCTCCCAAATCCAACATCCCATTTGGCCCAAAAAATGTTTGTATTGAACAGGGCCAAATCACATCAAACCCAAGCCATTGTTTTGAATCCAAAGTGGACTTGAGTGACAATTGTAATGAGAGCAATCTGGATAAAGGTATCCTGACTTGGAGTGCCTCTTGGGGGATGCATTGGAAGCAGATGATGATATAAAGTGGGAGGTTAAAGATAATTTACAACCAAAAACCACTGGAGACTGAATCTCCTTGATCTTGCTCCTGGCCTTTCCAATCACCAGTTCCACCTTGGAGTTTGGTACAATAAACCAGATTTTGACCACTTGTGATATGGGTACCAATGACACAGATGATTGAGGACTGAGTATTTTTGAATTCCAATCTAGAGTGAGTTGATGAAGATGAGCTAGACTAAAATGACAATGGCAATTTGATCTATGAAGCTTGGGAATTGGTGTGTATGGTGGATGCTGTGTTGAGGTGTGGATGTTTTTTTTTTTCATGTTGATGGATAGTTATGAATTAATTGTGGGTTTCATTTCAAAAAATCACCATTTTTAAATACACCAGTTAAGAAGTAATTGTATTTCAGAAAAACCCAATTGAAATGGTGTGTTTTGTAAAAATAAATGGAAGATTTCTAATGGTGTGTTTTCTAACTCTGATACACCCTAATTTTTTTTACTTTCATAATTTTAGCCTAGCTATAATTTACTCAAGCCACCATCCTTGAATAAATTTAATCAAAACTCCTAGTTACTACTTCATTTTCTCTTGAATTTCATTTTTAAATCTTATGCACCAATTTAAACTAACCAATAATTCTTCTAAAACCCTGAATTACTTCAAACTAGCTTTTTGGTATACTTTATTTTCTTTTTACAAATTTTTAAACAAATTCCTTCTTTCCAGCATGCTGTATTTCTTTAATGTTTCAATCCTGTACCAAAGGGAAAATTTTTGGACTTGAAAGGACCTTTCTTATTTCCTTTTGAAAATGTTCCTCATTTAAATAATTACATATTGGCCCAGGTAAATTCCTGCCTTCAAAACTACTAAATCCATGCATTTTTTCAAAGAAGGTGTGATTTTAGCATTTTCTTTTGCTAAAATCATGCCCATTTTGAAGAAAGGCATGATTCTAGTAACTTTTTTACTAAATTCATGATTTCTGGCATGTCCCCCCCAGTAAGGTGTGCAAAAATTCAAAAGACATGCCAATACAAAAAAGGTGTGAATATAGGAAATTAAGGTTTGGAAGGCCTTTTTGAGATTCAAAGGAGTTCCTGGGATGGGAAAACACACCTTTTGAGGATTTTTTGGGCCCCACAAGGCCTCTAAACATTCATTGAGGCCTTGGGGGGCTAAATTAAGGCTTCCGAAGCCCACGTGGGGTCTGTGTGGGGTAGAATTTCTCAGATAATTCAATGATGGACACCAACTAAATTAATGTAATATTTTAAAATGCAATGAATATCCATTCCATGAAATGGACTCAAATTTGAGCCCAGAATTGAAAAAAAAACTTCATACACTATAAGAGAAATAAGTAAAATGATCAAAATTCATTTTGTTAAACAACATGGAATATTTCTGGTGAAACATGAATAAATTTTTAACACACATAAGAAAAATTCTAAAAATGCTACATGTACAAATTTGATCAGGTGAATTCAAATATTTTCATCTGTTTCAAAAAAAGAAAAATTATTACAGAAAAAGTTCTAAAAAGTATGATGAACATAAATCTTTGAAGAAAATTCATGATTATTTATGAAATTCAAATACTTTTGTACCAAGCATAAGAAGAAATAGAAAGATAATAAATATATGTATTTGACAAAAATAATTAAAATATGTTGAAATATTTCAACAAAATTTTCATCAAGTACAGACATAAATTTATCTAAATCTATGAAAAGATTGAAAAAATTGCAACACTGCACCTGGAATTGATGTTATATAAAAAGATTGAAAAACTTCCCACACATCAACTGGAGTTGAGGTCCTTGAGTTTGTATATCTACCAAAATTTTTATGCACCTCTTGCATTTAAACTGGGAAAATTCAATACTTCAATGGGAAAAGCTCTTAATGCGCCAGGAAAATGCTATGACCCCCCATATTTGGGGGCATGTACTAGTCAAATGTAAAAATAATTGATTTATTTTGATAAGAATTGAAATTTCCAACAAAGTTTAAATACCATGCAACAAATAAAAAAAGACAAAAAATTGCTACATATACCTATATTATTGGAGAACCTTAAATATGATTAAATATTCCTAAAAACAGAGCATAGAGTAACATAATAAGAATAATCAAATGAAGAATGATTTCCTTGAATAAAAATTATTACTTGCAATGGGATGTAGATATTGTTTACCAAAGATAAACAAATATGCAAAACTTCCACATATAACTATTTGATGAAAGTAATCCAATTATCATCAAAATCCTCAAAATAAACTCCATCAAGTGCATTAATGATCAAAGAGATTTTAAAAGTTGATTTTTTTCAATAACAATTGAAATTCCTAATGTAATTTAAAGACCATTTATAAAAATTCAAAAAAAACATAGGAAAATTATGAATAACCATACCCCAGGGAAAGAATTGAAATTTATCAAAACTTTTCAATAAAAAATCCTTAAAATTCAAGAATAATACATAAAAGATCAAAAAAAATCCTTCTATGAATTTTAATATATCTGATGAAATCTAGAGGAATTGTTACTCAAGTCAAAAAATAATTCAAACATGCTACACATACCTTATTTTTGAGATCAATTTAAATATTTTGAACAATTCAAACAAGATATTTTTTGATTGGTAGAAGGAGAAAAATGAGAAAAACCAAGTTTTTTTTATTGAAAAAAATAAATTTTCAACATTTCTTTGATTATTTTGACACTTGCTGATCTTTCTTTTGTAATTTCAAATGATATCTGTATTCCTCTCATTGAATAGTTTAATTTTGTTTTTTTCATCTTATTGTTATGCTTGGTAAAAGATGTTTATATTCCATCACTAATTATAATCTTTTTTCAAAGAAATCAATTTTTGATGTCTTGTTCTTATTATGTTACTCAATGACATATTTTCTGGCATATTTCAAATTGAATCCTACTAATAAAATCAATAGATTTATTGGTTTTTTTATTTAATTTTATTTTTTTTGTAAGGTATTCAAATCTTGCTGGAAATTTGAATTCTTGTTCAAAGAAATCAATTCTTTACAGTTGATGCTTTAATTTTTTTACTTGATAAAAAATTTTTTGAAATATTTCAAATTTTTTGATTATTTTTGTCAATTAGATATATGTATTATTTTTATATTTTTTTCATGATTTGTAAAAATTTCTTTAAATTCCATCACAAATATTGAGTTTTTGTCAAAGAATTGTGTTTTTAATATTTTTAATAATTATTTCTGTAACTGATGTTATTTTTTTTGGAAGATATTGAAATATATGAATTCCCATAATTGAATAGGTATATTCATTATGTTTGGGTTTTTTTATGTTTGGTACAAGGGTATTTATGTTTGACCAGAAATATTCCATTTTGTTTAAAAAAACTGATTTTTCATCATTTTTCTTATTTTTCTTACATTTTACAATTTTTTTTCAAGTCTGAGCTCATTTGAGTTAATTTCAAAGAATTGATACTTATTTATTTTTTACATATAACGTCAGGGTGTATAAGAGTTACAATTTAAAAAAAAATTGAAATGTCTGCTTTTGTGCTCATCCATTCTGTTTTTCCAAAATTTTATTTTTTTTTCAGTTAAACCCATGTTTTCATTGTTTATTTGGATAAAAAAAAATAGTTTTTTGTAAATTTAGTTTTTTCCTGAAATAAGCAATTTGAATTTACCAAAAAGTAAACTCTGATATGCCCTATTTACTCAATTGATGTCCATATCCAAATTCTCCTAAAGGTGCTACCCCAGACAGAACCCACAGAGATTTTCAAGGCCTTAATTGAGCCCATAAAGGCCTCAATCAATGTTTACAGGCCTTGGGGGCCCAAAAAATCCTTAGAAGGTGTGTTCTCAAGCCCCAGGGACTCCTTTGAACCTTAAAAAGGTGTGCCAACCCTTCATTTTCTATATTCATGTATTTTTAGTCTTGGAACATCTTTTTAAGGTTTTGATGCCTTCCTGAGGTGGAAAAACACACCAGAAGGCGTGAATTTGGTAAAAAGAAATCAGTCTAATCATGCCTTTCTTTGGAAGAGGTGTGATCTCTTTGAAAGAGGGGTGGTCACTTTGAAAAAGGCATTATTTTATCAAAATAAATTCCAAAATCACACATTTTTTGGAAAAAGGTGTGAGCTTAGTAATTTTTAAGGAATGAATTTATCCTGGGCCTTCCACATTCTCTTTTTTTATTCTTCTTATTTTTCTTATTAAAATTAAAATATCAGTCTTGATCAGGTTTCATTATACATTGAAGAAATGTTGCCTCATTCTTTAAAAAAATTTATTTGACTTTGCTTCAAATTTTAAAGCACTTGCTCAAAATTTGAGCCTTGATTACATGCTTCAAAAGAATGAGTTATTATTACTGCAAATTTAATTCCAAAAATTGCCTTTGTATACTCACAATCTACTTTCATATTTGAAAAATTGAAATCAATCAAAAGCACAAAGGTCACTCAGTTCTTTCTCATTCCACCATGACCTCTGAAAAAAGTCAATTTTTACTTTGAATTCTCTTGTGCTATTTTCAATTGACCCTTTAAAATCTGGAATAAATTCAAATAAGAAAATGTGGAATTCTAACCTATTTGACTTGAAAGACTATGATTCCATGATTCATTTACTCAATTGATTTTCAACTTTGGATCATTTTGATTCAAGCTTGGTATATAACTTTTGAATTACTTCCTCATCTTCCCTATTTTTGCTTATTCCCAGACATAAATTATTGAAATTTATTTCATCTAAATAATTTTTAATTTACCATAAATACCTTTCCACTATTACCTGTGACTAAATAAATCACTTTGACAAAATAAAATAAAATTGATTTCTCTCAAATATTATTTGAATTAATTCAAATTCACCCAAACACTTTTATCCTTGAGTCAAGGAATTCACACATCACTTTCAAGTAATTCATTAATGGTTTTCCTGGCTTTTTTTCTGCATCTCTTTTATCAATACAGGATAAATTTCTTCAGATTTCCATTTTTTAACCTAGAGAGTATCTCTTTGAATTAACAGCAGCCTGCTTTTACTTTTTTGATGCTTCCTGAGATATTCAATTTCATATTTTCTTGTATATTCTGCTCTGTAAGTATCACATTGGGCTTGCACCATCTTCCTTTTAAATCAAAATATCTCTCTCAAACCTTGAACTTTGATTCAGGATCTGATTCAGACCATGAATCTCCAAATAAAAAAGATCAAACCTCAAGACTAATTTGAGATTTTTTCTTTTGTTTTTTTTTGTATCAATCTGTGCCCTGTTCATCTAAAGCCCAATACATCTTCTAAAGTGGGGTGGTCATGTGAAACTTAATTTGAGACCATAGCACCCCTGTTGAAACAGATGTTCTTTGTTACACATGCATCTGAATCCATCCAAAATTATTTCTGGTCAAAATTTGAAACTCAAAAATCATCTAGAATCTTGGCCTTGATACAAAATATCACAGGTCTTGCTTTGGGTAACTTCTGTTAGCTTTTTTTTAAAATATTAGCTTGGAGATCTGAAGGATTTTGATGACAATGCATTAAAATTGAATATATTTCATCATTGAAAACAAAGAAAAACAATGTTTTTTTAATTTTTTTTGGCTGGCCTCATAAGACAATTGTGTATTTCTGTAATAATTTTTTTATTTAAAAGATATATAAAAAAAAATTGATGAATCCAAGTTTTTCAATATATTCATTCATCATTAATTTTTCATTCTTTTTGGTTCTTTTCCTTCTTTTTTTATCTGATAAAGCAATTATTATCTTCATTTTTCTTTCCTAGTTTTTGGTTTTTAATCTTTTTTTATTCAAGAGTAACTCCATGCAAGTTGAGTGGATTTGATTTTACATGAATTACACCTAAAAACTCTCAACATGAGAAAATTTTTCCCTGGACTGAATATTCTGAGAGGGAACGGAGAATGTGCAGTTGGGTGATTGAAGTTTTTCTACTGCTTTAAAAGAAGCACCACGTATAGATGCTTCCAAATTTCAAGTTTGGTTTGAAATTCATTATTTAAAAATTTGATCTCAGCTTCATTTTTTTCATTTTTGGCTTCATTGCAATGTTAAATGTGGTCCATCCAATGAGATCAGCCTTACTGAGTGTTTTCAAAGGTTACAGCAATTAAGGGATGACTGGGAGCCCAAAATAAACAGAAAACCCATCAGAATTTAAAATTATATGAATCATCAGATGAAATAACAAAAAATTACTCAAGAAGGAAACTTCAACATTGCACCCATGCACTCTGCTATTGATTTTCTGCCCAAAAACTAATTTCAAATATCTCCCACAAAAATCACAGGCTTGCATTTGCTTGGGAGAATCCTCAATGGATGGTCAATCATTGGATCAAGGTAATTTGGATTTATGAGTAGTTATTTTAAGTTGGGAAGAAAAACCATACAGTCAATTTTTAGAGACCACCCCATGAGAAACTTAATTCACCCTTTCTAGCCCATGCATTCAAGAGTGGTCAAAAAAAAATGATGATACTACTTTTCCAGGTAATAAAGTCCACAAAAAAAGTGGATCAAATCAGGCAGACTTGTTTAATGTGTGTTTCAAACTTGTTTGCTTGAAGAGAGGCCTTTTTCTGTTGAAAAATCAAATCATGCCTGTTCATCAGGGTGCAAAGGCTGGTGGGTCAACAGGATTGGCCTTGAGGTCTGCCACCAATTGACCACATAATATCTTCCCCAGAAATTTCCATTCTTTTTTCTGTCATTTTAATCAATCAATTAATTTATTTACCCTAATGCAAACAGCTACACTCATTGATGGTATTTTTATTTTATTTTATTTTTTTTGGTCAAAAAGTACAGTGGCCACTTGACTTGTCCCATGGACTTCCTACCCTTGTTGGGTGGACTTGAGCAATTTTCAAGAGGCCTTCAATCCCTTGTTGAAAGGCCTTCTTGTGTTGATGACTGGCCTTGAATTATTTGAATAAGGGTCTTGATTGGTTGTCATGGGTTCTTCCTCACTTGACACCTGGACATGTTTCACTGGTCCACTGGACTTGTTTGCCAGGAAAAGTAGTCTGGGGTGCTTTCATTTGTGAAATAATCTTTCCAATTGTTTTCATGCCACCAAAAAGAAAAACAGGCAAGTTTTTTTTTTTAAAAAAAATTTTTTATCACTGCACTTTGGGACCATGTTTTTCCACAATCAACCATCAATATGAAATCCTAATTGAAGATGGTGCTGCATTTCATAAGGTTATAATTTACAGCAAATGGCAAAATGAAAAGGGGTTTTCAAAAGCTTCAATGGCCAGGTCAATCACCCAACCTTTACCCCATTGAAAATCTGTGGTATATGCTGAAGAGAATCATCTTAAAATTCCAACAACCAACAAACCTGGATGAGATGGAAAAGGCCCTCAAGGGTACCTGGGATATTTTCTTTAAAATTTACTCATCCATCTCATTCAAAGCATGCCTCAACATATAAAGGCTGTTATGAAAGCTGGTGATGGATCTCCTGGTGAGTAGAGCCTTAATTTTTTTTTTCATCTTTTATTTGATCTTCCTGTCTACTACAATCTCCTCTCAATTTTTCAAGTCTCAAATACAGAAATTAAAAAAAAAAATGTTTCTCAAACCATAAAAATGATATGAAATTACATAATTACCCTCTCTTTGTCTGTTCAAAAGTCAGAGAGAATCACAAACTGTTGTGCAAAAACAAGCATGGTTTTTTTTAATCAAGGGGACAACTTCTGTCCCTCTCTCCCGCTGATATGTACATAATACATGGCAAGATAAAAAAAAAAAAGAAAAAACAAGGAAGTACTAAGGGCATCCCCAATTGTCTTGGTAAACCCGCTCGTTAGCTAAGTTTACCAAGCAATTTTCACAATCGTGCAAAAATAAGGGCTTGCTAGCAAGCGAGCTCCATAAGTTGGGTCCAATTTCCATAAAGTTACCAGATTTTAGCAAGCTTGCTAGCTCCCCCTCTTGACATCTCTTGCATATCCAATACGCCAATACCCCGCCCACCCTGCCACCCTCATATGTCCCTTCCACCATCCCAACTTTGATATTGTCCCCACCAATATCCCCCTCCCACCTCCCCCCTCCCCCGAGCCCCAGCTCCAATATGCCCCACTCCCCCTACTCCCTCCCTCCTTGACGATGAGTTGCAGCAAGGCCGAGTTGCGACGACGGGGGGGGACTTAGCTAGCGAGCCGCTGACGCGGCACACGATTGTGCGGTTTGGTTCGTTAGCTAGCTGCCGCGGCCTTGTGGAGCGGACGATTGTGAAAGGCGCGCGGTAAATCGCTCGCTAGCTATTTTTTTTAGCTAGCGAGTCGCTACCTAACGAGCCTTGCTCTCCAACGATTGAGGATGCTCTAAGACAGGCGTATGGATGTATGTACATAAATACATTATCCATGCATCATCGAAGTCACTAACACTAGAATGACAGTGAAGCAGGAAACATAGAGAGGGGGGAACAAAACGAGGGTCAAGAATAGCCCCAAAAGGGGTCATCAAAGTCCAATCGGGAGTCTTGATCAGGTTATCATCAGCCGGATTTAACTTGACCGTTGGGGGAGTGAACGTGACGGTGTCGGTTGGGAAGCTCGGACCGTCGACGCTTCAAACTTGCGAGCTCCCTCCCGACCTCCCAGAGCACTGAGCAGCGCATGGATGATAGATATTTTGACTCGTATCCAATGCAGCTCAGAGAGGGCACTACCTAGGACTACTACATCCCATCGACTGACTCTTTCTCATCACCGTAGGATTGCCGGATCGTAGGGTGCTATAGGATCGCCATGATTGACTGAAATCCGCCTGATCCAATCCGACTGACACATGGACCAGTATGTAACCAGGAGCACCGCGGGTTGAGTAAGTACTTGTCCTTCGAGCCAGTCAAGCGAGAGATTGGGAATGCACTGTTCATAATTAGCCTCATCTGCGCACTGCGCTGATCGGCGGTTGATGTTCTCACAGGGCTGAAATATCCCAAGGAGGGATACCTCAGCTTTATAAGGCAGGCTTGCGTAAAGTTGCTATCATGTTTGAAGGAAACGCTATCCTCCCAGTGAGCTGTTATTCTCCGCTATTCTATTTCATCTTCGATATTACCACCCCCTGGTGTCTCATCAGGTATCCTCAGGCATGAGCTATTATTCAGTGCTGTGCACTCGGGCCTCTCCTCGGATGTCCATTTCCATTCCGACCACCAAGCAATTCACGGTCGTCACACGTTCTCTGACAGGACGCCGCTACACGCCGATCCGATTCCAACGTTCCGACTCAGACGCGCCTAATGCGGAGGTTGGATTAAGGTTCATTTCATCACGTGCGGAACACACTGGCAACACTCATGATTCAGCTACCTCTGCACACTTCAGAGGTAACTCTAGTCAAATTTTGTTTTGAAAACCTGATCAGGAGCCAGAAGCTCAATGATGCTATTCTTTTGCTTTCCAAGATACGCCACCCTTCCAGAGAAGCTCCCCAAAGCTCACACGCACCCTAGAGGATTGGTCACTTTTTAATCCAGTTTACAAACCGGAAGAACTGACTGAAGTCAAAGTGCATGTCTTCCTAAATTTCATCACAAGATGCCTTACAAATCTCAAAAGAACTTGACATTAGTCCTTGGATCTAGGTTGTCCGGCATGAGCCCAAAGATGTCTCCGATCGGATCGTTGCCGCCCTTGTTCATATCGTCAGGTTTGGGTTTGACGCTGTCACTCAGTACAAGCCCCCGACCAAGTTTTCCCTATCTCAGTCTAACATGTCTCTCGAGGAATTAAGGGCAGCCAAAATAATTATGTCGGTTGGCATTCTTAATTTTTTCATCTCTCTCTTTTCAACTCATCACCTTTCAATCATTACCTACGTCCCAAGCACCATAGAGTAGTTTTGAATTTTCAAGAGCTTTTCGCTGACAAGCCCAAATCGCTACTCTAAACATATTGAACCTTGTGACTCATCGTGTATTACTCAGGACTCCCCAACAATGGCTGTCAGTTACGACTTCCTCTAAACACAGGACGTGAAAAAAATTAAGCTGACCGTTGAAAGTGGCACAGAGCGCGTTTTCTCTTTCTCGAGAGTATAGCCGGGGTGCCAGGTATGGTCGCGGCTATGCGTAAGCTTGTTTCAAAACTTGATTCTTGTGAATCGAATCCAAATTTATTGAAAGAAACTATTCATTCCGAACGACCGATTGTAGTCCGGCACTTCAAATCCTTGAGAAAGTGCGGCAGAGATGGCGGATGGATAAGAACTTTGTTAGAAGAGGCGGAAAACGAAAGAGTTGGTCAAATCCTTGTTCCCATTGCAAACGTGCGGACCCAGTAAGAGTTTGGAGCAGCTAACCCATTTTAAACGAAACATAGATGCACCTCCTTACGTTCATGAAGATCAAGCAGCCCAGTGTCGTATTTCGGGTCTTAGTTTTAGGCGCTCAAGGGTGAGAAGTCAAGGCGATCGTCTCGATTTGAAACTAGGGCCAAGCGTTGATCTTTTTGCCCCTTTGCAAAGCGTCTTTGCCAATATGTTTTTCCTGGCGTATGCTATTTCACCCCAATCAGCTCATCGCTTTGTAGGCATCCTAGAGGAGGAAGCCGTAATTACTTACACGTTGGCCATTCGCGAACTGGAAGAAGGCTTGCTACCTGAGTGGTAAGCAGGGAAAAAAAACATAACCGTTGTTCTTGCGTTTCCCTTTTCACAGCCATCATAAGTCAACCCCCGCTTACACTGATATGATTTTAGGGAAAACCTGAGGGCCCCACAAGTTGCTATTGATTATTGGAGGATGTCATCCGATGCCAAAATGATTGACTTACTCTATGCTGTCCGCGCTGATGAAGCAAACCATCGTTTTGTCAACCATTCTTTGGCAAATATGGATGCTACCAGTTTAGTAGCATTATTCTCTTATCGATTTTTCTTCAAAAAAGAGAAAAAGACGGGGAAAAAAGAAAACATTGCAATCCAACACATCTCGCCAGCTTAATCAATGCTTAGCCAGCTATCAAGCTGATCGAGCTTCTTTTAACAGGTAACAATCCTTTTGCCATCAAGCAACCTGACGGGGTCATCCGAGGCACAAAACCAGGACTCGACCGTTCCGAACTGGAAGCCTGGGGCAAGAGGGTTGAGGAAGAACACTTTGCAGAAAGAGATGCGATCGAATCAGTGCCACAGATTGCGCCCCTGGCCCCCATTATCAAAAAGCTTCCAGGGCCTAAAGCCGGAGTTGAACCAGTTCCTTTGAATTAATTCCGTGATACTGGTTTCAAGACATCCTCTGCTGGCTCAGGGATCAATTTTTTTTTCTCGTTGAAAAGTCTAGAGAATTTACTGTCATCACCTGACTCAATCACAGTTTCTCCCATAGGGACCATCTACGTTTCATGTAATCTTGAACATCGCTCGAGGTAGGCTTACTTGGACGGCCTACATGCAAGATGAAATTTGGCCCTTATTATTCCGTCCTGTTTGTCCGTTCGTGGAAAATACTGGAGGCGAGCTTCGAATGATACCAGGCTTCTTCTTTCGGTTATGTGCCAATTTGCTGTTATGCCGCTGGTCGGGGAAAGCGCTTGTTTAGCTAAACTGGCTCCGCCACGCATGCTTGAAACTTGTGTAATTATGATTCTAGTGCCTTCTAAATTCAGTAGATATTACATGCCATGATTAAACAACTTGTTCTTCATTCTGTGTTAACACTTGTTCTGACCGCTGCGCCCCCCGCCAATCCAAGTATCCTGACCCTCGTCTGTATTCGAATCAAGGTTGGTATGCAAAGTGAAGTCAAGTCAATGGGTTTTTCTTTTTTTTTTTTTCTGTCATGCCGAGCGCCCTGAGCAAGTCGGCAGACTTGCGCGAGAGGCCGAGAGATGAGGCTGATGAGGACAAGCGGGAGTAATCGGTATCAGGGCGTGATTTCAAAATACGGCGATGGGCCAAATGACCTGATACGCAACCAGCACCACTCAATTTTGCACAGCGGGCGTTTCATGGCCAGACGCCCAAAGTGGAAGACTTGATTTATTTTTATCAGGTCAATGCAAAAGTGTAATAGTCAATCGTAAACAGACATAAATCCGCTCGAGAGGTTTCATTAGCCCACGATTTACATTGGCGGTTTGGCAAGATAGGGTGAAGTACTTAGAGAGGAAGTACATAACTTGGGTCCACTGAGCCCCAATATCAATGTTTTAAGGCAAACTTCAACCAAGTTTGACATTGAAAGTTTTCAAAATGGTCATCACTGGGAGCATCACCATGGAATGGGCATAGTTTTCCCTTTAAATATTCACGTTGTTTAAATTCGGTCACGCTTCAAGGTTGTTGGATCGGCATAGTGGGAAATAAAAGTGAGATGAAAAAATGGCATGAGGTATTGAGACAAATAGAAATTCCGCAAGTGTGAATGTTGAAGCCTCTCTGACGATGGAGATAGCGTGTACATAATTCCAGTTCGTTTTTTGAAACCTTTTTGATATTATGGCCAAACGATCTGGAGCCAATGAGCATTTTCCCGTGGTGGGAGAGCGCATCCTGACAAACGCCATGCTAAAGACGTGGAAGCGGACAGACTCTGTGAGAGTCTGATTCTCTCGAGGTGATATCGGTCATGAGAGTCGATTCCTTTACGTCTTCTTTCTACGAGATTTGCTGATCGGTTTAATCCAAACCCTCCAACCGATGGTAAACAGCCCTTTAATAATACCTATTGGTGGGAGCAACCAGTTTACCAACCAAATTAAACGGTTGATCGATTTTTCAAACTTCCAAACCAATCTTTCGACTTCTTTTTCTAGATCGATCAGTTGGCCCGAGTTGTCAATGACATGATCGGCAAAGGGTAGTTTCGACTTGAGGGTCATTTGTGACGAGAGTCTCGATTTCGCTGCATTCCTTGTCAATCCGTTTCGGTGTTGTAGTCGCTGCAGTTGAAGTTCCTCGGAACTACGCTCCAAAAAGCCTTCGTCACATTCACAAAGAGATAAAATACCAAAAAAGAAAAGCGGCATGATTTCCATCACTCTAAAAATTCAAACGAACCAGTAGACTACCACGACCTTTCCGCAGAACTTCCACATTCCAGTCTCGATCAACAAGGGAGAGTCGATGACACAGATTTTTGCTCCCGTTAACCAATGACGAACTAGTCTGAGGACCATCAGTCGACGGATACGCGGATGGAGAAGGTTATTGAGCCATTCTCGTTCAACTGGATCATTGAAAACAATTTCGCCAAGTCTTTCCCGATTCAAGGATCCATTACTAGAGTGGATGATGTCAGTTTGATCGGAGAAATGATCTCTGATTGCTTGCAGAGCCGTCGAGCCTGGTTTGACAACCTCCCGAGCCAGATGATCCAAATCGATCACGGGTATACTGTATGATTTGAGTAGACCGGAAACGGTCGATTTCCCTATCGATTGGTGATATGAATTAGCCTGGGCGCATGGAGCTCTGATGAAGAGGGATGTGCTCACCAGAGGCGATACCACCGGTCAGTCCAACCACTACATTTCAAGAATCCGATTTACGGGAACTCAAGTGAATCAAATTCATCGAAAACCGATCCGAACTAGATTAATCGATTCGAGTTTGGATGAAATAGATACCATGGCCACACTTACCCAACATGAGGAGATGGTCGTTCAAGTTTCAGTGGCAGAGAGCGATCAGACTTGGCGAGGGACTAACCGACAAGCCCTCAAGATCAAAATAACTGATTATTTCAATAGCCAAACACAACTAATGGCACATGTGTAGATGGTGAACGATTATGAGCCGATGAAGCTGGTACGATTGAAGGAGGAGAGGTGGTGTATCAAGCTGATGGCCAGGGCCAAAGCAAGGGGGATGCTATCGATCACGGGGATAACTTGCCTGGAGGGGTGATGTTTGGTCAAGAGGATGTGGGGCAGGGTCACGCGAACCCTGATGCTCACTCCAGGGAGAATAAATAGTCTGGCCGGCAGGCTCAGCTGGGGCGCGAATCCACCCAAACCCCAGGGGGACAAGACGGCCATCGACCAACGAGCCACGGGAGGGTTGCGTGGATGCGAATGACGTCAGAGGGTGAGTGACGTAATTCGGATCGCGCGCGTGACAGGTGAATAACATGGAGGGTACATCTGCATTTGCAGTGGGCTGACAAAGATAATGGGATTGATAAAACTAAATCAGTGAGTGATCTTATGTACATATCTCCATGTAGATCTTCCAAAATAAATTTGACAATGGATAAAAGAAAACATGTTGTATGTACATACATCCAATGTGGTCTATCCATTCAGTTCAGTCTCTCATCCCCTTCTAGTCAACTTTGATTCTATTTTATTTTTTTAGTTGGGATGACTTTAAGGTCATCTGACTGGTTTTTTTTTTCAGCCTAAACTTGCAGATAGATCCATGGTGAACAAACTCAAGAAGAAAGGACGTCAAAAGAGGTGAAGGCAAGAACTGTAGGGATGTATGAAGGTGGAATGAAAGGCAAAAAGATCAGCAACTATTTGGGCATCAATCATTATCCTGTTTATAGCATCATAAAATGTTGCTACAAACAAGGGACAGTGAACAATCTGAAACAATCATGTTGACCATCTAAATTGACCAATTGGGATGTTCACTGGGTCAGCTGCATCTTGAGAGGCAGGAGACAGGCCAACCTCAACAAAATGGTCAACTCAATTACCACAAGTGTCTCAACACGGACACTTCAACAATGTGCTCATCAACTTGGCTATTGCTGCTGAGTTGCTGCTCAAAAGCCCTTCCTGAATAAGACCCCCAAGACTTGATGCCTTGAATTTGCTTGTGCCCATCTCCACTGGACCATTGATGACTGGAGAAATGAATCTTCCTTTGAAGTTGGAAAATAGCCTCAGCAAGTGAATTTCTGGACTTCCCCAAGAGTGGTTTGATTTGACCTGCCTTGCCCCACATTCAAAAGTGGTCACACAACAATGATGATATGGGGTGCTGTCATGGGTGAAAGCACCTCTGCTATTTTTTTCATGTCACCAAAAAGACAAAATGCAAAGGATTGCATCAATATTACTTGAAAGGTGCTTTGGGACCTTGAATTTCAACAATCAACCATTTAGATTCAATTTGAATGGAAGATGGTGCTGTGGTTCATTAGGCAAAAATTTAGGAACAGTGGCAAAAGGAGAAGGGACTCAAAAAATTGCAATGGCCAGCTCAATCACCAGACCTGAACACCATTGAGAATTTTTGGTACAGATTGAAGAGAAATATTCAAAAAAATTTATCAATCAAAAAACCTGAATGAGATTTAGAAGGTCCTCAAGAGTGCCTGGGATAATTTTCCAAAGCAGAAGCTCATCCATCTTGTTGAAAGCATCCCTCAACAAATGAAAGCTGTTGTGAAAGCTGGCAATGGGTCTACTTGTTGGTAGATCCTTTTTTTTAATTTTTATTTTTGGTGTTCTCCCATCTGCAAAAGTCAACTATCCATTCATGTCAAGCTTCAAAAAAAAAAGGATGGTCCAGTTTTTTAATTTTTTTTTTCTGGAACAATGTACCCCAAAGGACAATTTCCCCAGTTGGAGGCTTTTTTTTTTTGTTATTTTTGGGAAAAAAATATGTGGTTTTAATTCATAAAATTGACCAACAAATGATTAAAAGAAATGAAATTATACAATCACCCTTTTTTTATTTTTTTCTACTATATTTTCTGTTGGGAAAATGGCAAAACAAAACTGGTACACACAAAAAAATAAAAGTTAAAAATAAAAATAATTGGGGCAAATTTTGTCCCCCCGCAGTATGTATGTATGTCAACCATGGGTTCACTGTTAGAAGTTAAAGGCTGTGAAGTCAAAAACAGGAGTTAACTCAACCTCAATTGTATTGAATGCCTGGTCTTTCAACAATAGGGCATATCAAAGTTAGCAAAACTTCCATTAGAAACCCGCCATTTTTAATGATGGGTTTCTGAAATACACATACCCCCTAACTGGTGTATTTGAAAAGGGTAATGTTAAATTCACAGCTCATTGAGCCGTGTACACAACTCTGTACACAGCTCAGTGGGCCGTGTGGCTCCCTGCATGGCTCAAATGAGCTGTGTGGCATGCTACATGGCTCAAATGGGCTGTGTGGCATGCTACACGTCCCATTTGAGTTGTACGGCACGCTAAACAACTAAAACAAGTTGTGTAGCCTCCACTAAATAATAAATAATAAATAATGAATAATGAATAATGAATAATGAATAATAAATAATAAATAATAAATAATAAATAATAAATAATAAATAATAAATAATAAATAATAAATAATAAATAATAAATAATAAATAATAAATAATAAATAATAAATAATAAATAATAAATAATAAATAATAAATAATAAATAATAAATAATAAATAATAAATAATAAATAATAAATAATAAATAATAAATAATAAATAATAAATAATAAATAATAAATAATAAATAATAAATAATAAATAATAAATAATAAATAATAAATAATAAATAATAAATAATAAATAATAAATAATAAATAATAAATAATAAATAATAAATAATAAATAATAAATAATAAATAATAAATAATAAATAATAAATAATAAATAATAAATAATAAATAATAAATAATAAATAATAAATAATAAATAATAAATAATAAATAATAAATAATAAATAATAAATAATAAATAATAAATAATAAATAATAAATAATAAATAATAAATAATAAATAATAATAAATAATAAATAATAAATAATAAATAATAAATAATAAATAATAAATAATAAATAATAAATAATAAATAATAAATAATAAATAATAAATAATAAATAATAAATAATAAATAATAAATAATAAATAATAAATAATAAATAATAAATAATAAATAATAAATAATAAATAATAAATAATAAATAATAAATAATAAATAATAAATAATAAATAATAAATAATAAATAATAAATAATAAATAATAAATAATAAATAATAAATAATAAATAATAAATAATAAATAATAAATAATAAATAATAAATAATAAACAATAAATAATAAATAATAAATAATAAATAATAAATAATAAATAATAAATAATAAATAATAAATAATAAATAATAAATAATGAATAATAAATAATAAATAATAAATAATAAATAATAAATAATAAATAAGAAATAAGAAATAAGAAATAAGAAATGATAAATAATAAACAATAAATAATGAATAATGAATAATAAATAATAAATAATAAATAATAATAAATAATAAATAATAAATAATAATAAATAATAAATAATATCAAATAATAAATAATAATAAATAATAAATAATAATAAATAATAATAAATAATAATAAATAATAATAAATAATAAATTATAAATTATATGCAGTAGTGTATGGTCCCTACACAACTACCACAGGCCGCGTGGGGCCCTACACAGCTCCCACATGACTGAAGCTGTGTACACGGCTCCCACACAACTGGATCCATGAATTTAAAATCACCCATTTGAAAATGGCGGGTTTCAAATGTCAAAACCTCCATTTCATCCATCCACCATCCATTGCATGCAAAACACCCATCAACACCTCTACCTCAGCAAATCCATACCAACCCAATCTCCATCACATCATACAAATCTCATCTCCATTGCTTCACATCTCCATCACATCACACACATCCCATCACATGCAAAAAACCCATCAACACCTCCACCTCAGCAAATCCATACAGGTCCCATCTCCATTGCATCACACACATCTCATCTCCATTGCTTCACACAAATCCCATCATAAACTTTCTCAACATGTCCAATCTCTCCACAACCCTATGTATGAAAGGCAAAAGATTCACCTTTTCCCCAACTTAATCTTCCAGCAACGGTTCCAAACTTTATTTCCTTCATTCATGAAACTTCTGCAGATGATTGAAGACCACCAAATCTTCCAGAAAAATTCTAAGAATCCTCAAAGCAATCCAGCTATCCAAATGGCTGTTGCTCTTTGTAGATTGGGATCAAATGGAAATGGAGCAGCAATTCATCAATCAGAAAATCTATTCTCAGTTGGTTATGGAACCATTGAATTATACACCAAAATAGTCATGATTTCTATCCTATCTTTCTGTTTCTCAGTCCTTTGCTTACCAACCAAAGAAGAATGCAAGGAGATATCTCAAGTAATGGAGACCAAAGGCTTTCTCTGTTGCATTGGTTTTGTTGATGGAACCACTATCCCCTTGAGTCCAAAACCCAAGCTAGGTGACAGCCACTATTTTGGTTGTAAGAAAAGGCAATTTATTCATTTCTTTTCCAAAGCCTTTGATAAAAACTTTGATAACACACTGACCAAATATGTTTTATTGGTTTGTATAGATACTCTGTGTCACCACAACTTGTTTGTGATAACAACAAGAAGTTCATATCCCTCCAGGCTGACCTTCCAGGTTCTTGTCACAATTCATTTGTTTTCAATTGGATGTGGAGTGCCCAACAACAGGATAACTACTTTGATAAATATAAATACCTTTTGGCCAATTCAGCTTATGCTAGTGGGAAATATATAGTTCCAGAATAACAAAATTTTTCATCCAATGATCAAGCCAAAACCAATTTCAAATATTATCTTGCCCAATCACAATTTTGGATTGAGCATGCCATAGGAATCCTGAAAGGAACATGGGCCAGCTTACAGGAGATGAAAAACCAGCTACAAAATTCCAAAGACATGAAGTTCCTCATCAACTGGATTATCAATTGTGGAATCCTTCACAACCTTCTTGTCAACATCAAAGATGAATGGGAAGAAATACTTGAAGAAGATATTCCCCATCCTCCTCAAGTCATCCGGGTCTCATCTTGAACCTCATCTTTTGCATTGAGAGAGCAAATTCTACCTCTCACACTGGATCACTTTGATGATTAGTATTCAACTGTTAAATAGGTGAAATATCACATCACAGAACTTTTTTGGTTTTGGCTGTTCAAATCCTAGGCTGACTCTCTCTCTCCCTTTTTTTTTGGTGGACTTGACAAATAAAACAACCATAACATCCAAACCACCCAACTCACCCCACCAAACCACTGGTCCACTCCTCCCTCCCCCTCAAAAAACCACCTCACCCCACCAAACCACCAGTCCACACCTCCCTCCTCCTCACCAAACCACCTCACCCACCACAACCACCTCACCATCCACCTCCACCTACCTCCAAGTTCACCTGGTCATCCTCCGCCTTATTCTTCTTCTCTCAGCTTTCCAGGTAAGCCCCCCCCTTCTCCTCCCCAATTCATTGGAGCTTTCATCCCCCCCCCTCCTCCTCCTTTTTGAACCTTTAATCCTTCATTGCTTGTAAGCTCTTGTAAGCAACCCCCCTCCTCCTCCCCTTCATCCCCCACCTCCTCCTTGTCAATCAATTGTCTCCTTGCAGTTGGATCAATTGCTCAAACATAAAAAAAAAAATTTTTTGTTTGTGGTTCAATTGATCAATAAAACCAAAAGCAATTGTTTGCTGATTGATTGATTGATTGATGAGGAGGAGGAGGGGGATGATGTCTGCCCCCCTTCACCTCCTCCTCCTTCTCCTGATCAAATGGAAATCAAAAAATTGTTTGATTGCCTTTGCCATTTGATTGACAAGGAGGATGGGGGGGAATGATTTCATGCCCCCCCTTCACCTCCTCCTCCCTGATGATTAGAAATGGGCTGATGATTGTTTTGTTTTTGTAGGAGAATTCACTGGTATTTTTTTTATTTTCTATGTTTGTTGATCATCTATGTTGATTATACCAGACTAATGAATAGCTTTTTTTTGTATTTATTGTTTTTTTTTATTCCATGCAATGCCACAGATGTTTTTTGGCCAATTCTTGTCCCACTAAATTCAAAATGCTAAGCAATTGTTTGAATTGTTTCTTGATCCTCACCCCAATTGAAGTATTAAAATGGAAGGGAACAAGATGGGAGGAAATGATTTGATAAGCATACAGAGAGGTTGGAAGAATCTGGCTCGTCAGCAAAAGAGGGATCAATACCAAGATTATAAAATCTCTTTGGAGATCCAAGAGGGAGGGATCAATGAACAGGTTGTGTGGTCAGAGCAAAAAATATGGCCTTTGGATCTGTATCCTGCCATCACTGCCAAAAAAAGAAACAACCATCAAAAAAACTCCCCTGAAGAGTTTGAACAGGCCAAACAGAAGATCAAAAACTTCCATTTCTTCTCCTCTGGAAAAGTCTTTGTTCATGATCAATCCAATCATGAGGCTCTGGTTGCAATAATTGAATTTGACCCTTTGAATAAACTCTGGGAGAAAGATAAGAAGGACATCAGCTTTGTGAAAACTCTCCTTCACCATTAAAAAAAAAAATCAACACTGTTGGTCCCTAAAGATCTTGGGGTGGAAAAATGTGGGAAACTGGATGGCAAAAATTGATGCAACCCCCTGAATTATTTGGAAAATATTTTAAGAAAGCTGCCATTCAATCTTCCCCTCAAGAGTATACTTTGCTCAACCTTAGGTTGGACAAGGCATCTCAAATCCTAGGCCAAATGTTCCAAAAATTAGCCAAACTGGCACACAATTCCAACCAAGAAACCATGCTGGAAAACAATATCCCCTCTTTCTCTTCATTGGAATTTGGATCTGGCCTCAATCCTTTTGACTGCTCCCCTCACATCTCCTTCACCTTAGACTCCTTCTACAACTCTCCAAATATTGACAGTGGTGATGTCTCCTCCTATTCCTTCTTACTGCTGGTCCCAAACAAATAATTGAATGGACAAATTATCAACATCAAGGACAAATATCAATTATCCAATGGCCATTTTTTTTGCCTGACTTGGGATTTGGAATTGATTTCAAAGAAAAAGTTATTTTAAAAATGGTTTGGGCAGTCAACCAGTACAAGCACTGTACTTTTCCTGCCGTGGATACTGCCACCCATACTAGGATGGCTATGTCTTTGCAAATTAACAAGACAACTACAAACACATGCAAAGACTTGGAAAGCAATCAAATATCTTTTAGAACAAAGAATTTAAATAAAAATAAAAAACATTTTTTCATTGGTGGGATTAAAAATAGGCTCAAAAATTGTTGTATTTGAAGATAATTTTTTTGTTTTTATTTTTAAAACTTTTATCAAAGCAAATATATTACAAGCCAAGCAATTGAGTGATTTCCTTTATTTCATCAACAGTTCTACTGCTACCAATACATGCCATGGCTACCAATAACCTATTTTTTTTTTCTGTGGCTAGCCTTTCCCTCTCCTTTTTGAGTTGGTCTTCCTCTCAATCCTTCTCCTTTTCCTCTTTTTGAAAATCCATATCAGCCTGTTTCATTTGCCACTCAGCATCCAACTTTTGTTGATGAGCCAAACCATCAGCTTTCTGCTTTTGAGAATTCATAGCCAGTTTACAATCACACTTCTCCTTTTCAAATTGAAGTTTTTCAAATTCAATTTTTGATTTCACTGTTTTTCAAAGGGGAATAGGAATGAGCTTGATTTTGAAAGCAAGTAGAATCAATTGATTCACTCAATTGAATCACTCTTCTCCATGTTATCCTCAAATCCAGAAAAATTTGAAGTTTTTCTCCTCTTTTGATGGCTATTGGGGTTGAGGTTGATAGAATTGGAGGCCTTTTGCATTCCCTTTGCAGAGGAGGTTTGTGTGGGAATGTCATTTCTCTCATTTGAATGGAATGTGGGAGGCCCCATTGGCTTGAGTATTTGGCCATTCAGGAATGGATGATCCTGTTTTTTTACAATCTAGATTAGTCAGGATTAACCAGACAGAAGAGAAATGAACTTGGTTCCTTACTTGAGCAGATTTTGATGGTAGTGGCAATACAGGAATAACCTGCTCCTCATTGACCAATTCATTAAGTTCTTCCACCCCAGGAAGAGAGAAATCCAAAGAAGGAAGTGAGGGGTTCAAGGAAGGGTTTGAATTGTTGATAAATGCTGATTTAGACATGATTGGAGATGTTTCTTTTGGAATATCCTCCTTCAAATCTGATTGGGTCCACTCATATATTTTTATCAGGATCATCATTGCTAGGCTGAGCATCCACAGCCAGGTCCTCAGCATCAACTGAATCTGATTTTTGGGCATCAAAAGCAGCTAAAGGGGTGATATTGACCTTATTTCCAAATATTTAATCCATTTGAATATAAAAAGGAAAAATGGAGTCCAAGTTATCAACCACCAAATTGATTCCCTTTGCGTTATTGGAGTAAGTGACACCAAAGCCAGTGGAAATTTACATTGAGTGGGATTTTTTTTAATTGGTTCAATAGTTCTTAAATTGCTCCCACATCTGTTTGGATGAAAGATCCAGCCTAACTTTGGCTTTATTCTTCAGTTCATTTCCCATCAGGAGATAACCATTAACCTTATAGGATGGAGGTTGGCCAAATTGTGTTTCATTGTTGGATCCAAAGCAAGTTTCACAGTTGGAGGGGATTTTGATCCAGTTTACCAGGATGATGTGATCAGCTATCTTGAGCTGACTTGAGCCTTTTAAAGCTGATGGGGGATGATTGTTGGATTTTGAGTTCTTGGGGGATGTTTGCTTTTTTCTATTGGATTGTTCAGTGGACTTGCGGGGGGAGGTTTGCTGAGGGGCCATTTAAAAAGAGTAAGAGGGATGGAGGGATGAAGAAATGAAGCAATGAAGTGATGAAGGGATGTGTTGAAAGTGGGGATGAAGTGATGAAGCAATGAAGCAATGAAGAAATGAGAGTTAGGATGTGATGAAAGCAGGGATGAAGAAATAAAGTTATGAGAGGATTGATGTGATGAAAGCAATAATGTGATGAGGGTGATGAAGCAGTGAGAGCATTAAAGTGGTGAGAGTGATGAATCAAAGAGGATAGGAAGAGATGAGAGTGATGAAGCAATAAGTGTGATAAAGTGATGAGGATAGAGATGAAGAGATGAGCAATGAATCAAATTTTTTGGATGAGGTTGGAGCTCAAAACCAGGGGAAATGATAGGGAATGATGGGTTGAGGTGGTGAAAGCCTTTAAATAGTTTATTTGGAAAAAACCATTTATTTTCAGGTAACTCTGACATGTCTGATGTGAAATAAGTGTGTTTTTTGATTTTTAATGGCGGGTTTGAAATGGAGGATTTGGGTTGAAACTCACCATTTTTTAATGGCAGGTTTTCTTAAATTTGATACACCCTAATAGGGTTGGGAAGGGGTTAATCAACAACTGGCTGGAGGGGGCTTTGACCTATGGGTTGAATTTCCAGCCAACTGGCTGGCAATTTGAGGTCACCATTGTGCAGTTGTATACCTGTTGCTCCTGAAGTCAATTCACAAGCAGGAAAAACTGGGAGGACCCCTTTCACATGGTTTATGGGGAAGGTTTTGGTGTGCCTATATCTGATGTTGTTTGGTATCAATCAATTTCTCTAACAAAAACCATTAGTGTTCAATAAAAAAATCCCACTATTAATTAAAAATAAGTAAAAATGAAAGAAACTGTTTTTTGAAAAACTGCAATGCCTCAAAAAACAACTGTTTTTGTTCTATTATGCTCAATCTTTCAAATCATTTTCTTTTTGATCTTGATTTGTAACCTTTTTTTCCTTGATTTTACTTGTAAAGAATGCTATTAAGAGATTAAAAAAAACTTTTAAGTATTGATTACAAAGTTCTGGAACCAAGAATAAAGGGAAGCCCTTGTCTTGGTTCACCCCAACTGGAAATGGCTGAGTTCATGCACTCCAATAATTGAGCAGTTTCAACTGGTGGAGTAGGCTACCTGGCTGATTATTGGTTCTCCTCAGCTGTATGCTAGGAAGCTGATTTGAGGATGAAATGATTTTAGCTTGAATGGATAAAATCCATTTTCTTCTCAGAGGTATCTTGATGCTCAACTTGGGAAATTTGAATTTTTTGAAACTGGAAACTCCCATTGTGGCAATTTTGTTGAATTTTTAAGAATGCTTTGACTGCCTTTTTTTTAACTCAAATAATTTTTTTTAAAAAAAAAATATTTGGAAAATTGAAAATGAAAATGAAGAGATAGCTTTTTCTGTACATTTAGAGGTTGTTTCCACAAATTACCCCATGTTTTAAAATGTATTTATCACCATGATTTGAAGTTTTTTGACTTGGATTAAATATTTGGTGGCTGAAAGTCAATTAGTATGCCATTATGAAGTGATCTTTCCAATAAAATCTACCAAGTTGGGAGGTTCAATCTGATTCAAAAATTTTGAGAACATTGGAGTATTGGACTCAAAGTATGGAATTCAGGTAAGCATAAAAAATTTCCAAGATTCAATACTTTTTTGGGATGATATCAGGCTTGTTTAATTGCATTTGTGTGGGTTTTGAAAGGTCAGAAGGGAATTTATCTGTGAGAAACTAAGGAAACTGGACTATTTTTTCATTTGGAGGAGATTTTTTTTTAAAAAAGGGATATTGGTTTTGATAAATCTGGCCATTATAAACCAAAGATTCTTGAATTCTTGTATTGTCTTAAAATATAATGGTGATTGTTGAAATGCTTTGAAAATTTGTTCAAGTCTATTGATTTTATACCACAGCAGCAAGGATAGAAAAATGTAGATATGGATAATTAATGAAAATTATGGCCAAATCATGTCCTGGAATGATCTGGTTTGAGTGAATTTAACCTTGATTAAAAATCAATTTTATATTTCAAATATTTTAGTTGAAAAGAAAATAGCTGGAATGAAACAAAAGATTGAGTCTGGGAGATGAAGAAGCATATGAATATTAGGTTTATTGATCCATTTTCCAGAAATATTGATCAAATGATATAAAAAGTGTTAAATTTGTCCCATGGGGGTCCAGAGAGCTCTTTTTTAAACAGTCACAAATTAAAAAAAAGTGAATGGTCCAGCTTGAATTAATATTTTGAAATATTTTCCAACAAGACTGATTGATTGTTTGATTAAATAGTTTGGTTGAATTGATGATATTTTAAGAAAATTTATGTTGAAAGACTATTTATCCTCTCAATAATGGTATTGGGATCTTTTCACAGGTTTCATAAAATCTTGAACCAAGTATTTGCAAATATCAATAAGAACCATATTTAGAATTTAAAAGAGGGTTTATAGGAAGTCCTCAAATTCTTTTGAATTTTTGAAAAAGTTTAAAAGAGCACCTATGTCTGATTATAATGAGAATCTAGTCAAGTCAATTGAAAAGTCAGAAAAATGGATTGAATATTTTTTATTAGTGTGTTTCTTCTAGTTCTATCATCTTTTGATGTATTGATGTTTCTCTCTTTTTTTTTAATGAATTTCTTGTTGATTGAATCCCCAATACCATAGGATGAAGACACTATTTGCAAAGATTTTTGATTTATTTTTGAAAAATCATAGATTTAATGTGTGTTTCAATGCTTTCAGTCCTGAATCTGGTGGAATTAGGGGCCTTTAAATGTATCAAAAATATTAAAAAAAATAACTAATTTCATTCAAAGAATCAAGGTATTCACCTCAAAGACATTCCAATAAATTTTCAGAAAATTTTGAAGAGAAGAAATTGTTTCCTTATTTTTTCTTTTGGAGAAAAAAAAGTTCATTCAACATGGGTTGAGTTATATTCCAGGAACTGGAGTATGTGTGGATTCTGCCTATTCAATTATTTGATCTGCCATTTCAAGCACTCCTTCTCTGTTTGATGTTGAAAAAAAGCTGCAAGGCCCTGGCTAAACTTATGCCAATGACTTTACAAAAATCATGCCAATGATTACAAAAGGCTTCAATTTTGAAATTTCATTGCTAAAATGATGCAAAAAGGTTTCATTAACATCATTTAGTATTTTTTTGCTAAAATAAACCCTTTTAGAATGATTTCCAATCCCATGAAGGTGTGCATCCTTTTTAAGGTTTTACAGGGTGCCTGGGGTTGGAGGAAACACCATTGGATTGTTTTCTGGGCCTCCAAAGTACTTTAAACATTTAATTGAGGTCCTGGGAGGCCAAATTGAGGCCCCCAGATCCCCTGCGGGGTCTGTCTGGGGTAGAATAATTTTGAGAATTCAAATATCAACACAAATTGAATAAATGTAGTATTTAAATGCAATAAATACCAATTTTTTGAAAGAAATTCAAAGCTGAAATGATTTCTGAAAAAAATCTTCATCCAATGTAATAAAATGAGAAAAATGATAGAAGTCATTTTTTTTTTACAAAAAATGGAATATTTCCAGCGGGATTCAAATAAATTTTTACCAAACATAAAAAGATGCCACATATACATACTCAATGCCTAGAATTCAAATGTTTTGAAAAAATCCAACAAAAAGATCATCCATTACATAAATAATCAGGAAAAATATAAAAAAATTATTCCTTGAAGAAGAGTCAAGATTTGTGATGGAATGAAAACAAAATTTTAACAATCATAGAAAATAAAATAAAAATACTAAATATCTGTTTTCCCAAGAAAAATTCAGATATCATGAAATATTTCAACAATAGTTTAATCAAGTTCCAAAATAAAAACATCAAATGCAAGATATTTATTTCTTTGAATAAGGATTCAAATTTCCAGTGAGATTTAAATAAATTATCACAAACATAAAAGAAAATATAAAAAGTCTATTTATAACTATAATTTTGAGGGGTATGAAAATATTTTTAAATATTTCAACAAATAATTAATTGAGTAACATAATAGCAATAAATAAATCAAAAATTGATTTATTTTAATAATTTCTTTTATTTTTGATGGAATGAAAATATATTTTACCAAAAATAGAACATCAAAAAAAATTTCCACATACAAATATTTAGGGAAATCTTAAATTTGCAACCCAGGGGTTGAAAACAGGCATGAATTGCCATTCAAAACCCATATGCATTGTGAATGGCAAATCACAAATCAACAAGGAGTGAGAAAAGTTTCCCACAACTTGCGCATCCCCCAGGGGGTTGTGAACCCCCAATTGGGACTTGAAAAGGGTTGAAATTGGGGGTTCACAACCCTTTTTGAGTTGCTATTGGGCTTTTGCAACCTTCAAGGGAATGCAAAAGTCATGAGCGGGGGTTGTGCCAGTTTTCCTGGCCCTTTGGGGCAAATAGGCCATTTGAGGGGGGAAATGGGGTACCTAGGCACCCCTGGACCACATTTGAGTGGCATCAACCCAAATTTGGGGATGTGGCATACTATGTGGGACTATTATTGGACCACAAAAAGAAAATTGAGAATACTCTACCTATTGGCAAAACAAAGTCTTGTCACAAACTGCTTAAACACACAACACATGCCCAATGGATAAATTTGTTTTACTCAACCCAAAAGTGAGCTGAAATTGGATTTGTTGAAACAGTTGGATTGAATAATAAATTGAAATTGAATTTTTTTTTTGGTTCATGGGAACAGTGGAAAGCTTAAGACCCCCTGTTTTCAACATGGCTGTGTTAAAAGACTCAATTGAAAGTGTTGTTAACAAAGATTTGGATTCTAGATTTACAGGTAGGGACTTGGAAAAGAAAACATTGGAAGCCCCAATTGCATCCTCATCTAGGGTTTAAATTGAGGAACAAGATGTGTATTCACAGCTGGAATTGACTCAAGTTGGTGGGTCACATTTTATATGTCATTTGACTGAGAAGGATTTGGCTTGATAAATACTCGTGTAACCAAGTGGGTGTAACTATGTAAATATGTAACTATGAGGAGCCAGAACCTCTTGAAAATCCTGCTGTGAGAGCCTTTGATATTAGGAAAGAATTCAATATTTATTTTCCAAAATGGGCAGCCATTCATGGCTATGCATTGAAAAAATTAAATTCAAAGCAGTATAAATATGTGGATCTAGCATGTGAAAGAAAAATCACTTGGGTATGACAAGCATGGATGGTTTAAAGTACAAAAGGAATTGATTGAAAAATTTTGAAAAAATAATAAATGCTATTCTAAGACCCTTGGTGGCATTAAAGATGTTGAAAAGATAGAACAAAGACTTGATGTTAATGACATCAATGAAAAGATTCCATCTTCAAAATGGCTTGCAAAGCTTGACATGGGCTAATTAATAGCTGATACTTATGGTAGACCAATATGTTTAATTTAATTGGATTCATTTTGTACTTATAATCCTATGAAAATGGGTTTAAAGGAACAATCAGATACTATCTTCATTTTCTTTGTCAAAAATAATCACTGGGTTCATCTTGTACTACAAGGAGAAATGATTCAAATCCCGCCCATTGTTTCCAAACCTGCTTCCATGAATTGTAAAAAATCTTCTGTTTGGGTTGAACATCTAAAAGATCAACTTAAGTTGTATTATAAGTTATTGAAATCCTTTTAATTTCATAATTTGCTTTTGGGTTCTGATGCTGATCTTTTAATTGTATTAATATCAAGGGTTATCACATTTTGAACATCATTATGTTGAGTGTTTTGAGTTAACATAATTATGTTGAATGTTTTGAATGATATTTTATTGGTAAGTCAGTTCAACTTGTGTTGGGCTGATCCCATCATAAGCATTATTTTTACTTCTTGTGATGGGATCAGCTTAACACAAGTTGAACTTGTTTATTTGGTGTTTTTACTTTAGGGCCTGTAGTAAAATCATCAAATGGTGAACTTGATAGAAGTCTTTTTTTTGATTTAGGGATAGTCCATTGTGATAGAAGTCTTTTTTGGTGTTTGTAATTATGGGATAGTCCATTGTGATAGAAGTCTTTTTTGGTGTTTTTGCTTCAGGGCTGGTCCATAGACTTTTTTTGATTATTATTGATGGCCCCAGAGTGGTGAAATTTTTAAAATTCCCATAATATTTTTTATTTTTGGGAGATGATAAATTCACAACTCCCAGTTCTTTGGGAGTCATGTAGGGCCCTACACAGCCTATTCAACCCATGGGGGCCCATAAAACATTCTGTGTGGCCCCAGTCAAAAACAGCCAGAAAAGAAGACTGTTCTGGTTGCATCAAGGCAACCAGTGGTGGGGGGGACCTGACCACCCTCCCACCAACAATGAGGGGTGCTCTCCCCCCCCCCCTTTACCAAGGGGGAGGAGCAACAAGCTGAGGGAGATCTGACCACCCCCCAGCCCCTCTGTTCTTACCAACACCCTGGGGAAATCAACCTCCAGGGCCCTGGTGGGGGGATTTGACCACCCTCTCCAGGGAATTGACAGAAAGAGGGGGGGCAGCATGTCTGCCAGTTACACCCCCCCCCCCTCATGTGAGGATGAGACTGGACCCAGGTGATTCCTGGGTCCCACCAATTTTTATTGTTTGTTTGTTTGTTTGTTTGTTTGTTTGTTTTTTTTTTTTTTTTAGTTTTTTATTATTTTACTCTTTTACTCTTTTTTTTTTTTTTTTTTTTTTTTTTTTTTTTGGCCCGAAATGGTTTGTAGTTTTGTGGCACGCTACACAAATACATCTGAGTAAAACCCCACACAAATCAACATGAGTTGTGTAGAGGCCACAAAAATCAAGTGGGTTGGGTTGTGAATTTAACATGACACTTTTTCTTCAAATTTTTTCATTTTTTTTCTTTTTTTGGTGTTTTCTTTTTGTTTGTTCAATTTTTTATTTATTTTAATTTCTTTTTTATTTATTTATTTATTTTTTTGTTTTTTTTTTCTTACTACAAATGGGTGGTGAATGGCCACTCATGGCTAAAATGAGCTGTGAGCGGCCATTTACAACTGAAATTGGTTGCGCCACATGGCCTGATTTGAGCTGTGAATGAGCCCTTAGTGTTGCAAATTTAACATTGCCCAAGAATTTAATTAGAGGACTCCAAATTTCATTAAAAATTATAAAAATAAACTCCATCAAGTGAATTATCAATCAAAGAAATATCAAAGGTTGTTTTTTCAATCAATTCTTTACATTTGATTTTTTTTTCTATTGATGAACCATTTGTCGAAATATTTAAAAACATTTGAATTATCCTGATGAAATATATATATATCTAGTATTTTTATTTTTTTTATGCTTGGTACCAATGTATCTACATTTCATCACAAATATTTAATTTTATTCAAAGAAGTATTTTTACTACATTTTTCATAATTATCTATGTACTGGATGATATTTTTGTTTGAATGATTGAAATTAGGGTGTATCAAAGTTAGAAAAACTTCCATTAGAAACCTGCCATTTGTTTTGACAAAAACCACCATTTTTAATGGGGGGTTTCTGAAATAAAAATACCCCCTAACTGGTGTATTTCAGAATGGCGGGTTTCATGAAGATGGCGGTTTTCAAAAATAAAACCCCCCATTATCATCCATCCGCCATCCATTTCATTCAAAACACCCATCCACACCTCCACCTCCGCAAATCCATACCAACCCTATCTCCATTGCACCACATGCATCTCATATCCATTGCTTCTCATCTCCATCACATCACACAAATACCAAACAAAACCTGCACCTCATACCTCACCCCTCACACAACCACCCACCTCACCCCTCACACAACCACCCACCTCACCCCTCACACAACCACCCCCCTCACCCCACTCACTCACCAGTCCACTCCTTCCTCCTCCTCACCAAACCGCCTCATCCTCCACATCCACCTCAATTGCTTGTTCTGTTCTTCTCCTACTCAACTCAAAATGCTACACAATGAATTGAATCCTTTCTTGATCATCACCCCAATTGAATTATTTTTATGGGAGGGAACAAGATGGGAGGAGATGATTTTCCAAACATGCAGAGAGGTGGAAAGAATAGTGCTTGTTGGAAAAAGAGCACTCAAAAGAGAGATTCTTGCTTTTTTAGTCAAGAAGCCCAATTGATCCAAACCAACTCAAAGAAGATTGAATCCAATTCAAAACCGTCCTGGAGATTGAGATCACAAGGAATCCTAAAATAGATTAGAGGTTGGAGAGTGGGAAATCTTGACACATTGGGTTAAGGTCAAAGTTAGACCCAAGAAACTTGATAAGAAATTGAACCCATCATCATCCAATTCTCATCATCATCCACTCAACTTGATCAATTGGACCCAAGCTATTCAAAAACACTTTCAACTCAAAAATAAAATCAATTTTGACAAGGATTATCATCAAGTTGGTTGGGTTTTTTCCAATTGGTTTAAAAACTGTCAAAGTTATTAACCCCCAAGATTGTCTCACTTTAAAATTTGCAATTTTTTTATCAAAGGCATTGAGTCTTTCTTTCTCCCCTTAGATTTCACTCTCTCTTACTCTGCCCTTGTCCTGATTTCCCCTCCCTCTCCCTATTCTCTTTCAATCACCCTGCAGATAGATCATCACTTTAGTTATCTCAACATATTTCAAGATTTTATCACCAAAATTATTCAGTTGAAGGAACTAACATTCCTCATTTGATCCTTGATTTAGAATTTCATTAGATCAAGAAACTATAGGAACTTCTTTGACTTCCTGGTCTCTAGTTTTTCAGATATAATGCTCATGATTGAAGGCTTGATTTGGAAATTATTCTTTCACCTTCAGCATGATGAAAAGATTTTTGATAATTTTCAATTGAATCCCATCAATATCTTCATTGATGAGATCTCCTTCTTATGGTCATGGCAATTGATTGATCTTGGGACTCAGTACTCAAAAAGGACTTTATTCTTTTGTTGAAGGCTTGAGCTTCAAATGCTCTAAAGGGATCAAATCCAACAAAATTCTTAAGGTAATTCCAACAGATCTTTCCTGGTCACTTGTTGAGATCCATCATAGTTTTTCAACAGAATTCACTTGATGCTTTAACTGACTGGTTTCATTCTCCATACTCACAATACAAAAACCCACCAATTAGACCATGATTCATCCCCTCCTCCAGTGATCATCAAAACCATGTATGATGAACATTCCATACGTATCAATTGATTAATCTGCCTACTTGAAGATAAGAGATCATCTCAACCATGAAGGCCAATAAGTGTTCTACTCATCCAAGTTGCTGGATGGCAGGACCCAAGTTCAATCCTCAAATCTCCATCCAAGTATTCAATTTGATTACAAATATTACCCACTGCATAGGTCTCAGCAATCAACCAAGCCAGACCTGTTTTGATGATCACTTTTTGGATTTCCTGGAAAAGAAAATGTCCAATGCCCTCAGACCAACCCAGCAGGATATTTTGAGCTCCTACTTCATTCAATGCCTTTGCAAATGGTAAACTGATGCCTTCTAGCCTAAGCTCAATCTGGTCATTTTCTAAAATAACTGGAGATTAGATCTTGTATTTCCTGGGTGGTCAAGACACAGTAAACGTCCTTAACACCTTGACCAGTTTGGAATTCAGACCAACTGGCTTTGAGTTTTTTGTTTTAGCAAGACATGATGCAGACATGATAAATTTGATCAATTGATGAATCAATTGAATCAGCAATCATTTGACTCTTGATGAGAGAACCTTGAATCTGTTGGGCTGATTTGACTTGACTGATCATTTTCAGGATCCCATTCTTTCCTTGTGTTTTTTCAGCATAGCATATCCAACCAGGACAGCTACTGGCAAGGATGGGAGAACAATTTGGTTGAGATTGTGATTCAGCTTGTCTTCAATCTCTCTCCCTCTGAGAGAAGCTTAGATTGAGTACCAGCCAAGACTTGAAGCATTTCTGGAATTAATTTCTCAAGACTTTGAACCCAGTCACCTTTGATGGTAGATTATTGTAGGCTACAAAGGATGCTAGAGATTTTGAAGATATGGATAGAATAGGGTATCAGTTTGTTCTATCAAGCTCCTTGACAACTTCTTTGGCCAATTGCAAAGAGAAAAAAATTGACTCAGAGGAAGTGATGCATCCACTTTTGGATGGAGGGATACAAGGAGGATGAGTAAAATTGTGTACAGAACAATAGGTTACTTCAATCCAGCCCAGCCAAGCCATCCCCTTTTGTTGTCAATCTTTTTGGTAATCTTGCTGGTGGTTCTACTCCAATCAAGTTTGGATCAACCAGCCCCAGTGCTTCTCTGTGATCAAATACCCTTCTCAAACTTTCCACCCAACGTTTTCAAGTTGATCCAAGGGTAAAAAAACCAATGGCTCTTAACCTGACCTCTAGTCCCTTTCCTTATTAACCTGAAAAAGCTTTGAAAATGCATCCTAAACATTTCCCAACCACAAAAGAATCCCATTGGAAAAAGATCAAGAGAAATTCCTCAATTCAAGGCTTGGCCTTCTATGCCTCCCCCTCAGCTCACTCAGCTCCCGCCTTGAATCACTCCTTAAATAACAAACAGACTTAGTTGATGAACCATGCTGAGGAGTCTGCTATTCTTAGAGCCTTATTGCCTGATTGGCATTCTGGTTTCAATCAAGTCTGGCCTCATAGCTTGATTTATTCTTTATCAAAACCCACAATTCTTACTTCCCCCTTTTGGAAGCTGATGGGGGAGCATTTTTTGATGTAGATTTCCTTGGGGGTGTTCACTTTGGTCCATTGGATTTTTTTATGGACTTTCAGGGGGAGGTTTTTGGAGGGAAAATTTGGAAAGAGTAAGAGGGATGAAGGGATGAAGCAATGAGAGTTAGGAAGTGATGGGGGTGATGATGTGACAAGAGCAATAAATTTATGAGAGTGATGAATTGAAAAGGGGATGAGAGATGATGCAATGAGGATAGAAATGAAGAGATGAGAGTGATGAAGTTATGAGAGTTGAGATGTGATGAAAGCAATAAAGTGATGAGAGTTATGAAGCAATGAGAGCGTTAAAGTGGTGAGAGTGATGAAGTGATGAGGGGATGAGAGTAATGAAGCAAAGAGGATAAGAATAGTTGAGTGATGAAGTGATGAGAGCAATGAAGCAATGAAGAAAAGAGGATAGGAAGAGATGAGAGTGATGAAGTGATGAGAGCAATGAAGCAATGAGAGGGATGAAGTGATGAAGCAAAGAGGATAGGAAGATATGATAGTGATGAAGTGATTAAGTGATGAGAGAAATGAAGCAATGAGAGTGCTGAAGTGATGATGCAAAGAGGATAGGAAGAGATGAAAGTGATGAATCAAATTTTTCCTATGAGGTTGGAGGTTGAAACCAGGGGTGATGACATGGAATGAAGTGTGGTTAAGGCAGTGAAAGTCTTTAAATACTTTATTTGAAAAAATCCATTTATTTTCAGGTAACTCTGACAAATCTGATGAGAAATAAGTGGTTTTTTTGATTTTTATGGCGGGTTTGAGATGGCGTATTTTGGTTGAAACCTGCCATTGAAAAATGGTGGGTTTGGTTAACTTTTATAAACCCTATTATTCAAATACCCAGCATGAAATAGATATATGTTGCATTTTTTTATGTTTATTTATTTATTTGTGGTACAAAGGTATTTTTATTCCACTGGATATATCTCATTTTCTTCAAGGAACTTGATGTTCTATCATTTTTCTCATTTTTGTTACATTGGATGAAGTTTTTTTCCAAATCTGAGGTCAGGTTTGAATTCCTTGAAAAAAGTTAATGTTTGTGAAATTTTTACATATTAAATCTACTCAATTTGTGTACCTATTTGGATTAACCAAAAGTTTCTTCCACAGATAGACCCCACAGAGGGTCTGGAGGCCTTAATTTATCCCCCCAGGGCCTCAATTAATGTTTAAAGGCCATTAGGAGGCCCAAACAGCCATAAAATGGGGTTTTCTCCCTCCCCAGGGACCGCTTTAAACCTTAAAACAGCTTAATGCCTTCCTGGGGTGGGAAAGCGCTCCAAAAGGCTTTATTTTAGAAAAAATACTATAATGACACGAATGAAACACTTTGGCATCCTTTTAGCAGTTTTTTGCTAAAATGAAGCCTTTTGGCATTATTGGCATGAAATTAGTAATTTTATTGGTGTGATTTTAGCCTAATCCAAGTGGAAATGATAATCCTGGTGGGATAAGTGAGGAAGAAGACCAGAAAGTGTAAATTTTAATGATTTGTGTTTATTTGAATTCTTTTGTTATATTGCCTGGTGTATCATCTGAATATTGCTTTATAGGGTCATGTCTAATAATATTTTTCTGTTATTTTAAATGCCATGGATTAGGAATACTGATAAATTTTTCATCTTATTCATCTATTTCTATGGATAAAAATTTCAGAATTTAAGTCTCATTATCATTTGAAGGGCATGGATTAATTCACCATACAATTTATTCTCACAGATATCTGACAAGAGAACACCATCATGTTCAATTTTGGAGTATGCCTTCAGAAATTCATCCCTAAAACTTTCCATTCAATTTGAATCCAGGAATTTTGATTGATAAGGAATAGTGATTTTGAATGTTGTTAAATTTTTGGTGCAAAATTTTGATTCAAAAGATTAAATAAAAATAGGAACTAAAATTTCTTTGGAAATTAGTTTTTCAGGTTCAAATATATAAAATTGATTGGATCCTTGAATCAAAATCAGATTTCAAAGTTAAATGACAGAAGTTTCTGCTATTTCTTAGATTGAGAGACCTTGAAATAAAACAATCTGCAGTTTCCTTCCAGATAAAATTCTGAAAATGTAGAAATGTGTGGATTTCAGAGCTCCTGAAATTTAGGGGAAAAAAAGAAAAATAAAAAAATCAAAATAAATCTGGAATTTCCAAAAAAGAAGTAAAAAACAAAATATCATGCCCTTTGTTTGGAGGTAGAAGCATTGAATCTCCCATACAGGCATTTGAGATTCAGTGGGGAAATCCAAAAATCTGCAGCTCTGTGTGCATGTTCATTGGATTGAATTCCATGAGAGGAGTTTGACACCACACAAGTGCATAATCCCCCAATGATGCCAATAGAGCAATCTGGAGAAAGGTGATGGGTACAACACAAACGCATTGAGCCAAATAACTACCAACAATATTCAATTGATTGGCAAGTTTCTCTTAATTTTAAACTTATTCATTTTATTTAAGGAATTCATTTTTGCTCTTAATAATTGAAAATCAAACCTAGCTCCTTTTTCCCAGAAGGGAACCAATTATCATGTCCCCCTGCTATGATAAATTAAAAACTCCCATTTGAAATTCAAAATAAACATATGCCAAGGGATTCATGATTATTTGGTTTGAATCTGTTTTAACTAATCCTTTACATCCATCTGTCATCACTGGAATGCATGCCTTTGATTTTGGTTTAAATCAAAACCAAATGACTCATTTTAAAGAAATTGTTTGTTAAATAGAGGTTTTTTCCTGTTTCAATTGTCTCAACATTCAAATCAATCCAGGAGTCCTCATTTATTTTAAGTTTTTAGTGTTGAAGGTTGAATTTATGTCCATGGGGCCTTGGTGAGTTTCATTAACACCATTTCTAATTCTTTGTTGATGACTGGGAATCATTATTTGTCTTTGATGATTTTTTTTATTCATAGGTCTCCCTTGACATATTTGGAAGCAAAATTTAGAAACTTTGGGTTTTGAAATAACTCAAATTCTTATTTTTTCAAAAAAAAAATAAACATTTAACTATCAGTTTCCTTCTTGAAAAAAATTTGAACTGAAAATTATCAATTGTTTATTTTTTATAGGTTCTTAGTAGTTTTGGTAATCACAAGTTGAGGAAATGAAACTTTGAAATACCAAACAAGTGGCCATACCAGTGGGTAACAAATTATGAAATAGCCACCACATGAACTTTGAGTGCCGGAATAATTCTTCATCTCCAGCTCTTACATTTCCTCCTCATCTCAGAACAAATTTTCAAGATCAACCAAGCCTAATTTCCACTTTGTGAAGTGATTTTCAAATCTTTCACTTTCTACTTCAAATAAAATTCCAAAAAATCTTTCACTCTATCTTTCCAATCCCACCATCATCCCTTCTCAACATGCCTACATCATTTTTTAAACCTTTCCAAGCCCCAAATTTTTTTTTCCCAAACCACTACCCTTTGATAATCAAACCTCAATACTTCCAAAATAAAGTAGGTTGAAAACCCCAAGGATGATGAGGCTTGTCCCCCTGAAAATCCCAGCTCAAATATAGAATCTTGACATAGGATAATTGAGTTAGATTTTGAAAGTAGCCTAAATTCAAGAATTTCTTCAGAGGAGACACCAGTGGATTTTTTTCAGGGAAAAATAAAAAATTTGTTTCCACTTTCCAATGAGCTGAAAGAATTGGTAAATCAATTTAAAAATTTAAGTTTCTCTCTCTTCTTAATTGACCAAACCAATTTTCCTCATTAAAGACTCAAAAATTACACTTTTATTATCTCCATTTAAACAACCCTAACATTTGCTTCCATAATTTTACATTTTTTTGTTTAATACTTTCCCACAATGATGGGTGATCATCAAATTATGAATTTCCTCATTCATATGATTTTTTTTGGATGAATAGAGCTTTACTTCTGAATAAGAGAATTTAATAGGGCTAAAAAAACAAAATTTCAATAAAAAGAGCAAGGTAAATTAGATTGAAATAGAAGAAAAGATAATAACAACATAAATTAGAGGATTTGATCATAGAAAAGAAAAAGTATTAAAATACCTAAGATGAAATAATAATGACAGAAATTGAGACATTGAAAGAAGATACACAAGTACAAGGCGACTGACTGAGAGAAGTTAGACCATGGGAAGCTGAAAGAATCAATTTTATAAGTAGGAGGAATTCTTGCCAGTCAGAGATTAAGGGTTCATTTTGAGATTGCTGAGATTTTTGAGGGAAGGAAAAGAATAAAATTAATCTAGAGAAGAAAATAAAATAATTGTATTTAATTGAAAAAATAAAATCACAATATTATTTAGGTTAATGAACTAGTAGGTTGAGAATAGTTTTACAAATAGATTGGTTATTCAAGGTAGTTGGTAGTTAATTTGGCTTGATTTTTTTTTTCAAAGTAGAACTTCAAGATGGGGAGAAATATTTAGTAGAAGAATAGTTGCACACCCAAGAGAAAATGAAATTTTAGTGACATTTGTGAAATAAGGAGAGAGAGAGCTGGATTTATTCCACACTCCTTGTTACTGTTGAAAATTGAGACTGAAAGTTTACAGAATCAATGATTTTGATTATATTTGAAAGAGAAGCCTTAGGAAGAAATTTAATGAGCCCATCATAAATAATTTCTTGAGTTGTATTTAGCTTGACGGTAAGATTTTAAAATTTTATTTCTTACCTAATAGCTTTGGTTTTAAATTTGATATGTCTTGTTTTTGGGTTGCAGCCAAATTTCATTAGTTTATCACCTAGCCCTTTTTTATCAATTAATTTGAGACTGGGTTAAATTAAATTCCCCACATTTTGAATACCACAACTCTCATCCAGATATCAACCAGGTAAGATTCAACCAGGAGGTCCAGCTTGGCTTCAGTTGATTAGTGAGTAACATTGCACTATTCATAGCTGCTCCAAAATGCAAGGGATTGGCAAATAAGAGTTAGATGGCTGGATTGAGAATGGTAATTTTTTAATTCCTTGTTCCAAGTGAAATCACTATAGAATTTATTTGAGTATAGTTTGACTGAATTATTGGAACAAGGGTTAAGTTTCTTGCAGCCTTCAGATAATTCAAATATTTTTTTTACTTCCCTCCAGTGGTGAATTCCCAGCTTCTCACAGAATATGTATAAATTTGAGATTTAAAAACTTATGTCTGGAAAAATAATACATGGTATGTGTTTCATTAGAAAAAGGGCCAATTGTTAGTTGAAATTCAAAAGCTTGAATTCTTCATGTTCTTTGTTGTTGACTGAATTTAAATTTAAACTTACAGTAAGATTATTTGGGGAACTTTTTCAGTCTTTCATTGTTAGTTCTTCAATACCATTATCTATGTTTTTAGGTTGAGAAAGAAAAATTTTGTTGTCTTGAAAAGAATATTGCATCCCTATAATTGTGTTTTATTTGTGGCAAGTTGATTTTGGAAATTATTCTAGAGATTAATTTTGAAAATTGTGTCCTGTACCAAATAATATACAATTTTCTATGTCAAAAAATAGGATAGATTTAATTTTTGGTTTGAGTTAAAGGAAAGGGCTGTAGATAGATTCATGAAATCCTTGACTATATATTTATTCAATTAAAGTGTGCAACCAGTTGGCTGGAAATGGCTTGAGTCCACAGATTGATTTCTTTAGATTAAATTATTTGGACTTCCTCTTTGATCCCTTTGGAGTTTTGATGATAAACTTTTTTCAAAGAAGCATGAAGGAAGGCACTTTATAAATTAAATTGAGTTATAGTTAGCAAATTATAAAGACCACATACAAGAGAAATAATGAGAGAAGCTGCCTCTCCAGTTGGTGAGAAGTTATCTTAATAACTGAGTTTTTAGATTTGATAAAAACTTGTACACAGAGTCTGTGTTTATAGATCATTGAATCACCATTGAAGTTGTCTTTTAGTCTGTAAACCCAAGCTTTGTTGAGAAGATTAAGTGTTTTGTGTTGATCATAGTTTTCCCACACATCCATTCTTTCAATACCATTAATTTCAACATCCATAGATGAATCCCACCTTGCAGAGTTAGAAAATTGGGGGGAAAAGCAATTGTGATACCCATAAACTTGAGGAGGAACTCACTTGAATCAATCCCTTTGTTGGAAATTGAAAATGAGATTAATGGCTATTTTTTCCAAGCATTAAGATGAAGAGCCAAGCTATCTTTCTTCAGTAGTTGAGACTTGATCATTAACAGAGTTTGGTTATGTGGATTCTTCTTTTCCAGTTTCAATTTTGTTATCAATGAGTAATATATTTTCAATTGAGGAAAATCATTCAGGAGTATCATTGGAATTGATTGTCACATTTTTTCCAAGATTTAGGCATGTGATTTGATTATTTTGAAACGCTTAGAAGATACAATAGATTTTATAGACTATAGTATGTGATGTGAGATGAATTCAGTATTTTAACCCACAAGGGTTCCTTCTAAGCTGCAATCTTTGAATTTTTCTCCTCAAGCTAACTTCAACTCTAAATAAACTACTCTTGAACCAATAGGTTCAAAGAATTTCAGAGATAGGTTTTTACTGGTGAAGCATTCATAGGGATGAGGAATATTTTCCTCCTTGGAAATTTGGTTAAATGAAAGGCATGCAGCCTTGTCTATTTCAGCCCAAATTTTGAAATAAAGGTTGGACATTCTCAAGTTTTTTTGAATGTATTTAGTTAATTTTCTGTTTTCTTGCTCAAACTTTGCATTGGTGGATTGATCGGGCCAAAAAAATTGATTTTCATTCTATAAAAGGCTTTGAGGGCTCAGATAGATGAGTTCTTGGAAGGGTATTTGGTTATCTTGGAGAAAACACAATATTTGAATTATAATTTAGAGATTGAAGTTTTGGAGATATCAGGGATGGGAATTTCCAGGAAATGAGGACTGGAATTCCCTAGAGATTTGTGAAAGTACAGAATATTGTTATCTTCAAATATTTTTCTGTTGAGGTAGCTTGAATTTGAATTATTGAAAATGAAACTTGGTTGGTGAAGATGAAATATATTTTCTAAAATATATCCTCCAAACAACTTATTTTCATTTTGAATTATTCTGAATGAGTTTCCAACTTGTTCCAGGAAGAATTTCTTTGATGTTTTCAATTTACCAGGGAAAATTAGGTTGATTATGAGATTGAGAAAATAGAAGCAGTTTAAAAGTTTGATTTTGGAATTATTCCATTCAAGCTTGAAAGTCAATTTTCCTTTTATTGGGAAGCCTGTTCCCTTTTTTACTGTTATTATTGATTTTTCAGAGTAATCATCTAGTTCAGTAAAGTATCCTTTAGAGTTAAAAATATGAAACACAGTGCCTGATTCAAGTATGATGTGGTAGTAAACATTGATACTTTTGATTGAGGTGGTGAGGAGAAAATTATAGTGAGCCACTTCCTTTGCTTTAGAATTGATTTGAGCTTTCCAATTTTCCTTTGCTGATTTTCACCATTGAGGAGATAAGTTCTAATAATTGTGCCGGCATTTTTCTTCCAGATCTTTGGATTTTAGATTATAATAGACTTATTGACATTGTTGGTCTAAAGGCATAGTTTTTTTGATGTTGGAAGTTGTTAGCATAGTATTGAAATTCAATTTTTCCTCAATTTTCAATTTTTTTTTTTTTTTTTTTTCAAGTTGAGTAAAATGATTTGAAAAAATTTCCACAGTAACCTCCTTGTGTTAGTGCATAATTTTTTGCCTTATAGAGTTTAAAATTGGTAAGAATTTGAAATAGAATAGGTGCACTATCATTTCACACATTAGATCTATCCCTATGTCTGTCATCTTCTTGATTGATAATTTAGTCTCTGTTATAAACACATTGATTTATTTGGGTTTGAATTGATTTTAGAGGAAGTTGTTAAATATTTGAGCTTGGTTTTCCATTTGCAAAGAAGAAAATTTTTATTTGATAGTCTTCCATAGGAGTTTTTATAATTTTATGTTCTCTTGCATTAATAAATTTTTGTGATTTACCAATTCAATCTTTGATGGAATTATAAATCTGAATTCAAAATTTTCAATAGCATTTAGAAATTTATAATTTAGAATTGTCCTCCATTTTGTCTCTGATTCCTTTTTGTTTTATTAGAATGGTTATCTTTTCTTTTGGTATAAAATATGTTTGTTGGAAAATTTTGGAATTGCCTTCAGAGCTTCCTTAAGAATTATTTGACAAAATACATCCATAAAACTTGATTACTCCATTTTCCTGCATTAGTTTGTTGGGGCTGTCTGATTTTGACCATTTTTTATGAATAGAGTTTGATTTCTGAATAGAATAATTTAAGGTGTCTAAGAAAATAAGAGTTCAATAGAAAAAAAAGATGTAAAGGATATTGAAAGATAATGCAAGATAATACCAAATTCAAATATAGGATTTTATAATAGAAAAGTCAAAGTAGTAAAAGACACAAGAGGGGATATGATAGAAATTTAGATAGATAAAGAAGAGACACAAGGAGAAGGTGACTGGATGAAAGAAGTTAGAAAATGGACATCTGAAGGAACCAATTTTATCAGTAGGGAAGCCTCTTTTCTTTCTAATTTTACCCAAATTGCTCAAAATTGATATTTAATTGTTTGGAAAAATCAATTTTCAACAGCTGTTCTAAAGCCATCTTGAAGAAATATGCATAATTTTTTAATGGTAAGAAAATCTCAGAGGATCTTTCATCTGTGTAATTGATCATGCCAACTGAGTCCAAAATCCTTGAATTGGAATGAACACTCAATAAACCTCAACAAATATCTTTTTAATTTTTTAACTTGATGTATATTCCATTGTTGGAAAATGTTTTTGGTAGATGATTGTAACTTAATACCTATCAAAAAAGGAAAAACTGCTTCAATTTATTTATTATAGATCAAAAAAAATAAATATGATCATTATATAAACTTATCCCAAATTTTTTATCTACTGAATAAACTGAGCAACTGATCCCACCCATAAAAAGGGATTCAAAAAAAAAATGAAAAATATTTGAATCCACAGTCAGGAAAATGGTGATTCAACACCTTCTTGATCTTCCCAAAAATCTGAAAAATTTCCCTAAGGGCAATTTGACAAGGACTCACCCATGCCCTGGGTGAAATAATCTCAAAATAACAGCAAATTCTTGACCATCCTTAAAATTATGGTACTCCAATGTTACTTTGGTGGCCTCTATGCCACTATGGGAGAGCTTTCAAAAAATAAAAAAGCCCAAGCTAGTTTCTCAACACTAAGATTTCCCCATGGTGTAGATTGTTTGTTGGGAGAACAAGATTCAAAGTTGACTTATAGTATGTCCTTTTTTTTTGGATGTCCTGTTTTATGGTCAAATATGGAATAGCTCCAGTTTTTAAATGGCTAGGGCTGGACCCCAAGGGATTCCCAATTCCCAAAACCTATTTTTATGCTTGACCCACTGGAATACCCATTTTTTGGGCATCAATTATTGATGGCTCAACCCAATACCTGCAGGTATTGCTTATATACCCAAGGGCCAACAAAAAAATTTCCAATACCCTTCTGCAGTAAGTTTCTACCTTGATCACCATGATTTATCAGTCTAATCTCTAAATTCCCACCTTGTTTATATACCATCCCCCCTCAATTCATTCACCAGTACCCTCCAATCACCCAATGGTGTCCCTTCATATTACCTTGCCATCCACCAACATCCCCTCTACCCCCCCCTCCATCTTTGAAATATCAAATATCAAATTAAAACCCACTACTTCCCCTTTTGCATCTCCATGGTATGGGTTCATTATCTCTTTGGCCTCAAAAATCCAACCCTGTGCCATTTTTTTAATCTTTCTCTGTTTCACCACCTCTATGCCCCCTTTTGATATCATATGGTCTCTGGTCTTCTCCCCTCCTTCAAAAATTGATGAAACCTCATTGAATATGAATATTTCCAGCTCAGAAAAAAATCTGACCAACCACCCATCATTCAAAAATGATCCAAAAATTTGAAAATTACAAAATAAACCTATTAGCATTGGCTCAACTCCAATGCTGTTGTGATCATAGGTTATTCTTGAATTTAACCTCCTCCTTGCCCAAAAAAGATAAGAACACTGATCTTCCTGTAAACTTGTGATTTTGAAACATCAACCAGAACCAACAATAGAAAGGAATAAAAACCACCATTAGTATCCCAAAATTTTTCTTTTGGTCATACTTTCTGAAAAAATTAATCAACTCAAAGTTTATGTGTATTTTTTTGCTTTGAAATGTAAATTTGTGTAGCAAAATCCTGAATTGAGAAAAGTATAAGAGCACAATGTCAATGGAAAAGCATCTAATTCAAATTAAAAATATTTCAAACACCAAAAATAATTGTGACAACCATTCAAAGATAAATAGATTCTTCAAAGGACCCAGCATTGATAAGAATTTAAGTCTTCTGAGAAATACCTTCCAAATTTTTAATTTTTTTGTTGACTAATTTTTAATATTTGGTATTATCAGATTGAACTGTTAAAATTATTGCCAGCAATTAGCTTAGGAAAATGAGCAGTATTTAAAGCAAAAGAAATTCTGGACACCTTGTGTCAATGATTGCTGATGGGCTCTCACAATGGGGCAATACCTTGGATGATATTGGTGATGAATTTGATTGGATGATGAATGGATGATGGAAAATAGCAGGGAGAAGAGCTCCTCAAGTACAAAATATTGGCCTCTTGTGAGCCCATGATACAACAAGCCAAAAGGCAAATTTTCCGCCCCAAAAGAGCTCTACAGGCTCTACAGGCCTTGTTACTTGGTTTGGACTACATCAGCCTGCATGGCGTCAGTCCCTGTACCCTTACAACCAGCCTATTCCAGTTATTTCTGGTGTTTCCACCTCAATGGGGCTGAACCAGCCCCTTAGCTGTTCAAAACCCCGGCCGGTTGTCTATTAAAACCAGCCTGTTAGCTCACATGCTGGCTGGTTGCCTCATAAAACCAGCCCCTTGCCATACAAATGGCCAGGAGGGACCCAGGACACACCTGGGTCCGGTCTCAGACACACATGGGGGGGTGTAACCGGCGGACATGCCGCCCCCCCTCTTTCTCTCAAATTCCTGAAGGGGGTGGTCAAATACCCATACCAGGGGACCTGGAGGTCAATGCCCCAAGGACTTCACTATGCTAGGTGGGCTGGGGGGTGGTCAGGTCACCTCCAGCCCATTGCTCCTCCCCCTTGGTAAAGGGGGGGGGGAGAGCACCCCTTCAATGCTGGGGGGGGGGTGATCAATTCCCCCCCACCGCTGGTTGCCTTGATGCAACTGGCCTAGCCACCACTTTTGGTGGGGGGGTGATCAAGTCCCCCCCACCATGACCAGTTTCCCCTTGCAACTGGTCACTGGCTGGTTCCATCCAGCCAGTCCTCCCCCTTCTCCTTGCAATGGCAAGCGAGGGGAGGGGGAGGAGCCGGGGCCACCACCCAGCGCAGCAGGCGCGACCAGGGTGGGAGGGCTCCATTTTGAGTCCCCCTGCCCCCTAAAAGGCCCCGCGTGGGCTGTTGGGCCGCATAAACGGGCCGTAAGCGAAAACAGCGGCCCCAAGCAGGCCGCGGCGACGGCCCTGCGCGGGCTGTTGGGCCCCATAGACGGGCCAAAGGAGAAAACAGCAGCCACGAGTGGGCCGCAACATGGGCGGCAGCCCCAACTGGGCTGCAACACGGGCGGTGGCCCCAATGGGCCGCCTCAAGCCCAAAAACTAAGTAAACCATACTTTGGCGGGCCAGCCCGTCTGGGCAAGTATTTCCAAAATAAACCTTGGGCCCAATTATGCCCATACAAGCACATCTGGCTGTATTTGCCCATATACCACACCAGGCCAGTTAGGGACCGTGTACCAATAGGCCTGTTTCACGCATTTTGAGGCCAGTTTCCCCAAATCCGTAACATCCAAACAGGCCCTGAGTGTCAAAGGGGCCAGAGAGGCCCATATGTGCATCCCATTTGGATTACACTTATACATAGCAAACGCGTAAGTGCATACTTATTTTAACACACCCCCTTAATCCAAAAGGGGTGAAATCCGCATGTTAGTCACAATGCCTTAATGCTTGTTCCTATCTAAAGCCTTAGTCAAGATATCCGCAATCATTGCTCCAGTGGGCATGTACCTCAACACAATCTCCTTGCAGTTAACTGCATCACAAATATATAGTTATAGTGAACATGGATATGTTTTTTTCTTGAATGGAACACTTGGTTTTGCGCCAACACAATGGCACTCTGGTTATCAGAATACAACAACGCAAACCCTTGTGGATTATGTGTATCCTCTAAGACTTTTCTCAACCATTTTGCTTCCTGTGAAGCTGCTAAGTAAGCTTTCTACTCAGCCTCTGTTTATGAAAGACTTATTTCCAATACCTTCTTGTACATCCATGACACCAGATTCTTACCTAAGAAGAATACAAAACCACTTGTTGATTCCCTAGCGTTACCATCTGCCCAACTTGAATTGGAATAACCAACCAAATCAAAGTTTTCTGACTTTGTAAACAACAGTCCCAGACTGTGCGTTCCTTTAAGATACCTCATAACTCTCTTAAAGGCTGACCAATGCCGCATGCTTGGCTTCTCTAAGTGTTGTGACAGGAAACCAATTGCAAAAGCAATATTGGGCCTTGTACACTGCCCCAAATAATTAAGCAATCCAATAGCTGACCTGTAGTTGTTCCCAGATTGAACAAACTCCAGATACTCCTCATCTGTAGAATTCTCTAAACAAATGTTTGACTGCATGGGAGTACCAAACTCCTTTGCATCTTCTAAGCCATATTGCTTAAGGAGAGCTGCTACCTAGTGGCTCTGGTATAACTTAATACGATTCTTGCTCTTACTGAATTTCATTCCTAGCACCTGTTGCGCCAGACCAAGATCTTTTATCTTGAATTCCTTTTTGAGTGTCTCCATGACTCTCTCTTTACCATTTCCAATGATGATAATTTCATTGAACCATACAAACAGTATTGCATCCTTTCTTACATAAAGACAAGGGTTGGCCTCAGAAATCTTGAAACCAATCTGTATCAGTTTCTCACTCATGGTATTATACCACAACCTAGCTGCTTTCTTCAATTGGTAAAGGGATCTACACAGCTTGAGGACATATTCCGCTTTATCTGCTGAAAGAAAACTTCTAACACAGATTTTCTTCATGGTTTCTGGTTTAGTCTCTACTATCCATTCACAAAAAACATCAGGAATTGACATATAAACAGTCTCCTCCTCTCCAAGTTTTACATTCAAGTATGCTTTTACAAAATAAGCTTGTCTGATTTCTTCACCCAACTACACTGCCAGAGAAATGATGTACCTGAAGGTGGACAGACTTCCAGTTGGTGAGAAAGTTTCTTGGTAATTGATACCCTCTCTCTGCTTGAAGCCCTGTGCAACACATCTAGCTTTGAATCTTTTTAAAACTCCATTTGTTTCAAACTTCTTGTTTAACACCAATCTAGACCCCACAATGGTCTTTCCTTTTGAAACAGAATCCCACTTAACCACTTCAAAGACACTATTGTTTTCTAGAGATTCAAATTCCTAAAAAATAGCACTCTTCCAGTTGGCTCGCTCATCAGAATTCATAGCTTGGCCAAAGCTATTTGGGTTAACCCTGTTACCCATTTCTGAACTTGGCTCCAGGACTTCATTGAGCATACACTGTTCCTGAAATTTATCTTCCTCATATCCTGCAGAAGCATAATGGGACTTCCATTCCCCGTACCTATCAACTGGTACTCTAACCCTACCACTCCTTCTAACTGGAGGTGCAGGCTCATCAGGTTCCAAATTAATGGAATCCCCTGAAGCCGGCATTAAAACCTCTAGTGGCACGTCTGCCATCTCTTCATCTTCTGGAACCACATGTTCCTCAGCCTTTTCTGGTGAAATAGGTGCTAATTCTATTTCTTTCTGTGACTTATTCACAACAACATCTTCACTCCTTTTGAGTGGAAAGGTACTTTAATCAAATTTTACATCCCTACTACGGATAACCTTTCTTGTCCCTGGACAATAGATCCTATACAATCTACTTATTAAATCATAGCCTAAAAGTGCCCCTGTTCTGGCTCTAGGGTCTAATTTTCTGACCATCTCATTATGGTGGACACTATAATACACCAAGCAACCCATTGTTCTTAGGTGTGATTTTTTGGGGTACAACTTCCAAAACTGATAATGAGGACTCTTCCCATTAAAACTTACAATGTTGTGCAACAGACAGACTGTACACATCAAGTCAGCCCATAAGAACTTTGGTATACCAGATTGAGACATAATAGTTCTGACCTTGTCCAGTAAAGTCCTATTCATTCTCTCAACTATTCCATTATTCTGTGGAGTACTTGCAGTAGTGACTATATGAATGATACCGTAATCTTTCAATAACCTTTCAAACTCTTTACTCACAAATTCACCACCTCCATTGGTGATAACCCTCTTGATCTCCTTCATTAGACAATTCTGTTTCCAGACTTTGAAGATTACAGAAACCTCCTCTGTGGTCTGATCCTTAGATCAAATTGGTTTGGCCCAAACATAATTAGTTGCAGTATCAACTAAATTGATGAAGTATCTTGCCCCACCAAGGAACTATGATGTGAATGGCCCTGCCAAATCAATGGAAAATTCCTCTCTAGGAACATCAGTGCAATCTCTACTCTTTGAGAACACATTTCTAGTCTTATCCCCCAAGGTAAAACTCTCACAGTTGCTGTCCTTTACCTTATGGCCACTTCTATTGTGAGCAACAGTGCTCAAAGCTGAAATTTTGAAAAAGCTTGCACACAAAAGCTTTTACCAAACCTGTCCACTAAGAAAAGTTCTCCCATTCATATCAATAACAAACCTATCTTCTTTAAGATAACAAATCTGGAAACCTTTTTTCCACAACACTCCAAGGGACACAAGGTTATAAGGCAACTCTGGTACATAGAACACTTTCTCAAAAGGAATTTTGAAACCCAAGTGATTTTCAAGAATAACTTTTCCAATTTCTTTAATCTGAATTGTTCTGCCTTTCTGACAAATATTCACAACTCCATCATAATCACTAAGATTTGAAAATAAATTTGGTTCAAAGAACATGTGATCTGTACAGCCAGAATCAATCAAAACAAGAACATCCTCCTTCAATCCTCCTAATAGGAAAGAAGCTTTATCAGTCACTGCTAAGTTCTCATCTTTTAGGTTAATATTACTCACTTCATAATCAATCAAGTCCATTTCTTGATCCTCATCAATTTTGGCCTTTTTGTTGGGACCTTCTTCCCCAACAACCATTTCCATTGGACCATCAAACTCAACCATTGCAACGTTTTCAGTAGTGAGATTGACCTCCTTTTCATTCTCTTTGGACTTCTTCCTCTTCTTGGCCTCCTTGCAATCATTAGCATAATGCCCCTTATTCTGAAAATTATAGCATAAGACCTTGTAAAAATCCTTTTTTGCCTTCTTGCGAGATTTTCCAGTCTTTCCAACAAGGGCTGTTCCAGAACCCCCCTTCATCTTGAACTGAAGATCATCCTTTCCAATCCTTTTCAGCACATACTCCTCCTCAGGAAGAGGATCCAATTGAGAAATAATTCTGACTAAAGAATCAAACTCCTTTGGTAGCTTCCAAAGTATTAAGAGTGACAAAAACTCAGGATCCATTTTAAGTCCTGATGACTTAAACTTGGCTATGCTAGACCTAGCCTCTGCAACAAACTGTTTACAATTTGAATATTGTAAATTGAACAGTTTATTGAAAGCTATACCCTTATGGTGAACAGAATCACCAGCATACTTGGACTTAAGCAACTTCCAAAGGATGCTGCCCCTCCTTCTCTCATCTTCCCTAAGAGTATTGGCAAGCCATGTCACATGATTCTCATCAAGATGCCTAAGGATGAGATGATAAGACTTTTTCTCCACTTCTGAACTGATCAAAGTGTCATCTGCATCCATTATCTCCCCACAACAAATGTTATCCAGCTCACTATCCATAAGGACAGCCCAAGCATTATAATTCTGACTGTTCAGAACTATCTTGGTGGAGCTAACATCAGGGATATAGGACATCTTCTTGGAAAACTTGAGGTCTTTGAAGTTCTCCAGAGTAAGGTACAAGGGTCTAGATGGCTTGGAAGTAATGATGATGTTGGTACTGATAATGTGTTATAATTATGGCCAGCAATTAGCTTAGGCAAATGAGCAGTATTTGAAGCAAAAGAAATTCTGGACACCTTGTGTCAATAATTGCTGATGGGCTCTCACAATGAGGAAATACCTTGGATGATATTGGTGATGAATTTGATTGGATGATGAATGGATGATGGAAAATAGCAGGGAGAAGAGCTCCTCAAGTACAAAATATTGGCCTCTTGTGAGCCCATGATACAACAAGCCAAAAGGAAAATTTTCTGCCCCAAAAGAGCTCTACCAGCTCTACAGGCCTTGTTACTTGGTTTGGACTACATCAGCCTGCCTGGCATCAGTCCCTGTACCCTTACAACCAGCCTATTCCAGTTATTTCTGGTGTTTCCACCTCAATGGGGCTGAACCAGCCCCTTAGCTGTTCAAAACCCTGGCCAGTTGTCTATTAAAACCGGCCTGTTACCTCCCATGCTGGCTGGTTTCCTCATGCAACCAGCCCCTGGCTATACAAATGGCCAGGAGGGACCCAGGACCCACCTGTGTCCGGTCTCAGACACACATGGGGGGGGGGGGTGTAACCAGCGGACATGCCACCCCCCCCCCCCTCCTTCTCTCAAATTCCTGGAGGGGGTGGTCAAATCCCCCTACCAGGGGCCCTGGAGGTTGATGCCCCCAGGGCGTTGCTATGCTAGGTGGGCTGGGGGGTGGTCAGGTCCCCTCCAGCCCATTGCTCCTCCCCCTTGGTAAAAGGGGGGGGGGAGAGCGCCCCTTTGATGGTGGGGGGCTGATCAATTCCCCCCCCCACCGCTGGTTGCCTCAATGAAACCAGCCTAGCCACCACTTTTGGTGGGGGGGTGATCAAGTCCCCCCCCCCACCATGACCGGTGTGGTGCTCTTTCATGGACGCAATATGGGAAAGGCTGCGCGCTGCGGGCTTGCGCGGATCTGAAAGCTTGCGCAGATTGGAAGGCTTCCGCAGATTGGACGGATTGCGCAGATTTGAAGGCTTGCGCGGATTGGAAAGCTTGCGCGTATTGGAAGGCTTGGGCAGATTGGACGGATTGCGCGGATTGGATGGCTTGCGTGGATCAAGCGGATTGCGCATTGCAAGACACACGGATTGGATCACGCGGGTACACCCCGGATACCTGGAACGGGTTTCCCGGCGGACGCATCATGAGAAGTACAAACCGGCAGGCAACACGGATGGGGCATGGGGAAGGGGAGGTGGAGCATGGGTTACGGGGCAAGGGTTGGAGGGGTAGGGTTGGGCTAGGGTTCTGTGCTTAGGGGTTGTATTTCATCATTCTTGCTTACTTGCGGTTGTACTTAGGTTAGGGTTGAGAGGGAGGACTTAAATACTTCACTCTCAACTCCGGGTTGTAAGGAACTTCATCACATGATCACTTCAGGAAATCGGATTATCAATTTATCACTTCATCAGACTATCACTTTTTGCATGGCATTGGATTGGATTGGATTGGAAAGGGAGTAATTCATCTTATTTTTGCTCTATCACTCCCTCTCTCTCTCTCCCTCTCTCTCTCTTGACCGGCTGCATCCAATCTCCTTACAGACGCTTTGATCAATAACTTCCGTAACTCAAGGAAAACTTCAGGGGTATTCCCTCTTTGGTTTCCACATCTGGGGGTCTGGCCGGGAAATATCTTTTGTCAAAGTCTCTCAAAGGTACTCACGGATGCTACCAACAGCCGCTTCTCTTCCTTCCTCCTCCCACGGTCTCCGCACCGCCCCAAATGTTTACCCGCATATTTGATTCAACATTGTGGATGTGGAGCCATTCATCTCACAATATGAAACAATTGCAGACTCTGAAGGCGCGCCACGTTGTCCTGTTCATCGAGGACGCAGAAGCGCGTCGGGACGTAGAGGAGATGGGAGGCTACCTGAACCTGGATTGGTCAGCACTGAAGGAGGAAATGCTGGCAAGATGGGGGAGGCGCGGTTCTTGCTTTTGGAAGGACAATCTCACGCCATCCGCGGAATTGGATTACAAGGCAGGCGCGCGCGGCGGGATCCGGTTGCAAGCGGAATTGGATTATGTGGAGCTGTATTACAGGGAAGTGTGTGTTCCGGCCCCACCACCAGCAACCATCCCTTGGGCTAGCAAACTGGCGGAGGTGGCAAGGGGCCTTGAGGCCTATCTGGAGAGTATTCAGTCTCCAAGCGCGTCTGCGCCCCGCGTGTGCGCGTATGGGGAGGACAACAACTGTTGGCGGATGGGACAGAGGGACCTGACAGCGGATTCAAACGCGGAATTGGTTTCCCCAGTGGGGGCTAAGTACCTGCTGGGGAAGCGGGACTTGACAGAACCGGTGCAGCCTACTGACAGGAAGCGGGCAAGGACAACGGAACAGGAAATGGACGTTCCGTGCAGTTTGGGAACTGGTGAACGGAAGACGGGCCTCGCAAGGAAGGTAGACGCGGCGGCGGAAGAGACAGATCACGCATTGGAGAATCACGACTCAAGCCGGACCTCTTTGACGGCGGGGAGCGCGCATTTGGAAAGGGTAGTGGCAGCAACAGAAAGGACGGGCGCGGAATGGATGGAAGGTGGGGCGGAGCGGAAGGATCAAGTGGTCACGCGCGGTCAGAGATCTCCGGAGGGGAGAACAAGGCCGCAAGAACTGCAAAGGGCAAGGAATGTTGTGTGGACGGGGTGGGGGAGGAGAGGGCTGGGATTGAAAGGGTTTTGAAGCCTCTTTCCTCCTCCACGGCGGGTTGTGGTAAGGACTTCTGGGGGTGTTCGCTTTTGTTTTGGTTTTGCGCGCAGATGGGCTTGAATCTCAAAGGATGCAGGAGGGTCTTGGCGGCGGGAGATGCACCTAGGCAGTTTGGGATAACAATTTGCCAACGAGGCCCATGCGGGATTGGTTGAGGCAACGCGCCGCGGATCTGGCAATGGGTATAGAGGGTGTGGTTGGCTGGGGACAGCGGCAAAGTGGGGGGGGAAGCTAGCGCGGGGTGGAAGGTTGGAGTTGGGATGCAGGACGCGGGCTAAAAAAAAAAAAAAAAAAAAAAAAACTTTTTTTCTCTTGTTCCTTCTTATCTACTCATTCTTCCTTTTCCTTTTTTTTCTCTTCCTGTCTCTCTTGAGGATCGCGTATGCACGCTGGCGCGTCAAGGTCTCCCCATGTACTCTCACGGATACTCTCACTGGAGCGGATTTCTCACTTTCAGACTCTCACTGGCGCGGATTTCTCACCTTTGCCAATTTCTCTTGCTCACACGGATCTTCTCTCTCCAAGGCGCGGATCTCGCGCGCGGTTTTGGAACCTGTTTGGGGTTGGATGAAGGCATGCGGATCCTTTCTCTTGTGGAGCAGAAGGTCGTTGGCATAGAGGGCAGGCGGGCGGGAAGGTGACGCAGAGGATAGAGGGCAGGCGGGTGGGAAGGCAACTTGGAGGATGAGCGTGGTAGGTGAGATGGTGGCGGATCTCTGGGGACAAAACTCAAGTTGGGGGGGATGTGGTGCTCTTTCATGGACACAAGTTGGGAAAGGCTGCGCGCTGCGGGCTTGAGCGGATTGGACAGATTGCGCGGATCAGAAGGCTCGCGCGGATTGGAAAGCTTGCGCGGATTGGAAGGCTTGCGCAGATTGGACGGATTGCGCAGATTTGAAGGCTTGCAGGGATTGGAAAGCTTGCGCGGATCGGAAAGCTTGCGGGGATTGGAAGGCTTGCGCAGATTGGACAGATTGCGCGGATTGGAAGGCTTGCGCGGATTGGACGGCTTGCGCGGATTGGACGGCTTGCGCGGATCAAGCGGATTGCGCATTGCAAGACACGCGGATTGGATCACGCAGGTACGCCCCGGATACCTGGAATGGGTTTCCGGGCGGACGCATCATGAGAAGGACAAACCGGCAGGCAACACGGACGGGGCATGGGGAAGGGGAGGTGGAGCATGGGTTATGGGGCAAGGGTTGGAGGGGTAGGGTTGGGCTAGGGTTCTGTGCTTAGGGGTTGTATTTCATCATTCTTGCTTACTTGCGGTTGTACTTAGGTTAGGGTTGAGAGGGAGGACTTAAATACTTCACTCTCAACTCCGGGTTGTAAGGAACTTCATCACATGATCACTTCAGGACATTGGATTATCAATTTATCACTTCATCAGACTATCACTTTTTGCATGGCATCAGATTGGATGGGATTGGAAAGGGAGTAATTCATCTTATTTTTGCTCTATCACTCCCTCTCTCTCTCTCTCTCTCTCTCTTGACCGGCTGCATCCAATATCCTTACAGACGCTTCAATCAATAACTTCAGGAACTCAAGGACAACTTCAGGGGTATTCCTCCTTTGGTTTCCACACCAGTTTCTGGCTGGTGCCATCCAGCCATCCCTCCCCCTTCTCCTTGCAATGGTGAGCAAGGGGAGGGGGAGGAGCCGGGGCCATCAGCTCCGCGGCAGCCGCAATGGGCTCAACAGCCACAAACAGGGTGGGGGGGCTCCATTTTGAGTCCCCCTTCCCCCTATGACGGCCCTGCGCGGGCTGTTGGGCCCCATAAACGGGCCGTAAGCGAAAACAGCAGCCCCAAGCGGGCCGTTGGGCCCCATGGACGGGCTGAAGGATAAAACAGCGGCCACAAGTGGGCCGCAACATGGGCGGTAGCCCCAACCGGGCTGCAACACGGGCGGTGGCCCAAATGGGCCGCCCCAAGCCCAAAAACTAAGTAAACCATACTTTGGCGCGCCAGCCCGTCTGGCTCAGTATGTCCAAAATAAACCTTGGGCCCAATTAGGCCCATACAAGCACATCTGGCTGTATTTTCCCATATACCACACCAGGCCAGTTAGGGCCTGTGTACCAATAGGCCTTTTTCACGCGTTTTGAGGCCAGTTTCCCCAAATCTGTAACATCCACACAGGCCCATATGGTCCGTGTGAGTGTCCAATGGGACGGAGAGGCCCATATGTGCATCCCATTTGGATTACACTTATACGTAGCACACGCATGAGTGCATACATATTTTAACAGGAACTAAGCCCAAGCTCATTAAGAAAGATGATTACATACTTCATTTCTAATATAAACTTTCCATTTTTAAATGTGGAGCATGGATCATTTATAATCTTCTCACACCAATAAATTGCCATGCACCACCAACAATTCCCAAAAGAAAAGAAATTTCAAACAAGTTGTAAAATCTACATACAGCTCATTTTGAACACAGAAAAATGTTTTTTTAATGTATAATGGCCATGGATTTTAACATGGATTCTTTGAACTTGAAAAACTGTATGGCCTTTTTGGATATGACTTTCCATGTCATTGAATCAATTTGGAAAATGAAAACAATTGCAATTGGAATGCCCAATATATCTGGTAAGTTCCCTTTAAAAAATTTGAATAGTTTTAAAATAAAAGTTCACCTTTATAATTCTTAAAGGATCAAAAACTGGTGCTAATATTGCAGAAATATTCTGTGCTGCCCTTGATAAAAATGACGTGCTTGGAAAAATTTCAATAATCATAGCTGAAAACACTCAAGCAATATCATCATTTCAGAGCAAATCTCTTGGATCACCACCCAGAAGTTAAATTATGAAATGAACCTCTTAAGATGCATGGCAAATATAGTCAATCTTTCTAAAAATGATGGACTGAAGGTTTTTGAGACTGGATAAAATTTAGAGCCTGATAGCACAATTTACTTCAAATCTAATCCCCTATGGATTTCCAAACTTTTGTAAAATCCCAATGTAGAATCTGTCAAACTTTTAAATGACCTTCAAAGGATACATGGAATTTCTACCCATGTTTGGTAATAACCTCAACATCAAGAAAAGTTCCAAAAATTTTTAACTATATGTTTGGATAATTTCAGTGATTCAACAAAATCAGCCACTTTTTTAATACTTTATTTCAAAAAATAATTGAATTCAACTTCCCTAATCTTCAAAAGAGCTCACAGACTCAAGGATTCCTGGGACCTTTTTTGTGAGGAACCAGAAAGCAAAAAACTCAAGATAATTTGAATTGAATGGGAGAAAGTTCATCAAATGATCAAATTCCTTGAACCACTAAGCAATAGGGTTTATCAGATTTAAGCAAACCCGCCATTAAAAATCCAAAAAACCCACTTATTTCAGATCAAACATGTCAGAGTTACCTGGAAATAAATGTTTTTTTTCAAATAAAGCATATAAAGGCTTTCACCAGTTCAACCGTGTATTTCCACATCATCACCCCTGGTTTCAACCTCCGGCCTCATCAGAAAAATTCTACCTCCAACCTCATCCAAAAAAATTTATTTTCATCACTCTCATCACTTCATCACTCTCACCTTGCTTCATCACTCTCATCACTTTATTGCTTTCATCACATCCATACTCTCATTGCTTCATTGCTTCATCCCTGCATTCATCACATCCCTTTATCACTTCATTGCTTCATCACTTTATTGCTTCATACCTCATCCCCGCTTTCATCACATCCCTTCATCCCTCATCCCCTCTTTCATCACATTCCTTCATCACTTTATTGCTTCATCCCTCATCCCCACTTTCATCACATCCCTTCATCACTTCATTTCTTCATCCCTTCATCCCTCTTACTCTTTTTAAATGGCCCCTTCACAATCCTCCCCCCCCCCAAGTCCACTAAAAAAACCAATGGACAAAAGCAAACATCCCCCAGGGTCTCAACATCCAAAAATCCTCCCCCATTAGCTTCCAAAGGCTCAAGTCAGCTCAAGAGAGCTGATCACATCATCCTGGTAAACTGGCTCAAAATTCCCTCCAACTAGAATTCTTGCTTTGGATCCAACAATGAAACACATGTTGGCCAACCTCCATCCTCCAAGGTCAATGGTTATCTCCTGATGGCCAATGAACTCAATAATAAAACAAAAGGTATGCTGGATCTGTCATCTAAACAGATGAGGGAGCAATTCAAGAATTATTGAGCCAAGTAAAAAAAGGACCACTCCATGTCAATCTCCACTGGCTTTGGTATCACCAACTCCACAAAGCCAAATGAATCAACTTGGTGGCTGATAAGTTGGACTCCATTTGTCCTTTTTATATTAAAATGGATGAAATCTTTGGAAATAAGGTCAACATCACCCCTCTTTCTGCTTTTGATGCCCAAAAATCTGATTCAGTTGATTCCAAGGACTTGCCTGTGGATGCTCAGCCAAGCAATGAGGACCCTGATGAGACCTTTGCCTTTGAGTGGCCCCCATCCAATGCTGAGGAGGATATTCCAACACAGTCAGCTCCAATTGCATCTACTTCAGCATTTATTGACAAGTCAAACAGGATCTTGCACCCCTCACTTCCTTCTTTTGATTGCTCTCTTCCTGGGGTGGAAGAACTGGAGAACTTGGCCAATGAGGAGGATGTTATTCCTGTATTGCCACCACCATAAACATCTGCTCAAGTAAGCACCAAAGTTCTTTTCTCTTCTGTCTGGTTAATCCTGACTGATTTAGATTTTAAAAAAACAGGCTCATCCATTCCTGATTTGCCAAAAACTCAAGCCAATGGGGCCTCCCACATCCCCTTCAAATGAGAGCAACACCATTCCAACACAAACCTCCTCTGCAAAGGGAAAGAAAAAGGCCTCAAGCTCTATCATTATCAACCCAAATAGACATCAAAAGAGGAGAAATACTTCAAGCTTTTCTGGCTTCGAGGATATCATGGAGAAGCAAGATTCAAGTAAGCATGTTGTATTCTCCTTGCTTTCAAAATCCAGCTCAGTCCTATTCCCCTCTGAAAAACAGTGAAATTGCAAATTGAATCTGAAAAAATTCAGTTCAAAAAGGAGAAGTGGGATTTTCAACTGGCTATGGATTGTCAAAAGCAAAAATCTGAGAGTTTGGCTCATCAACAAAAGTTGGATTCTGAGTGGAAAATTAAAAAGGCTGAGCTGGAGTTTCAAAAAGAGGAAAAGGAGAAGGATTGAGAGGAATTCTGACTCCAAAAGGAGAGGGAAAGGCTAGCCAAAGAAAAAAAAGATAGGTTATCTGTAGCCATGGCATGTATTGGTAGCAGTAGAACTTTGGATGAAATCAAGGAAATCACTTGATTGCTGGGCTTGTAAATATGTTTACTTTAAAAATTTTAAAAATAAAAATAAAAAATTTTTCTCAGCTTGTAAATATATTTACTTTAAAAATTTTAAAAATAAATAAAAATACAAATTTATTTGGAGAAATTCAATTATGGCCACAAGAGTCTTGACAATTGGTTTGGTCAAGAATGGTAACTTTTCCACCAGCAAAGAAATGGAACTTTTCAATCTTCTTTTTGGCCTGTTCAAACTCTTCAGGGGTGGGCTTTTGTTTGTTCTTTTTCTTTTTGGAAGCAAGAGCAGGATACAAATCCAAATGTTGCAGTTTTTTTCTAGACCATAGAATCTTTTCCAAAAACCCTTCTCCAACCACTTCCAAAGAGATTTTGGATTCTCTCATTTGGGCCCTCTGCTTTCCACCTCTCTTGATGTTTTTTACACACATCTTCTTCCATATTTTTCCCTCCCATGCAACTGCTTTGCTTGGGGTGAGCATCAAGACAGGATTTGATTGGTTGTATAACATTTGGAGCATGATGAGAGAAGAAAGGGTAATCCCTCTGCTTTCCACCTCTCTTCATGTTTTTCAATGCATCTCCTTCCATCTTGTTCCCTCCCATGCAACTGCTTTGCTTGGGGTGAGGATCAAGACCGGATTTGATTTGTTGAATAACATTGGGAGCATGGCAGGAGAAGCATGGGTCATGCAGAAAAAGGGAAGGCATGGGAAGAAACAGGGGTAAAAACAGGTGTTGCATTGCGGGGAATCCAAAAAAAAAAAAAATCATCAGCCATGTTTCAATCATTGTGGAAGATGAACAAAAGTAGAAAAATAAATACTGGTCTGTCAATGATGATAGCCACCCCCCCAAAAAAAAGGTCAGTCAGAGTCATTGATCAATCAATGAGCAGAAGGAGGAGAAGGAGAAGGGGGTCAAGGGGCTCACCTTTGGGAATCAGCAAGGCAGGGTGGGGGTCAGTTTGCCAGCCAAAGAGGGGGGTGGGGTCCTGGGTCAGTCGGTTGGGCAGCCAAGGAGGGGGGTCAGTTGGTTGGTCACCTGGCTAAGGAGGGGGGGGGGCGGGTTGGTTAGCCATTGGAGGGGGGGGCCGGTTGGCCAAAGGAGGGGGGGGGGTGTTGTTGGTTGTCCAATGGAGGGAGGTGGGGCAGGTTGGGAAAAGGAGGGGAGGGGGGGTGCGGTTGGCCGAGAAAGCGAGGGGGGGCGGGCCATTGTTGGTTGGCCAAAGGAGGTAAGGAGGGGGCTTTGGTTGGCTGGCTGAATGGGGAGGGGGGGTGCGGTTGGCCAAGCAAGCAAGGGGGGGCTGGCTTTGCGTGGCCATTGGCGTTGGCAAGAAATTTGGTGGCCATTGGCCTTGGAAAGCCAAGGGGGAGGGGGTGAGAGGGGGGGGTGTTAGTTTGGAGCAAGGGGGAGGGAGGAGGGAAGGGGCTCACCTGGGGGATTGAGAAAGGCGGTCAGGGGGGACCTAAAGGTTGATTGATCAAAGGATCAGCAACCTTTGAAGGGAAGGAAGAGTAAGAGGGGGGAGGGGGCTTACCAGGTTTACCAACCAAAGGAGGAGGTGAGGTGAGGTGGTGATGGTGGGTGAGGTGGAGGTTGTGGGTGAGGTGGAGGTGGAGGGTGAGGTGGAGGTGGAGGGTTAGGTGGAGGTGATGGGTGAGGTGGAGGTGTAGGGTGAGGTGGAGAGTGGACTTGTGGTGGGTGAGGAGGAGAGTGGACCAGTGTTTTGGTGGGGTGAGGTGGGTGGTTTGGAAGTTTTGGTTCTGTTTTTGTCTAAGTCCACCAAAAAAAAAAAAAAAAAAAAAAAAAAAATTCCAAGTCAGCCTTGGATGCTTGGTTGAACAACTAAAACCAAAAAATATATTTCACCTATTTAAAAACCAAATGCTAAACATCAAATTGAGCAAGTGTGAGGGGTAGAATCCACTCTCTGATGGCCAAAGATGAGGTAGAAGATGAGATGGGGATGACTTGAGGAGGATCAGGAATATCTTCTTCAAATATTTTGTCCCATTCATCCTTGATGTTGGCAAGAATGTTGTGAAGGATTACACAAGTGATAATCCAGTTGATGAGGATCTTCATGTCCTTCAAATTTGGAAGCTGGTTTTGCATCTCCTGTAAGCTGGCCCATCTTCCTTTCAGGATTCATATCAAATGCTTAATCCAAACTTGTGATTGGGCAAGATGATAGTTGAAATCTGTTTTTCCTTGATCATTGGACAAAAAATTTGAAACATTCTGGTATGCTGGAACTACATCTTTCCCACTAGCATAAGCCAAATTGGCAAGAAGTTGTTGATCTTGGTCAAAGTATTTCTCTGGTTGTTGGGCAATCCACATCCAATTGAAAACATATGAATCATGGCAAGAGCCCAGAAGGCCAGCGTGGAGGGATATGAACTTCTTGTTGTTATTTCAAACAAGTTTTAGGGCCACAGAAAATCTAAACAAAGAGATGCAACATATTTGTTCAGTTTGTGATCCAAAGTTTTATCAAATTCATTGGAAAAGAATGAATCAATTGCCTCTTTTTCCCATCAAAATAGTGGTTTCAATCTAGCTTGGGTTTTTGACTCAAGGGGACGGTGGTTCTGTCAACAAAACCAATGCAACCAGGAAAGCCTTCAGTCTCCATTACTTGAGATATCTCCTGATTTTCTTCTTTTGTTGGCCAAAAAAGGACTGGGTAAGGGAAAGATAGGATAGCAATCATGAATCTTTTTGTGTATGAGTCAATGATTCCATAACCAACTGAGAATAGATTTTCTGATTTATGAATTGCTGCTCAATTTACATTTGATCCCAATCTACAAAGAGCAAAAGCAAGTTGGATAGCTGGATTGTGTTGAGGATTCCAAGAATTTTTCTGAAAGATGTGGTGGTCTTCAATCATCTCCAAAAGTTTCATGCATGACTGCAATAGAGTTTGGAACATTTGCTGGAAGCTTAAGTTGGGGAGGAGATGAAGCTTTTGCCTTTCATACATAGTGTTGGAGTTCTACTGTTTCTGCTCATACTTAATTTCACCTTCTTTTGTTGAAATAAATATTAAAACTAAATAAATTTGTTATTCATTTCCAGTGCACTTAAGAGTTGCAGGACAAGAAGGATCAAGAAGCCTTAGACATACTTTTCATTAAGATCAAATCCTTGAGATTGACCTTGGATCTCTGTTCTCTTCTTATTTCCTTAATTAGATCAGTATCCTCAGGTCAAGACATCCATGAAATGAATTTCTTTCCATTATTTGAATCTAGACTAGAAGGATTAACAACCCTTTTAGATGATTATGAAGGATTGCTAGTATATATCATTAAAATCAAGAGGCAGAGAGGACCCAAGAGGCATGTAGACCCAGTGGCTTAAGACCCAGCTAGATTTATGTGACTGTACTGATTTTCTTTATCTTCTCTGCTAGTTGTGAATCTGGTTAAGACTTTGTCCCGGTTTTTCTATTCATTTTCTTGGCCTTTATGAATACTGTCTCTGATCATTAAAGCCACTTTTTTTCCCTTTTAAGAATCAGGGAGTTGTATGTATATAAGACCTGACAAGACTAAGAAATAAACACCATCAGTTCTTGCATAGTTCAAATCAGAGTTCCCCCTCCTCAGAACCTCCTGGTCCGCTACTCTTTGCGTCATAAGATTCAAAACTATTCTTGCTTTTCTCCTTCTTGGCCTTTGGCCCATTAATTCAACACAATTAAAATTCAAAGCGCTGAACTCCTTGCGCCTCAACACCTCCATCTCTCCCAGTCTAGTCATCAGCTCCAACAACAACTCCACCTGTTTTCTTCTGACCCCAGATAACTACGCCATATGGGTTGTCCCAATGGAAGCCAAACTTGATGAAATTAATGCACTTGATATCATAACGGGTAGTAAAACCAAGGATCAAATTGAAGGAGCTGAAGAAAAGAGTAGATTTTCTAAAGCAAGCAGAAAAGCCTACACTCTTATTGTTCATAATCTTGATGAATCTAATTTGGCGCTGGTAAGCACCACCCTGTTGACCAACAATGAATTCAATGGACGCGCCGTCTGGAATCTCCTTTGCACTAAGTATGCCTGCAAAAACCTTGCTGCTTGATCTGCCGCCCTTGATCAATTTCTCAACCTGGAATTCTCCTCTGTTGAGAAATTCTGCCTGGCTATTTGATTATCAAACCAAAAGATGGTCCTGGCCAGAATCAGACTCAATTATCAGGTTAAGATTCTCCTGATTCTCAGGAAGCTCCCAAAAAAGGAATTAAGATCCTTTCAAGATATAGTTTCCATGGGGTTCTCTACTGAATTGTTCAAGGCAATCATCAAGAGACTCAAATCTTACTCCATCACCTCAATCAAAAAAGACAAAAATGACTTGGGGATCAAGACTCACCAATCCTTATTCACCCGGTCCAGTGTGCACAGATCCCAGAGCAAGAATGCCCAGGGCTGGATCCTCCTTTGTGCCTTCTGCAAGAAACCTGTTCACTGCGCCATCAATTTTTGGGAACGCAAGCATCAAGAGAATGACCAGCCTCAAAAAGGTTCAAACAACACGATGGCCTCTTCAAATTTTGCCAGTGCTTCTGTAAGAAACCAACCGGTCTCCAAAGGACAGCAGGAAGAGAACAAAAAAGTTGAAGGTGTCTTCACTTTCTTTTGGAACCCAGACGGTAATTGGTATCACTAGGACAACATAAAATTTGAAAACGTGACCTATTATTAAGACCATTGCCTGCTGGCCAACTGAAGCTCTGGTTAATTGCTAGCTATTGGACAATCTTGTTTTTCTCTCATCCCTGCACCTTCCGTTGCCGTCTTCCTCACACGCTTCTGCAGCTCCTTCTTCAGTACCCAGACCATTAGGCTTGCCTTGTTCTGTTTGGACAACCTATCAAGTTCCAACCCTACCAACCAATTTTGCCTGATCCCAACTTTCCGCTCATCCCGCCGCGCAATCTGTGTCAAGTTTGATGGGTCTATTTGCTCTATTTTCCTTAAGCATGAGCGGAGGAGGTGTGTTGGAATTCTAATATTTCTGCTCATACTTAATTTCACCTTCTTTTTTTGAAATAAATATTAAAACTAAATAAATTTATTATTCATTTCCAGTGCACTCAAGAGTTGCAGGACAAGAAAGATCAAGAAGCCTTAGACATACTTTTCATTAAGATCAAATCCTTGAGATTGACCTTGGATCTCTTTTCTCTTATTATGTCCTTAATTAGCTCAGTATCCTCAGGTCAAGACATCCATGAAGTGCATTTCTTTCCATTATTTGTATCTAGACTAGAAGGATTAACAACCCTTTTAGATGATTATGAAGGATTTCTAGTATATATCATTAAAATCAAGAGGCAGAGAGGACCCAAGAGGCATGTAGACCCAGTGGCTTAAGACCCAGTTAGTTTTCTGTGACTGTACTGATTTTCTTTATCCTCTCTGCTAGTTGTGAATCTGGTTAAGACTTTGTCCCGGTTGTTCTATTCATTTTCTTGGCCTTTATGAATACTGTCTCTGATCATTACAACCACTGTTTGGCCCTGTTAAGAATCAGGAATTTTTATGTATATAAGACCTCACAAGACTAAGAAATAAACACCATCAGCTCTTGTGTACTTCCAATCAGAGTGCCACCTCCTCAGAACCTCCTGGTTGGCTACCCTTTGCATCATAAAATTAAAAACTATTCTTCCTTTTCTCCTTCTTGGCCTTTGGCCCATCAATTCAACACATAGGTTTGTTGGGAGTTTTTCTTCTTGGAACCATGTATTGCTTTTGTAATAGAGCATTCACAGCCAACCAAGTTTATTCCAAATCAGAGTCTGAATCAGATTCTGAATGGGAGTAAAATAGTAAAAAAAGTTCAGTCAGACTTTTTGAATTTTCAACTTGCTTCTGGGAAGTTTGATTGGACATTTTGAGAAAGATGGCAATGTGATGTGGGGTGATGAGATGATGATGGGATTTGTGTGAAGATGGAGATGTGAAGCAAGAGGTGTGAACCAATGGAGATTTGAATGGATGGAGATGTGAAGCAATGGAGGTGTGAAGCAAGGGAGATGAGATGTGTGTGATGTGATGGAGATGGGATTGGTATGGATTTGCTGAGGTTGAGGTGTGGATGGGTGTTTTGCATGCAATGGATGGCGGGTTTGATGTTTTAAACCCGCCATTTTGAAATACATCAGTTAGGGGGTGTGTGTATTTCAGAAACCCGCCATTAAAAATGGCGGGTTTCTAATGGTGGGTTTGCTAAGTCTGATACGCCCTAATGCAACTGAACTCCTCTGTTCCACCAAGTACCCAACTCTGATATATGCCCTCCCAATTTTGATTTCTCTGATAGGTGATATGATCAAGATAAATCAAAAAAATGATTCAGCTCAACTTGTTCCAGTGGCAACTGATATGATCAAAATAAACCAAAAAATATTTATTTTAATCTTTGGCAAAGGCGGCCCAAACATGTGCCATGATACTTGAACCCCAAATCAAGTTTTCATGCTTTTCAAAAAATCATGAAATGATTCTGGAAAATATAAATATCAAAATTAGCAATATAAACTTCCTTTCTGTATTTAGTACTGAATCCCAGAAGTTCCATACAATCCATCCTTGTTCAGACTTCACCAAAGGATCCAGCATCAATAAAAAAGCCAAGGTTCCAATTAGAATTGAATGCAAAGTCTTTCAAATACCTCAAGGCAAAGGAGATATTTAGTACAAGATCCTTCAATACCTATTTGAAGTTTAAGATCCTGAAGAAGCAGAAATTCTTGTTTATTGGAGTTCTTGGTCCTCAATTTACCCCAACATCACCAGGATGGCTTGGTGCTTTCTAGCCATTCCTGCAACAAGTGCCCCATCAGAATGGGATTTTTTGAAATCCCATGATATTTTGGTGACTCAACAAGCTTCCCTAGATTTTAACTTGATTGAGAAGTTGTTATTTTTGAAGAATGGTATCACAGTTTTGGAAAGATTTGATATTAAATATAATATTATTTCATTGCTTTTTTGTTTTTTATTTTTTTATTGAGTTTGTTACTGAATCTAGAATAGCTTTCTATCTATCTAAACATGCTTTCATGATTTTAATTTTGGTTTGAAATGAAAGAAAATAAAAATACAAACTTGTCCCAAGACTTTCTGCCATTAATTTTCCAAATAAACAACATACACAATGTCATCAAACATTGAGAGCAACTCCCAGAGCAAGTTTTCACCAAGCCATGCCCAATTCCTTTTTTAAAGCCCAATAACTGTCCCAGAAGGGCCAGATCTGGGTTATGACCCAAAATTCAAGTGGTTTTGGTCAAGATCAGGGTGCTTATCAGGCCAGGAAGCTCATGGGCTAGCCTGTACCCAATGGGTTGGAGGTTAGGTTTGGGCTTACCCCTAAGACAAAAATCAGATTTTGAGGAATCCTGGCAGGCTTGGTCAGGAGATGAGGATTTGGGATGCTTTGCGGGTACCCAATTAGAGATGGAGGAGGAGTTTTTTCATTGAACTAGTCCAGACATTCAGATATGAGAGGAAGGATCATTTCATTTCATGATAAAATTAAAAAAAGACAGGAGAGAAAGTGTGGCTTACCAAGTCCATGCATTCAGATATGAGAAGAAGAATGAGAAAAAATCCTTCCATTTCTGAATGCTGGACTTGTTATTTGCCAGCTGGAATTTCACATATTTTCAAATAGAATAAAAATGAAAGAAATAAAAGAAATAAAATAAATAAAATAAATAAAAGAAATAAAAGAAATAAAAGAAATAAAAGAAATAAAAGAAATAAAAGAAATAAAAGAAATAAAAGAAATAAAAGAAATAAAAGAAATAAAAGAAATAAAAGAAATAAAAGAAATAAAAGAAATAAAAGAAATAAAAGAAATAAAAGAAATAAAAGAAATAAAAGAAATAAAAGAAATAAAAGAAATAAAAGAAATAAAAGAAATAAAAGAAATAAAAGAAATAAAAGAAATAAAAGAAATAAAAGAAATAAAAGAAATAAAAGAAATAAAAGAAATAAAAGAAATAAAAGAAATAAAAGAAATAAAAGAAATAAAAGAAATAAAAGAAATAAAAGAAATAAAAGAAATAAAAGAAATAAAAGAAATAAAAGAAATAAAAGAAATAAAAGAAATAAAAGAAATAAAAGAAATAAAAGAAATAAAAGAAATAAAAGAAATAAAAGAAATAAAAGAAATAAAAGAAATAAAAGAAATAAAAGAAATAAAAGAAATAAAAGAAATAAAAGAAATAAAAGAAATAAAAGAAATAAAAGAAATAAAAGAAATAAAAGAAATAAAAGAAATAAAAGAAATAAAAGAAATAAAAGAGATAAAAGAAATAAAAGAAATAAAAGAAATAAAAGAAATAAAAGAAATAAAAGAAATAAAAGAAATAAAAGAAATAAAAGAAATAAAAGAAATAAAAGAAATAAAAGAAATAAAAGAAATAAAAGAAATAAAAGAAATAAAAGAAATAAAAGAAATAAAAGAAATAAAAGAAATAAAAGAAATAAAAGAAATAAAAGAAATAAAAGAAATAAAAGAAATAAAAGAAATAAAAGAAATAAAAGAAATAAAAGAAATAAAAGAAATAAAAGAAATAAAAGAAATAAAAGAAATAAAAGAAATAAAAGAAATAAAAGAAATAAAAGGAGGATGAACACAGAGTAGAAAAAAAATAGGAAGCAAAAAACAGACAACCTCAATAGGAGTTTCAAGACAGTTTCTGACAAATCAAGAGAGGGAAATCTGACTGCATGGTGTCACATGAGTATGTGGGGAGGGGATTGGTGTTCTGTATTCTTCCAAATAGATTAAAAAAGGCTTCAAATATTTCAAATGTGGGATTGATCTTATTTTCAGGGGTATTAGATAGACCAGGTAATTAATGAGGTATGAAGGGGTGCACAGATTGGCTTTCTAGTACAAAATATGAAACTTCAAACCTTTATTTCCTTGCTCTGAAGGAAATGGGATACCATTTGTAATTTTAATCTCAAGAAGCTGGAAATTATCATATTACCTCAATGGTCCATCCCAATATTAATGTATTTTGAAATTAATGGTCCATTATGGATGAGTTTTGTGATATTGCATTTGTTTTTAATCCCTACTACAAGTATAAATACATAGAAGATACCATGTCAAGGAATACGAATATTGAATCAGTTCATAATTACATACAAGAACTCAGAAGAAAAATATATTTTTTCCTTGAATCTTATTCTCCAAAATAATCAATGAAAAAACAAGTTTTTACTTCTGGTGAAACTGCTGAAAAATTCTATAGAAGTTCCAAATCAAATGGTTTCCACAAGTTTTCTAAAAGGAGATACACAATCTCAATCAAGCACTTTTTTGGCTGAATTGGATTTATACCTTTGAGGAAATTTAATTGAGATACTGGAAAGTGATTCAGAACTTAGCTCATTAAACTGGTTGGAAGAAAATTCATGCCAATTTCCCACATTATCTTGTTTGGCAAAGACAATTTTAATGGATCCCATGACCTCTATTGCATCAGAATCAGTAAGACTCATCTTCTTCTTTTATTGAATTCTGCGTGATAATGAATTCACTTTGATTTTTAACCTCTTAGGCCTTCTTTCCCAGTGGTTTTGTTTTGGATGAATTCAGAACAAAACTAGCTCCAGAGGCCCTAATAGCCCTGATTTTTACTCAAGATTGGATGAAAAATTGAATACTATTTCTTTAGATTTTCTCTCTATTAATCAAAAATCATTTTTTTTTGCCTCATACCTCCATATTTTCATGATCCAGATGTGTTTTGCTTTTTACAAAAAAGCCTCAAGCTATTTGAAAGCACATTAACCAGCTTCCAATTCAAAGGAAAAAGGGGAGCCCGCCAACTAGCCCAAACCTGCAGAAAGCCCAGAAACTTGGGCTTGGGTTGGGTTTGGGCCCAAAAAAACATTGCTTATACTCTCCCCGCCAAAGCCCTTTTAGATTTGGGCCAGTTTTAGGCTCACCAAAAAAGGAGTGGGCCCGGCCCAATGACCACCCTGAGGTCTAGCCCTAAGAATAGCATCTGTGGAATCATCTACATGTCATGCAGAATTCATGGCGCTTGGGATTGCAACAAGACAAGTGTTATGGGTAAAACATCTTTTGAAGGAAATGTATTCATTTTTGTACAAGAAAGACACCCTCATTCATCTTGAATGCAACAATAGAGCAGCCATTTACGGGGCATTAGACACTGCCAGCAAACAAACCTGGTTCACAGACCAAGATTTCTTTATTGTTAACAAAGCCATTTGTCATAGCCTGGCTGTCATTGAATGGATTCCAACTAAGGGGCAGGTGGCAGACATATTCACAAGAAACCTATTACACAAACAATTTGCAAAATTCTCAAATGATATCATGGGGACATGTAATTAAATAGTTTATTTTTGAGGCATTGTTGAGTTAGGGAAGGGGGTGTTATCACGACCAAGAACAGATACGCTAAAAGCATTGTGCCAATAAACTGAATTCCAATCAGTCCCCAAATTTGGGGGCAATACTCTAGTAGAATATAATTAGCTATTTTTAATAATTGAAATGAGAATCATGCTTTTCCTCCACTACAGCTATTTGATGGGGGACCTATTTTGTAAGTAGGGCTGGACCCCAACGTATACCCAACCCCCAAAACCAATTCCAACGCCCAACCCACAGGTATACCCGCTGGTTGGGTATCTGACTTTGATGACCCAAGCCAATACCCACGGGTATTGGGTATATATGCAAGGCCCAACATCCAATGTGCTTCTCCCCTCATTCTAATTTCTAGCCTTGCCCTCAGTAGTCTATGATTCTATATTCTACCCAGTGCGCCCTGCTGGTGAATTGAACGCAGGAGCCACAAGGAGATGACCCCACAGGGCTAACCTCACACCCAAGGTGGTTTCCAGTGTTGCATACATGTATGCAACACCCAGTCGCAATGCAATGGCATGACCCAACCACTCACGCAACATGTTGGGTGACAGAATTGGACTGTGTAGGACATCAGCAGGTGTTGCTCTCAATCAACAAGTGACCATGCATATTATAATAAAAAATTCAGAATGCATATGAATGGAAATTTCTGCATCAAGCTTATCATAGATGTGATCAATGATCACTAATCATGATCCAAATCAGCGGATGTGGTCAAAACATTTTCCGGATCATCACCTGATCACTCCATAAACATAAAAACTCAGCCGTCCTCAGCTTATTCTCTTCCAGATCACCATCCAAACCACAAAAATCTATCTCCAACAACAATATGAACAATTAATTAGCTGATGGAAATATTCAAGCCATAATCACCCAAGCACTAGCACAGCAAACTGAAGCCAGTCAAAGAGAACAAGCCAATTGCCTTGCACAACAAACTTCCCAATTCAAAGCCATAGTTTCTGGCCTTGAAAGCAAGCTTGAAGCATTTTTGACCAAAGCATCCACTGAGCCTCTTGAGAAACCTGTGGCCATCTCAAAATCTACCCCCGGTAAATCAAAACCCCAACCAGAATCAACCCCAAGCAGCAATTCAAAACCAGTCTCAAAAGCCACAACCTCACAAAGAAATGCCCATTGTGGTGACCAATCCGGGACACCACGGAAAAAAAAAAAAAAAAAAAAAAAATTGGTTGTACCCCTATGGGTACCTTCATTTCCCCCCATCTCTCAACTTCTCCCTGTCCTAGCGGTCTAGGACAGGCCTCTTTCCTGTCTCTCCGCTTTGATCCCCCCCTCCTATGTTCAACTCCTACTTGTCGCGCTTGCGGCCCTGACTTTTGGCGACGCGAGCGATCGTCAAACCACCTTTGACAATTCCTTCGATCCTTCCCGATCCTCTCATCCAACTGACGCCGTCGCTTGTCGCAACGGTCGTCAACTATCATTCAATCGGTCTCATCATACCCACCAACTCATCCGAGTCATCATCATCATCACCGTCGAGCTCCACCCTTGATATTGACCGACGAGGAGATCATCATCCATCAACCCCTTCATCAAATCATCCTACCATCCAATACGATCCATCAAGCCTAGCTTCTGACCCGCTCATTCTACCACCACCCGATCATCACCCTCAACCAACTGATCAGACTTCAAGCTCTCAACTCACTCACGCCCTCCTTGCCCATCATCTGATCCAACCAACGACTGCGAGCGACCGCTTGCAGCCGTTGGAACCTTCACCCCGCTTTCGCCGCCAATCGGGCGACGACAGCCGTTGTCGACACCCGCGACCGCTGTTGCGGGTGTCCATCTGGTTGCCCGTGGTCATTCTCGATGCGGACAACATTTCTTTTTTTTTTTTTCCTCTCATGTCATCTTTTTTTTTATGTTTTCATTTTCCCGCACCTATTTGTAGTATCTCTTGTACATAGTATACAGGGCCTCATGTCTATAAAAGGAGGGGCTCTCCCCTGCCTTTTGGCCCAGCATCCTATCAGACCATCATCATCTCATCTCATCTGTTTCCCCCATCATCATAATCAACTTATCCGTGGGCATCCTCCCCCACTTATCTGAGCAATTTATCCGGGTATATCCATGATTGCCCCTTGATCCTTTGAGCCTCCGTACTCAAACTCTGTCCCTTGTGACCTTGATCCTTATCACCAACCAATAGCCTTGCTGGTTGAAGCAGAATTCCTGTCTGAATTCTTGGGTGTGTTATACCACTCTGATCCCTTTTTCCGACCATACTGGTCTTGATCTCTCCTTGATCATCTTTCTGGAGCCAATCACGTTTGATTGAAGAGGTTTTATTAAGCTTAAAACCTGGAGTGTTATACCTCCCTTCTTCTTTAAGGTTGAATTTTGCCACGCTATTCTTGAGTCCCTTGAGAAGTGTTGGGATATTCTTGCTCAAATTTGTTATTGATTTGCTTCTAGAGCTTCATAAGAAAATTGCTTTTGTTTTTTTCAGCCTTCCACAGTTATCTGGTACCCTTCAAGCGCTTGATTGCGGAGAGTTGGGCAGGTTCATTGAGAACCTGGAGGTTGGTTGGGATTGAGTTGATCTTTCCTAATCAGCTGCTGACGACCAGAGTTATTAGCTTGTGGGCGTTGTTACTTACAACTGCCTTGTTCTATTGAACTCTGAACAAACCTTGACTTATTTGTTCAAGTCTTTACCTGCACCATCTTGCCTCAGATAGTGTTGTTTCCATTGCTACCGACAACTCTTATCCTCTTCCCTTACTTTGATTTCTCATCCATAAGGTTCTGGACCTTGATTCCGGTTACATTTAAATATTATTGTAACTCCTAGGAGGGCAGCCTAAACAGCACCTTTCCCCTCCACAGAACTGCCACGGCTTAGCACTGTTTGGAGTCTTACATTTGGTCCCCCGGGCCGGGATTGAACCAGCAACCTTGGGATTTACAGTCCCAAGACATTTAAAATCAACCTTGAAATCCAATCTTTTTTTCTTTCTCCTATTTTTTTTTCTCTTCTCAAATCTGATCCGTGGAGGCAACTTATCCTAGAAGTAAGTCCTCCCAATTTGTGCACCGCTTGGGCAAGATACTTGTTGTTTTTTTTTGGCGAAACCCTACTCTTGCCACACTCGTGAGCCACTTTGGAAATCTGCTCTTTGGATCCCCTAGGAACTCTGTTATTTGATATGGCATCTTCCGCTACTCCAACCACCTCTGTCCGACCTAAGATGGTAAAGATCAAACCTCAGAACAAGAACTTAGGCTTCAACGGTACAAATGTCAAGCAATTCTTGGACTCCTACAAAATGGCTGCTGAAGTGGATGGAGCTAGTGAATTTTATATGGCTTATCAGTTGCAATTCTTTATCTCCTCTGATGAAGTTATGGAGGTAATCAAGTCTTTCGAGGGATTTGAATCCCATAACTGGACGCTTCTCAGGAAGGCTATGTTGGCATACTGGGGTAAAATAGATGTGGCTAGGTTTACTCTGCAGGATTTGGATGCTCTGGTTTCTCAGTGGATCTCCAAGGGTGGTATTTATTCAGCCTCTGACTATCAGATTTTTAGGAAGTCTTGGGATCCTATTCAAAACTATCTTATCCAAAACAATCACATTGACGTGGTGGAAAAAATTCAAGCAAAGTTCTTCCAATCTTTTTCGTTGGCTGTGCAGGAAAGGATTAAAGAAGAACTGGTCAAATCTGGATCCATGATTACCACCAGGGATAATCGATTCAAGCTCCCTGTTTTTCTAACCCTTAGGAGTACTGTGGATAAAGTCATGAAAGGTCAAACTGCTCTTACCTTTGAAAAGCCTAGAACTACTGAACCGGTCCATGCTCCTTCTTTTAAAGAGTCAAATGATATTATGATTAAAATGGAGGCAGATCCTAATTCCAATTGAGAACCTACTACTATAGATGAAATCACCAAGTTACTTAGAGCCTTTGAGAACAAAATAGATCAAAAGATTTCTTCGCTAGCTACTCCTAAAACTCCTTCTTCTGTCCCCAAATCAACTCTGGTCTGTTACTACTGTCATAGGGAAGGCCATGGAACCAGACAATGCCAAGAACTTCAGAAGGACCTAAAGGAAAAGTTGGTAGAGCAGAGGGGGAACAATTACTTCCTCCCTAATGGTGCCCTAATCCCTTTTGACTCGTCTTGTCCTATCCAACATGTGGTGGCCTCTTACCAGCCATCACCTCCTATGAAAGCATCTCTTGCTTCCTTTGAATTTTGATCATCCTGTGGTACCCTCCAAACTTGGTATCCTCCAGCTATTTCTTCCTCTAGTCTTGCTGGGACTACTTATCAATCTGATCCAGCCAGGAAACGACATGAGGAACCTAAACCTCATAAGGCTCCTTCCTTGCCAACTTCAATCCTTCAAAAACCCGTTAAACGTCGATCATCACTTGAGCCTCCTTCCTCTGATGTAGAAGACATGGAGGTGGAAAAGGAACCACTCATGGAAAGGTTCCCAGATCACCCCGATCCTTCTCCCTCACCTCAACCTTCTAATCCTATCTTAGATTCTGTGTCACCTGAACTTCCTCCCTCCACCCAGCCCAAAGTTCAATTTGAAAGGGGCATCTCCAAGGATCACCCCAATGCTGTGGAGGGAGTATTAAAGAAAATTTCTGATCTAAAAATTCCTGATCTATCTGTGGCTGAACTCCTATCAATCTCTCCATCTGTTGCTGAAGGAATGAAGAAATGGGTCTCTTGTCGACGTGTGGAAATTGGCCCTGAAGAACTCAAAGTCTCCTCTGGCACTTTAATGGAGGACTCTGGTGGAACCAGTCCTTCTTTAGACTCCAACCTTTATTCCTGTCCCCTTGGCTTCCTTCCTTGTTATCTTGGTGACTCAGCTAAAACTGTTTCTCCTCTTGTGGATTCTGGATCTCAGCTTAACTTAATCTTGGATGCTATGGCCTGCAAGCTCAAACTTAGTCCTAGGGTCAGCTTCAACTCTGCAGTGTATGGGATAGGAAATCAAGCTTGTGAACTGGTTGGTATTGCTGAGGATGTACCGGTCAGGATTGGTCAAAATATTGTTGGAACCTGCCACTTTTGGATCACTCGTTTGGACAGTCCTATGATCTTGGGACAACCCTTCTTAATGGACTTTGGTGCAACCCTGATGTTTTCTGATCAAGTTGGGGAGAGAATTCTTCTCCCTGATGCTGATGGCAGGAAAATTGAAGTTCCTCTTTGCTCTTTGGATTCTGGTCTTTGGGAAAGAGATTTTCCTGGTCATTCACCCAAATCATCTTTTAAGGGGAAGCAGAAGGATAACTCTGGTTCCTCTCATTTTTTAGGGGAATAGTTGATCCTACTAATAGTTGTAGTTCTTTTCAGCCTCAGACTGAAACTCAAGGGTCAACTCCCATCCCTCAGGCTTATTTTTCATTCCTTTCATCATTCTCTTCTGAGCTCAAGAATATTAAAAAACAAAAACATATCAAAATAGAAAAATCCAAAAATATTTCTTCTCCATCTCCTTCTCTCTCTGGATCTGTTGTGTCTTCTTTTCCTTCTACTTCTGAGTCTGATAAATCTTCTCTCAGTTCCGGTTTGAATTTTCGCAATGAGTCTAAACTAGATCCTAATTGCAATTCCGTTTTTGGTGATTTTGATATGAAGGAATATGGGCTTCAGTGGAGGCAATTTGGGGTACAAGTAAGTCCTCCCAATTGTGCACTGCCAGGGCAATCTTTTACCGTCATTTTTGAAACCCTACCTTGTGCCACACATGTGAGCAACGTATTATCTCCTGGTTCTCCTTTTATGGAAAAGGCACCCTTCAAGGATATTGCAGAACATTGGACTTGGAAGATGTTGGAACTTGGACTCAGCTTTCGTAATCAAGTCTCTCTGGTCAACTCTTGGAGGAAACAAGAACTTCTCTCTTTTGCCACTAAGTATAAACCAGTTGCTAAGAAGATCCAACCAGTCAACCAGCCTATGCCTCTCAACCTCAATCCTCCCCTTATGCGCCCTCCTCTATCTTGCAATCCTTACTGTGGTCTTCCTCAATCTCTTACTGGTCCCTTTGTGCCTAATGGACGGGTCACGGAAGAACGTCTGAAGGTGGTCAACTTTGGTCCAGATGGATGGCTTCTTCCTGATGAGTTAAATTTAATCAAAAATGTCTTATCTCTAAGGGAAAAATCTATTGCTTTCTGTGAAGAAGAGAGAGGTCTCTTGCGGGAATCCTATGGCCTCCCTTATATCATCCCTGTAGTTGAACATGATCCTTGGAAAAAGAAAAAGATCCCTATCCCTGCTGCTAAAATTGACAAATTCATCAAGTTGGTCCGGGAACGAGTTTGAACTGGCCTGTATGAACAGTCAACTTCTAGTTACTCCAGCCCCGTCTTCTGTGTCCTCAAGAGTAATGGTAAACTTAGAATAGTTCATGATCTTCAACCTCTTAATAAAGTTACTATTAAAGACTCTGGTATCCCTCCTGCTACTGAAGAATTTGTTGAATCCTTCGCGGGAAGAGCTTGCTATGGTCTAGGGGATATTATGGGTGGCTATGACGAACGATCCTTACATCCTATTTCTCAACCTCTCACTACTTTTGATACTCCTCTTGGTCAATTTCAACTTACTTGATTGCCTCAAGGAGCCACCAACTCTGTTGCAGTCTATCAGGCTCAGATGATGTGGATCCTCCAGGATGAAATCCCTGATCATGCTGGTATCTTTATTGACAATGGAGGAATTGAAGGTCCAGTATCTGACTATGATAATGAGCTCTTACCTTGGCATTCAGGAATTTGTTGTTTTATCTGGGAATATGCTACTACCTTGGAGAGGATTCTGTTTCGAATCAAGGAATCTGGCCTTACTGTCTCTGGATCCAAACTGGCGGCTTGTGTCCCTGCTCTGGAAATTGTTGGTCATGTGGTCTGCAAGGAAGGAAGAAGGATGGAACCAGCCAAAGTCAACAAGATCATCTCTTGGCCTACCCCAACCAATCCAACTGAAGTTAGGGGCTTTCTAGGTGTTGTCACTTATGTTAGAATCTTTATCCCATCTTTATCCAAAATCTGTGCACCCTTGCGTTGTCTAACCAGAAAAGATGCTGAATGGATTTGGACCCAAGATTGTGAATGTGCTTTCCAGCTACTCAAAAGGATAGTTGGTAAAGACATAGTTTTGAAAAAGATCTCTTATGGACCTGGAGCTGGCAAGATCAAGCTGGCTGTCAATTCTAGTTATCAATCTGTTGGGGCCGTCCTTACTCAGGAAGATGAAAATGGTTGGGACCGTCCTGCTCTTTATGAATCTTTTTTGTTTTCAGATGTAGAATCTAGATACTCCCAGCCCAAACTGGAACTCTGTGGTGTGGCTCGAATGATGAAGAAACTTCAAACCGTTCTCTGGGGCCAACATTTCGAATTGCAAGTTGATGCTAAATCCATCATTGAAATGATCAACGCTCCCAGTCTTCCCAATGCTCCTATGACTCGTTGGGTGGCCTTTATCCAGCTTTTCTCTTTTGATATTGTTCATAGGCCGGGGAAATCTTTCACCATGCCTGACGGTTTATCTCGACGACCTCTTGGGGACAACAAATCTGATGTTGGAACCGATTTCAATGAAGAGGAACCTTTAATCCAACCTATTTTCTCTTTTTCTTCTCAAAATTATCCTGGCTTTCAACAAGGCTTCTGGCTTAAATTAGAGCAGTATCTTTCAACTCTTCAAAAACCTCCTGATCTCTCTGCTAAGGAATTTCAATCTCTTAAACAAAAGTCTTCTAATTTTTTTGTTCAAGGCTCTAGACTTATGAAGAGAGGCAATCCTTGTGCTCTTATTGTTGTTAATATTCCCTCTAAACAAGATTCTATCCTTGAAAGTCTCCATGAAGGCCTTGGTCATCATGGGGAAACCAAAACTTATTGACGATTATCCAAACGATTCTGGTGGCCATCTTTGAAGAAATCCGTCTCCCAATGGTGCAAGAGTTGTGAAGTTTGTCAAAAATGTGATCTTAGGCGCCCAGCTGAAATTCGTTATCCTACTGGGGAGTCCACTGTCTTTGGAAGGATTGCTATGGATGTGGTTCATATTAAGGCAGGTGGTGCTAAGTACCTCATTGTGGCTAGAGATGATTTTTCTGGATGGGTTGAAGCAAAATTTCTTAAGAACCTTAGCTCTGAATCAGTGGCAGCTTTCCTCTACGAGACCTGGACAATGCGTTATGGCCTGGCTCAATCTTACTCTACTGATGGTGGCTCTGAATTTGGGGGCAAGCTTGCTGAAATGATCCAATCCCTTCCTGGACAACATAGAGTTACTACTCCTTATTATCCTGAAGGCCAAGGCATGGTGGAACAAGGCCATGCCCCTTTGAAGGCTGCACTTGTTAAACTGGCTGGTGAAAGTGGCAAGAATTGTCGCAAATTCCTTCCTCTTGTTCTCTTCTCTGATTGAATCTCAACCAAAAGGACTACTGGCTACTCACCTTATGAAATCATCTTTGGTCAAAGAGCAGTCCTTCCTTTGGATCTGGAAATGGAATCTTTCTTGGGTATCTCTTGGGAAGAGGTGTCCTCAACCACTGATCTGTTAGTTGCTAGATCCAAGCAACTGGAGCAAAGTGAAGACATTCGTGATAAAGCTTATCAAAAGATGATGGAGTCCAGAGCAAAATCCGTCCAGTATTGGGAGGACAAGCACTCTAATTGAGTCAGGGAGCCCTTGAACCCTGGTGACCTAGTTTTAGCTTATAATTGGAGACCCAGTGGGGCAAGCTTTTCTCTAATTGTTGGAATGGCCCTTATCGAGTGGTTCATCAAGTTAGAGGTGGATCTTATGTTTTGGAGGAGCTGGATGGTACTCGGTTGGCCAGAAGGTTCTCTGCTGATCAATTCAAGAAGTTTCATTGTCGTGGGGGCAACTTATCTCAGAAGTAAGTCTTCCCAATTGTGCACCACCAGGGTCATTTGCTGCGTTTTTGTTGTAAAACTCTACTGTATGCCACATATGTGAGAACCTGGGACGCCCTCCTTGTTCTATTCCTGCCGCTTCTAGGGCTCATTTGGAAGAATCAAGATATTTTCCTCAACTCTTCAATTGCTCTCAAGATCAAGAAATGGCCAATCTTTGCTTCAATTTCTTTGTTCCCTGCTTTTTTTTTTTTTTTTTTTTTTTAATCCCTTCAAATTTTAGATGCAGACTAGGGACAGTCTGTAAGTTGGGGAGAGATGTGGTGACCAATCCAGGACACCACGGAAAAAAAAAAAAAAAAAAAATTTTCGGTTGTACCCCTATGGGTACCTTCATTTCCCCCCATCTCTCAACTTCTCCCTGTCCTAGCGGTCTAGGACAGGCCTCTTGCCTGTCTCTCTGCTTTGATCCCCCCCTCCTATGTTCAACTCCTACTTTTTGCGCTTGCGGCCCTGACTTTTGGCAATGCGAGCGATCGTCAAACCACCTTTGACGATTCCTTCAATCCTTCCCGATCCTCTCATCCAACTGACGCCATCGCTTGTCGCAACGGTTGTCAACTATCATTCAATCGGTCTCATCATACCCACCAACTCATCCGAGTCATCATCATCATCACCATCACCATCATCACCGTCGAGCTCCACCCTCAATATTGACCAACAAGGAGATCATCATCCATCAACCCCTTCATCAAATCATCCTACCATCCAATCTGATCCATCAAGCCTAGCTTCTGACCCGCTCATTCTACCACCACCCAATCATCACCCTCAACCAACTGATCAGACTTCAAGCTCTCAACTCACTCACGCCCTCCTTGCCCATCATCTGATCCTACCGACGACCGCGAGCGACCGCTCGCGGCCGTCGGAACCTTCACCCCGCTGCTGCCGCCAATCGGGCGACAACAGCCGTTGTCAACACCCGCGACCGCTGTCGCGGGTGTCCATCTGGTTGCCCGCGGTCATTCTTGATGCGGGCAACATTTCTTTTTTTTTTTTTTCCTCTCATGTCATCTTTTTTTTATGTTTTCATTTTCCCGCACCTATTTGTAGTATCTCTTGTACATAGTATACAGGGCCTCATGTCTATAAAAGGAGGGGCTCTCCCCTGCCTTTTGGCCCAGCATCCTATCAGACCATCATCATCTCATCTCATCTGTTTCCCCCATCATCATAATCAACTTATCCGTGGGCATCCTCCCCCACTTATCTGAGCAATTTATCCGGGTATATCCATGATTGCCCCTTGATCCTTTGAGCCTCCCTACTCAAACTCTGTCCCTTGTGACCTTGATCCTTATCACCAACCAATAGCCTTGCTGGTTGAAGCAGAATTCCTGTCTGAATTCTTGGGTGTGTTATACCACTCTGATCCCTTTTTCCGACCATAATGGTCTTGATCTCTCCTTGATCATCTTTCTGGAGCCAATCACGTTTGATTGAAGAGGTTTTATTAAGCTTAAAACCTGGAGTGTTATACCTCCCTTCTTCTTTAAGGTTGAATTTTGCCATGCTATTCTTGAGTCCCTTGAGAAGTGTTGGTATATTCTTGCTCGAATTTGTTATTGATTTGCTTCTAGAGCTTCATAAGCAAATTGCTTTTGTTTTGTTCAGCCTCCCACAGTTATCTGGTACCCTTCAAGCGCTTGATTGCGGAGAGTTGGGCAGGTTCATTGAGAACCTGGAGGTTGGTTGGGATTGAGTTTATCTTTCCTAATCAGCTGCTGACGACCAGAGTTATTAGCTTGTGGGCGTTTTTACTTACAACTGCCTTGTTCCATTGAACTCTGAACAAACCTTGACTTATTTGTTCAAGTCTTTACCTGCACCATCTTGCCTCAGATAGTGTTGTTTCCATTGCTACCGACAACTCTTATCCTCTTCCCTTACTTTGATTTCTCATCCATAAGGTTCTGGACCTTGATTCCGGTTACATTTAAATATTATTGTAACTCCTAGGAGGGCAGCCTAAACAGCACCTTTCCCCTCCACAGAACTGCCACGGCTTAGCACCGTTTGGAGTCTTACACCGTTCCAAGTCTGCTCCAGTGACTATCCCATTGTCAAATAAACCAAAAACAAATTGTCAGGCAAGTGGCTCTCAGATCAAAACACCCAAGAATCCACCCTTTGCTCAGCGTAAACAACATCCTTCTCAAATGAAATTGGAGGAGTTTCCCAAAAACTTTCTTTGTACCAAGGTTTGATTGCTTTAAAATTGGATCATTGTATACTCTGAATACTTATGCTCATACTATTCTTACAGGAAGGTCTATTCTTACACATCAAAATGCTCTGGGGTCTTTTTAAACAAGGTTCAGTCCCACCAAGAGTTGATCCACAATTTTTGAAAGCCTTCCACAAAAATTTCAAAGATGTCAACCAGCTTGAAGAAGTGTTGTCAAATCCCAACTCTCATGAAATAATTTCCCAGAGTGACATTATCACCCTCAATCAAGGACAATCTGGCTGTTTCAAGCTAGTTAAAGGATTAGCCAACATAGATGAAATGCAAATTTTATATATTCATGGTGTCCTAGCCAAAGTTGGGATAAGCACCTGGGGACCCAACCTTGAAGAGCCACACAACTTGTTATACAACTCTGCCTGTAGAATTGTTGCTCTGGACACATTTCAACAGCTTGCAGAAAGTGGCACGTACAACTACATGAAATTGGACCTTTCCAATGTCAACAAAATGTCATTTTTGATTGCAGCATATAACCATTTTGTTCATTATGTTCTTGAAGCTTGTTTCAAGAAAGAGATGAAAAAATTAGGATGCTACCAGTGAGATCAATCCAAGAAATCAACCCAAAAGAACCAGGAGTGTGTAAGTTGTAATTAATTAACAGATATTATATAGAAGAGAACTTACTGATTTATTGTTTTCTCTTGTTACTTCAATCCCACTATGCATTTGCTATTGAAAGAAAGTTTCCAAACCAGTACCTGCAAGTTTTGAATGACACACCGGCCCATAGCAATGATGAATTCAGCTCTGAGTACAACTGTTACATAATCAAAACTTTCAAATACCAGTCTAACAATGCTAGCAAAATTTTTCCATTGCTTGGATGTGGAGATGCTCAAAGAAAGTCAAATTGCAGGAAAGAACATTTGGAAATGTGTCCAAAAACTGCCAAAAACCAAACAGATGTCTGATTTTGTAAAGGCCCCTCAAGGTCTCCCACTGGACTTCTATGGCCAAAAATTTTTTCAGTCTTTATCTAACTCAGACAAAAGACTCATCCCCAATACCTCTTCAGTAGCTTTTCTTCCAGACGCAAATGAGTCACTGTTACCAAATCTGCACCCAGATGAGAAGCTGCGTGATTCTGCCTTCAACAATAAGTATTGCAATGTCTTATTGGCTCAATATGGATTAGAAACTATTCCCCCCAGCAAATCAGAAAGAAAAGATGAGAATAAAAGCAGCGTAATGTCAGTAGATGATGAAAAAAACCAGGAGGAGAAAATAGAGGAACTCTTCCATGATGATGGAGAGTTTGGTGACTTGTATGATTTTGAGAATGATGATGCAAATGACAAGGCTGATGATGTGAATCAATTGGGGCTTTCAAGAATGGGGGATAATTATTGAATCAACCCAAATTTTTCCGATTCATTGATTGCTTGTATTTAATTATTTTTGATCTCATGGTTAGGTTCCAATTGCTGTTGTTTTTGTATTTTCAAATAAAAAGCCGCAAACCCTCAATGGAGAAGATGAAACAGAAATAAAATTTTTATCCTCAAATTTTATAAATTTAAAAATTTTCTCAAGAGATCTGTAACAATCAATTGCTAATTTATAAGGAAGATAAACACATAAAGATTAAAAGACAACATCATCAAGATAAAAACAGAAAAAATTATAAGAAAATAACAAAAGTAAGATAAACAGAATAAATTGAAAGACAACAAACTAGTCCTGCTGAGCTAGGAACTTGGAGTATTCAACTGGTTGGCATAATAATGCATCTTGAGCTATCCCAAATGTGTTTGGTTTCAAAAATAAAAAGCAAAAAGTGATAAAACTTGAGAAGGAGAAACAACTATGGGTGAGTTGTAGGTGACCACACCTAAGAAGACTTTGAGCAAGGAAACAATCAAGCAAAATTTTTTCTGATAACTATCTTTCTGGTTTTTATATACATCTGTAATTGGATCAACCAAAAAAAATACTAATTCACCAGAGCTACTCTTCATCCAATATATTTTGGTAATTATGGAATAGGCTAGCTTTCCACCTTTCTTGAAAACTATGCCTCCATTTGGCACACCAACCAAAACTTGTTGTTCAACATTATCATTTGTGCACCATTTCCAAGATCTCACTGAATCTGCGTAGTTAAAAAGAATATTTGCCCCTTTTGGATGTGGCAAATCCCTAAAATATTGCACCGTCTTGTTTCTGTGTTGAAAATAATTTAAAATCAACAAATATTCATTCATCTTCAGGGTAATTTTCTCCTTAAAGCTTCTGACTGTACCTCTCCCTGTGAGTGATGTTACAGGTTTTGATTTAGCCATGAGATGCCGCTGGGTGCACACCTTAAGCATCATGGTGTGATCCATTTCACCTATAAATAATTTAGTCAGTTTGATGTTGAAAAATTATCTGGAAACCACATTCATTTCACTTACGTGTCTTATTGTTTGTTTTCACTTTTTTCAAAACCCAATCATTTGCTCACCACTGAATTCTGCAACACCAATTAAAGGCCCCAAACGCGCCAGAATCTCAGGTATATGGAGGGCATAATGGTGATTGGGTTGCACATTGATATCTTCAAAAATTTTGCATGAAGTTTTGCAATATTGTTTGTAATGGACAGTAAAGGCATTGATTTCAATTGGTGAAACTCAGTTTGCAAAAACCACAGATGTGCATCGGCAAAGGGCGCCAATGTTCATGAGGATCTTTCCTCTCATTGAGCAAGGATTTATCTCAGAAGGATTATGGGCAAAGACTTCAGGCAGAACAAGGGGAATGATGTACATAAAAACTGAGTTCCATTGATTTGCCTTCCATTTTCCAGCTTTCTTTTCTCTAAGGGGCTGTGGCGGTGGATCAATTCCAGTTGGCAAGATGACATCTTTTGAAAGTTGGATAAAAAAATTTAATCTCATCTTCTACCATACAGCCATTTTGATTTTCCAAGTCACTTTGAGTATCAAGATTTTCACTTTCACTTGAGCTTGTGGCTTTGTTTTTGGTCCCCAAACAGATGTAATTTCCTTTGGGAAAGTCATCAAACTGGTGGGCGTGTTTTTTTTGGATAGATTTTTCAAAAAGGGCTTTGTCAAATCCCCATCAAATCCAAAAATGATGTTGGAGAACACCTTGAAGCCAATTATGCATGATTCCAATGGGATTATCCTTCACTGGATGGCAATACAAAATTTGATGCAATTTGGAGTATTGTACCCCTGTCTGTGCAAGAATCTTTTCCTTTGCATTCAATGTTGAAGCTTGGGATGATTTCAAAGATGCCACAAGTGTTTCTTCCTGAGTTCTGGGCGGTCCAAGTTATAATTTTGAAATTTCTTTCATGGTGCACTTGCACCATGCACAAAAAAAGTTTGCACTATGGGAAGCGTAACCTGAGACTTTATGAACACCTACTATATCTCCTTGAAGAGGGAGCAATTGCAGTTGGACAGTTCTACCTGTGGTAAAACATTAAGTTTTAATGTTTTTTCCAAATTTGAACTCAAGTAGATTATCAACTAATCCTTTGATCAAATGATTTATAGTGACAACTGATGGCAAAGCAGGACCAGGCATTATTCCAGCTAAGTACGTCCAGCAAAGTTTGTTTCTTTGGGATGGCGATAGGTTGAGGCAATTGAGAGAAATCAGACCAAGAGACTGCTGTTTTCCAGAAAGTTTATTCCCACGTGGATTAAACCAGTCAGTGAATAGTGAAAAGGTAAGATTCAGGGGATCTTTGTCCTCTTGTTTTTGAGGCCAATCAAAGTTGTTCCAGGCAGAAGACTGTTGAATATCAGTTATTCTTTGCTGATCAGAATGGCTGAGAAGTGACTGCCATTCAGATATATCTTCTTCAATTCCTTCATTAGCTAGAAACCATTCTAACCATTCCAGAAGTGGCTGTGTAACATAAAGCGATACAGGTTGCAAATAGGTTTCTTCCAGCTGATTTTTGTAGCAACATGGATCACGTTGAGTGCCACCCAATTCAGTTGTTGATTGAAATCAAGTATATGTCTTGAATAGGCTTTTTGAACAAAATTGAGCTCAAGGTGTTTCCTGATAGGTACATTTTGTGGGCAATTCCAAAAGTTTGTACAGTGAGAAACAAGAGGGACAGCAAACTGATTGGTGCAGTACAGGTTCAATGCAAAGATTTTGACTGATTGTTTTGATCTCTTTTGGGATTTTGTTTCCAATTTGATTGCCCATTATGTTCATAATCTTCAGGAGGAAAGTTCAAGCAAGTTGGCAGTTTCTCCGGCTAACACCACAGCATAGATGCAACCACACTAGAAAGATACAAACCAAGGAGGGCACTGAAGAGAGAATGTTTTAGAATTTAAGCATGCTTTTTTTGCATTTAGAGATGAGGTACTAGCAGTCGGATTTGGCTTGATTTGAGAAATCTAAATTGGAATTGGATAAGCTTGAAAAATCATCTGAATCTTCAGATAGTTCGGTGTCTGAGGGTTGAGAGATTTCAGACTGTTGGAATGTAAGGTCTTGTTTTTGATGCTTGTGTCGGTTGCGTCTGGAGATCATTTGTCCCGTAATTTGTTGGCCATTGATGTCGGTAAAAGAGAGGATCGAGCACTTTGAACAAGTGCAGAGTTCCATTTTGAGCGTACCATGTATCAGAGTTGAGGACAAGTGTTGGTCATTTACCTCTCATGAAGATGGTGGGGGAAGGCTGTGCGGCGGGACTGTTTGAGCGACAACTGCCCGTGTCGCATGCCAATTGTGTACCTGTGCGACACCTAAAGCATGCATGTGACATGCAATATGTCACCACAATTTTGTGCGACTGGGTGTCGCACAAAAGAATGCGATACTGTAAACCACCTCGTGTCAAGTCACCAGCATTCGACCCACAGGTCAAAAATAACCTCCAGCCCACGGTCAATCAACCGCCGGCCGGTCCCGTCGTTGAAACACCAGCCAGTCAACGCAATTGACGTCGAGTTGACTCGCTTCGTCGACTCCGTCATTGACTCCGTGGCCCTCAACCGCCCAAAGTGCCCATGGTGCACCTCTGGCGCTATTTTGCCGAATACCTGACATACCCGGTGTATCAGATCTGTGAGAGCGACTGTCAACCCATACCCGATGCCCTTGGGTAAGCCCGATTCCCGACCCGGTGTCGACATAACGCATGAGGGTCAAGTGACTAAAACATCGCTTCCTTTCTACTTTGTTGAGGGATCTATTGTCTCGGGAGCCATTCGAGGGAGTGATCAACCTAAGCCAGCAACTAGCATAACTGTTTTTACCATCTCATCACAAACCATTAATTTTTACAATGTGGAACACGTATTGAGTTATCCGAAAAATGTTTAATTATGGTGTATCCAGTGAGTTTGGTCGGGTGGTCATGCGACAAGCTGCGGTTGATGGCCGGTCCAAATCGGTTGATGGGGCGATAGCCAAGGGGGCCCCATCTTGTCGGGTCATCAACCCAACTTTGCCGTTGATCAACTCAGAGCAACAAGACACGAGTTCACTGCTGTTGTGATCCTCATGGCCGCTACGACCAATAGGATGGCTTGCCATCGATGCCAAACTCTTGGCGGCTTTAGTTGAAAGCCGCCACGGCCAAGTTGATGGCACACCCCCATCGGTTTTTTTTTTTTTTTTCTTTTCTTTTTTTTTTTTTTTTTTATAGGAATACATGTGAAGAGGGACAGGCCGGTTATAATCATAATCTGTCGTGGCCTAATGCCCTCGGGTGGGGGCCATGTCAGCGGTAGCTATGAGAGGGGTGGGCAATGATGAAGGGTAGCCCGTAGATGTCGGCGGTGTTCTCTACCTAGTGTCCCAGGGGTGGTATAACCTCGGGACTGGCAGGCGGCCCGTCTTTTTAATGTAGGATGCTATGGGTGGGAGTGCCTTTGGGTGTCGGAGGAGGTATACTGCATCGAGTACGGTGGCCCTTAGTTTGAGGTTCTTGAGCTCGCTGCGGAGGATTTTTCTCTCGTGGTGGAATTTCTTGCAGCTGGTAATGAAGTGGCCTGACGTCTCGAGAGCGTTGACCACCTGACAAGCGGCGGTTGATTAACCGCCACGCTGTTTTGAGCACCCGCCAACCGGGGTTTAACAAAAAAACCACGGAGTTGACGACCCGACCAAACTCAGTGGACACACCATATATTGTTTATTTCAATAACTTATCTTGATCCCTAAATCTTGACACCACTTTGGTTGTTTCTTGGCTGGATTGAATCCATCTCTTATCCTCTTCCTGATCTTCTTTCTACCCGTTCACACGTCCCTATCTATCCTCATGAGAGATCATGAGTCATGAGAGATCATGAGTCATGAGAGATCATGAGGGATCTGCCAGCCTCACTTCCCTGATCATGGTTATCAGTTCTCGCAATGCCCGGCTTCTATCCAAATCTCTCAGGTTTTCGCCCGCTCAGTAGTCGCGTCGCGTCTGACTGCCACTCCTCCAGCAACCGAGTCAATCCCCAGTACTTATAATTGATGAATCAACCAGTCGGCGGCTGCCCAGTGCCACCTCTCCCCTGCCCCCCCCCCCACCCCCGTCTTCTTCCTCAACGTTTGTTGCGACCCAGGCGATTATCCCAACACTATGAGTATACTCTTAAGCCCTGGCTACCTGATTAGTTGTGGACTAATCTATTTGGTCTACCTCTTCATCAAATAGCAAGTCAGGGCTTGTAGCCTCCCTCCATCCATTTATTCTTCGATCATCATGTAAGACGCAGATTTCGCTAACGACCTGTTCAACATCATGCCACTCCTATCTCATCTTCAATCGCATTCAGCCCCAACAGAGGTCAGTCTTGATCCCGCGTCAGGTCTGAAGGTCGACTAAATTATCGGATCATCGTATCCTTTATCCCCTTTACCGATCAATTATGTCGATGGTGATCTTGATCCATCGATGTCTTCTTCAACCTATCTAGCAATTGGTACCAAAAAAAAGAACAATCCCTCTTTTCATGAGGTCCCTGGGTGGCCATTGTATGTATTCCACCCGTTTTCATTCCTTCCAATGCACTGCTTCTTGTCTAACTCCGGATGGATCTCTCCTATTCTAGACTGGGACAGGTGCGAATATTTTTGATACCTCCAGTTCCTGAAGCAGGAAGGGTGAAAGCGCCCAGCACAGATCTTGTTCTCAGCTCATTCGTTCAACTCCATCTACATTTGCATCTAGCTGCCCAAAATAATCATCAATAGGGCGCGATATTTAGATGATATTACAGCTTTAGCCATTAAGTACGGACCTGGATACAGTCTAACTATTCCGGGCATGAGGTTTGTTGATGTTAGCAAACCGGAATGGCTTGAATACGTGCAGAAAAGTAAGCATCCCCACTCGAACAGTCACCTTCAGATCGGTTGATTCCGTAATTTATCAACTAACCCTCGGATTCTGTCGAACAAGCCAATTTCACCAACTACGTCAAGGTAACCTCCGTCCATATTTAATTGCCCCGCCCGTCTTGAGATGAGAAGGCTCATTTTATCATTCGAAGGGTCCAATGATGCACTCTGTGTTACATGAAGTCCTGGGTGATGGCATCTTCGCGACAGACGATGAGGAATGGAAGAGAGCGCGCCAGGCAATTTCCAAGATCTTCAATGTCAACTCATTCAAGGTGATGGTCCTTCTCTCACTCACAAAATCAGCCTCCAAATCGCGATTCATGCCAACGCGGTTTCTGTTTCACTGATCAACCAGAGAATCGTGGTTCCCTCGGTCAACAAAAGCATGAGAGACGCAACTCGAATGCTGAAGTCGGCAGCTGATCAAGGTCGCTCTTTGGATTTCTGTGATTTTTTTTACCGATTCACTTTGGACTCTTTTGTGCACATGGCGTTAGTTCATTTCCTAAATCCCGCTGGCTAGGCGCTGGTATAATTACTTGGCTTTCTCTCAATATTTCTTGAAACGCAACATTCAAGATTTGGCACGGACCTTGGTCTTATGCGACCCGAGCTCGAAGCCACGATTTCCCCTCAAGTCAATCAGAAAGCATTGAACAAACCGCTGCCACTTGAATTTGCAAAGGCTTTTGATTTGGCACAGAACCAACTGGATTTTAGATTTGCAATCGGATTCGGATGGCGTTTGGCTGAGACAATCAACTTCCCAATGAAACGGGCTATGAAAGCTTCTTGTCGCATTCTCGACCAATATGCGTATTTCTTGATTGACGAGCGAGCATCTAAGCGGTCTCAAAAGGATGGTGATAAGCATGGCGAATCCGACCAAAGAGATTTGTTGGATCTCGTCATGGCTGCTCGTGACGACCACGGGAGCAGTTTAGGACGCACGCAATTGCGAGATACTGTGCTCAATCTTATTGTTGCCGGTCGGTGAGTCGATCCGTTATGACTTGGACGAGTTCTAAACTGAAGGTTCTGCTCACGGTTTGATCCAGTGACACTACCGCGCAAGCACTTTCGTGGGCGTTTTTCCACGCGCTGATGAATAGAGACTTGATCGCTAAAATTCGGGCCGAGACGAACGAAATCGTCGGCGCGGCAGATGAGGATCAGGAGCGTGTGACATACGAAAATTATAAGCGATTTACTTGGTCCTATGCCACGTTTCTGGAAACCCTTCGATTACATCCCAGTCTTCCAAAAGTCCGCAGTTGCCTCTTTTGCACATTCACCAGATTGCTAATCCTCGGAGTTGCACTGTGATTTGACGAGGCGCATGTCACATTGATCCCCTGATTGCGCAAAACACTAGAACGCTAAAACTGCCTTGGCAAATGATCAAATCCCCGGTGGCCCGACTATTGAGGCTGGTGACATGGTCCGGTGGAGGTTGAATACATCCACTTTCTTAGGAAAGTGGTTGAGAAGCTTACGGTAATTTTTTTGACTCGCGATTACAGTGATTGGCAAATGGGCAGGGATTCCAGGATCTGGGGACCTGATTGTGGCGAGTTCTTGCCGGATCGTTGGATCGATGAAATGGGCAGGATCAAGAACTATGGTCCATACAAGTTCCATGCGTTCAATGTAAGCTTCATCAATCGTGTTCAACCCGACAATCACTTTATCCTCCGAATCCGACGGGAAACATGTTTTGTTTCACTAACGATCAACCGAATTATCAACTCACTCTTGGTTTCGCACTCAGGCTGGTCCAAGGATTTGTCTGGGTGTCAATTTGGCAATCTTTGAAGCTATCGCAATGATCGTTAACGTCTTCAATGACTTCGATCTGGAATTTGCCCCAGGATGGTAAGTCTATCCATGGTTTCACTTCTGACAAAGCACAGTAGAATTCTTTTTGATCAAATCAACAAAAACGGACGGACCTTTAACTTCTACGAATGAACGATAAACAAGGTGGAAGTCTGTTCCTAAAAGCAAGACTTTGGAAGGCGTCACTAGTAGATATCAAACCCCCCTGTACAAGTCCTCATTGTCCTTACCAATGAGTCATCCAATGATCATCTCTGTTCAACACCGCAAGCATTAAACAAGGATCCCTTCCCACTTGATTCCGACGTGGCAATTGAGCAAAGAGACCGCGTGGACCAACTCTTCAATTACCGGTGATTCTAACTTGAGTAAGAACCTTAGAAAAGTTATTTGTACCCGCTCTTGCGTATTGCAAGTAATTCTATTGTATGCATGGAACACAGAAGATTTGGAATTATGGAGAATCTTGATTTTATGTAAATTGATTGAGGAGTGGTCCAATGAACTAGACTATATGAGAAGTAGCAATTCTGATACAACACATTACCTACCTTGGGTGAGTTGCAATTTGCTTACTCCTCTACATTCTTTTCCTTTTAAATGTTTAAGAATTATATGTTTTTTCTCCTTTCTTTTCTTTACTAGAGTTTAGTTCAACCTTACTTTCAAAACATATTCAGCTTAGTTCTTGCCTTTTCCTTTGTATTATGTGAAAGCAACACATTCTGAATTCCATGGATGAAATATTCAACCTTTGCTCACAATTTACAACTTGGCCCAGTGTTTTTTGGAAGATTGCAAGCCAGAAAGGAGAGATCAATAATTCTATTTCAGAAAAATTCAATTCAGAATTGAAAATTTTTGGAATGTAAATATGCTATTTCAATAAAAGAAAAAGTGGCACAATTCAAAGCATTTCAGAATTTTTTTTATTTCTTGTTTCTTCTTGTTGTAAAAACTTATTGAATATGTCACAAATACTTGGAAACCCATAGGATGATCTTTGGTATTGTTTTATCATTTTATCAATCTGCAATCAAGCAATGTGGAGCTGTGATCAAACAAAGGAAGCTTTTGGAACTGTTTTCTGATCTCAAACTTTGGAAAATTAATCAATAATGGTAAGCAAGTTCATTCAAAGCAATCTATGGCTTATTAATTTAGCTAATTTTTCTAGTTCATCCTCTAATTGCTTCATCTCCAAAACCAATCTCTCTGCACAAGTTAATATTGCAAGAGAATGGAGGGATTCAAATGGTTTCATCTCATAATTTGGATATATCTCAACAGAAGTTTGTCCATATTCCACATTTCCTTTGGCATGATTTTCAACCTTCATCTTAGACAGATGGTTTGAATTGTTTTTTTATCAAGGTTGATGATAATTTTTGAACAATTTCTGCTTCTCAAGTAAAATTAAACAGAATGATATCTCCCGTGATCATCTTCCTCAGCATCTCACCAACAATCCACACTGGGCAGAAGGCTTTGGCTCAAATCATTTTCCAAATGGTATTTTGCATTCTCTAAGCAGTTTCTGTATTTATTTTGAATTCAATCTACAAATTCACACCTAACAGTGATTGTGAAATGGAGAGAAATTTCAAGTTAACTCTTGTTGTTTAAATCTACACCTGGGCTCCTTGTTATATGTCCTGGGTTTCATTCATCTATCTTTTTTTCCTACATAGCTACTGTTCAAGGAGTCCTACAAGTGTCTCCATTTTTCAACAACCAACATTAGGTGTATAATTGGTATCTTCATCATTCTACTTAGCATTTAACCAATTTTTTATGATCACTTCTGAAAAGATTTGACCCCACTTTGTGGAATCAGGGCAATACTATTGAAAATATGGAACCTGCATGCCATAGCTTTCTAGCCCTTTCTGTAATTTCCCTTTTAACCTTTCCAGGAGTTCTTTTCTTCCCAGAACAGAGGTTGAAACTGGTTGTTTCCTTAATTTTTTGAAAGGGTGGAATCAAGTTCTTTTTGAACTTGAAACTTGTACTTGATATACGGTGGGTGATGGTGGAACCATGTCCTTCAAAGGATCCATGTTCAACATAGTTTTGATGTAGTCCCATAGGCATAGATTAATGGTTTCATTGAAATTGGGAAAATACTTAGCTAATTCTTTTTTCAATTTTCTGGTGTTGATGGATTTCAAATTGTGAAAAGCTCTCAAATATATGTTATAATTGAAGAAAAATTAAGGGATTTTGGTGTTAAAGTGGGGCAGTTGTTGAGAGGATAAATTGCTTGGGAAAAAAAACAAGATTGAGACAATCCAATCCAAGGTCCTCTTATATTGAACACAGGTACTTTTGATATTTTATCAATGTATTATTTCCAAATTGAATGATTAAAATTGATGATGAAAATTAATTTGGATTCAAAATCCTTGTTTAAGACAGCTTTTAAATTTTGCATTGACATAAAAAGGCTGAGTGTAAGGGAGGAAGATTTTTTGACTTATTCAAAAAGCTAGACAACATCAGTCTGTGCTATTCATGTTTCCCTTGAAAACCTATCTTGTTTTGGAAAATGATTATTTTCATTCATTTTTTATGGGATGAATCTTAATTATTTTCATGATCTCACAGGTGAAAAATATCCATCACTAATATAGATTGAAAATTTTAATTTCAGTTTGATAAAGTGGATTTTCAAAGGGCTTTTATATTGAATTAATGTTTTTTTTTTCCAAAATCATATATTCCAATTGGATATGGTATATCAATCCCACATGGTCAGAATCCCAATTCCCACTTGGTGCAGTTCTCAGAAGGCTTGATTTACACACCTGGCTGTGCTGCAGATCTTGGCACACAGCCAACTTCCACTTGGCAAAGCCCAGCTTTTGGCAACCCCCCCCTTCCTTGATATCCCCACCCCCCTACTGATTTTGGTGGGTGTGGTCAAGCTGAGCTTGATTTTCCAAGCAAGCTTGAGGGATTTTTTCCAGGAGTTGGTTAGTTTCCCAGATGGGCTTGATGCACCATTTTAATTACCCATCAAAAAATCCTATTTTGAAAGTTAGTATTTCATAAAATGACTTGGATGAGTAGAATAATTTATGAAAATAACATCTCCAAGTGTTCATTGAGAATATTATAACTAATTGGATTTCACTGAAATTGTGTATTAATATGAAAAAAAATTTAAACTGTTTTTTTCAGTCCATTTTTAATAGAATTTTGAATTTGTAAAGCAAATCCCAAAAAAAGGGATTATCTATCCAAAGAAATCAATGAATTTTTAATATCCAAATTCCCTTCTCATCTGATGATGAATTTAATTTTGTTTCTAAATTGGATGAAAATATTATTGCAAATTCAAAAAGTAGCTGAGTAAATAGGGCAACCAATGGAGGTTATGAAAAGGATTTATGCAGAAAACACAATGCTGAAACTACCAAAAATTTAAAGCAGTTACAAGGGAATATTCCCAGAAAATCTTATTAGGTGAATATTATTATCACAAACCTGCCACATTTTGAGTCATAATTGTCAAATTTCAACCACATAAAATAGGTCTTTTCAGAGTTAGAAAACCTGCCATTTTTAATGGCAGGTTTCTGAAATACACATACCCCCTAACTGGTGTATTTCAAAATGGTGGGTTCCATGAAAATGGAGGGTTTCAAAAATGAAATCCACCATTATTCATCTTCACCCAAATCATGCAAAAAGTTCATACACGCCTCCATGTCATCAAATCCAAGATGCTCAACATCATAATGACCCTTTACAAATACCCAAGGCCCTCAAACAGCAAAGATCAACACCATTATCCACAAATATCAATCAATCCAATCAAAATCATCCTCATCCCATGGTCATCATTATTTACAATCTCAAGACAAGCACAAAGATCAATATTCTGGATAAAAGACACCACAAGTGCATTCAACTCTATCATTATTCTGATTCATCCATCTCTAATTCTGCATCATTCACTCTCATTCATATTAAATATTAAAATATCTCATAACTGATTCATCCTTCACCACTCTCTTCATTGTTAAAATCATGTCTCCCAAAAATTACTCCAACCTCTACCACAATCTGCTCCCACAGATCTTGCAACCTAGCCTGGGCCTCAACTGCAACTCAGAAGCCCCTTGTTCCATCTTACTAGCATCCTCCCCACTTAATCTCTGCATTGAAACCAGTTAATATCAGGACTGCATTTGTCTCCTTCCATCATTCTCAACACCCTTTTCACCACAAGGCTATCACATCATTCCCTTTCCTTTTACAATAATTTCTTAATTGTTCTTTAATATATCAGATTGTTTCTGCTCTTAGCTAAGGGCTATTGCATTAATCTGTTTCTTGTTTGCTCCCCTTTGGGCGCTCAGTTTTCTTTCTTCCACTCAATTATCCATTCTGCTTTTCAACCAACCAAACAAAGTTGTTCTCCCCAAAGGATCCATTCAGAGTTGTAGATAGAAAAGCACAAACACAAAATAAAAGGCCTTGCATGTGACTCATTTAAATTGCAAACTTGAGCCATGCACCCTACCAAGCTTCAGCTCACTCTGCTCAAAGTATTTCAATCTTGGATAGTTTGTAAGAAATAAGATGTTTCACTCCAGCAATCAACCCGCTTCTTCTTCAAATATTTTTAGAAGCCATATTTCTTAGAGTTTGCACTCTGGATCACAAGGATCTTTGGCTTTGGTTGTTTCATGATTAGATAGCAATATAGTGTTATTTCTTGGTCAACTGACTAAAAAGTTTCAGGTAGCGCTGAATAAAATGAGTATGAAGATGATGGTAAGAACATTGAGACTACAAGCTGGGACCAGAGCATCCCTTAAATATTATAGGCAAAATAGGTATAGGTGTCTTCTCCTTCCTCATACCTTTTTCTCACCATTCCTCTGATTGGTATTCTTCAATCCCTGATCCTAGTTTCTTTACCCTTGAGGATGAGGAGGGATCAGAGGGTTAGCTCTTTCTTGATTTTTCCTTGAGTCTGGGCTTAGGTATTTCATACTGTGGAGTCACAAGTGGGATCATTCTGTCCCTCTTGGTTACTCACATCTAGGAGACTGTTCTGCTACTTGTACATGTCTCTCCTTCTGTGTTGACTTCAATCAGCTTCTTGTGTGATTGGTAAACCTTCTTTGGCAGCCAGGTGCGTCAATCCAATGCATTCCTTAAAATATTTGCAAGCACCTTGGATGGAATAACCAAAACACGTGGGACCCACACCAGTACTTGAAGGGGGTAACATCCAAGGAAATCAGATCAGATAAACACATGATCTTGACCAAGGTGACAATGAAAAAAAGGGGGGAGGATGACTGAATAGAGACTGCCTAATTCACCAGAATTCTAGATCTTAGTCCAACCATCAATGTTGCCCTTGTAGAGGTTTTCATCAACCTAAGTTCAAAATAGCAAAATGGATCAATCAGTCATCCATCAATAAATTGGTCTCTAATTGGACAACAATCCGCTTGAAATCATGATGACCAAGATTAGGAGAGGGAGAGAGGGTTGGGTGGGGGGGGGGGGGGGTGGAGGCAAATGGGTGTACTGCACCTTTCAAAAAAATTTGACCCAATTGAGATGAGTGCAAAGGCATGAGTGATACCATAAGCCAGTATACCTACCACCAGTAGCACAAGCAGCATAGTACTTGGGTGAGTAGAGCTTGATGACAGCCTTAGGAGGGTTACTACAACTGGCTGCCAAGACCGACTTGGATTTGAGAGCATTGGCCTCTGAGATGGCCAATTGATCAGAAGATGGTATATGGGGAGAATTTGATGGAAACTACTTAGCAGATGATACAGCAGTTGAGGTAAAAAAATTGCGCAGTTGATAGCCTGGATGACAAATGCACTAGAAATCAAGTAGCTCAAGTCAGTAGGTATCATGTTGTTGGTGCTGGTTGGGTATTTATGGGGATAAGATCAATGAATCCATTGAGAAACGTATGCACACCCACCCTCCAAGCTATGATCACACCAGTCTGAGTCTGAGGATAGGATGGTTTGATGGTATTTGCATTCCTTGGAACAGTACGCACTGCCTTGGAACTTCACCCTGGATTCATTGGATGGGAAGGAGGGAAAGAGAAGATTTACAAAATTTAAAATGAGGGGATGGATGAGAATTGAGGGAGGATGAGGGGGGTTGATAAAGGAGAAATAGAGAGGATCAAGACTTATATAGTAAAATTTAAAAAACCCCCTTATTTCTAGTTAACTATGACATGCCTGATGTGAAATAAGTGGTTTTTTTGTTTTTTTAATGGCAGTTTTGAAATAGCCAATTTGGGTTGAAACCTGCCATTAAAAAATGGCAGGTTTAGTTAACTTTGATACGCCCTAATGAAAAAAATTGATTTTTTTTTGCTATTTTTGATTTTTTGCTTTATTTTCTGTATTAAGAGCATTTCATTGAAATAAAGTCTGTATTAATGAGCCATTATATTATTTAAGTATATTCTAGTGAATTAACTAAAAAATGGCTTCATGAATAACAATTGGAAAACCTAATTTATTTTCCAGTGTTTCATCTTCCTGGGTGAGGGGAAATTTATGAAAAAGCTGATTTCCAATTTAATTTCAAAAGAAAAATGGTAATTATTTTCCACAAAATAAAGGAAATAAATGCAGAAGTTTTATCTTATGGGAAAAAATGCATAATGGAATAAAATTTAAAATCAAAAGGAAGCCTATTTGGAGCAAAGATAATTTCCAAAAACTAAATTTTTGGATGAAATACAAGCCAACAAGAAATCAACATAAAAACAAGTAGGAAAAGTCCAAAGAAAACCATAAATGCTTGCTAGAAAACAATAATTGAATACTTGAGTTTTTTCCAAATATAGGACTTCAAATTATTAGAAATAAACTTCTGGCAAAATTTAGACTTATTTCAATAAAACAAAAAAAGCAAAGAAATACTGAATGATCAACCAAATCTTACAAGAAAAAAATCATTTATTATATTCAAAAGAGCCCAGAGTTTTTTGAAGAATATGCAGAGTCAGAATATGTTTTTCAAATAGATACTGGGTTGGTTTTCAATACCCTTCCTCAACAGGGGGTTGAAAATCTTTGGATTTGAGTTTGAGTTCAAAAAACATGGCTCATCTTTCCAGGAAACTGTCATACCTTTGGAAAGACTTTGACTTTTAATGAATTTCTTAAAATAATTTATTCTCAATGAACAATTATCTCTCAATGTCCAATGCTAGATTTATGACTTCAAAATTAATAAAAATTTTTTTTGAAGAAGTTGTACTTTAGTGTTTCCTTTTTTATAAAATTACAAAAGAAGGCATTAATATAGCAAATTCTTGTACTGAATTCACACCTTTTGGTCTGTTCTATAACCCCAGGAAGGATTGGGGAACTTCCAAATTTATTCTGATTAAAAAAAAGGATGAATATAGAAAATTAATGTTTTGGGAACTTTTTCAAGGTTTGAAGAACTGTCCAGAGTGAAAGGAGAACTGATTGGGCTGAGTGTAGCTGTTAATAATCTATTTGGGCCTTGAAGGCTTCAATAAATCCTCCACACCCCCTGTGGGATCTTTCTGCAGCAGATTCTTTTGGAGAGTCAAAATATGAATATCAATTGAGTCAATGATTCAATATTTTTTTTAAAAAAATACACTTATTTCAAGGAATTAAAATGTTAGCTCATATTTGAGAAACTAAACTTATTAAATATAAGAAAAATAAGGAAAATCATAAAAAAGTAAATTTCTTTTCACAAAATGAAATATTTCTGGTGGGATGTAAATACAATTGTGAGAATATATAAAAAAAAGTCCAACATAATCATTTTTGGATGGGATTTCAAGTATGATTTCAAGTGAAAAAAATCCTCAAGTACATCAATCATCATAAAAAATATCAAAAATTAATTTATTTCAACAAAATGGAATATTTTTGGTTGAAAATAAGTACCATTGTACCAAATATAAAAAAGAAGATGCATTTCCTTATTGAATTTAAGAAATTGAACTATCAGGGCACATTCTATGAAATAACTCACAAAGTCAAAAAATAATGATACAAATATCACAAATTTATGGTTTTCAATAAAAGTTCAAATTTATGATGGGATGTAAATAATTCTGTTCCAAAAGAGAAAAATCAATCCTAAATATATGTATTCTACAAGGGAAATTTGCAGATTTGGGAATATTTTACCCAAAAAAATCATAAAGTATCAAAAGAATTATTAAAAATATCAAAAATTCCTTTCTTCAAATAAAATTTCATATTTTTCATGGAATGTGAATAATCTTGCAAATGATTGAGGAAAAAATAAAAAAATCCCATAAGAAAAGGGGGAATTGTTTTTCTCATCTCCCCTACCCTTAAACTCATGGGAAAACTATGTCTCTGCACCATGAAACCTAAATGGGTAATTCCTCAAACTCCAGGGTTTTTCAGGAATTTTTTATTTTGCATTGTTAATTCCACAGATGCGTGGATGTTTTGAAAATTTTCCATAAAAATTCTACAGATTGATTGAAGGATTGCAAGCCCTTCAAAAAATCACCCCAAAAAATCAAACCAAAAAATCAATGTTTCACAACACATTTTTGGGCCATTTAATTTGCCATTTTTCTTGATTTATTTTTTAATTTTGAATTGAAAAAAGGTTTCAAAATTAATTGAAGAGATCCAAAATATTTCTTGATGATTATTTGGATGGAGTTTTTGCCTCCTAAAATTGGAACCAACACAAAAAAAAAGAAAAATTTAACACATCCTTTTCAATATTTTATTTAAAAATCAAGCCTAGATATTTCTTTCAATATTTTTTTCTAGGAATTTGGAAAAAAAATAAAAGGGTAAAAAAAAACCATTTGGATTTTTTTTGAGGGATTTTAAACCCCAAAATATTGGTCACAACAATAATAATTCAGTACAAAATGGGTGGGGGTCTGCACTTTTGAATCCAGTTTTGATTTTGTTTTACTGAATAAATTTGTCCAATTTTGAAATAATTGAGGCTTTAAGTTTGAATTTAGCCTTCCAAAGGGTTCAGAAATTATTCTTTTGTAATTATTTAGTCACTTTTTTTCCCTCAGAAATAGAACCAAACAATCAGAGAAAAGGAGGGAAATAAACCCTTTATAGGCTGGGGTCTGCTTTTTTTACCCCTGTTGCATAATACAAACCATATTAAATATAATTTTTTATGAATTTTTTAAATTTTACTCATTAATATCTGGAGTGCTCCAATAATCTCACCAAAAACTAAATCACCTGCATAATCCATTTGCCACCCAAAACATCTCCCCAACCAACCAACACCACTCATCATTACTTGTCACAAAAGACAGAACTCATACTCAATCACCACACCTTGATGAGTTTTCAATTTATTTTTCTTTTAAAAAACAAGGAATTGACTCATAATAACAATGAAGATTAGAACAGAGGAAATCAAGATCATGACAGGAAAAGCTCCTACCCAGATAACAAGGAAAATGACTGAGATCTAGCCTAGTAATGATAAACTTCCAAGTGATCCTTTTTTAGATACCTCTACTGTTAACTACAATGGAATAACCTTTGATTGCACCAAATTAGCCTGAAATCCTTGTTATTGGTCAATCTTCCATGAAGCCTTCCTATATACAAACTTTTGAATGGTCAATTTGAGGTTTGAAAGGCTTGAGTTTTGAGAATGAAAGAGTTGAAAATTTCCCTCTTCCCCTTTTGATCCTTGATCTTTAGAATGTTATAAACTAGTTCTGCTCAAGAAGTGATAATGAATAAGGAATATTTAATGGGAACCACATGCATCCTTGCAACCTTTTGTGATTGACATGCAAGACTAATATGAAATTAAATAAATAAAAAAAAGGAAAATGAGAGTAAAGAGAAAAAAAAAGAAAAATAAAGAAGATCCTGAGAGATGGAAGCTTGATAGAACTGCATCACCAACGTCCCCCCATAATTTGATGCGGATGAACGTTAACCAAAACAATTTTTAATGAGCAGATCCAACATTTTTTGGCTGGAAGCTTTCAACAATGCATGCGCTGCCATATTGTTGGAGGAGATAAGTTTTACAGCCACCAAGCGGTTGTTGTGCTGCTCTTGGAACCACTTGAGCTTCATATCAATATGTTTGGTCTTGGAGTTTGAACCAAAGTGCTTGATCTTATCCAGGAGGCCCTTGTGGTTGATGAGAAAAGCTGTTGGTGCAGGCGTTTTCTTCCAAAGTTTGCCCACCACCAACTTGATCCACAGTCCTTCTTGAGCGCTGTTGATGAGTGCATTTAACTCTGCCTCCTTTGTCAAAAGATTTATATTTGAATTTTTCCTACTTTTCCAGGCTACTGGAAAAGAAAACCAATTGACTATATAACCAGATTGCAATAGTTGAGTTTCTGGGTTGTGCGCCCAATTAGCGTCCAAAGAAATTGTTAAACCGCCACCATTGTCCATGGGATTGAGGTTCAGGGAATGATTTGTTAACCCCAAAAAATACTTCCAAACATGAAGCAGCTCCTTCCAGTGTGTAAGACCTGGCTTCTGATTGAACCTGGGGAGCAAGGATGCCGCCGCCAACAAGTCAGGTTGCGTTTTGCAGGATAGATGATTGAGTATTCCCGTAAATTGCCAAAAATTGACCCCCAGCTTGCTGAATTCTCCGGAATCCTGATCCATGGCCTGTAACAGTTGGAGTCCAGGTGGTGTAAGGAGTAAGAACTGGACAACATGGCCTTAGACCCTTTCAGTCAGATTTAACTCCATCCCAAGTACGGTATCTGGATTGTGAGCGGAAGATCTAGGGAATTTTTCAAGAAAGAGATCTTCAAACCAATCAACTTCCCCAACAACCACAAGATTGTCCAAATTAAAGTATAAGGACAAGTTCTTGAGTTTGTGAATATACAGACAAGGATTGGAGGCAGAATCCTTGTACCCAATTGACCCAGGCCAGCCTATCAATGTCTTAAACCAGTTTGTCAATTCCTGTCTCAAACCGTACAGCAATTTTTTGAGCTTCAGAAAATTTGAGTTCTGCTTGCATCCTTCCAGTCGCAGTATGTAGATAGCTTTGTCAAGAGGAGCAAACAGAAATGCAGCTTTAACATAAAACTGCTGCATCCAAAGTTTCTGATGCAGACCAAAGATGAGAAACAAAAGAAGAGTAGTAAATTTGCCTGTGGGGGAAAAGGTGTTGTCAAAATTGATCCCTGGTATCTGAAAGTTTCCCATGGTGCACAGTTGCAATTTTCTTTTTTCTGGTGACAAGTTGGTTTCCGGGTTTATTCTATCAACCCACATAGTTCTGAGATAATGATCAGGAGTTTGATCAAAATTCTCCCAAACTCCCTGGTTTTCAATTTCTTGCAGTTCTATGGCACAAGAATCCAGCCATTCTGATGGGTCATTTTTTGATCAAGATGAATGTGAGTAGTGCTTTGGCTTAATCTTTTCCAAACGTAATCTGAGGTTATACCGGTCATAAAATGTTGATTCACCTTTTCCAGGCAATTCCATAGATACCAGCGGCAAAGGAGAACTGTTTGCTTCATTGATGGAGGAAGTGACAGTCAGAGCAGTATCAGCATGGTTGGGTGCGACTAAAGATGGGGAAACAATTTCAGAATCATTAGTGCGCAAAGATGTAGAAGAGTTTTCAGAGAAAACATCAACTTCATCTTGATCCACAACTTATAAATCATCAGTGTTGTCCAAATGTTTAATAGATTCATCAAAATCAAGGATCCTCACACTCTTGGTGTCTAGAATCCAATCATCCTTGGTGAGTACCTTATAGGACAGCAAGTTGTCATTGTACCCAACTAATTGACCAAAGGAACCTCTGGGCTCAAGTTTCTTAAATGAACCCTTTTTGCCAAGAATGTAGGTGAGGGGGTTCCCAATGGGAAAGAAATAAATCAGTTCCAGCTTTTGTCCTTTAAACAGTTTGTATGGGGATTTTCTTCATCTGTGGGATGGAAACTGGTTGATTGTGAGTACGCAGGCTTTGAGTATAATACTCCAATATTTGGTAGGGATTTTTGAGTTGAAAAGAACTTTTCTCAGAGCTTCAAGGATTGTCCAATTATACCTTTCCGCCAAACCATTTTGTTCTGGAGTATACAGATCAGAGAATGTTTGTTTGATGTTGTTTTCCGTGCAGAAATCCTTCATTGAGTTGTTGACAAATTCTGTTCCTCTTTCAGAGTGAAGAATCATGGGACTGTATCCAAATCTCTTTGAATCCATATTAATCAGGAATTGAAGAGTGGAGCTAACCTCACTTTTGTTTTTGATTGGTATTGCTGATAAGAATCTTGTACAACTGTCCACAATTGTCAGTATATAAGAGTCATGGTTGAGACTTCTTGGTTTGATAGGACCTATCAGATCACAGTGGAGTTCCTGAAAAGGCCTTTCTGATTTTCAATGCTTAGAAGAGAAAGAAGATTGAGTGATCTTTCTAGCAGAACAGGCCTTGCATTCTTTTGACTTTGATATTTTAATCCACAGCTTCTTTATGATTTGATGATAACTAGGGTGACCAAGAGATTTATGAATTTTTTCCTCTTGACTGAGATGAGAAGAGAGATTGGAAGTCTTGTGACAAAACTGTAGAATGGGTATATTGCAATTGTATTGACCAACAACCAACCAACTACCTTTATTGAGAAGAACTTTATTGACAAGCAAGGATATTTCAAATCAATCCAACAAAAACAATCAAAAAGACAACAGATTATCAGTGGAGTTGGGAGTGTAGAGAACATCAGATATTTTTGCTATTTGCCCATTATTGTCCCTAAGCGCTACTGTTCCTTTTCCAGTGTATTGAAGACTGTCAATGCCTGAACTGGTAAAGATAGATCCAGTTATTTATTGGTCTAGTTGGTCAAAGAACAAGACATCAGACACCATATGCATCAAGGATCCAGAGTATAAGACAAAGGCTTGAGTGCTTGAATGAGAAAGACTAGAGTGAAAAGTCCTAACACTGGTGCCACCTTGTTTGACCTCACTGGCATTGGTTCTCTTTTTCTTGGGAAAGCTTGGTCTAAGTTGAGGATAGAGCTTCCAACAGCGGCCTTCTGGATGAGCTGCCGTAGGATTATGCCAGTTGGTTTCACAAGGCTTGATATCCTTATTAAAGAAGGAAAGAGTATTGTTGGAATCTTCTTTGCTTTTGAAGCTAACTGATCCACTCCCTAGAGAAAGATTGTTGTGAAAAAACTTCAGATTGTCAAGTATGTGATTTGGGGTAAAGTTTTTGTCTGAGTGATTAATCTTTTGCTCCACTGTGTCCATTGAAGACAGGAGTTTTTTGAGTATAAGATATGCAATAATATCAACCGGTAAATCTATTCCTACTTTTTGAAGCTTTGAGATCGAGGTTTTGGTCTTTTCAATAAACCCAATTAAATTATTGGCACTAAATGGTGTTCTGAGAAACTCCTTGAAGACTCTTGCTTGATTTGACGCATGATTGGAAGAAAAGTAGTTATTGATATTGGTCCAGATCAGATGGGCATCTTTTTCATTTTCATGAGTTATAATGTTGGCTTGTACAGAAGTGTCTAACTTGGAATTTAAGATGGTTTTAATTCAAACATTTTCCATGTGACTCAGTCCAATTGGAATTCCATGTGAATCTTCTTTCTTCTTTTTAAGTTTTTCAAAAAGATCTTGCAAATCCATCATGTTGACAACTTGATTAGGCCAGATGGAAAAATTTTCCATTGTAAGCAGTGGAATGGCTTCAATTTCTGTCTTGAGTATGGTGGCTGTCATTGATTCAGACATGTCTAGCTCCTTGGTTCAAAGATTCACTCTTAGGTGAATAATCTGGGCCAAAATTTTGGAACTTTTCAACTGTTAATTGTGATGAGTTTTGAATTTCTTTGTCTTTTAAAAACCAAGGAACTGAAACATAATAACAATGAAGATTAGAAAAGAGGAAATCAAGATCATGACAGCAAAAGCTCCTACGCAGATAACAAGGAAAATGACTGAGATCTAGCCTAGTAATGATAAACTTCCAAGTGATCCTTTTGTAGATACCTCTACTGTTAACTAAGATGTGATAACCGTTGATTGCACCAAATTAGCCTGAACTCCTTGTTATTGGTCAATCTTCCATGAAGCCTTCCTATATACAAACTTTTGAATGGTCAATTTGAGGTTTGAAAGGCTTGAGTTTTGAGAATGAAAGAGTTGAAAATTTCCCTCTTCCCCTTTTGATCCTTGATCTTTAGAATGTTATAAACTAGTGCTTCTCAAGAAGTGATAATGAATAAGGAATATTTAATGGGAACCACATGCATCCTTGCAACCGTTTGTGATTGACATGCAAGACTAATATGAAATTAAATAAATAAAAAAAAAGGAAAATGAGAGTAAAGAGAAAAAAAAAAGAAAAAGAAAGAAGATACTGAGAGATGGATGCTTCATAGAACTGCATCACCAGCACACCTCAATAAAAATCACTAAAAAATCCAAATCTCTTTCTAAAGTCTCATTTTATCTCACTTCATCCATCTCAAACTTAAATTAAAATCTTCACTTTATTTCAAAAAAAAAAAGAAAAACTTATCAAAATGTTTCAAGAAAACATCCACCCACTTTTCAAAAATGTTTCTCAATCTCCAACTTCCATTTCATGATCTAATCAAACTATTTATTCAAAGCTTATGGCCCTTCCTCCTGAGATACAATATAGCACAAATTTTTCAAAGAAAAGGAAGACCAATTTCCCTTTCAGATTAAGTGGCCATTTTTCCAAAGAAAAAAAGTGCATCAAGGCTTGAAGCTTAATTTCCAGACCAGAACCATCCACTATCTACTAATCCTTCAAAGTATACAGTAAAAAGAAGGGTTCAAGTGAAGCAAGATGAGACGTTAGTTTTTTTAAAAAAAGCTGGTTTTAATCCTTTATTAATTTCTAACTCTCTCCTAAAATCTGTTAAATATTAAATATTGTGACCCTGCTACTGTCTCTCTCTTTCTGTTGTCTCTCTCTCTCTCTCTTCTTCTCTTTCCCTCTATGTACCATGGCTGTCACACCTTCTACATGCATGCTCCAAATCTCTAGCCTAGGTCTTAAGACCAACTACCAAGCGGAGGCTCCTTACAAACACAACTCTCAGACTCAACTTTGACACTCTCAAATCTCTCTCAAACCCAACTTCAACTAAAGTTCAAATCTTCCTCAACTCAACCTTGACCACTGTCACTCAACCAATATCTTCCTTTCTTTACTCCCAAATATTTATATTTATTTTCTTGTCTCTACTGTCTTCCATTTCTTTCTTTCATTTCATTTTCATTGAATATAATTAATCTTCAACCCCATCACACCTCTTTTTTCACTGTTGTACTCAATCTCTTATCTGTCTAGTAAGACTGTCATCTTGATCTCAACAACTGATCTTGTCACTCAACCCCTGGAAGCTATAAACCTCATTTCCTCAACGCAATATCTTCAGCCCACCAGCTCCTCAACCCGCCATTCCTCCAGAAACCCCCCTTGAATCTAGTCTTTCACCAAATCCTCTTGATGCAACCTACCTGATTTTTGTTCTGGCTTGTTTCTTTCTTCTTGTTCCTTTCTTGCCTATGTCTTCTTGTGTCTTTCCACCCAACTAATGCTCTACTCTGCGCAGCCCTCTTGAATTGTCATTTAATAAGTTTTAAATTCCTAGAAATTCAATACAGTTAAAAGCCAAAGATCAGTCCAACTAACCTTACCAAATCAATGGAGGGATCAAGCAGCAACAGATTTCAAAAAATTATTCTCAAGGCAGCTCTTGAGGCAGTACCTATTATTACCAACAAAAACTAATTGATATGGAAAGAAAAGATGACCATGCTCTTGGAACTCAAAGGCATCAAAGAATCACTTGAGGATGAATCAAAGAATCTTAATCCAACCAAAAACATGGATAAAAGGGTTATTCTCCTTTCTAGAATTTACTCAGTCACTCACAACAGCGTTGTCAATCCAGTAAACATCACCTCAGATAAGCTACTCTGGCAGACTACCAAAGAAAGGTTTGCATCTTTGCAAACCACAAACCACGCAAGGGTGTTCTACAAATTGCTTTACCAGCAATTCAAACCCAACTCCATCCATCTATTTATTACCAAAAAAAAGATTTCCATGAAGAAAATGATCAATGTGGGGATTGACTTACCAGACAAAACCCTTGCCTACCTAATTCTCTTCAAGTTTTCCTCCTCAATCCAATCTATTTGGCAAAAAATTATGCACTCAGACAAAAATTTTTTGGTTAATCTGGTCATCAATCACCTCACTCAACTTGACAATGAAACAAAATCTAAATCAAAAGAATCCAAATCTTTGGACACCGCACTTGTAGCCTCAAGAAGTGTCAAAAATTCTGTCCCCCAAGAGCTCCGCTGCAAGAGAGGGTACCAAACTCCACAGTCACCAGACCACATCAAGGAAAAATTCTGGCAAAAGCACAAACACTTGGCTCCAGACTGGTGGAAAGAAGTCCAAGCAACCTGGAGAGCACAATTCAGCTCAAATTCTAAGGGAAAAGAAGTGGACCACTACCATGCGCTTCTCACCACTTGGATTGAAGAGTTAAACTTACAAAATTGAATCATTCTTGAATCTGGGGATTCCTGCCACTTGTTCAACTCTTCAGATTTCTTCATCAATCTTGAGGAATGCTCAGGAGAAGAGTCTATAAGCACCTGAAAGGAAGGAGCAAAGCTCCCAATCAAAGGAAAGGGAACTGTTCAACTTGCCTGGAAGGGCTTCACTGTCACTCTCTCCAACTTGTTCTTTTTTCCCAATTTAGTAGTCAACCTCATAAGCCCAGGAGAACTAATCTCCTCTAAAAAATGTTCCCTAACCACCAGTGGGAATCAGTTTCAGCTCTTTTCTCACTCACTTCCTGTCTTTTTGGGATTCATCCAAGGCAATTTTTTTTTCTGAATTTCCCTCTCTAGTAGGAAACAATTGCAAACTCTGCTATGTCACTCGAAATGATTGAAATCCCAACAAGCTCAAAAATTTTCACCTATCCTTTGGACATGCCAGCCCCATCAACTCAAAAATCTCTTCCCCAAACTCTCTCCCAGCTCTCTGTCAGACTTTCAATGCAAAGACTGTATCTTCTCTAAAATAACAAAATCCACCTTCAAAAACACCTCAAATTCAACCACCCAGCCATTCAAACAACTCCACTTTGACCTGATTGGACCTATCACTCCATCCTTCAGAAACAACATGAAATATATCATGTTGATCATCAACAATTAATCTGGATATATCCGCAATTTCTCTTCAGAAAAAGTCAGACGCTGGACCTCAACTCAAGAAAATCTTAAACTTCAAGAAGAAAAAGCAAAACTTTTACCCTGCTACCATATTCTCAGACGGTGGAGGATAGTTTTTCTCTTCCAATTTAAAAGAATTATTTCAAACCAATTCCATTCAACATCTCATCACCAAACCATACCATCACAAACACAATGGCAAGATTGAGCGGGCCAACAGAACTCTCACTGAGTCAATCCAAGCCACCCTCAGAAGCTCCAAGCTGCCTCTCAATCTCTGGGCGGAGTTGGCAAAGTTTGCCTGTCTTGTCCTGAACCAAATTCCAAAAAATACTCTTTTGGCCTCCCCTTATCAAATTTTCACAAACAATTCACTCCATTGCAATTATTTACATCCTATTGGCTCCCAAGTTGTCGATCTCAAATCTAAGGTAGCTCAAGGTGAAAAATTCAAAGAGTGCAGCCTGTCTAGTATCCTTGTGGGCTAAAACCCTAAATTTCTTTCCTACCGTATTCTCTGTCCTGAAAATTTTATCATTTCTCCTAAACATGTAAAAATTCTCAAAAATTCCTTTTCTCCCCAGTTACATTCTTCATCACCTTTGAACTCCAACACATCCCCAGAAATCCATTTTGACATAAATCTTCCTCTTTCCTTCTCTTCTCCAGAAACTTCCTCTGTTGCAAACATTCCTCACAATCCTGTGGAACCCAACAGCAATGAACACTCTCCTTCTCCTTCTCCAAAGTCTTCCAATGATCAACCTTCTGACTCTTCCTCCAAATCTTCTGAAAAACTTTCAATTCAACTCAATCCAAATTAATCTCTGAAAGATAGGTCTACCATCAACCCTCCTCAACAATATGGCTACCACCACTACTTTGTTCCTAAATCTTACAAACAGTCCAAGAAATTCCCCAACTTCCTCAAATGGGATGCATCCATGGAATCAGAACTCAACGGCATTGAAAATCTGAAGGTGTGGGATAACTACAACAGGCCTGAACCAGTCAATCCCCTCAGTACAACTTGGGTGTAACAACTCAAGGATAACTGTCCCCGAGATCCTCTTGTGTAAAAGAGTTGGCTCTGCATACAGGGATTTGATCAAATCTACAGGCTTGACTACCTCCACACTTTCTCTCCCACTGTCAAAGAAGAATCTCTCAATATAGCGCTTCTTTTTGGCCTTTACCACTCACCTCAATGTCAAGAGCACCTTTCTTCACATGCCGCTATCCAACAGTGTTATAATCAAACAAACTAAGGGATCAAAAAGAAAATCCAAATATTTAATTCTCAACAAATCACTATATGGGCTCAAGCAGGCGCCAGCCAACTGGTTCATAACTCTAACTTCTTGGATTCACAAGCAGGGATTCCACAAATTGATCTCTGACCCTTGCCTCTACATTTATTCCACCAGAAATTCCATTCTTTTCTTTCATGTTGATGATCTGATCTTGGTTGGCTCCAGTGACAACTTCCTAACAAATTTTCTCAATCAATTCAATAATTCCAGTCACCAGAAACCCAATACAATCCTCGGGATGGAATTTGAAAGGCTCAATGACTCCATTCTTCTATCACAACCCAAACACATTGAACACAGGCTTGAAGAATTAAAAATGAAGGACTGAAAACCTTCCACAATTCCTTTCATGTTTAACTCCAAGCTCTCACTGGCCTCTGACAAATACCACCAAGAATTCTTGTCTCTGAAAATCAACTAATGGTCTTCTCTGTTCCTAATGAACTACATTGTTTTCTCACTTGCCCTGACTTGAGCTTTGCAGTCTCTAGATTGGCAAGTTTCTGTGAAAATCCCGGGATGCAACACTGGAGAGAAGTCAAATGCTGCTGGAAGTACCTCAAGGACACTAAAAATCTCAAACTCTCTCTCAAGTTTCACAATACTGACACTCAAATTCAATGCTAAAGCAATGCAACCTGGAGCAATGACCTAGAAACTACACAGTCACAATCAGGGCACCTAGCCTTAATTTTTGGATCACTCATCTCTTGGAGTAGCTACTGTCAACAAAATGTGACTCACTCAACCACCAAAGCTGAATTTAATCCCCTTGTTGACTCTTTCCTGGAGGCCATTTTGATGAAGGACCTGATATCTGAACTCTGGGAGAAAAAATTGGAGCCCAGCAGGAACTACATTGACAATAAAGGTCTTGTTGAAAAAATCAAGAAGTTTGGTTGCAACTCAAAAACTTGGCACATTGAAATAGAAACAAAAGCTATTTGGGAAGAACTCAAACAAGTAAGTCTCATCATTGACCTCATCTACTCCAAGAAAATGAATGCCAATGGGCTCACAAAAGCCCTCCAACCGGGCTCTCTAGCTAATCTCACCTCCCTAATAAACCCAACCTTCTTACTCGTCTCCAGCTCTACCAGACACAGGGGGTGTTAAATATTAAATATTGTGACCCTGCTACTGTCTCTCTCTTTCCTTTGTATCTCTCTCTCTCTTATTCTCTTTCCCTCTCTGTCCCATGGCTGTCACACCTTCTACACACATGCTCCAAATCTCTAGCCTAGGTCTCAAGAACAAATTCCAAGTGGAGGCTCCTTACAAACACAACTCTCAGACTCAACTTTGACACTCTCAAATCTCTCTCAAACCCAACTTCAACTCAACTTCAACTCTTCCTAAAATCAACCTTGACCACTGTCACTCAACAAATATCTTCCCTTCATTACTCCTAAGTCTTTATATTTCTTTTCTTGTCGCTACTGTCTTCCATTTATTTCTTTCATTTCCTTTTCATTGAATATAATTAATCTTCAACCTCATCACAAATCTGTTGCCACTGTTGTCCTCAATCTCTTATCTATCTGGTAAGACTGTCATATCAATCTAAAAAACTCATCTTCTTACTCAACCTATGGTAGCTCTAACCCTCATTTCCTCAAAGCAATATCTTCAGCCCACCAGCTCCTCAACCTGCCATTCCTCCAGCAACCCGCCTCAAATATAGTCTTTCACCAAATCCTCTTGATGCAACCTTCCAGATGTTTGTTCTGGATTTTTTCTTTCTTCTTGTTCCTTTCTTGCCTATTTATTCTTGTATATTTCCACCCAACTGATCTTCTTCTCTGCGTAGCCCTCTTAAATTTTCATTCAATAAGTTTTAAATTCCTAGAAATCCAAAAAAATCCTCCACATCCCCTGTCCATATAAACCCAAGAAACATTTAAAACAAAATATCAAAAAATAAAAACACTTATCTTGATGTGAAATATCCTGTTGAATTGCTGAAATAGGATAGATAATTTAAGAACAAAGAGGGATCTGAAAACTGGTTTAGACTTGAAGTTTGACAACAACTAGGTTGGAGATGATTGATGACATGAAGAAAAGAAAGTTGAGGAAAAGGTGGAAAGGTTCTTTTGGAAGAAGAAGACGTGAAAGATTAGGTTTGAGAGCACAGACACAATGATGATGAGTGACAGTCTTACCAGTCAAGTTATTTATGAGCTAGATATGGAATATTCAATATTTGGTTTGATGGATAAGATGTTTTTGAGAAGGATGAGAAACAGAAAGAAGAGAAAAGAAAAGAAAAGAGAAAGAAAAGAGTAGAAGAGCAGAAGTTGAGTTTTGGAGTTGTCGTGGTGAGATTGATCTGAGTTGGTGGGTGATGGTTTGATGATGAATTGGTTGATTGTTCTGTTGAATGAGGTTGATTGGATGGTCTTTGTTCTTCTAGGACGGTGCGTCCTCTTCTCACTTGTTGAGATAGACTTGGGAAATAGAAAGAAGATTATGACAGAGAAGTGAAATGTAGAGAAAAAGTGTGACAGTCAAATGGAGTGCAAATGAGGGCCCGGAATGGGGTAAATTATTTGACACCCCCCATGACTTGTAAGATTGAAAAATTAGAAGAAGTGAAGGTAGGATTGATTAATTGAAGAAGTAGGGAAAGAGAGGGAAGAGGTAGAGCCTTGGTGAGTCCGTCGGCTTTCATTTCAGGAGCTGGTATCAATTTGATGTAAAGATTTCCTAGTTTGAGTTCTTCACAAATTGCTTTTGTTTTGATGTTGATGTGACAAGTTTTAGAGTTTCATCAAAAATTTTTTAATTTTTCATCAAGACCTTTGTTGTCAATGAATTGGCAACTTGTTTCTATTTCTTTCTTCCAGAGTTTGGCCACAAGCCCTCTCATCCATATGGCTTTGAGAAATGAATTGACTAGTGGATTGAGTTTGGCTTCTGTTGTTGAATGTGTGACGTTCCGCTGCCTGTAGCTTCTCCAAGAGATGAGTGAATTAAAAAGAAGAGAAAGATGTCCCAATTGGGAGCGTCTGGTTTCTGTATCATTGCTCCAGGTTGCGTTGCTGTAACATTGAATTTGAGTGTTGGAGTTATGTACTTGCAGCATGAGTTTCAAATCTTTTGTAGCCTTGAGATATTTCCAGCATTGTTTTACCTCTCTCCAATGGCAAATAACAGGCTTCTCACAGAATTTTGCAAGGCTAGAAACTGCAAAACTGAGATCTGGTTGGGTAAGGCAAGCAATGTAGTTGATCAGAAAAATGGCCAATCTGTAATTGATATTCAGGGCCTTAAATTCTTCATGTTCTTCATTGGAGGCTGGAGTCAAATTGACATTGGCGGTCAAGGGGACAGATGACGGCTTGCGATCTATCATTTTCAATTCTTCCAAACCATGTTTGATGTGTTTAGGTTGTGAGAGTAAAATCTTGTTATTGATTTGTTTGTATTTCATTCCGAGAATAGTGTTTTGATTATGGTGGCTTGATTTAGGGAATTGTTTTAAGAATTTTTCCTGAAAGTTGTTGCCAAGTCCAACCAGGATAAGATCATCAACATGAAAGAAGAGAACGGAATTGGAGCTAGAATGGATGTATAGACAGGGATCAGATATGGATTTGTGGAATCCTTGTTTGCGGATCCAAGAAGTGAGGGTGTTAAAACAATTTGTGGGAGCTTGCTTTAGACTGTAAAGAGATTTTTGAAGAATAAGAAACTCTGGTTTTTGTTTTTGATCATTTAGGTTTTCTGATGATTACTTTATCAGTTAAGGGTGCGTGGAGAAAAGCACTCTTAATGTCAAATTGAGTAATAGGGAGAGAATGGAATAGACCAAACAATAGAGCAATTTGTAGAGAGGCGGCTTTTCCGGTGGGAGAAAACATATCTTGATAATCAAATCCATAAATTTGATCAAATCCTTGAACACACAATTGACTTTTGTAGACAAGATGATCTCTGTGGCAATTATCCTTCAAAAGGTATACCCAAGTAGTATTGAGGGGATTTTCCAGTTCTGGACCATCATAATACTCCCACACTTCCAAAGATTCAATACTGTTGAGTTCAATATCCATGGAGTTGTCCCACTTGAGAGAGTCTGAGCATCTTTTTGCCTGTTTGTAGGATTTGGGAACGTAATAGTGATGATATCCATATTGTTCGGGTGGATTCAAAGTTGATCTGTTTCAAAGATTATACCCAGGTACGAGTTGCTGCGCAAGTTCTTCAGAAATTTCTGATTCTGAATTAGCTGATGGAGTGTCAGGAAGATTAGGAGTAGGAGTGAATGAAGATTGTTGGTCTTCAGTAGGTGAATTTTTGGATTCATTGTTGACTGAAGGAGTGATGGGAGAGTGTTTGTTGGAGAGAATAGGCAAATGGTAATTGATTATGAGAAACTGTATGTCTTTGGTGAGATTTGAAGTAGAGGGATACTGGGAAGGATTGTTGTTTTTGAGAATTTTAAAATTTTTAGAAGAGATAATGGAATTGTCAGGTTTTAAAATACAATAAGAAAGAAAATTGGGGTTGTAACCCACAAGGGTACCAGGGAGTCCTTGATATTTGAGCTTTATGCCGCGACTGACTTTGTAATCAAGATATACAAGCTTGGACCCTATTGGGTGAAAGTAATTGATAGGGAGTGATTTCCCAGAAAATATCTGGTATGGAGAAGGGAAGTTGGGAGATTTGGGAATTTGGTTTAAGGCAAGACAAGCTGACTTAGAAACTTCCACCCAAAGATTCAGAAGAAGATTAGAGCTTTGAAGAGTAGCACGAATGGATTCTGTAATGGTTCTGTTTGCTCTTTAAATTTTTCTGTTATGTTTGTGATGGTATGGTTCAGAGATGAGGTGCAGGATTGAGTTGGTCTTGAAGAAATCCTTAAGTTTGGATGAGGCAAATTTGCCACCGCCATCAGTGCAAATTGTTGCAGGGTATCTGTTTTTTTTTTTTGTTTTTTGTGATTGAGAAAAGTAATGATTTGTTGACATGCATCAGATTTATACTGAAGAGGGATGGCTGAGATATAACCCAAATGATTGTCTATAACGGAAAGTATGTAGTTCATATTGTTTCTTGCAGATGGAGAAATGGGAACAATCAAATCCAGATGGAGTTGTTTGAAAGGTTTTGAAGAAGGGTTTGAAGAGTTTTTGAAGGAGGATTTGGTGATTTTGGAGAACACGCAGTCCTCACATTGGAAATTTGAGAGCGTGTTGGCTTGGATAGAAGGCATAAGGTTTTTGAGACAATATGGACTGGCATGTCCAAAAGATTGATGTAGATGTTTGACTTGATTGGGATTCAGTTCCTTGAGCAAAAGATGACAGAATCTGTTGTTATTTACTATGCGTGAAGGAGAATTGAGGATAAAAAGATTTTCTTGGATGAATCCCAAGAAGGCTGGTTCCGAGTGGGACATAAGAGAAAATTGATTTCAGAATGAGGAGAGCAAGCATTGTTGTGACAAGATTAGTTCTCCATGACTGATCAAATTTACTACGAGTTTGGGAAAAAATATGCAGTTGGTGAGTGTAACTACGGAATTTTTCCAGCTGAGTTTTACGGTTCCTTTTCCTTTGATAGAAAGTTTGGCATTTTCCTTTCCAGTGTTTATGAAGTCATTTCCAGCACATTCTTTGAGATAACTGAAGAAATCCGGTGAGTTGAACATATGACAGGAAGAACCCAAGTCAAGGATAATTCTATTGAGCGGATTTATCTCTTGAATCCAAGTGGTAAGAAGAGTTACGTAGTGAGCGACTTCCTTCATTTTAGGGTTGGAATTGAACTGAGCTTGCCAGTTTGCTTGGGATTCCTTCCACCAATTGGGCGCCAGATGTTTGTGAAGATGCCAAAATTTGTTGGCTGAGTGATCAGGAGATTGGGGATTATGGAATCCTCTCTTGCATCTAAGTTCTTTGGGAACTGGCTTCTTGGAAGGAAAAGACAAAATAAGTGCTGTGTTGCTGATTTTTGTTTCCTTTTATTTGACCTTGGATTCATTGTCTAGTTGAACAAGATGATTAAGCACAAGGTCCATGGTAACTATCTTATCCAAGTGCATGATCTGTTGATGGATTGAGTGCAGTGAAGGTGGAAATCTAAAGAGAACAAGATAGGAGAGGATGTTGTCTGGAAGATCAATTCCCACATCTACCATTTTCTTCAAGGAGATGTTGGTTTCTGTGATGAAAAGATTGATGGATTTGGGTTTGAATTGTTGGTAAAGAAATTTGTTAAAGATCCGAGCTCGATTTGCGGTTTGGGAGGAGGCAAAGCGTTCTTTGATGGTTTTCCAGAGAAGCCTAGCCAAGGAGATATTTGTTGATTAGACCACATTTTTGTGAGTGACAGAATCAATGCGTGAAAGGAGAATTACTTGGGTTTCCATGTTGTTGTTAGAATTGAGATTCTTGGAATCATCCTCTAGGGCTTCCTTGAATCCTTTAATTTCTAGCAACATCATCATCTTTTCCTTCCATATAGAATAATTTTCATCCGAGAGAATAGGTACGGCTTCAAGCACGGCTTTGAGAATGATTTTTTGGAAACCATCTTTGTTAGATCCCTCCATGGCTGAATTTGATTAGATTATTTGGACGGATGTTGGGCTTTTAACCATGTTGAATTGCTGAAATAGGATAGATAGTTTAAGAACAAAGAGGGATCTGACAACAGGTTTAGACTTGATGTTTGACAACGACTAGGTTGGAGATGATTGATGACATGAAGAAAAGAAAGTTGAGGAAAAGGTGGAAAGGTTCTTTTGGAAGAAGAAGACATGAAAGATTAGGTTTGAGAGCACAGACACAACAATGATGAGTGACAGTCTTACAAGTCAAGTTATTTTTGAGCTAGATATGGAATAGTTGACATTTGGTTTGACGGATAAAATGTTTGTGAGAAGGATGAGAAACGGAAAGAAGAGAAAAGAAAATATAAGAGAAAGAAAAGAGTAGAAGAGCAGAATTTGAGTTTTGGAGTTGTTGTGGTGAGATTGATCTGAGTTGGTGGGTGATGGTTTGATGATGAATTGGTTGATTGTTCTGTTGAAGGAGGTTGATTGGATGGTCTTTGTTCTTCTAGGACAGTGCGTCCTCTTCTCACTTGTTGACACAGACTTGGGAAATAGAAAGAAGATGATGAAAGAGAAGTGAAATGTAGAGAAAAAGTGTGACAGTCAAATGGAGTGCGAATGAGGGCGCAGAATGGGGTAAATTATTTGACATATCCTATTGAAAACTTGGTACTTTGTTTACAGAATCCATAATGTGGATAGTCACATATGTTCCTTTTATATTTTACCCACTGATCCCATCAAGCTGTTAATTTTTTTTCCTAATTTTCTTATGATGGACTGCACATATAAAACCAATAAGTTTGGAGTTCCCCGAATTCATATTTTTGGGGTAAATAATTTTTCAAGGAAATTTCCAGCTTATTTCTGTTTCTTATCTCAAAATAAAAACAAAAAATATCAATGGTCTCTGACTCAATTTAAAAATATATCAGAAGAACAAAAACCAAGGGTAATATTTAAAGAAAAAGAAAAAGCATTGGTCATTAAATTTTTATTCAAATATTCAAATCATCAAATCATCTCCTATTTAACTGGAATATCCCAAAAATAATAAAAAACCATTTCTGAAAAAATTTCAAATCTGAAGAAGACTGGAACTTTTTCCAGAAAAAGTGGGATCAGTTGGTCCATTCAAACTCAGAATCATCTTATCAGGATAAATTTAACAACATTTATCTAGTCTTGAATTTGCCCAAAACTAATTTTCTCCTTGAAAATTGGATCCTAAAAAAAATCAAATTTGGGTTCAAAATATTTTTCACTTTGGGAACACTATTAATTCAAGAATTGAAGGACTTCATTCTTATATAAAAAGACTCATTTCTTCCTCTAATGACTCCTTTCTCCATTTATTTCATAAAATATATGATTCAATGACTATTCAACTCAATGAAAGATCCATTGAAGCCTCTCTGAAACAATACAAACATCTTATTTGTTTTCCCCACTGTTTGGATCATCTTTGTGGAAAAATAAGCCACTATTCCCCCAAAATTATTCATTCATTTCATCAATTCTATTATTGCTCTACTTCCTGTTTGAACTTTGATTAATTATCTTATATGGGTATGTTGTGTATTGAAAAATTTAAATCAGCTATAAAAAAAGCTCAAATATATTGATTTGAGGATTTCCATCCTCAATGGCCATGCCAAACCTTCCTTGGAGGATTTTATTTTTCCAAGTCAACATTGGCATTTTCCTGATTGTATGATATTCTGCCTTACAAATTTAACTGGTATCCCAATTCTAATAAAGAATCCAAAACTCCTCAATTTTTTTCACAATAAAAAAATGAATATAGATACCACGGTTAAGTTTTTGAAGACTTCCAGAAATAGGAATGCGGTGAAAAAGAAATTATTTTTGTGGAATGAAGCTGTTTGGAGGGAGGTATCAAATTTTTCAAATCAAAAATCCTGATTATAATCAAAGATCAAGAGCCAAAGGAAGACCAAAATGAGCAACCAATAAGTTTGAGAAAAGGACCAGGAAAAAATCACACCTCAAAATTACTAAAATCATTCCTTTTTTTGAAAAAGGCATCATTCTAAAATTTTTTGATATAATATCCCAGCATTTGTTTTTCTAGAATAGGGTGTATCAGATTTAAACAAAAATGCCATTCTTTAATGGTGGGTTTCAACCCAGATCTACCATTAAAAATGTAAAAAAACCACTTATTTCACATCAGACGTGTCAGAGTTACCTGAAAATAAATTTTTTTTTAGATAAAGTATTTAAAGTCTTTCACAGCCTCAAACACACATCAGTCCATGTCATACACCCCAGTTTGCACCTCACCTGCTTTTACCTCCAACCTCATTGGAAAAATCTGATTCATCACTCTAATCTCTTCATTGCTATCCTCATTGCTTCACCTCTAATCCCCTTGTCACTTCATCACTCTTGTTACTTCATCCCTCTCACCACTTTGTTTCTCTCATTGCTTTATTTCTCTCATATCTTCATTGATATCCTCAATGATTCACCTCTCATCCCATTGTCTCTTCATCAATTGTATCACTTTATTGCTGTTGTCACTTCATCACTCTCATCACTTCATCACTCTCATCAATTTATCACTCTCATCACTTACTAAATCTCATTGCTTTGTTGATCTCATTGCTTTATCAATCTCATTGATTCATCCCTTCATCCCTCTTATTATTTTAAAATGGACCCTCAGCAAACCTCCCCCCACAATTCCACACAAAAATCCAATGCACCAAAGCAAAAATATTCCAGGAACTCTACAACAAAAAATCCTCCAACATCAGCTTCCAAATGCTCAAGTCAGATCAAGAAAGCTGATCACATCATCCTTGTAAACTTGCTCAAAATTACCTCCAACTATGATGCTTGCTTTGGATCCCAAAATCAAAAACAATTTGGCAAACTTCCATCCTTTACGGTTAATGTCAATCTCCACTGGCTTTGGTATCACCAACTCTGATAAAGCCAAGGTAATCAAATCAGTGGTTGATAAGTTGGAATCTATTTTTCCTTTTTATATTGAAATGGATGGAATATTTGGGAAGAAGGCCAACATCACCCCTTTAGCAACTGTTCTTTTTTTTTTGGAAACAATGGCAGGATACAGATCCAAAGGTTGTAGTTTTTGCACAGACCACACAACCCTTTCATCAATCCCCTCCTCTGATACTTCCAAAGAGATTTCAAAATCTTGGTTTTGAGACCTATTCTTTCCAACTCTCAGTATGCTTATCAAATCATTTCCTCTCCTCCAAATACTTTGATTTGGGTGAGGATCAAGAAAGGATTCAATTCATTGTGTAAAATTTTGAGGGAAGTGGGAGAAGAATGGATGGTCAAGAAAAAGGGCCGGTGTAGAAGTAAAAAGGGTCAAATGGTGTGTTGCATTGCATTGAATCAAAAAAAAATTAGTTGGTTATAATCAAGGTAGATGATCAACAAAAAGAGAAAATGAAATAAAAAATTCCAGTCAATTATCCTACCAAAAAAAAAAAAAGCCAGTCCCATTTTTTAATCATCTATTTCATAGAATAAAGAGAAGGAGGAGGAGGAGGAGGAGGAGAAAAAAAAAATGGTCAGTCCCATTTTTTCATCATCAGTTTCATAGAATAAAGAGGAGGAGGAGGAGGAGAGGGTTGGTGGAAAATTGATTGATTTTCAATTTACTGACCAATTCATTAGCAATTTGATGGTGATGTCAGATTCAAAGCTGGGGAGTTGTAGATGAGATGCATGATGACAATAGATATTTGACCCATTGGGAAAAATTCCCACAAAAAAATCTCAATCATCATTGGCTGCCAAGCCAAGAGATCAAAGGAAGAAAAAGAAAATATGAGGCTTCATGAAATCAGTTTGTTTGGCTTTCAGTCTTTTTCAAGCCAATAGTCCAGAGTTGTGAGAAAATTTGAGATCCTTTGGAGATTAGATCAAGAAAAGGAGGAGGTAGGAAGATCAATTCCAAAAAATTGGCTTCTTGCTCTAATTCATAATTCAATTATTTTTTCACATTCTCAATCAATGAGCTCAGAGGAGGACCTTCTCATTCTCCTTGGTCCATGCTGCTTGATGAATTGGGTTGCTTGGTGGACTTGCGATTGCAAGTTTCTTTGATAGCTTGTAGCAATTCATTGTTGGATAGTTTAATCCATCCAAGGCTTTTGAGCTTGATTGATTCCAGTTCAGATTTAGGAATCAACTAAAGAGATTCTTGCTGACTCAGATTGCTCCTTTGGTTGGGGATGGCTGAAAGACATGAAGTTGTATTGGGTTGTTGAGGTACTTGGGGATCTAGGCCAGAGAGGACCAATGGATTGGTGGCATTTTGGCTTGGAGAGATCAGATGATTTTACATCAGGTAGATAAAGACCTTGTCAAGGATGAGGGCATTGGCTTGATTGGCTGGTGGAAGGAGTTCCAAGTTCTTGAGGGAATTGTCTGGAGTGTTAGTGGTGAGCTCAATCAAGGGCTGCAAGCTGGACAGTCTGGTGGAGAACCAAGTCAAGAAAAATTCACAACAAGACAGTTGGGGAGTATTTGAGTCATGTTTGATTTGAGCTTGGAGGGATGAGGTGGGAAGCGGATGAGGTTGGCCAGGCTTGAGCTCAAGCAAGGCCACCCCATTGCAGTCCTCCAACAGCCCACAAGAGTCAGAGTTGGGGAAGTAGCTGGGTTGAGGGATGTAGTTGAGAAAGGGGAAGCAGGAGTCAAGACAGGGTTGTAGATGGTCAAACCACAAGAATTTGCCATCAATCAACGGGGTGAGCATTACTGAGAGTGAAGGAAATGGGAAGAATGGATGGGCTGGATGAGGGAGGATGAGAGTGAAGTTGGAGGGGAATAGATAGTGAGAGAGCAAAAGGAGGAAGGAATAGAGGTGAGTGGGAGGAGGAAGCAGGAGTCATAGACCAGGTCTCACTCATTAGTGCAGTCATAGATCAAACATGTCCAACTGAGTGACTGCATCATGATCTAATACAAATTCCTCATGACTTTTCATCCAACCATCCTATCATCTGATCTTGGGTCCTCAGAGATCATAGATGGATAGATAGATAGATATGATTGTTGTATATACCCAAAGCTTGATTACCCTTATGGGAATCCTGATCAAATGGCAAAAGTCTGGAAACACAAAATTGCAATCAAATCCTCACACATGCCCAGAATCAAGTTTAAGTATTTATTTAATTTGGGGAGTAAGAATGATTGAGGGATTTCCTCTTTCCAAATCATCTGCTTCAGATTCACTTCACCCTGCATGTAGAGCTTTCATCAAATCAAAAAAGTTAAAAGCCACCAAACTCAATCATGAGGTTCATCATCAGAAGATTCTCAAAATCATTTATGGATTTGAGGCACAATCCTCTCAATATTCTGAATCAGAGGTAAAAAATAAATAATAATATTTCAGTCAGCTTTTGTGCATTTTCAACTTGCTTCCAGGAAGTTTGATTGGAAATGTTTAGGAGGATGGTGATGTGATGTGGAGTGATGAGATGATGATGGAATGTGTGTGAAGCAATGGAGATGTGAAGAAATGTAGATGAGAAGTGTCTGAAGGGATGGAGATGGGATCAGTATGGATTTGCTGAGGTGGAGGTGTGGATGAGTATTTTGCATGAAATGGATGGTGGATGAATGATGATTCATAAATGGGGGATTTGATGGTTGAAATCCACAATTTTGAAATGCACCAGTTAGGGGGTATGTGTATTTCAGAAACCTGCCATTAAAAATGGTGGGTTTGGTAAAAAAAATGGCATGTTTCTGGTGACAGGTTTGCCAACTTTGATAAACCCTAATTTTTTATATTCATTTGTGATTTTTGCAATTTATGAGGTATTTATGAACATTGTTTGTTGAAATAATTATATTTAGAATTTTTTTTTCCAGGTTTGTTAGAATGTTATTTGCATCCAATCATAAATATTCTTCAAAAACACTAATCTTTGATATTTTTTGTTATGATTTTTTTTTTTTTGGATTTCTTGCTCACCTCTGAAACTTAATTTTAATTCTCTTCCAAAATGGTTGTATTTAGAATTTGATTATTCTATGTTATTTTTGGTAAAATTTTTGTCAAATTCAATTGGGAAAATTCCATTTTTTTAAAAGAGACTGGAATTTTTCTCATTTTTCTTTTGTTTAATGTTTTTTTTTTTTGAATCTGAGCTTCAATATGAATTCATTTCAAAAACTTATTTTTATTATATTTTTTCATGTTGCATTAATTCAATCAATTTTCATATGTAGAGTCTCCTGAAGTTTCCGCCTAAGCAAAGCTCCATAGGGAGTCTGGGGGCCTTAATTTAGCCCCCTGGGGCCTCAATGAGTTTTTATAGGCCTCCATCATCCCATACCACCCAAAAGGTTCTTTGAACCTTAAAAAGGCATACCAAACATTCATTTTCTTCATTCATGCCTTTTTTCAATTGGAATGAACTTTCAATGTTTGAATTACTTCCCAGGATGTGGAAAAATTCTAAAAGGCATGGATTCAATAAAAATAATTGCTATATTAATTCCATTTGTTTAAAAATTTGTGATTTTAGAAAAATGAAATTATAAAATCATCCCTTATTCAAAAAGAGGAATGAATTTATCATGGTTTTTTTTACTTATCCTTAGAAAATCCAGATCTAAATCAGAAGGATAATTTAGAGAAAAAAAACAAGAAATCAATCAAAATGAAAATGAATAAATTCCATCTTAATCAATGGTAACATTTAAAATTACTGGGGATCTACAAAATTTAGTTTGAAGCAAAGGAAGTATTTTTTTTATGATTATGATGATTTTTTTTTTGAATTGAATAATTTGGAAGGACATAAATTCTCACTATTGAAAATTAGTATGATTGTATTCAAGGGTGAATCTTGAGCTTAGGATTAATGGAGTCAAATTTTCACTGTAATTCATGTTTTTAAATATTGAGATTATATGAGCATGAATGAGGGAAATATGAAATAAAGGAGGATAATTATGGTTTAAAAAGGATGATGCTTTCTTTTCATTTTTGAATCATTTTAAAGAGATTTTAGTGGATTCCCAATTAATTATATTGAGTTTCAATAATGTATTTCAACTGCAGAGAAATCCAAGAATAAAAATAGTTTTGATATTCATTTAAAAGCACTGCCATTTCTAGCACTGATACAGAAAAATAAAATAGGTAAGATTCAATAGCGCGTAGCAAAGTTAAGCAAACAAACCAGCCATTTTTTAATGGCGGGTTTCAACCCAAATCCACCATTTCAAACCTGCCATTAAAAATCAAAAAAACCCACTTATTTCACATTTGACGTGTCAAAGTTACCTGAAAATAAATGGGTTTTTTCAAATAAATAATATAAAGGCCTTCAAAAGCTCAACCATGCATCATTCCACATCATCACCCCTGGTTTCATCCTCAAACCTTATTGGAACACTTCATCACTCTCATTGCTTCATTGCTATCCTCATCACATCATCACTCTCATTGATTCATTGCTATCCTCATCACTTCATCACTCTCATTTCTTCATTTCTATCCTCATCACTGCATCACTCTCATTTCTTCATTGCACTTCATCACTTCATCACTCTCACCTTGCTTTATCATTGTCATAAATTTATTGCTTTCATCACATCCATCCTCTCATTGCTTCATTTCTTACTCACTTCATCCCCAATTTCATCACACCCTAACTTTCATTGCTTTATTGCTTCATCACTTCATCCCACTTACTCTTTTTAAATGGCCCATCAGCAACACTCCCCCCACAAGTCCACTCAAACAAAGCAAACATCCCCCAGGAACTCAACATCCAAAAATCCTCCCCCATGAGCTTCAAAAGGCTCAAGTCATCTCAAGAGAGCTGATCACATCATCCTGGTAAACTGGCTCAAAATTCCATGCAACTAAAATGCTTGCTTTGGATCCAACAATGAAAAACGAGTTGGCCAGCCTTAATCCTCTAAGGTTAATGGTTATCTCCTTATGGCCAATGAACTCAAGAATAAAACCAAAGGTAGGCTGGATCTTTCATCCAAAAAGATGCGGGAGCAATTCAAGAACTATCAAAAAAAGTACAAAAAATCCCACTCAATGTCAATCTCCACTGGCTTTGGTATCACTGACTCTAATAAAGCCAAGGGAAAAAACTTGGTGGTTGATAAGTTGGACTCTATTTGTCCTTTTTATGCTCAAATGGATGAAATCTTTGGAAAGAAGGCCAACACCAACCCTTTAGCCACTTTTGATGCCCAAAAATCAGATTCAGTTGATGCTGAGGACCTGGCTGTCAATGCTTGGCCTAGCAATGATGATCCCAATGAAAACTATGAGTGGCCCCAATCTGATGTGGAGGAGGATATTCCAACAGAAGCAGCTCCAATGACCTCTAAATCAGCATTGATGAAAAATTAAAACCCTTCCTTGGACCCCTCACTTCCTTCTTTGAATTGCTCTCTTCCTGGGGTGGAAGAACTTAACAACTTGGCCAACAAGGAGCAAGTTATTACTGTATCACAACCATTGGAATCATCTGCTCAAGTAAGGAACCAAGATCTTTGATATTCTGTCTGGTTAATCCTGACTGATTTAGATTGTAAAAAAAATGGCTCATCCATTCCTAAATGGCCAAATACTCAAGCCAATGGGGCCTCCCACATCTCCTTAAAATGAGAGCAATGACGTTCCCACACAAACATCCTCTGCAAAGGGAAAGCAAAAGGTGTCCAATTCCATCAACCTCAACCCTAATAGCCGTCAAAAGCAGAGTAACACTTTAAATTGTTCTGGATTTGAGGATATCATGTAGAAGCAAGATTCAAGTAAGTTCATTGATTGATTTTACTTGCTTTCAAAATCAAGCTCATTCCTATTCCCCTCCAAAAAACAGTGAAATCACAAATATAATCTAAAAAACTTCAATTTGAAAATGAGAAGTGGGATTGTCAAAAGTGGAAAGATGAGAGTTTGGCTAATCAACAAAAGTTAGCTGCTGAGTGGCAAATAAAACAGGCCAAGCTGGAGTTTCAAAAAGAGGAAAAGTAGAAGGATTGAGAGGAAGATCAACTAAAAAATGAGAATGCAAGGATAGCCACAGAAAAAAAGATTGGTTATTGGTAGCCATTTCATTTATTGGTAGCAGTAGAACTGTGGATGAAATAAAGGAAATTACTTGATATCTTGGTTTTTAAATATATTTACTTTGATAAAAATTTTAAAAATAAAAACAAAAAAAATATTGATAAAAATTTTAAAAATAAGAACCCCAAAAAAATATCTTTGATTGCAACAATGTTTGAGAGTATTTTTAACACCACCAATGAACAAATCTTTTCTATTTTTAATTTTATTTATATTTTTTTCCCTAAGATATATTTTGCCACTTGCCAAGTCCTTGCTAGTGTTTTGAGTTGTTCTATTGATTTGCATGGACATGGACATCCTAGTATGGGTTGCAGTATCCACTGCAGGAAAAGTACAGTGTTTTTAATTGTTTTCTTCCCAAAACATTTTCACAATACCCTTTTGTTTGAAATCAATCCCAAAACCAAAGTCTGGGAACAAAAATTGGCCATTGAATACTTGATATTCATCCTTGTTATTGATGAGTTTTCCATTTGATTTTCAGGTTGGGACCACAAGTAAAAAGGAATAGTCAGAAAGATCACCTTGGTCAATATGGGGCAAGTTGTAGAAGGAGTCTGAGGTGAAGGTGATGTGAGGTGAGAAGTCAAAAGCAGTAAGGCCAGATCCAAAATCCAATGAGGAGAAGGAAGGGATGTTGTTGTCCATCATAGCTTCACAGTTGGAATTGAATGAAAGTTTGGCTAATATTTGAAACATTTGGTCCAATATTTGGGAGACCATGTCAGACCTATAGTTCAAAAAATAATACTCTTAAGGGGAGGATTTGACAGCATCTTTCTTCAAATATTGTCCAAATAGTTAAGAAGAGTCCATAAATTTTTGCCATCCAATTTCCCACATTTTCCCACCCCAAGATCTTGAGGGACCAACAGTTTTGATAAATTTTTTGGATTGGTGAAGGAATGTCATTACTGAGTTGATGTCCTTCTTCTCTTTCTCAGAGAGTTCATTCAAAGAGATAAATTGGATGATGAAAACCATAGCCTCATGATCTGATTGATCTTGAACATATACTTTTCCAGAGCTGAAGAAATGGAAGGGTTTGATCTTCTGTTTGGCCTGTTACAAATCTTCAGGGGTGGGATTTTGACTTTTCTTTACAATGGACGGATAAAGGTTCAAGGGACGTAGTTTGCGTGAATAACAAACAAACTTTTCATTAATTGTTTCCTCAGTCACTTCCAATGCAATTTCTGAATCCCGCATTTGAGCCCTCCTTCTCTGCCAATCCCTTTTCTTCCCACTTCTCTGTATGTTTTTCAAAATATCTCCTTCTATATTTTTCCCTCCCAACCGTATACTTTGATTGGGATGAGGATCAAGATGTAAATTCATTAGTTGTAACATTTTGAGTTTGGTGGGTGAAGAATGGGCCATCAAGAAAGGGTGGTCAAAGTGGTGGATTTTCTGATTGCATTTCATTGAATCAAAAAAAAAAGCAAAAAAAAAATTTCATTAGTCCGGTATAAACCACTTAGATGATCAACAAACATAGAAAATAACAAAAACAATACCAGCAATTCTCCTACCAAAAAAAAATCATGAGTCCGGTATAAACCACTTAGATGATCAACCAACATGGAAAATGACAAGGAAATTAGCGCTAATTCCCTACCAAAAAAAAAATTCTGTCAAATTCTCAAGAACTGGGAGGAGGAGGAGGAGCTGAAGGGGGGGGGGCACATCACCTGTTGGTCAATCAATTGATTGATTGACTGGCAAGATTGATTGTTGCCGGTCAACCAATCAATTGATTGGCAAGCAATTGATTGCTTGCCTGTCAATTGATTGATCATTTGGCAAAATTCCAGAACCACATATTTCCCGCTAGCATAAGCTGAATTGGCCAGAAGGTATTGATATTGGTCAAAGTAGTTATCTGGTTGTTGGGAAATCCGCATCCAATTGAAAACATATGAATCATGACAAGAACCTGGAAGGCCAGCATGGAGGGATCAGAACTTCTTGTTTTTATCACAAGCAAGTTGTAGTGCCACAGAGTATCTATACAAACCAATAAAACAAATTTGTTCAGTGTATTATGGAAGGATTTGGAATGGAAATGAATCAATTGCCTTTTTTTCTGATCAAAATAATGGTTGCCATCTAGCTTGGGTTTTTGACTCAAGGGGATATTGGTTCCATCAACAAAACAAATGCAACCAGGAAATTCTTCAGTCTCCATTACTTGAGATATCTCCTTGTGGTCTTCTTTGGTTGGCCAAAAATGGACAGAGAAACGGAAAGATAGGATAGCAATCATGAATCTTTTGGTGTATAAGTCAATGGATCCATAACTGACCAAGAATGCATTTTCTAATTGATGAATTTCTGCTCCTTCCATTTGATCCCAATCTAAAAAGAGAAACAGCCAGTTGGACAGCTGGATTTGGTTGAGGATTCTGAAAATTTTTCTGGAAGATGTGGTGGTCTTCAATAATATCCAAAAGTTTCATGAAAGAAGGAAATAAAGTTTGGAACAGTTGCTGGAAGCTTAAGTTTAGCAGTAGGTGAAGCTTTTGCCTTTCATACATAGGTTTGTGGAGAGTGTGTCTTTGTGGAACCATGTATTGCTTTTCCAATAGAAAATTCAAAGCTAACCAAGTTAATTCCAAATTGGAGTCTGAATCCAAGTCAAATAATAAAAAAAGTTCAGTCAGCTTTTTTGCATTTTAAACTTGCTGCTGGGAAGTTTTATTGGACGTGTTGAGAAAGATGGTGATGTGATGATTATGGGATGTATTTGAAGCAATGGAGATTTAAAGCAATGGAGATGTGAAGCAATGGAGATGTGAAGCAATGGAGATGTGAAGTTATGGAGATGTGAAGCAATGGAGATGTGAAGTGATGGAGATGTGAAGCAATGGAGATGTGAAGTGATGGAGATTTGAAGCAATGGAGATGTGAAGTGATGGAGATGTGAAGTGATGGAGGTATGAAGCAATGGAGATGAGATGTGTGTCATGCGTATGGATTTGATGAGTTGGAGGTGTGGATGGGTATTTTGCATGTGATGGATGAAATGGCAGGTTTGATGTTTGGAAACCACCATTTTCATGAAACCCACCATTTTGAAATACACCAGTTAGGGGGTATGTGTATTTCAGAAACCTATCATTAAAAATGGTGGGTTTGGCCAAAAAAAATGGCAGTTTTCTAATGGTGGTTTTGCTAACTTTGATACACCCTAATACAGGAAGTTTAATGGCTAGTTTTATGAGAGTATATCTGCAGGAATTCCATTAAATTGATTTGATTTATTATCAATTTTTTGCATTCCTTTTTCTCTTGAAAAAGAAATATTTATATTTAAACATGATATGGTGGTCTCCATTTTATTTTTGCCATGAATTATGGGATCATCCACACTGTTTAATTCAAATATATTTATCAAAATATTTTCCAACTTGAAATTTTTTTTTTGCAAGAACCAGAACCATCTGTCTGATTTAAAATTCAAATCTCTTAGAAAGATCAACATTCATTTTAACACCTTGTCTATACACACACCCTTTAATAATTATCATTGACTATTCAATTTAAAAATTAAATTTTTCAATGAAGCTGGATGAGATACATGAATCTTTCAGAACAGCACAGGGGGTAGTGTATAAATCAGATGAGGAGCATTTTTTCCCCCTCATCTAAAATGAAATTTGAATGCATCTCCACTTGATTTTCTTCAAGTAATATCTTGATTGGAGAGTGGGAAAAGCAAAATCTTGTAAAAAAAATAATTTCAAAGATGCAATTGGACTTCCAAATTTTTACAAATCTCTACTCATTATTCACCCACACCTTATACTATTTATCATGACAGATTTAAATCCATTTGAACCTATTGAATTCATAGTAAATCATAATCATTTATTTAAATCAATTTATCCTGGTAAAATTTAATAATAACAATCAGCTTCAGATTTAAATGCTACTTTTAATTTGAATAATATAATATAGGGACGTGTTAAATTCAAAGCCCCGGGGTTCAAACAGGGGTGAAACACTGTTTTCAACCCATATGAGTTGTGAACACAGGTTCACAACTCAAAAAGCCACAAGCAAAGTTGTTTAAAACTCAAGAAGCCCCCAGGGGGTTGCAAACAGGTATTTTGCAACCAATCTGGGATTCAAAAAAGTAGTTAAGAACCCCCCGGGGGATGTGGGTGTCTTCCCTGAAACCTTTGGCCCATTTGGGGAAAAATAGCCCCAAATGGGCCATTTCAGGGGGGAATCAGGGGTACCTAGGCACCCCTGGACCACATTTGAGTGCTGCCATCCAAATTTGGGGATGTGGAATACATGGTGGGACTATTCTTGGACCACAAAAAGAAATTTGTATCACATTATTCCTATTGGAAAAACAAAGACTTTTCACAAACCATACAAATCACTTGCTCCTCAGATAATTTCATTTTTCTCAACCCAAAAGTGAGCAGACTTTGGGTTTGTTGAAACAGTTGGATTGAATAATAAATTGACTTGGGATTTTTTTTTTGAATTATGGGAACAGTGGCAAGCCCAAGCCCCCCTGGTTTAAACATTGCTGTGTTAAAGGACTTAATTGAAAGTTTTGTTAACAAATCTGTGGCAGAATCTAGGTATTTGGGTAGGGATTTGGCAAATAAAACATTGGAATCCCCAATTGCATCCTCATCTAGGGTTAAGATTGAGGAACAAGATGTTTCAAAACTGGAATTTACTCAAGGTGGTGGGTCACATTTCATATGCCATTTGACTGAGACTGATTTGGCTTGATAAATACTAATGTAACCATGGTGGCTGCAACTATGTAAATATGTAACTAAGAGGTGTCATAACCCCTTGAACCTCCTCCTGTGAGAGCCTTTCCTAGTAGGAAAGAAGCCAAGAACTATTTTCAAAAATGGGCAGCCATGCATGGCTATTCATTGACAAAATTCAAGTCACCAACAGATAAATATGTTGAACTAGCCTGTGACAGATATGGAGCATACAAAGGGCCTTTTCTCACCAAAAGGCAAAGGAAAACTCACACAATGAAGGTTGGGTTTCAATTCATGATATGTGCAAGTTTCACAGTAGCAGATCCCATGGGGAACCTCTCAATTAGAAATTACCAACACAATCATCAACCATCTTAAAACCCCTCAGTGCATCCTGAACTGAGGAGAATCACTGGTGTGGCCCCAGATCAACTGAAGGAAGGCATGAAATATGGGCTCAAAACAGTTCAACTTAAAAGGAAATTGAGAAAGATTGATGGTGGAGAATATTTTGAACATAGAACAATCTATAACACTAAGTGCAAATTTGGGGAAGCAGAAATCAAGGGAAAAGGTGTTATGGATGTGCTATTCAAAATGCCTCAAGAAACGCAGTTTTTCTCCAGGTTAAAATTCAGTGGAGAGGATCACTTTGAGGCCCTGTTCTTGGCGCATCCTGATTCTATAAAACTTTTAAGAAACTTCCATCATATTGGTTTCTTGGATTGTACTTATAAAACAGATAGCTAAAACATCCCTCTATTTCATGTTGTAGGAATGACAGCCAACCAAGAAAACCTCTACAAAGGCTTTTTTTTATAAAAAAAGAAACGTTTGAGTTCTAAAGTTGAGAATTGAATTCACTATAGGAGCTGGCTTATGATCCAGAGAGGCTTCCCAAATTTGTTGTGAAGGACTGTGGAAAAGCTCTGATTTGTGCAATTGGACATAGTTTCCCTGAGTCATCCAGAAAGTTGTGCTCTTGGAACTTGGCCAAAACTATTCAAGCAAATTGCAAAGTTTGCTTGAGTAATGATGATGAAGGATGGAAATTTTTTTTATCTCTGTGCGCAAACTATGGGGCCTCTAAAACCAAGGGGGAGGCAGAATTCAACAATGCAGAACTCAGAGTAGGCCAATTTATTGCTTCTTCTGTTCATCTCTGCTTGGATTCCTTATTTTGAAACCTTGATGCAGTTTTTTGTGAAAGAATGTAAGGATGTGCTCAAGTATATGGAAAAGAAAATTTTCCCTATAAAAGAGGCTTTTGTAATGGCATGGACTTGTGTCAAACCAGGATTTGGAAATAAAAAAACATCTTGGGTAGAAGGGGCCCATGCTACTTTCAAATAATTACTTGGGGGGTATTTGGGGAACATTTTGGATGTGTGGAAATAACTCAAAGGAACCATTGATAGCCAAATAAAATGAGTGAATTTTTTGCTCAAAAACTCTCAAAGAAAGTTAGGAAACGTTCTTCAAAAAGAAATTTTACCTTTGGCTTACAAATTGTCAATTGAGCCAATTAAACTCATTGGGGAACAATTTGAGAATTCAAAGCACAAACATGATGACAAGGTGTGCTCAAGTTCATATTGCAAGCCAATGGGCTTGTCCTGTTCCCACATCTTAGCAGAAATACTAGTGTCAAGAGGATCAGCTATGCCTGAGGATGTTCATCCTCAGTGGACTTTATACTATAACCCTTCCAGTTCAGTAATTTAGATTGTTTGAATTGCTTTTTGATGAAGTCTATTAATTCATATTGGGTTTACTAATTACTGAATGATTTTAATAATGAGTGATTATTTTGATTTTTGAAAGCTTGACACTAATCCTGTGCTTGACTCAGCTGAATTGTTTGACAAGCTCAGTTCAATTGTTATGGGACAACCTGAAGAAGTTAAACTGCAGATTTTAAACAAACTGGTGAAGGATGCAACCACTATGGTTACTAAGCATGCTAAGCCAAATCTTGAGCCAAAGGTCTTAAGTTCCAGCTGAAGTTGACCAAAATTTAAAGACAACTGCTGTGAAATTTTAAGATTTGAGCATGTTGATAGGGAACTTAAGAGGGAAAAGTGCATTAGAATGGAACCAAAAAGACCAAAGATTGTAAGTCTTTTATTTTGAGAAGCGTTCATTTTTTTGGTTTAATGAACTGATGGGAAATGATGATTATATTAGAATTCCTTAGGCTCAGAATCTGAATTTCATAGCTCAGATGAAGATTCTGAAAGTGAATTAGGCTCCCTTCATTTCAAATCAGAATCCTCTTCTGAGGAAGAAGAAGAAGTGGAGAAGTCAACCAGAATCTCATCTTTGGTGAGTATTCCTTTCATTAATGTGATTAGAAAGTTGGCTAAGTAGGTTTCAATCATAGGAACCCAGAGTGAAATACCTCAATCAAATACCTTAGAACTTACATAAGTTCTTGGGTGAGGTTTGGGATCCTGTTGGCCATGGGAATTTCAGATTCAGAGTCATTGCTAAATCACTTGGGCAGAATGAAAATGGATGGTTTAACGTTCAAAGGGAAATGATTGAAACATTGAGGATATAGTAGTTCAAGCTTGTCTGGGCACATTCCAAAATTAGCCTGATTTTTGCTAAAGTGCGCTGGGCACCCCCTAAAGCCCACTTGGCACCCCCTAAAGCACACTTGGCACCCCCTAAAGCACACTTGGCACCCCCTAAAGCACACTTGGCATCCCCTAAAGCACACTTGGGACATAGCCAAGCGCGACTTGGCACAAACCCAAGTTTGGGTGGGTTGGGCCAAAGTTTGGCTTGGCCAATACCCAACCCAATTGGCTAAGCCCACCAAATTGATGATGGGGTTCAAAATTCTTAATAAATTTTTTTATTTCTTTGATAAACATGTAAATACGATTTTATTAAAACAATGTTTTTTTTTTTTTTTTTTTTTTGAACAAAACAAAAGTAACTGCCTGTTCCAAAAAAAGAAAATAAAAAATTTAAAAAAAAATCTAAAAATAAATAAATAAATAAAATAAAATAAAAACTAACCATCATTCTGTTGGTTGAGGAAAAATCAAAAGTGATGGTGAGAGGAGCAAGAGTGGGAGGGGGATGGAGCAAGTGAGGGGAGGTGCAAACAGCTTGGCCTTGGCAGAGTGGAACTTGGCTGTGTGCCAAGATCTGCAGCCCAACCTGATGCAGAAATCAAGCCCGCTGGGCACTCACCCAATCCTGCTGGGCACTCACCCAAGCCCACTGGTCACTGTGCCAAGCAGGACTTGGGCATGTTCCCAGACAAGCTTGCAACACCATACATAATGAATGCTATGCTAAGACACTTGGTGGTATCAATGAGGTTGAAGAAATTGAAAAAAGTCTTGATGTTAAAGTCATCAATGAAAAGATTCCCTCTTAAAAATTGATTTTAAAGTTAGGCATGGGACAAATCATAGCAGATACTTATGGAAGGCCAATTTTTTCAATTTCCCTGGCTTCATTTTTTAATTTTACTCCTATGAAAATGGGTGTAAAAGACCCATTTGAAGCCAGCTTCATTGCCTTTTTTAACAATGACCACTGGTTTCATTTAACACTTGAGGGAGATATTATTCCAATCCCACCCATTGTATCAAAACCATCTTCTTTGACTTAAAAGAAGGCTTTTGGTTAGGTTGATCATCTCAAAGATTTATTGAATTTTTATTTGAATTTAAAGAATTTATAGACACCATATCCTTTCATCATTTGGGTTTTTATTTCATCATTTGGTTTGGGTCTAACATGTACTTCCAATGCTGATCTTGTAATTCTATTAATATAAAGGGTTATCAAATTTTAAACATCATTATGTTGAATATTTTGAGTTAATATCATGATGTTGAGTGTTTTGAGTTAATATCATTATGTTGAGTGTTTTGAGTTAATATCATGATGTTGAGTGTTTTGAGTTAATATCATGATGTTGAGTATTTTGAGTTAATATCATGATGTTGAGTGTTTTGATTTAATATCATGATGTTAAGTGTTTTGAGTTAATATAATGATGTTGAGTGTTTTGAGTTAATATCATGATGTTGAGTGTTTTGAATGAGATTTTATTGGTAAGTTGGTTTGAATTGAGTTTGGCTGATCCCAGATGTTGAGTGTTTTGAGTTAATATCATGATGTTGAGTGTTTTGAATGAGATTTTATTGGTAAGTTGGTTTGAATTGAGTTTGGCTGATCCCATCATAAGGTGTATTTTTAATTCTTATGATGGGATCAGCTTAACACAAGTTGAACTTGTTTTTTTTTTTTTTGTTGGCACTTTTAATTTAGGACTATCCCATTGAGGTGGTTTAAGAATTCTTACAATGGGATCAGCTCAACAGAAGTTGAACTTGTTAAGATCAGCTTAACACAAGTTGAACTTGTTTTTTTTTGTGCTTTTAATTTAGGGCTAGTCCATTGAGATGGACTTGATACAAGTCCACCTCAATGGACTAGCACTAGTTTTTTGGGGGGTTAATTTATTTTTGCACTAGTCCAATGGAATAAGTTCAACTTGTGTTGAGCTTGTTTTTTTTTTTTTTTTTTTTTTTTTTTTTTTTTTTTTTTTTTTTTAAGTGTTTTTAATTTAGGGCTAGTCCATTGAGTTTTTTTTATTGTACTTTATCCAAGTATTATATTGCTTCAGGGTTGTATTGTATGTACATTATTCCTATTGATCTTTATTTACCCATTGTTATTTTTCCATCATTTTATTCTTTCTTTTTGGGCACAATTTTTTGATTTTTTTTTTTAGACTTTTTTAATTGTTTATTTTTATTCATTCATAGGGCCATGAATGTGCATTCATGGCCCTGGATTTGTGAAATTTTCACAATTTTTTTTTTTTTTTTTTCAATTTTTTCAATTTTTTCAATTTTTTTTTTTTAACTTCTTTTGGGTTTTTTTTTTTGTTTTGTTCAATTTTTTTTTTATTTATTTTTATTGTTTTTGTTATTTTTTTTTTTTTTTGCTCACAACACTCATGACCCTGGAGTTGTGAATGGGTTGTGAACAGCCATTCAGGAATCAGATGGGTTGCAAACGGCCGCTGTGGTGGCATTTTATAGACATGGACCAGTAACCGGTGGTGGCCTGCGCACAAGCAGGCTCAGAAATGAGTGATTGATGACTCATCATGTGGGAAGCACTGTGGGCTCAGCAGATGCTTCTGCGCGCGCAGTTGGCTCAGCATTGGGGAACAAAAGATGCACACAGAAGGGATTTTGGATGGTTACAGTAAGCCTGGAGGGCTCCAAGTAGGACGCAGAGGGCATCACAAGAAGGACAAATCACACGGATGGGGTGGCAATGGGCAAAGGGGGATTTGGGTGGATAAGGACAGGCACGGGGGGCTCCAATTAGGGTTTGGCACGGGCCATGAGAAGGACAAACCAGATGGACATAGTGGCACAAGTATTGGGGTAGGAGGACAGGGTTGGGTTAGGGTTCTTTCCATTTGTTGTTGGATTGTATTTTTGCTTGTACTTAGGTTAGGGTGTGGGGGAAGGGTACAATAACTTCCCCCACCACTGGGCTAGGGGAGGGGGATAGCATACCACCACCAACTGAAGGAAGGAAGGAAGGAATCTACCCTTTTGATTACCCTCTCTTTTAAGGGTGCATCCCACACCTTACAGATGCTAGGACCATTAACTTCCAAACTTGAGGACAACTTTGGGGAGTACTGCTCTCTTGTTTCCACACTGCTCCCAACCCACATCAAGTTGTGAACTGCCATTCACAATGGCTGTTTGTGGCTCAGATGGCTTGCAAACCGTGCCACAGCCACACAACCAGTTTTGAGTCATGAACGGGTTGCGTACGGTTGCAAATTCAGCATTGCTCCCCCCCCCCCCCCCCCCAAAAAAAAAAAAAAAAAAAAAAAAAAAAAAAAAAAAAAGGAGTGGGGGGGGGAAGAAATTCAAAAAAATAAATTGATTGAATAAATCAAAAAAAAAAAAAAGTAAGGAAAAGGGGGGGGAACCCACCCAAGTCATGATTTGTTGATGGTCAAAGGGGGTTGGTTATCTCTCCATGATGAGTTGCTAGTTTGAAGTGATTTGAAGGCTTCCCAGACCCCAGAGGGGGACATGCTTTGTACACACAAACCAGCCATCGTGATGACTTTTCTTCGATAAGGTCGTGAGGATCAGCTCGTCTCGATCGACACGAGCCCTTGGTCACTTTGGTGTTTTTTTTTTTTCTCTCTCTCTCTCTTCGAATCGAATTGATCTTATCAAGTCTCTGTGGGGTTCGGTTGGGCTGAAAGAAATTTTAACACTCAAAAGGTATCTATCTATCTCCTCCCCCCCCCCCCCCAAAAAAAAAAGAAGACACTTCCAATCTTTATCTATATTTATTTTATTTTTTTCCTCTTTTTACCTTCCCTACCTTTTTTTTTCTTTTTCTGGAATCTAGATTTACATACTTCAGTTTCTATACGTACGTACGAGGAAGCTTTCAATCTCCTTTCCCAAGTGTTTTCAGCTTTCAGCTTTCGCGGTTTTTTTTTTTTTTTTTTTTGGTTTGGATGATGAGATCGATAGGTTCCAAGAGTCAATAAGTAAAAAGGCCTTTGGAGCCGGAATAGGACGATCACGATCCGGCCGAAGTCTGTCTAGATCTCTCCTCGATCTCTTCCTAGATATCGTCTTGGGTAGTCCGGTTCATCGACTCCGATCCGATTCCAAACTTCGCACCCGTGCTTCATCATACATAAGGATGGAAGCTTGACCTGGCCAGACCCATCTACCCAACATCTTACATCGGTGCCCACATGCAGATCAGAACCCCAAATCAATCCATTCTAAAACTTTGCACTCTCGCACGCATAACAGACATATATATGAATCATGTCTACCATCAACACCTCGTCATCATCATCATCCCCGTAGACTACCGAAAAAAAGAAAACCCTTTCAAAAAAAAACTGGATCCCAAAAGAAAAGAGAATCGGGGGAAGGGCCATCGACGAGACTCGATAGACTCCTGAAATCATCGGAGGTAGCCTTACTTCTTACAACCTAATAATAGTTTAAGATCCTACATCGAACTAAGCCAGATGGTTTTGAACTCCGGTGGATGAGTATCTCTTTAGAAACAACAGAAGCCAGGGTAAAAGAAATCGAAAAAAAGCAGTATGGTACATTCTCATCAACCGTTGCAAGTTGAACGATTACCGAAGGGTAAGGCTTGATCTAAATATTATACCTACCTGCAATATCGGGGGATGTACTTTGCTCTACTTACTCAGACTAACATCAAGGTGTTGAATCAAATCCGCCTCAGAGTTGCGGCAACGGTACCGACTTGAGCGACAGTGTACTTCTTCTTCTTTCCTCTCGTGTGAGGATTACCACCAATGATGTTGACCGGAACGACGGAGGAACCTGATGTGGGTACAGTCCTGAATGGCTTTGGGGGGCGGGAAGCACCTGGGAAGTGTGAATGAGAAGGGGGCGGGGATTTGATGTTGAGAGGTCTCTGAGAGCGCGTTGGCGACTTTTTGGATTGATTGAAATCGGATGCCTGTTGAATCCGGGGCGGTGATTTGCTACCGCTGGGTTTCGAACTGCTAGCTTGTGCACGAGCTTTCCAGGCCGCACGAATCTTGGATGAGTGTTTGCTCAACTTGCAACGTCAAGATTGATTTTCTGGTTAGTTTCCCAAAGACTAAGGGTATTTAGGAGCACGGGGAAGGGGGGGGGGGAGATTTACTTCAGTTGCCTCGACTCCGTCACGGATGCTATGAAGAATACTGAACACAACATCTCGATAGTTGCCGTTCTTTTTATCGTCCCTAAACCTCAGTATTTTCCAAGTTTGCTTGGGAGCATCCCAGACCACTTCAACGACTCGGTTATCCAACTGTTCGCGTCTTTCTTTACGCCTACAAGGACCAAGCAAAGGACGTACAGAGGTAGGTCAGAGCAAGCACAAGATTACTCCAGACATGGAATATGATGATCATCATTTAGACTTGACCCAACTCCCTCCATTCCTCATCCGACATTTCAAGCGTATCGAAGAATTGCTCTCCATCTTTACCGCAATTCATCATCAACACAAACAGCGGTTTTGCGTAAAAGTCCGCCTCAGTCGGATCATCTGCCAGTGGGGGAAACCTGAGTTCCAATCGGAAATCGATCGAGTTCTCGGATGGGGGCTTCCATTTCAGTCTGTGACAAGATTTGTGTCAGAGCTTTGGAGGCGAATGGGGGGTAGGTGCGAATCCAAGTCGCTACTAAACGGTTACGAACATCTTGGGATCGGTACCCATCTGATAGGGTGCAGTGGCGCTGGTGAAAATCAGGCCATCGTTACCATGGGTGAGTTTGGGTAAATCCTGATGGAGCACTTTGTCGATTCCATAGGCAAGTTCCATGGCTTTCAACTTGACGCTACAAAACATCACATCCGGTTAGTTTCGTGAGATCTCAAAATGGGACGAAATTCAAAACATAGCTTGTGATGGGCATCTAGACTGAACTCAAACGGCATCTTCTCCCTCATTCGGGGCTGCGCCTCCATCAACTTCTTGAGGGGGGCAATCACCCATTCTTTGAGCCTCTGATTGATAGTATCGAAAGCATTTAAACATTTCAGAATTCACGATCGCTACTAGTTTTTTTTCCCCCCCCCCCCCTCATCAATACTAGCGGGCAAGTAGAATGCTGACTCCGTATCGATTCATAAGAGGCCTCATCATCAGGTTATTACCTTCCCATACGATGCAATCGAAAGTGAGAAATCGGAGTTGGTGCTAAGAGTTCATCGACAAGATCAGCTGGAATGGTGAGCATGAGAAAATGAGGGGGAAGAAAGGGTAAAAATAGAAACGTACGCGCTTCGTGTTGGGATCGACGTCGATGACGAGTTCACCGTCTAGGATGGTATCCTTCAAAAGCCGGTTTGGATTCTCGAAATGAGGGAAGATGATGTTGCGAATCAGGAAGAATTCGTCCTTGCGATCGATCTATCGAAGGATCGTAGGCAATAGAGATGAAAGTCAAGATCTTGCTCGTGATCAGGAGACGGGACGAATTGGAGACGGGGGAGAGCGCGAGCGGTGGACGAACGAAATAGACTTCTTGGACGGGGCCTTGGGGAGTGGCCTTGACGACGATCAAGACCATGACCCTGACGCCATCGGATTTCTCACAGACCCAAAAACTGCTCGATCGAGTGAGGGGGTGGTGATGAGGATGTGAAAGGGGAGCGGGGGACGAAGGATGAGAGCGAGTTCAGCGAGACCATCGAACGGGGCGCCCAGAGGCTGACCGACACTCAACTCTTCCGATTCGAGTAGTTCGAGAGATTTCTGAGTAAAGCTGACGGGCTGCGATCCAGGGAATCTGTGGGGGAGGAGAGGAGAGATCAGAAGGGGTGAGGAGCTGAGATGGATGGAGAGAGGGAGGAGGGACTGACCTGAGGGATCCACGAAGACCACATAGATTGGCGAGATGCTGCTTGAGGTAGAACAGATGCTGGGGCTCGGTGATCAGCTGGCCCGGGATCCGCTCGGGGACTGGGAAGTTGGGGTTGACCATCTCGGGACGGCCGAGGGGGACTGCTGGCTAGCTCTGGCCGGGGGGAGGCAGGGCAGCAGGACTGGAGGAGCAGAGGAGACGACGGCGACGGGAATGCGGATGGGGGTGCGAGGCTGCTCGTCGCAGGCCGACTGAGACTGGGAGCCGGGACACCGAGGACGGGTACGATCGAGAATCAATCAGTGCATCGGCATCGCGCTCGAGACTCCACAAAAACACCGTCCAGGGTTAGGCACGGCACAGCACGGCGGGCGGGTGGGCAAGAGGTCCCTCGGCAACGACCAGCCGACGGTCGCGATGGCTTGAGCACTCACGGGTCCGGCCGAGCCTGCCGGGAACGAGATACACGCCAAGCAGCCGGCGCGATAGGATCCGAATTTCGGAGGCAGGCAGGGCCCAGGGGGGAAGAGGTGTCGAGGGCGGGGAAGCTGGGGAGATGGAATCCAAGGAGTGGCTCTCAGACACGTCCGCCCTTGCGCCCCGACTTGAAGATGACCAGGAGAGAGTAGGAACCAGTGATCAGTGGATGCTCGATAGACTCTGAGTCTGACTCAAGTGAGATGGAACAATACCGATGATTACTTACATGGCGACTGTCGAGCAGCTCCGACAGACTGAGCTCGTCGAATCGAATCGATCAGATTCAGCTCGAACAGTCAGAGCCCTTGGAGCGAGCGAGTGTTGGTTGATCGAGAGACGGCCTTGGGCGCTGGTCCAGAGACAGAGATGGGAAGAAGCATGGGAGTGGATGGCTGGATGGAAGTACAGATACATACATACATACACATACATACATACGAACCTCAGTAGTTCTAAATTACACCGCGGTTCACACCAACAAACAACACCCCACACATCCCACGACCATCCCCATACACACACAGCTAACTCATGAGCCACTCCAGTCTATCTAATCACTAGTGACATGCTTCACCATCTCGAATCGTAATTGATTACATACCTCTTCCAAGTGATGTCATGAGACTCTACACGGCTCCTCGACTCCCTTCGCCACTACATCCTTCGCTCTCCACTGCTTTCCAAGTTTCAAGGTGAGCATCGGATTGGCCTTCTGCTTCCGATCGCCTGACAGCCAGCCAGTCCTCGTCAGTCCTATACGCCTGCTTTGCCGGACTTTCTACATGGGCGGGCGCCCCATCGAGCACCCAGCAGTGGGCACTTGGGACGCCGTTCTAACTCAGGGGCAGTCGACCTGTCATCGAAACCAACGACAGTTTCGTCATACTCCTCAACCCAAACCCGTTTAATCCAACCTGAACGCTAAGCCATCGAAACAGATCTCAACCGCCTCTCGATTAAACCCATCACAGTTCATAATCTAAAACGTTGATCGACGTTGGTTGAAATCGGTTAGAGCCTTGGAGGCCTACCGATGCACTAACCTTGAAACCCTTCCCCGGCACTTCGGCGCGCAATCAGCAGCATCGTACATACATAAATATATATTCGACTTGACGCCTCGGCCGCGGCGCATATGGTCTTCAACTTGCCTCTTCGTTTCCTCGAAGTCAAAATATTACTTGAGTGGGCTTTGTTCAAGATTGCGCACTAGGAAGGCCCCGGTATGTATGTATGACAAAAACTGGTTTGACCGCATTTTACATGATACATAGAAGCACAATGGAGATATCTGATCTTCCTATAAGACTTGGGATGTGAAACTAAAAACTAACACAACTCTTGATCTTCTTCTCGTTAAAACTCATACTTCAAGTTTCATCCATACCAACGATTGCTCATGCGGGCCGGCCAGTCGATAGACTAAAACGGGTCCGGGTCGGAGTAGGCGGAGGTGGGACTTATCCACGGCTCACTAAGCTACCCATGGTTGTCTCCATCCTCTCTCTGTATCGATCAGGTAGTGGATTAAATTACTTGATGAATGCTGTGCTTGTCGGAGCAAGTCTTTGGATGGCAACCACACGTTTCGATAGGCTGGCCTTCCAACGTTTAATTAATTGTGTTTGTAAAAAAGCTTGGACGGCGCGACTTTTTTTTTCGAACAAAAAAAACTTTCTGCCATTTCTGCCTAGGTTTTATTTCTGGGTTCTGTACCAGATTTACTTTCCACTCTACCGCCCCATTTTTCAAACGACCAAATCCGATTTTTTTTTCACCCCCCCCCCTGATCGGACCAACTGTCCACATCCCGCTGCAAAATCTTTCATCGATTATCCGATTCCAAATCAAGCACCCCCAATCCACTCATCTCATGCTGTATTCTATCTCGTAAGTCATCGATCCCCTTCTCCTTTGATGAAACCTCTCACAACACTACTGATTTGATTTTTTTTTCATCCCTTTTTTCATTTTTTGGTGCGGGGGGGCCGACCAAAGTATTCCAATGCAAGACTTCTAATGTTTATCAAAATCTTATGTTTTCAATGTCATCTACATCCCACCACAGCATCTGCATGATGGTTGTTATTGCTACGTTATTTAATTTTGTATTCCGATGTTTTTGGCTAGTTGGTACTTTCAAATTTTTGTTTATCATGATTGCATTAATACCAACCTGTGGGTAATGAATCTTAATTTTTGACAAATATCCAGTGCCTGGAATTCTGATTTTTATCAATCAACTGTAGAGATTTCCACACTAATGAACAGCAAGATCACCAAGTTAGATGGAAGGGGAACTACTGGGGTAAATAAAACAACAGTCCAATTTGTTGACCTGATCAGGGGTTCAAGCATAAACGGTCAAAGAACAGTTGTGCCTTGCTCCTTAAACTAAAAGAGTTGAAATCTTTAAAGATGCTTGAGGTTTTCCAACCCCAGTTCATTGGAGTTGTGAATTTTCATCCTTGTAAAGGAGTTTGTTGAGGAAAAGGGCCATTGTTGATTGTCAAACAGCAGTAACCATTTCATCATAATAGGCTCATCTTGGTTGTTGTTAGATAATAGTGTTACACAAGGGATTTGTTTTGATCATAAATAAACAATGGAAAGAAAACATAATTGTAATACACCCTTCAATTCTGTTTTCAAGAAAATACAATTGGAACACAAATTTTGGGTTTGATTCAATCAAGCCCAACAACTTGTCTCAAGAATCCCCCAATGAGTAGGCTTGTGCTGTAGACACAGCATTGGTGGTATGGCATTGGAATGATTGGTTGCCCCCCCCCACCAAAAAATTAAAAAAGGGATGAAAAAAAAATCAAATCAGTAGTGTTGTGAGAGGTATGATTAAAGGAGAAGGGGATCAATGACTTACAAGATAGAATAAAGCATGAGATGAGTGGATTGGGGGTGCTTGACTTGGAATCCAATAATCAATGAAAATTTTTGCAGTGGGATGTGGGCAGTTGGTCCGATCAGGGGGGAGGGGTGGAAAAAAAAAATCAGATGTGGTTGTTTGAAAAATGGGATGGTAGATTGGAATGTAAATCTGGTACAAAACCCAGACATAAAACCTAGGCAGATATGGAAGAAAGTGTTTTTTTGTTCAAAAAAAAAAATTTGTTCTGTCCAAGCTTTTTTACAAAGAGAAATGTTAAATTCACGGCCCATTGAGCCCTATACACAACTCTTTACACAGATCAATGGGCTGTGTGGCACACTACACAACTCAAATGAGCTGTGTGGCATGCTACATGGCTCAAATGGGCTGTGTGGCATGCTACAAATCCCATTTGAGTTGTACGGCACACTAAACAACTAAAATCAAGTTGTGTAGCCTCCACTAAATAATAAATAATGAATAATAAATTATATATAATAAATTATAAATTATATATAACAAATAATAAATAATAAATAATAATTAATAATTAATAATTAATAATTAATAAATAATAGATAATGAATAATGAATAATAAATAATAAATAATGAATAATAAATAATGAATAATGAATAATAAATAATAAATAATAAATAATAAATAATAAATAATAAATAATAAATAATAAATAATAAATAATAAATAATAAATAATAAATAATAAATAATAAATAATAAATAACAAATAACAAATAACAAATAACAAATAATAAATAACAAATAACAAATAATAAATGATAAATAATAAATAATAAATAATAAATAATAAATAATAAATAATAAATAATAAATAATAAATAACAAATAATAAATAATAAATAATAAATAATAAATAATAAATAATAAATAATAAATAATAAATAATAAATAATAAATAATAAATAATAAATAATAAATAATAAATAATAAATAATAAATAATAAATAATAAATAATAAATAATAAATAATAAATAATAAATAATAAATAATAAATAATAAATAATAAATAATAAATAATAAATAATAAATAATAAATAATAAATAATAAATAATAAATAATAAATAATAAATAATAAATAATAAATAATAAATAATAAATAATAAATAATAAATAATAAATAATAAATAATAAATAATAAATAATAAATAATAAATAATAAATAATAAATAATAAATAATAAATAATAAATAATAAATAATAAAATAATAAATAATAAATAATAAATAATAAATAATAAATAATAAATAATAAATAATAAATAATAAATAATAAATAATAAATAATAAATAATAAATAATAAATAATAAATAATAAATAATAAATAATAAATAATAAATAATAAATAATAAATAATAAATAATAAATAATAAATAATAAATAATAAATAATAAATAATAAATAATAAATAATAAATAATAAATAATAAATAATAAATAATAAATAATAAATAATAAATAATAAATAATAAATAATAAATAATAAATAATAAATAATAAATAATAAATAATAAATAATAAATAATAAATAATAAATAATAAATAATAAATAATAAATAATAAATAATAAATAATAAATAATAAATAATAAATAATAAATAATAAATAATAAATAATAAATAATAAATAATAAATAATAAATAATAAATAATAAATAATAAATAATAAATAATAAATAATAAAATAATAAATAATAAATAATAAATAATAAATAATAAATAATAAATAATAAATAATAAATAATAAATAATAAATAATAAATAATAAATAATAAATAATAAATAATAAATAATAAATAATAAATAATAAATAATAAATAATAAATAATAAATAATAAATAATAAATAATAAATAATAAATAATAAATAATAAATAATAAATAATAAATAATAAATAATAAATAATAAATAATAAATAATAAATAATAAATAATAAATAATAAATAATAAATAATAAATAATAAATAATAAATAATAAATAATAAATAATAAATAATAAATAATAAATAATAAATAATAAATAATAAATAATAAATAATAAATAATAAATAATAAATAATAAATAATAAATAATAAATAATAAATAATAAATAATAAATAATAAATAATAAATAATAAATAATAAATAATAAATAATAAATAATAAATAATAAATAATAAATAATAAATAATAAATAATAAATAATAAATAATAAATAATAAATAATAAATAATAAATAATAAATAATAAATAATAAATAATAAATAATAAATAATAAATAATAAATAATAAATAATAAATAATAAATAATAAATAATAAATAATAAATAATAAATAATAAATAATAAATAATAAATAATAAATAATAAATAATAAATAATAAATAATAAATAATAAATAATAAATAATAAATAATAAATAATAAATAATAAATAATAAATAATAAATAATAAATAATAAATAATAAATAATAAATAATAAATAATAAATAATAAATAATAAATAATAAATAATAAATAATAAATAATAAATAATAAATAATAAATAATAAATAATAAATAATAAATAATAAACTATAAATAATAAATTATAAATAATAAATTATATGGAGTAGTGTATGGGCCCCCACGCCTTGAGGGGCCCTTCACAACTCCCACAGGTTGTATGGGGCCCTAAACAACTCCCACTGGTTGTGTGGGGCCCTACACAGCTCCCACAGGCCGTGTGGGGCGCTACATGGCTCCCACATGACTGGAGCCGTGAATTTGACATCACCCTTTTACAAACACAATATTTATTTTTTGATCAAAATCTGTCATGATTTAATGGCAGGTTTTTGAAAGATGCATAATAAATACAACTGCTAATTGGTATATTTCTGAACAACAGCTTTCATTTGTAGGGAAGGTCTCAAAGAAATTGCTTGTCATCAGCCATCAACTTGTAAAACAACTCACATCAACACCTCCTAAATTACTAAGGTGCCTTTTGGCTGCCAGGTGTATGTGTAACAGCAACTCAGGGTGTTCATGGGTTGGGCCAACCTGCTAGGTACCCGTACCTGGTGGGTATTTAGCCAGTTTTGGGTTGGGTGTTCTCTAAAAAACCCTATGTTGAACCAACCTGCCTGAAGCTGCTGCGGCTGCGGGTCTGGGTTTGGGCAGCTCAATTGGATGATGGGCCGGCCCATGGGTACCCAAAAAAATAAAACATCAATTTCAACTGATATTTTCTGTCTTTATTCTTCTCTACATGCATATTTTGTCTTTTCATACGTTTTTTATGCTCTCTAATTATCACCTTCTACATCATTTTTAGTAGTATCAAGTGATACCAAAATTTGATGCCCTTAATTTTCAAAAAAAAAAAAGCCTGGTGGAGCCCCATGACCCACTGGCGGCCTGAAAATACCCGCCAAGACCCGCGGGTACCCAGCATGGGTTTGGGTATGGATTCAGGGGCAGTTGACTCAACCTGCTAAGAACCACCTTTTGGTTGGTTGGGTATGGGTAGCAATTTTTTCTGCCAACCCGTCCCATGAACACCCTGAACTGCAACTCCCCCCTACCTGCCAAATTGAAGATACAGGGGGTTACAGGGGGTTTAGAGTTACACATACAAAAATGGTGTGTTTGGAAACAAGTGTAAACCCCCGTAACTCCACGGAGTGTAGCTTTGAGGAAGTTACACCCCCACCAAGACCTTGGTTCAACAAGTTACAAGGTTTTTACCTTGTAAATTGCTTTAACTTTCTGGATTTCACAGAAATTTTTCTAAGTCCTTGTTGGGACTCATCTCAACATCCACCTCCACCTCCACCTCCACCTCCACCCAACCCCAATCCCCCACCCAATATATCCACCTCCACCTTGTCCTCCACCACCACCCAATCCCCCACCCAATCCCACCATGACCACAACAAGCCCCCCCAGCCCCTCCCTTCCTGCACCACCACCCCAATGCTTATGTCCACAAACATGACCCTCTCACCATCCAATCCAGAAAACATGACCCTCTCCCTGTCCAATCCAGCCCCCCAATCCCTCATCTCAACCCTTGATTTGACTCCTGGCACCCATTTTGCATGCAAGTTTTCAACATGGTCCAAAGCCAACAACCGCATATTAATTTAAGTCCTTGAGGAGAAACAACAGATGGCTCCTAGAACCCTCAATGGCTTCAAGGTGATGGCTTGGACTGCTGCTGCAGAAGCACTTGGGGGTTCCAAGATTAGCAATGGCTCCAAGCCAAAGGATGCCAAGCCAATCCCCCTCCCAATCAATTCACAATTAACAACTGCCACGCCCACAAGAAAAGCATTGGAAAGGTTCCTTGAGTGGAGTCCATGCCCTCCTCCAACCAGGAAGCAAAAACGGCAAGGATTGAAAGGCCAACCCCCCAATTTCATCAGCTGATTAGCTGAAGTTTCTGATCACATAGTCCAGACACTTGCCAATCCTCCCCCCCTCAGCTTATTCCAACTTTCTGCAACCAGGAAATCACCCTCCTTCAAGAGCAAGGCAATCTGATGGAGAATGAAGTGTATCAGACCATCCACATCTTACAATTGACAAAATCCGCAGAGATATATGTCTCTCTCACCCCAGAGCGGCGCAATGTGTGGTTGAGGATGGAGATGGAGAGGTCTTAGAACTGCCTCTCCATCTTCCATCCATTCCCAACCTAGATCAACTGCTTTGAGCCCCATCCCTGTGGCTCATTGCTACATTCATTTTCACTTTTTTTTCTTTTTTTGTTCACATCTATTTTTTTTGGATATTTGTTGTCAATTTTTTTTTGATCTAATCCCTCTCTGTGTGTGATTTTTGATTCCTGTATGTACTTCATGAGTATCATCTTTTTGATTTTTTAAATGGCAATTTATTTTTATCATTTTGGGTTTTTAATTTCTCTGCTATAGTGATAGTTTTTGAGTTGAGAGGAAGTTGAGATCTGGTGGTGTTGAGAGGAAGTTGAAATGTGGTGGACTTTGGTGGAAGTATGAGTAGCAAAAATATTTTTTTAGATAAATTATTACATGTAATAAAATAAAAAATTTGTACTACTATCCAAGTATTTATGAAATAATATTTAAAAAGAATATTAATCCATCTGATTATTGAAATATTAATCCATTTAATTGAAAAATTATTAACAAAATAGTGCCCAAAATATTAAAAAAATACTGCCTGGGAATGAGGAATATAATATCATGTCAATTCACTCACGCCATGGTTATCTTGAGGATGAAACTCAAAATTTATACCACCAAGAGTTCCTCAATTCATTATTCCTTCCAAAAAAAAAAAAAAACTCCTCAGAACCAAAAATTCACAAGTTCAGAAAATTTCAAATATTAGTCTTTTTAAGATCAAGCTTTCACCATGGGCAGTTATATTTTGAATTTTCAATTTTTTGATCCAGAATTTCAAAATGGGTAGTGGTTTTTTTTAATCTGTTTCAAAAGATATTCATTTGATTAAAAGTAGTAAGTAATTGTTTGTTCACTTGAACGCTCTTTTAATAAAGTATTGAACTGTGTAATAAAATGTAAAATGTGAACTAAATATATTTAATGTAATATGTTTAATTCAAAGAATAACCATGCCTTTGTCTATGCCTCATCAGCTTCACATAGTCAGACCACATTTGTGGGGAAATTTCATACCTGAATTGGGAAGCTCTTGATTATTCTTGTTGACTTATGCCTGTGGCATGCAATGAGGATTGGGGTGGTGTTTATAAGTTTTTATACAAATCATCATCATTTTGATCATTTTGATCATTTTGACTATCCAGGTTGTTGGGGTCTTCCTTTCTGATTAATTTGTGGATGAGGGCCATCACCACAACAACCTTGACCTGAATCTGGATAGGATACATAAATCCCCCAGAAAAAACTGCAAACCTTATTTTAACTACTCAAAATATTCTCCCTATAAAATTCCTGGAACCAGAATGCCTCAGATTAAATAATTCTTTGTAATTCTTTGGCCTGGGAACCAATATCACATTATAATTTAAATGAAAATTAGTATCATCTTTGATGTTGTAAAATTTAATGTAAATGAATACCTGAAATCAGAATCAGTTTCCCAATCCTTCAGATGATACCCCCAATCCTTCAGATGATACCTGGTGTTACTATTTGGTACCAAGCAGGAATCATTCAATGCAAATTCTGCATCCCATAACAAGAATTTACCCTGTAGAATCCTGAGAACCCTCTGCTTAGCTTGATCCCATAGTCTAGCATCAGCACAGCTTCCTTCCCATCCAGGCATAATGCATGTAAATTTCAAATTGAAATCAAATATAGAAAAAAAATTTTGAGAAGTGTAACCCTTCCTATTAATTTATCTGGCTCTATCCTGATCATTGAAATGTACAATTAAATGAGTTCCATCAACAGCGCCAATGCAGTACTTGAAATATGGGAACAACTTTGAATCTGAGGAGATATCTTGAGGATTTGGAGGGTTTCCAGTGGGCAATGAAATAAATTTATTGATTAATTCCACGTTGGATGAAATTTTATTGATCAAATCTGTGATAACCCATTCGGTTACCACATAAAAAAAATACAAAACTCAATTATCAAGTGTGAAACCAAAAAAAAAAAAAAAAAAATTAATGGAAAGCTTACATTGATATGGTACCAGTGGAACTTTGAAATCTTTGTTGAATTAATCTATTTGAGTTACCAGTAACCAGGAAGTATAGCAAAATCCCCAGTTTTTCATTGGAGGTCATCCATCTTCCAGGATAGAGGAAACCATGAAGTTCCAAACCTTCTTTGAGCTTGAAGAATGTGGCAACATGGATCCCTATATTTTCATAAAAAGGTGCAGGATTCCTATTGCCAATCATTTCTTCCATCCATAATTAACCAGAGAGTATTAATGTATGCTTATGAATTGGTGGAATTATGACATGGCTGTAGTAGTATTCATAGGCTGTATGAATTCTTTGCAAGCCATGAATAGCAATTAAAGACCTTATGGAACTATCTTTATTGAAACCTTGTGCATCAATATCTTCAGGGTAGTACAAGGCAGATTCATTGTTTGGGTTGTTTGATTTTTGGTGAGACATTGTTAAAATACGGCAAGGTTTTACTCAGGGGAAAGATTTGAGAGCCAACTAATTCCTGATGAGCAAATAATGAGAATTATTTAATCAATTTTAATCAAGTATCCAAAAAAAAAATGAAAAAATAAATAAATCAATTAATCAGAAACTTACTTGAATATATAGTGTAGCAGCAGATGCTTGTAGCCTTTCAATAAATCTGAGGTACAAGTATTTCAACAGATGTGAGGATGATTTGGTCCTTTCAATAAATCTGAGGATGATTTGGTCCTTTCCATAAATCTGAGGATGATTTGGTGATAATCCTTTTTGGTCCCAAAGGAAAAAAATAATAAGTAAATTTATGACAAAGTCTCAAAACAAAAAATTAAGATTCTATCATAAACTTAACATCAAAGGAAGAATTTTTATCAATAAAATTATTTTTGAATTGTCCCAAAGGTAAAAAATAATGATTGATTTCAACCAAATTTAAAAAATAATAAGTAAAATCAATGACCAAATTCTCACAAAATAAGTTTGAGATTTAACCACAAACCTACCAATAAAGAATTAGGTTGTTTTAATAAAAATCTTTTTCATCCAATATGAAATTTTTATTAATAAATATATTTTAATCCAATAGGGCGCATCAGAGTTAGCAAACTTGCCATTAGAAACCCCCCATCTCTAATGGAAGGTTTATGAAATACACATACCCCCTAACTGGTGTATTTCAAAATGGTGGTTTTCATAAAAATGGTGGATTTAAAACATCAAACCCACCATTAAACCCACCATTTATGCATTGTCATCCACCCACCATCCATCACATCCAAAACACCCATCCACATCAGCAAATCTATACCAATCTCATCTCCATCACATCACCCACATATTATCTCCATTGCTTCACATCTCTATTGCTTCACATCTCCATCTTCACACAAATTCCAGCATCATCTCATCAACCCACATCAAATTACCATCTTTTGCAACATGTCCCATCAAAATTCCCGGAAGAAAGTTGAAAATGCCAAAAAGCTGACTGAAATTTTGTTAGTATTTGACTGCCATTCAGACTCCAATTCAGACTCCAATTTGGAATCAACTTGGTTGGCTTTGAATAAGAAATATTTGAAGATGATATTCCTGATCTGCCTCAAGTCATCCCTGTCTCATCTTGTCCCTCATCTACTTCTATGAGAGAATGGAATATTCCTGTCACCCCTGCTTGCTTTGAGGAGTAATGTTTGATTTTGAATTAGGTAAAAAATCCCTTGACCAAATTTTTTTGGTTTTGGTTGTTCACCCAAGATTCCTAGGCTGAGTCGGGGGTTGTTTTTTTCTCATTTGGTGGGGTGGACTTAGAAAAAACAGACTCAAAACTTCCAAACCCCCCACCTCACCCCACCAAACCACCAGTCAAACCACCCACCTTGCCCCACCAAACCGCTGGTTGGTCCACTCCTTCCTCCTCCTCACCAACCACCTCCCCTCCTCCTTTGGTTTGCACCCCTGGTAAGCTTCCCCCCCTCCTCCTCATTCTCCTCCTCATCCTCCCCATCATCCAATGCTCATCCTTTAATTCATCCACCTCCATCCCCCTTCAGCCCCCCCACCCCCTTGGTTGATTCCCCAGGTAAGCTCCCCCCTCCCTCCTCCTGATTCCCCTTTTCCCACCCTCTCACCCCGTCTCACTCCCTCCCACTCACTCACCAACACCCCCCCTCTCCCCCCTCCCTCATTCTCCCTCAGCTTGCCGGCCTCACTCCCCTGGCTCTGGTCTTTCCCCCCCTCCCATCTTGCTTGGCTCAACGGCCTTGCCCACCCTCCCATCTTGCTTGGCTTGACAGCCTTGCCCCCCCTCCTTGCTTGGCTCTCTGGCCCCACCCCCCTTTGCAATTGTTGCCCCCCCCTCCTTGCTCATCTTTCTGGCCCCGCCCACCCCTCACTCTGGTCTGCCCCCCCTCCTCTCTTGGCTTGCTGGCCCCGCCCACCCCGCCCACCCCTTGGCTTGCCAGCCCCGCCCACCCCTTGGCTTTCTGTTGCCGCCCACCCCTTGGCTTGCTGGCCCCGCCCACCCCTTGGCTTTCTGCCCCCCCCCTCCTTGCTTGGCTTGCTGGACCCGCCCCCCCTCCTTGCTTGGCTTGCCAGCCCTGCCCCCCCCTTGGTCTCCCTTGGCTTTCCGGCCCCGCCCCCCGCCTTGCTCTCATCCGCCCCCCCCCTTGATCCCCCACAAGCCGTCCCCCTCCCTTGCCTTGCTGCCAGGTGTCATCCCCCCTGGCCCAAAGTCTGACCCAAGGCCCGCCCTAAAGCCTGGCCTGATTTTCTCTTACCCAGGTAAACTTTTTTTTTTTTTTGGTGATGATGTGACCATTTTTTTTTTGATAATAAGCCTGGATCAATGAGTTCATGCCCATGCCTTGTAATTTTATTTTATTTTTTTCTTTTTTTGGTGATCACGTGACTGAAATTTATTTTTTTATTTTTTTTGGAAATCCTTTTTTGATGGCTTTCCCTTCTATTCCATCCCTTCTTCCACCGTACTCACAATGTTATACGCTAAATTGAATCCCTTCTTAATCCTCACCCCAAGCAGAGAATTTGAGTGGGAGGGAACAACATGGAAGGAAATGAGGTGCCAAACATAAAGAGAGGTGGCAAGCAGAGGGCTTTGAAGAAAAAGAGGGATCAAATGAGGGCATTGCAAATCTCTTTGGAACTTGCAGGGGAGGGCATCAATGACAAGGCTGTTTGGTCTGGATGGAAAACAGCCAATTTGTTTTTCCTGAACTTGGCTTTGGGATTGATTTCAAGCAAGAAGGTATAGTGAAAATGGTTTGGGCAGCCAATAAGTACAAGCACTGTACTTTTCCTGCTGTGGGGACTGCCACTCATACAAGAATGGCAATGACAATGCAAATCAAAAAAACAAATTTAAAAACTTGCAGGGACTTGTGTAGTGGGAAAATATAATCCAGGAAAAAAACATAAATAAAAAGAAAAAATATTTTTTTTATTGGTGGGGTTAAAAATAGTCTTAAGCATTTTTGTAATCAAAAATGATTTTTTTTTTAATTTTTTCATCAAAGAAAATATATTTACAAGCCCAGCGTTTTAGTAATCTGCTTTAATTCATCTACTGTTCTACTGCTGCCAATTTATGCCACAGCCATTGACCACTTATCCTTTTTTTATGTTTCCAGTCATTCCCTTTCCATTTCCAGTTTTGCTTGCTGTTGATCCTTCTCCTTTTCCTCTTTTTGAAATTCTAGCTCAGCCTGTTTCAACTTCCACTCAGCATCCAATTTTTGTTGATGAGCCAAATTCTTGGCTTTCTGATTTTGAAAATAAATAGCCAGTTGACAATCCCACTTCTCCTTTTCAAACTGAAGTTTTTCAGATTCAATTTGCCAGTTCACTGTTTTTCAGAGGGGAATAGGAATGAGCTTGATTTGGAAACCAAGGAGAATCCAATGGGCTTACTTGAATCTTGCCTCTCCATCATCTCCTCAAATCCCAAAAAAATTGAAGTGTTTCTTCTCTTTTTAATGCTATTGGAATTGATGTTGATGGAATTGGAGGCCTTTTGCTTTCCCTTTGCAGAGGAGGTTTGTGTGGTAAAATCATTGATCTCATTTGAAGGGGATGTGGGAGGCCCCATAGGCTTAAGTTCTTGGCCATTCAGGAATGGATGAGCCTGTTTCTTTTGAATCTAAATCATTCAGGATTAAACAGAAAGAAGAGAAGAGAACTTGGTTCCTTACTTGAGTAGATGTTGATGGAAATGGTGATATGGGAATGTCATCCTCCTCATTGGCCAAGTTCTCCAGTTCTTCCACCCCAGGAAGACAGAAATCAAAAGAAGTAAGTGAGGGGTCCAAGGTTGGTTTTAACTCATCAATAAATGCGGAAGTAGACATGATTGGAGCTGATTGTGTTTGAATATCCTCCTGTGAATTGAATGGGGGCCACTCAAAGGCAATGATTTCATGAAGGTCCTCATTTCTAGACTGAGCATCCCCATCTAAGTCCTTGGCATCAACTGAATCAGATTGTTTGGTGTCAAAAGCTGATAGAGGGGTGATGTTGGCCTTTTTTACAAAGATTTAATCCATTTGAACATAAAAAGGACAAATGGAGTCCAAATTATCAACCACCAAGTTTATTCCCTTTGCTTTGTTGGAGTTGGTGATAACAAAGCCAGTGGAGATTGACATGGAGTGGGACTTTTTGTACTTGGCTTAATAATTCTTGAATCACTCCCTCATCTGTTTCAATGACAGATCCAGACTACCTTTTTTTTTATTCTTGGGTTCATTGGCCATCAGGAGATAACCATTGACCTTAGAGGATGGAGGTTGGCCAACGTGTGTTTCATTCTCCAATCCAAAGCAAGCATCATAGTTGGATGGAATTTTGAGCCATTTTACCAGGATGATGTGATCAGCTCTCTTGAGCTGAATTGAGCCTTTGGAAGCTGATGTAGGAGGATTGTTGGATGTTGAGTTCCTGGGGTATGTTTGCTTTCATCCATTGGATTTTTTAGTGGAATCGCAGGGGGAGGATTGCTGAGAGGCCATTATGAGAGTGATGAATCAAAGAGGATAGGAAGAGATGAGAGTGATCAATTGAAAAGAGGGATAAAGAAATGAGAGAGGATTTCATGAAATCAATAAAGTAATGAGGGTGAGGGAGTGATAAGGATAGTGATTCAATGAGTGCTAGCTGGATGTGATGAAAGTGATAAAGGGATGAGAGTGGTTAAGTGATGAGGATGGTGATGCCATGAGATTTAGCTGGATGTGATGAAAGCAATAAAGTGATGAGAGTGATGAAGTGATGAGGATAGTGATGAAGAGATGAAGAGCAATGAATCAAATTTTGTTCTGATGAGGTTAGAGGTAGAATTTTTCCAAGGTTGGAGGTGGAAAACCAGGGGTTTATGAAGTGGACAGGTGGTGGAAGCCTTTATATACTTTACTTGAAAAAACCCACTTATTTCCAGGTAACTCTGACACGTCTGATTGGAAATAAGTGGATTTTTTTGATTTTTAATGGCGGGTTTGAAATGGAAGATTTGGTTTGAAACCCGCCATTAAAAAATGGTGGGTTTGCTTAACTCTGATACGCCCTAATATAAAATTTATTTGTTAAATTAATACTTTTTTATTTGCTGGACAAACTCAGATGATTTCTGAGTTTTTTAAAAAATAAATAAGAGGGCATCAAAGAAATTTTGAATTTTTCAAAAAAAAAAATGAAGCAGCCAAGCCGATTGGAGATGGTGGGGAGCACCCACCCTTTTATGCTTTTGTGAAGGTGGGTCTTGCCATTGGAAAGGGATTTTTGACAATGAGCATTGTAAATGGCTCCAGCGTTAGAAACCGCTGCAAAGATAAATCCTTGCTGCGGGGGTTTACAAACATGATTGTTGTAACTTTCCTTGGTGTCCCTGGTTACAGTTACCAAACCAAGGACAGTTTGGCGGTTGTTAATCAAAATGTAAATTGCCGTTACAGTCACAAATCTGCCAATGGGTGGATTTGTAACTGGTGAGCTACAGTTACAGTTATACTTGGCAGCCAAATGAACCCTAATCCTTCACATCATCACATCATCACATCATCCATCACACTCCACATAAGCCCAACCATCACTCTCCATCTCCTCCAGATTGGTCACTCAGAGCATGTTCAAACCAACCTACCCATAGAATCCAGCCATCCAACTTGCTGATTCAGTATACCACTTGGGATCAATCAGGGATGGAGCAGCTTTTCTAACAGAGATTCAACCTCTATTGCTACAACTGAGATGTTTTCAGACCTGCAAATTTAAGACAAAAACCAATCAATCATTCAGTTTCTGGCCTATTATAACAGTCTTACTTCTACTATACATCACACTTGAATAAAACTACAGTATTATGAGTAAGAAAACCAAACCTTAGGTCTCTTTGAAGAGATTAGCAACCTGGCCTTGATTGAATAAGGCTCAAAGGGGAATTGTTGAAAACAGTAAAACCACACCCTTTGGATAGTAACAAGAAATTTGACAACTTCAAGGGAATTCCCACTCAAACTCAGAGTTGATGAGTTGGTTGCTTGCTGATCTTGATGTTAAAGTTCAAGAACCCAGCCAATCTTCTTCTTTAGATGAAGGTAGGTGGAAAGGCTTTTTAAATATTGCTATATAAATGGATCAATAATAAATAATAAATAATAGAGGAAATGGCTAAAGTTTAAAAACCCTCTTGTTTTATATTAACAGGCGCCCTCATAGTAATAAAGTGATAATCAGGGGAGTCAAAGGCTCTCCCTGGTTTCATCCTCAAGGTCTCTGGCCCCATCAAATAATCCCCAATCAGGGATAAGGTATAAAAAACTCATTTGGGGAGCTCTTAAATGTAAATTTTCATTTAAATACAAAAAAATTGATTAAGTAGTCCTAGGAATCTAAAGATCAGTCAGATTTTATGGTGCAGAGGCCTCAGAACATGAATGAATTAATATCTAAAGTCCCTGGCTAGCATCACACTAGCAAAAAAAATTACTGAGATTATGCCAATTCATGAAATTGGTGTGATTCTAGCATTTTTTTGCTAAAAATGATGCCAAAAGGTATCATTGGCACAATTATAGTAAAAAAAAAACTATAACCATTCCAAATGGTGTGCTTCACCATCCCAGGAAGAAATAAAGCCTTTTGAAGGTTTAGAGGTGCATCTAGGGTGGTAGAAAAAACTATTTGAGGTGTGTTGGGCTCAAAAGGGACTGTAAAGATTGATGGAGGCCCTAGGGGGCTGAATTAAGGCCTCCAGACCCCCTGTGGGATCTTTCTGGGCTAGAATGATTTGGAGAACTCAAATATGCACACCAATTGAGTAATTTTAATATGTAAAAATGCAATAATTATCAATTTGTTTTTTTATTGCAAGGAATTCAAATCTGAACTTGGGTTTTTAAAGAAAAAGTTCATCAAATGTAAGAAAAATAAGAAAAATTATAAGATTCATTTTTTTCTTACTCTGAGTGGGATACTTCTGGTGGAACTTAGATAAATTTCTACAAAAAATGAAAAAAATGCTAAATATAACTATTTCATGCTGGGGATTCAAAAATAACATCCAGTACAAAAATGATTATAAAAAAAAATGGACAAACACATTTCATTGAAGAAAACTCAATATTTCTGATGGAATTTAAATATATTTGTATTAAAGCCATATATATATATATATATATATATATATGAGAAATGCTACATGTATCTATTTCATGAGTTGACACCAGATATTTTTAAAATATTAAAACATCAGGGTGCTTACCAGGCTGGGCAGCCCACAGTCTATCCCCTACTCAATGGGTTGAAGTTTAGGATTGGCCTTACCCCTAATAAAAAAAAAATTAGATCTTGAGAAAGCCTGGTGGGATTTGAAGGTCAGGCTCTTTCAGGAGGTGAGAATTTGGGCTGCTTTGGGTGCACCCAATCAGAGATGGAGGAGGAGTTTCAAGGCAGTTTTTGACAAATCAACAGAGGCAAATCTGACTGCATGGTGTTGCATAAGTACTTAGGGAGGGGGTGGCTGTCCTGGATTCCTCAAAAATGGTGACAACAGGGCTTCAAATATTTCAAATGTGGAATGAATGTGATTTTCAGGATTATAAGATAGAAAATGGAATGGATGAGGTATTAAGGGGTGCACAGATTATCTTGCTAGTACAAATCATCCAAATTTCAACCTATATTTCATTTCTCTGAAGAAAATAGAATATCATCTGGAATTTTCAACTCAAGAAGCTGTAAATTATCATATTACATCAATATTCAAGCCAAAGATTAATAAATTCTGCAATTACTGGTCCAAAATGGATGAATTGCTAACCATTGCAATTGTTTTTGATCCCCACTACAATTTCAAACATGTAGAACATAAAATTTCAAGGAAGATGAATGTTGAATCAGTTCATAATTATGTAAAAACTGCACAATAACAATATATTGGTTTCTTGAATCTTGTTCTCCAAAATCATCACTGAAAAAAAAAATTCTGGTGAAACTGTTAGAAACTTCTGTAGAAATTTCAAATCAGATGGTTTCCACAGGTTTTTAAAAGGAAATACACAATATCAATTAACCACTCCTTTGGTTGAATTGAATTTTTACCTTTGAGAAGATTTTATTGAGATAAATGAAAGGAATTCAGGATTTAGCTTATTCAACTGGTTCAAATAAAATTCATGCCAATTTCCAAAATTAGCTTGTTTATCAAAGAAAATTTTAATTGTTCCAATGGCCTCTATTACATCAAAATCATTAAGGCTCATCTCCTTCTTATATTGAATTCTGTATCATAATGTATTAATTTTTATTTTTAATCTTCCACCAACTGGAAGGCTGAACTCTCTTTGGGCTCTTATATTGTATGCTTTGGCTAACCATCTTCAATTCCAGCAAATGGATGTTAAAAGTGCTTTCCTCAACGCCACCCTCAAAAAGACCATGCATCTGGCTGTCCCTTGGGGCATGCCTTTGGAAAGTAAGGAAGTCTTCCTTAAGCTAAACAAAGCAATCTAAAGCCTCAAACAAGCACCCCTTGCCAGGTACAATTGCCTCTCTTCCTGGCTTGTTGGGCAAAAATTTGCCTTCTCTGTCTTGGATGCTTGCATCTTCTACCAGGGAGGTGATTTTCCAGTCTGGCTCTTTGTTCATGTCAATGATATTTCCCTCTTTGGAAAAGATCTTTCCCTCTTCAAAAAGGAAATCAACTCCAAATTTGACATGAAGGACCTTGGTGATGCCAAAATCCTTCTGGGGATACGGGTAAATCAACTTCAGCAATCAGTGGAGCTTTCTCAGTTGCACTAATTTGAGTCCATTCTTCATGATTATGACATGGTTGACTGTAGAAGTGTTCTTACTCCTGTCATTCCTGGTTTCCATCCTGAACCCCCAACCAATGAATAAGTGATTGCCTTCAGAAATACTGGAGTCAACTATTGCAAAGCTGTAGGCTACTTAAGCTATCTGGCCACAGCTAATAGGCCTGACTTTTTTTACGCGGTCAGCATATTTTCCCAGTATTTGGATAGACTTTGGTTACAACATTGGCATGCCTTCATTCATGTCCTCATATAATTCCAGGGTACCATGCACGTTTCCCTTTCTTATCCTAAAGGATGGACGGCTAGCCTTTCTGCATACTCCAATGCTGATTGGGGGAACTGTAGGACCACCAGACAATCGGTAACTGGGTACTTGGTCATCTTCAACAGTTTCCTCATCATTTGGAGATTGCAAAAACAGCAAATGGTATTGCTCTCAACCGTGGAGGCAGAGTAGTGTGCACTCACTGATCTCTCCTGAAAACTACTCTGGTTACAACAGTTCCTGAGGGAAGCACACCTTATGACATCCGATGAACCCATTTCTGTCTTTGACAACAATCAGGGGTGCATTGAAACGGAAAATAACAACTGCAACAGTAACTCCTGCCTAATGAAGCATGTTGAGATTCAGCTTCATTTCATATGGGAAGTTATCAAGAACTCTCAGATCCGTCTCCTCTATGTTCCTTCTGAAAGAATGCTTTCTGACTTCCTGACCAAACCTGTAGCTCAACCAGCCTTGACCAGGGCCTTTGAGCATCTTGGTCTCTTTTTTCTGGGAGTCAAGGGGGGTGTTGAAATTTTAGTTGTAATCTTGAGGTGTAATCAACTCCCAGATTCTTTGTCATTATTCTGTTTTTGAATCTTCTTCTCACAAGACTACTGATTCCTTATTACTCGCTCACATGCCATGTCTCACATATGTTTCCGTACCACTTGTTTACATGCCATGTCTCCTTTTGTGTTACTTTCTAATACTTGTCTCATCTTCCATACCTGTTTTATTCTTCTCTCTCCTTTCTTGTCTTGACTCAATACGCCCTAACTTGTGCAGCTTAAAATACTGAACCCATGTGTCTCATTTTTGTCACCTATCACCACACTCAACCTTGAATTGTCCTCCTCCACCATTCACTGTTGAAAAAATTGTCCTATCTCTAAAAATATCACAGCCACTTATTGTTCACCTTTCAGGTACTTTTTATTACGTCTCATGAATGGTGCTTCCTTGTTGAAAGCTTTCTAACCAGTAAAAATCTACCTTTCAGTTTCTCCATTTATAACAAGCATTTCAGCTATTTTCTTCCACGTGGATGACTTAATAGTTGTGGGTGAAACTGAAGATTTCAAGACTTGATTTCTAAAAAGATTCAAAAACTCAACAGCTCACAACCCCAACACCCTACCAGGGATGAAGGTCACAAAAGAAGGAGGACTGCTCCATCTCAGTGTGCCTCTACACATTGAAAAGGGTCTGAATGAAATGAGTCTAGCGGATTTCAAACCGGTCTCAACTCCAAGAACCACTGGTCTGCACCTGACACCCGCCACCAAAAAGGATCATGAAAAGTTTCTGACACTTGGTGTAAACTACCGTTCTCCCATTGGTTGACTCAACTACATAGCTGGTCTTGCAAGGCTGGACATCAGCTTTGCTGTGTCAAGCCTGGCAAAATTATCCAAAAAACCTGGATACTACCACTGGATGGAAGTTGTTCACGTGTGGAGATACCTGTTGGCAACAAAATATTTCTGCCTTACTCTTGGACCACAATTGATCTCCAACCAACTGGTCTGTTTCAGAAACGCAACTTGGGGAAATAATCCTCAAAAAATAATATCCCAAAGTGGAATGATCTGCTCCTTCAACAGAAGTCCTCTTTTCTGGAATAGCTGCTGTCAATGCTGCATCACTCACTTGTCCAATGAATCCAAATGCGTAGCCTTATCCAGCTGTAATCTTGAGGGAAAATGGCTTCACTATCTCCTGTGCAAAATATACCGCAAAAGATTCTGTTTCCCCCTTAACCTCATTGAAAACAAATTTCTTGATGACAAGGTTAAGAAATTTGGAGTCAACTCTAAAGCCAAATACATCAACATCAAGGTGAAAAGCTTGCGCAAAAACTATGAGCACAAACTTATTGACCAAAGATTGATTCTGTCTCAATCCATGACAGCCAATGCCTTAACTAAAGCTGCCAACAAAGAATCCAATCAAAGACTTGTTAATTCCTTTTTTTTTCCTTGGCCTCTGAGTCGAGGGGGAGTGTTGAGTTTAGTCATGTGTTCCGTGCTATGTTTACTGTAGTCTCTGCTTCCACTGTCCTCTGTATTTTCTTGTATTGTACAAATCCACTAGGAGTGCAAGTGCTCAAAGTCTGGAGAGATATCCAGCCTGCAGTTGGTACCTCTCTTTGCTCCAAGGGTTAACCAACTGAACCATTGGGAAAACACTCAGATGGCTTCCAAACCAACTACTCAACTTAAGCACGCAAGCCACCAAGACAATCAACCTTCAGCAGCCAGCTTGACTATATTAAGAATCCTACTTATTCTGTTGGCTCCTTGCTTTAATGACAAGACTCTAAAAGTTTGTTCAAGGTGCTGTTTTGGTCCCTCAAGTATCAAACTTGGTTGCTGGCCCTGCTTGTTGTAACCATCTTACACCCTTATCTCCATCTCTTTTGTTGCTGTATTTTCCTATTCTGCCTGTTGATATCTGCAGAAGTCTCCTGTTGGTTGCTCTTTTCTTCCTCCTAGTTGTGACCATTGTCAAACCAGCTTTATGACTTTTCTTTTTTGAAATACAGCTTGGTTCTGGTTTTCAAATCCTCTACTTCCCAGAAGTGATGAGGATAGCAATGAAGCAATGAGAGTGATGAAGTGTTCCAATAATGTTGGAGGATGAAACCAGGAATGATGATGTGGAATGATGCCTGGTTGAGCTGTTGAAGGCCTTTATATAATTTCTTTGAAAAAACCCATTTATTTTCAGGTAAATTTGAGACGTCTGATGTGAAATAAGTGAATTTTTTTTGATTTTTAATGGCGGGTTTGAAATGGAAGATTTGGGTTGAAACCTGCCATTAAAAAATGGTGGTTTTGCTTAACTTTGATAAGCCCTAATAACTTTTTTTTGGATGAATTTACTAGGTTCCTCAAGAGTTAAAAGTAAACTTGTAGAGAGAAGTTTTGTGTGTGTATTTTGAAGAGAAGAATCTTTTGAACATTTGTGCTAAGAAATCAGCATGCAAAAAATCTAATTCAAAAAAAAAAGCTTTTAGTTCTATTGAAAGTTGCAAATAAAACTGCACATTATCCAAATTCCCATGATTCAATTTTTGAGCCTGTGATATAAGTCACACTCCAAGCTCAGGATTTTTATCATTACATTTAAATAACACCACACATAGTTTTATTTTAGTTTTTGGTGCTAAAAAGTATTTTAGAAGCTTAGAATTTTTACTTTCAAAGAATATTATGTGTTTTTAAATAGAAAATTTTCCTTTATTTTTATTCAGTATTGGATCTGAAAAATATAATTGGGCTACCAATAAGGAAAAAGGAATATTTTTCACCTCTTTTCCAACCTTCAAATGTGGTGTATTTGTCTTGGAAACATCTGGGATAGAAAATACCACCCTAGGCCATGAATTTCTTCTAAATTAAAATCCTGACGTGATTTTGCAAGGAGGATTGATTGATATTTGAACCTAAAATCCCCAAATTAACCCTTCTGCCTTCAAAAAAGAATTAAAAAGCTTAACCAACACTGCCATTGAGTTGGATGAAAAATTTTCATCAGAATATTTGCACTATCATGCCATTTCTTCCAAATTTCCCTCTTCATATCAGTTAGGAGTCATTTAGTTTTTTTAATACTTACCTCTATTCAGTTTCTTTGAAAGAAAACCAGGGCCTACTGAAGGGTTTAAATTTTTTTCATATCTATGAGCATATTTTAATTTCTTTTGGCTTCTGTAATGCTCCTTCCACTTTTAAAAATTTTTTAAAAACAATTTTATATTATATTTTAGAATTATTCCTTGTGTTCTATCTCAATTATATACTTGTCTACTCAAAGAATCTCAAATATAACATCCTCCATGTTTGAGAAGTACTGCAAAAACTTTGATAGGAAAAAATATTTTCCAAACTTTCCAAATGAAAATCTCATACAATCACACTTCATTTCTGTGGTTTTTTCTTTTTAAGGAAGGTATTTCTATGGATCCAGTCAAATTCAAATGTTTTTTTTTATTTTCCAGAATCATATTAGGGCGTATCAAAGTTAAAATTTTGAAAAATTTAAATTGCTTATTTCAGGAAAAATATCAATTTTTCAAAAAATATTTCTTTATAAAAAAAAACAATGAACCAATAGGTTTATCTCACAAAAATAAAATTTTCAAAAAATAAAGTAGAAAATCCTGAACTCAGCCATTCAATTTTTTTGAAATTTTTAACTTTGATACGCCCTATTATGTCTATAATCTTCAAATATTTTCAGGTTTCATATATTATTTTAGGGATTTCATCCAATATTATTCTAAGACCATTGTTAAACTTACTAATATCCTTTCCAAAGAGAAACCATTTTTTATGACCAAAGAAGCTGCTATAGATTTTGAATCAATAAAGAAAGCCTTTAAAACAGAACATATTCTTACTCAATTCAAAAAACTGAATTTAGTTATCATGAAAGAATATGCAAGAAACTATTCAATTCCAGGGTTTGATTCTCAATTTTCCTTGTCTTAGAATTTATTTCATCCTGTAGCCTTTGAATAATAATATTCAAAGTTTTCTGATTTAAAATCAGAAATTCATGAAAAGGAAATTTTGTTATTTTTAATTTCTAAAACTAATACTGATCATACCTTCTAAGATTTGTGGAAATTTTTGAATATTGGAAAGATAAAAATTCTCTTAAATTCTTCATGAGCAAAAAAGGCTTTTATGTGCAGACATGCACATTAAGCCAAATAAATCTTCAGATTCAAGATAAAAATGAAATAATGCCCTTTCAGACTGGATTTAGTTCCTGATGATTTTGCACATTGGGGCATATTGGAGTTAAGAAAACCCACCATTTTTAATGTTGGGTTTCAAACCCGCCATTAAAAATCAAGAAAACCAACTTATTTCACATCAGACGTGTCAGATTTACCTGGAAATAAGTGGGTCTTTTCAAATAAAGTATTTAAAGGCTTCCACCACCTGTCCACGTAATCCGCCCCTGGCTTTCCACCTGCTTCTAACTCTGACCTCATTGGAAAAAAATTTGATTCATCACTCTTCATCTCTTCATCACCAACCTCATCACTTCATCACTCTAATCACTTTATCACTTTAATCACATCCAGCTAACTCTCATCAGATCACTATCCTGATCAGTTCATCACTCTCATCTGTTTATTGCTTTCATCACATCTAGCTAACTCACATTGGATCACTATCCTTATCAGTTCATCAATCTCATCTGTTTGTTTCTTTCATCACATACAGCTAACTGTCATCGGATCACTATCCTGATAAGTTCATCAATCTCATCTGTTTATTGCTTTCATCACATCCAGATAAATCTCATTGGATCAATATCCTTATAACTTCATTTCTCTCATCCTTTTATTGCTTTCATCACATTGAGCTAACTCTCATTGGATCACTTTTGTCATCACTTCATCACTCTCATCAATTTATTGCTTTCATCACATCCTAACTCTCATTGTTTATCCCTCTTGTAACTTCATCACTCTCATCTCTTCCTATTCTCTTTGGTTCATCACTCTCATCCTCTCATCACATCATAACTCTCACCACTTAAACACTCTCATAGCCCTTCATACCTTCATCCCTCTTACTATTTTTAAATGGCCCCTCATCAATCCTCCCCCGGCAAGTCCACTGAAAAATCCAATGGACCAAAGCAAACACCCCCCAGAAACTCAACATCCAACGTCCTCCCCCATGAGCTTCCACAGGCTCAGGTCAGTTCAATATAGCTGATCACATCATCCTGGTAAACTGGCTCAAAATTATTTCCAACTACAATGCTTGCTTTGGATGGGAAAATGAAACACTTTTTGGACAACCTCCATCCCCTAAGGTCAATGGTTATCTCCTGATGGCCAATGAACTCAAGAACAAAACAAAACGTACGCTGGCTCTTTCATCCAAACAGATGAGGGAGCAATTCAAGAATTATTGAGCCAAGTACAAAAAGGCCCACTCCATTTCAATCTTCACCGGCTTTGGTATCACTGACTCCAAAAAAGCCAAGGGAATCAACTCAGTGCTTGATAAGTTGGACTCCATTTTTCCTTTTTATATTCAAATCAATGAAATCTTTGGAAAGAAGGCCCAAATCACCCCCTTAGCCGCTTTTGATTCCCAACAATCCAATTCAGTTGACGCTGAGGACTTGGCTGGGGATGCTCAGCCTAGCAATGGTGATCCCAAAGAAACCTATGAGTGGCCCCCATCAAATGCCAAGGAAGATATTCAAGCAAAATCATCTCCAATCACGTCTACTTCTGTGTTCATGGGGGAGTCAAACCAAACCTGGGACCCCTCCCCTCCTTCTTTTGATTGCTCTCTTCCTGGGGTGGAAGAGCTGGAGAACTTGGCCAATGAGTAGGATGTAATTCTTGTATCACCATTGCCATCAACATCTGCTCAAGTAAGGAAACAAGTTATTTTATCTTCTATCCAGTAAATAATGACTGATTTAGATTTAAACAAAACAGGCTGTCCATTCCTGAATGGCCAAAAACTCAAGCCAATGGGGACCCCCACATCCCCTTCAAATGAAATCAATGATGTTCCCACACAAAACTCCTCTGCAAAGGGAAAGAAAAAGGCCTCCAATTCCATCAGAATCAACTCCAATAGCATTCAAAAGAGGAGAAACACTTCAAATCTTTTGGGCTTTGAGGAGATCATGGAGAAGCAAGATTAGAGTGAGCCCATTGGATTCTCCTTGCTTTCAAAATATAGCTCATTCCTATTCCCCTCTGAAAAACAGTGAAATGGCAAATTTAATCTGAAAAACTTCAGTTTCAAAAGGAGGAGTGGGATTTTCAACTGGCTATTGATTTTCAAAAGCAGAAAGCCAAGAGTTTTCCTCATCAGCAAAAATGGGATGCTGAGTGGAAGTTGAAACAGGCTGAGCTAAAATTTCAAAAGGAGGAAAAGGAGAAGGATTGACAGCAAGCGCAACTGCAAATGGAGAGGGGACAACTGGCAACAGAAAAAAAGGATAAGTGGTCAGTAGCCATGGCATGCATTGGTAGAAGTAGAACAGTAGATGAATTAAAGAAGATTACTCAAATGCTGGGCTTGTAAATATATTTGCTTTGATGAAAAACTTAAAAAGAAAAAAAAATAATTTTTGATTACAACAATGCTTGAGACTATTTTTAACCCCACTAATAAAATAATATTTTTATTTTTATTTATATTTTTTTCCTGGAATATATTTTCCCACTCCCCAATTCCCTGCAAGTGTTTCTAGTTTTTTTGTTTATTTGGATTGAAATTGCCATTCTTGTATGAGTTGAAGTCTCCACAGCAGGAAAAGTACAGTGCTTGTACTTATTTGCTGCCCAAACCATTTTCATTACACCTTTTTGCTTGAAATCAATTCCAAACCCCAGGTCAGGAAAAACAAAATGGCCATCTGATACTCCATATTCATCCATAATTTAAATAATTCGTCCATTATATTTTTTGGTTGGAACTTCAAGTAAAAAGGAATACTCAGAGATTTCACCTTTGTCAATGTGAGTTGAGTTGTAAAAAGAGTTGGATGTGAAGGTGACATGAGGAGAGCAGTCAAAGGGAGTAGGCCAAGAACCAAATTCAAGTGATGAGAAGGAGGGGATGCCCCTGTCCTTCATTATTTCATGGTTTGATTAAAAGGGAAGTCTGGAAAAATTGCAAAAAGTTTGTCCTAAAATTAAAGAGACTTTGTCTGCCTTAAGATTGAGAAAAGCATACACTTGAGGGGAAGATTGAATAGATGATTTCCTCACATAGGGTCCAACTAAATCAAAGGAGTCCATCAATTTTTGCCATCAAATTGCCCACATTTTTCCACCCCAAGATCTTGAGGGACCAACCGTTTTGAAAAATTATTTTGACTGGTGAAGGAAAGTTGTCACAAAATTATGTCCTTCTTGTCTTGATCAGAAAGTTTATCCAATGCAAAAAATTCAATTATTGCAACAAGAGTTTTGTGATCAGACTTATTGAGAACAATTACTTTTCCACGGTGGAAGGAATGGAATTGCTTGATTGTCTGCTTGGCAAGTTCAGACTCAGCCGGTGAGGGTTTTTGATTGTTATTTTTTTTTTCAGCAGTAATTGCAGGATACAGATCCAAAGTTTGTAGTTTCCATTCAGACCATACAGCCTTTTCATTGATGCCCCCCTCTGCAAGTTCCAAAGAGATTTTGGAGGCCCTCATCTGATCCCTATTTTGCTTAAAATCCCTCTGCTTGCCACCTCTCTTTATGTTTGCCACCTCATCTCCTTCCATCTTGTTCCCTCCCAGGCGAATGCTCCTCTTGGGGTGAGGATCAAAAAGGGATTCAATTTGGAGTATAAAATTGTGAGTGCAGTGGAAGAAGCAATGAAATTGAAGGAAAATCAGTCAAAAAAGGATTACCAAAAAAAAAAATTTCAGTCATGTGATCACCAAAAAAAAACAAAAACAAATAAAAAAAATTACTGGGCGTGGGCGTGACCTAATTGGGCTGGGCTTATTACGCCAAAAAAAAAAATAATAAAAAAAAAAATAAAAAATAAGTTACATCATCAAAAAAAAAAAAATTCTTGGGGGCAAACCAATAGGGTTGGGCCTTGGATTGGGCTGAGTTGGCAAGGGGGGCAGGTCCCCGGTTTCAAGGCGAGGGAGGGGGGTGGCTTGGGGGGGATCAAGGGGGGGGGCGGGTAGCCAAGTTGGTGGTGGGGCTGTTGAGCAAGGCAGGCAGGGGCAGCAGACCAAGCAAGGAGGGGGGGCAGGTAGCCAAGTTGGGGGTGAAGCCGGCAAGCAAGGAGGGCAGGGGCGGCAGAACAAGCAAGGAGGGGGGGCGGGTAGCCAAGTTGGCGGTGGGGCCAGCAAGGGAGGAGGGCAGGGGCGGACCGGTTGGAGGGGGGTAGGTAGCCAAGTTAGTGGCAGGCCGGCAAGCAAGGAGGGGGGTGGTGTGGAATACAGAAGAGTACTTCTCCTTTAATAGTTCCAAATTTTGAAGTTATTAATCCATTGCGTCTTTAAAACCTGAGTGCAACTTTTCAACCTTTGACTGAGAGATAGAGAATTTAGAGTAAAGATCCTTCCAAAAACCTATGACTACCAATGATCCTCTGTGTAGCCATCCTCCATGATATCCGGGTTGAGGGTGCAGCTTAAGAAGCCTACCCCTCAACCCTAACCTAAGTACAACCAGAAACAAGAAAGAATAATGAAATACAACCCCTAAGCACAGAACCCTAGCCTCAACCCTATCCTTCCCATCCCATAATCCACAACCCATATCCCATGTCCCATATCCCATATCCATCCATATTACCCCCCTTCCATTACGTCCACCCAGTTTGTCCTTCTCATGGCACAGCCTTGCACTGCGCCCAACTCGGAGCCCCCCGGGCATGTCCGTAAGATATCCAAGATATATCCGCGCGACCCGGATCCGCGTCTTGCAATGCGCAATCCACATGCAATCCCTCCAATCCAATCCAATCTGTTCATCCTGCTTCTGCAGATGCTGAGCCTGATTAAACTGCTGCTGAGACCAATTTGACTGCTGCTGAGCTTGCAGCGCAACTTGCTGCGGAAAAAACGCACCCATTGCTGAGCATGCTTCCCCTGCTGAGCCCGCCGCTACTTCTGAGCATGTAGCGCACAGCCTATTCCAACTTGCATCTATAAAAGACCACCACATCCCCCCCAACTTGAGTTCTGTCCCCAGAGATCCACCACTATCTCACCTGCCCCCACCATACCCAAACAATACCACCTCCAAACGTACCCCTTCATTGGACCAAAAGAAAGAAAAGAAAGAAAAAACCCCATCAAACACCCCTCAACAAACATGTCCTGTACCCACTGCAGCCAGAACAGCCTTCCATGCCAAATTCTTTTGGCCTGGCGCGCCTGTGTCCTGTGCCAAGCCAAACACCGCCACTGCTCCCTGTTGGAGGGCATGCCGCACGACCATCCCCAAGGTTGCCTGCGCAAGAGGGCTTGTGGCAACTCCTTTGTGATCTCAAGCAAAAAGGAGATCTCAACAAATGAGTGGACTCCGCCCGGCTCACCTTGCAACTGCAAGCAACGCGCCCCACAAAATCGTCCATTGCGCAAGAGCCACAACTTGGGCTTTCCATTCTGCCGGGCTGGACCTCTGAGGCACCAGGATTTTGCAAACTTTGCAGACTTTCAGAACACCGCCCACAAGTGGGTTGCACGGATTTGGATAAATGTACCAGCAATGGACCCAAGGATTCCAAACCGTCCGGCCATGTATCCTCCATCCCCACCAAGGCCAGCTCCACCTCCACCACCTCTGCGTCCTCCCACTCCTCTGAGACCAACTTCTCCTCCGGCCCCATCTCCACCATTGTCATCACCATCACCCGCTCCCAGGTCATAACTGGAGGCCCCGTGCCTACTGTCTCCTGTGGTGATTGAGTTGTCACCAGAACCCGCGGCGGCTGTAACCCCTCCAGTTGCAACTCCCAAGATCCAGGAGAGCCCCCTGGTTCCAGCTCTCCCCTTGGCAAGGTTTGATGCAATGGTAAACAATGCAGACAAACTCCTCCGGCGGTTCCTATTGGTTCCTTAGGGGCACACTGCCAATGCGTGACGCAAGGTCCTGGATGCGGAGGCTTGCAGGGATGCGGAGGATGTGATGAGGACTTGGCTGGCTTAGGTGGATTGCCCCCCTTTCTTCCATCTTCCCTCCATTCCATCTTGTATTCTTCCCCGCGCCCATTTGCAAAGACATGGAATTTTGCTGCGCCATCTTGAGTAGCCTTTGGGCTTTGTGAGAACCGTGAGAGAAATAAGAGCAATGTGCAAGATCCACAAAAGTGAAATGATCCGTGCCACTGAGAGTATCTGGTTAGAGTAAGAACATCTGTGCGCAACATCCGCGCTTTTGAGAGCAACCCGCAAGAGTGAGGGATCCTTGAGAGTGAGAAGTATCCGCTCAAGGTACCTGGACTGCCCCAGACAAAATGCCACACAGTTCCCCATACCCATCTACAGAACAGAGAGAGTACAAAGAAAACCAGCCATGCATGCACATACGTGAGAGATAGAAAGAAAAAGAATCCACCCAAGCCCATTTGCACCTCCCATCTATAAGATAACCAAGGAAACTTAAAAAGATTTTTTTCTTTAAAAAACCAACCCGTTGCCAAGCCCGCGCCTTTGCTCTTTGACCCACATCTGTACCACGCTACGCGCTTTCCTAGTTCCCTGAATCATCCGTTGGAAATTGTCCATGTGTTTGCTTCTGGATGCGGGGCTTTTCCTTGCGTTTGCAGACCCAGCTTTGCACTGTGACCGCACCTAAAAGAAACCATCCATAGCCAGAAAAAATCCCAGAAGCCAATCCATAGAGAACAGAATAAGAAAAAAACCATTCTGGGGTGTCTAGTTATTCCGGCTGTGAACCAGTTAGAGAACCCCCTCACCAAATCCAATCATATCCCCTAATCATCCAACCTTCCCCCCCAACTTGGCTCCTGTCCCCAGTGGTCTGCAGTTGTTTACTCCGCCGGACGCAAGGCGCGCCCGCAGGCTCATCCTTGGAGGAAGGATCTGCGGTACCATCCCCTTTGCTATCCAACCCAGCTGTCTTGTCAAATGAATTTGAGCCTCCCGCAAAGAATTGTTTCACATGTGAAGACACAGCCTTCCACTTGAGCAGAATTCCATCCAATTCCTCCAGCTGGTAGCTACCTCTGGTGAACTTGGATGTCACTCAGAAAGGCCCGTTCCATCAATTAGCAAACAGCTTCCCCCACTGATTTTCCAGGCTCCAGTTGTAAAGCAGAACCAAGTCCCCCTTCCTCAACAGCTCCCGGAGTTTATGCGCACAGCGCTTTTCCCAGTAGCAGACAGACTTTGTGCGGGTTGACTTCAGTCTTCCAGCTGCTTTCTCCAGCATCTTGTCCCATTGCAGGAGTTGCTTGGCGTGGGCCTTGACTAACTCCATGGCCATCTTAACTTTCCACCAGTAAATACACAGAAAAGTTTCCAGCTCAATGTCAACCGGCAACATGGGTTGCTTCCCAAATAGCAGCTTGTATGGCAAATAACCCGTTGATCTCTTCACCAAAATCCAATCTGCAAAAAGAACCACTGGAAGGTTTTCCTGCCACCGTTTGCCATCCTTGCCGCACATCTTCACCATTGCGTCCTTGATTGGCTGGTGACTGCGCTTGATCATCCCCACGCATTCTGGATAGTACTCTGTCATTTTCCCAAACTTCTCTCCGCAACTTTGCACTAATTCCAACAACCATCCCCTGAACTCTGCACCTCCGTCAACCGTTACCAGCCAAAGTGCTCCCTAACGTGCAAACCAATCTTCCTCCAGAAACTGACCAACTTTCTCTGCCAAGAGCTTCACCAGCGGCCACGCTTCCACCCATCCCAACAGATTGTCTTGTGAAACAAGGAGGTAGGAAAACTTACCTGCCTTGATGTGCACAACATCCAGAGAAACCCGCCTAAACAAGGCGTCTTCTCCGGTGGGGATACCTACTTTGCAAGGTAACGTTGGGCTCTGCTTCTGACACGCTTTGCACACCGTACCCACTCCCATACCGCGCAAACTACACCTGGCCACCAGAACCTTGCTCTCACCCGCTTCCGTGTTTCAAGCTTGCTGCAATGGCTGAGATTGTCATGCAGACTTCCCAGAATCACCTCCTGATCCGCCCTCAACATGCTGACCACAAGCAGTACCGGCGCACTCTGCCGCCACAGCTGTCCTTCCTGCAGGTAGAAATTTCTCACTCTCTGCCAAATCCATCAAACAATCTTGGCTGGCATTTCATCCAGAAACTAAAGATCCCGCAAATACAAACTGAGGAATGCATACCTTCCGGACTTCTGGAGCAGAAGTTGCACACCTACTTCCATCACCCCCACTTTAACCATTGGGGTCTCCAAATCCAAGGGTTCTGCGCCTTTTTACGGGTAATACCGCAGTTACCAAGACAGCGCGTCTGGCATTGTAAAGGCCTTCCCTGGAACATGCACCACTGTGAAAGAGAAAAACTGAAGGAACGCAACCCACATGGTCATAGGTGCGTTTGGCAGCATTGGCAAATTGATCATCCGCTCCAGCGCCTCCGCATCCACCAGAAGAAAAAAGTGAATCCCTCATAGCAAATGCTGCAGCCTCTGCACAATCTTAGTGATCCCGCAAGGTTCCAACTTTGGCTGCAAGTACTGGCTCTGTGTTGGGGTAAACCTAATGGACTCATAAAGAACCAGACAATCTTTCCCCTTGTCCTCTTGGGTCAGCACTGCCCCCGCGCCAAACTTGCTCAAATCCACGTCCAACTTAATTCCTCTGGGGTCATAATCCAAGTCCTGTAGTACAATATTGCGCCCAACAATCTCCTTGAGTTTGTTGAAGGCAACATCACAATTCAAGCCCCAGGTCCATTCCGCTCCCTTATGCGTCAATTCCTGCAACAGGATAGCAACCTCCGCAAACCGCTTGATGAACATCCGTACATAGCTACACAATCCCAAGAACTGGAGAATGTGCAAGAAATTCATTGGCCTTGGCCACTCAAGGACTTTTTTGCATTTCTTTTCCTCAATCTTCCTTCCTTCAGAAGCCACCACATGTCCTAGAACCTCCAGCGCGGGCACTCAGCCCACTAAATTTTTCCCCAACACTGTAAGCCCCGCTTCCTGGATCCAGAACAAGATACGTTCCAGCATATGCGCGTAATCCCAGACAAATTGGCAAATCTAGGGAGTGTCTGTAAGCATTTCCCCTCCGTAATCCGTCTTCAGGCCTTTGATGCCCGCGTTTTTGATGAAGATCTGCACCCCCTCCGGAAGATTGTCCTTTAGAATCTAGATCATTTGCACTTGGTAAACTGCAACCAAGTTAGTTTTAACTTTTGGCAGCTGCGTTAGTTGCATCCTGCCCAATCCAGTCTCAAAGGCAGTCATTGGATGCGAACTCCAATCAAGTTTGCGCTGATTGTATCCGCCCATCACATCCACCAACCCATAGCACGCCCTTCCTGCGATAGATTCCAGAAACTTTTCAACGCGCAGAGGTTGTTCTGTGTCTTGGATTGTAAACAAATTGAGCCTCTGCAGATCATGAACAATCCTTAGTGAATTCCCATCCTGCTTAACCACCGCAAAGATTGGACTTGAGTAGCTTGATGTTGACTGCTTGTAAAGACCTTTCCCCACACGCTTGCGCACCAGCTCCAAGAAGGGCCCCCAAACCGCCCGCGGAATTGGAATTGGCTTGATCTTCCAAGGTTTGTGCAGAACCATTGGAATCACATAAGGTTTTCCTATCTTTGCCTTTGACAGTCCTTGCTCTTCAGGTCCAAATGCGAGCGCTCTTTCCTGGAGAAAAAGTACCAAAGTCAGCAAATCCCATTCCTCCGCACTCAACCAGCCCAGAAGTCCAAAGTTAAGGGCCCCAATCTGTTCATCCGTAATCCTCTCCAATTGTATTTCCCATCCTGAAACCTTCAGTGGAGATTCCCACGAGTCCCGCAACCAAGGGATTGGTCGCAGTGGTCTGTTCAAGTCCTGCGGCATTGCTTTGTTACGGGGACAGACCTTTTGCGCAACCGGCTTATACTTTCCAACATTGCACTGCGCCATCCTCATGCATCCATTACCATAGGTCCTAGTCAAAACAAAACCGTGGCTTTTGCCTTTGCTCACAAGCATGGCACAATGATAGTGTTTTTGTGAAGTACCTCCCGGCAATGCACACTGAGGAAATGAACTTACTTCTGGCGCTTGCGCATCCCGTGCTTCCTCCCTTCTCCCCACCTTCTCCTCACTGGTCAACCTCCTGCACAAAGCCAGAGCTTTCTTTGTGCGGTAATCTTGGCCAACTAGTCAAAATCCCCCTCGGGACCACCCTTGCAAACCAACTCCACGCCGGGGTCCTCCTCCTCCTCTCTTGCCAAATCCCGCATCCACTTCCCCAACCCCTGATCAAAGATCATGGTTTCAAATTTCCCTCTGGACAAATCTTCCACTGTTAACGCCCCTTTCCCTGCCTCTGGATCAAACGTCATTTGCACTTGGAACCAAAACATGAATGGCCATCATAAAATAGCCTCCCTGCAATCAACCAATAGAAAAGAAAGTGGTTTACAGACCCTTGAAACCTCAACCTCTTCCTCCTCCACAACCCCATCCACACAACACGCCCCCCCATTAAGCGCGCAAAGCCCCATTGCGCATTTCCGCTGTACCAATCCCATTTTTTCAACCAATCTAGAAGGAAGGAGGTTCACCATAGAACCGCTATCCACCAGCACCCACAGCTTCCTTCCAGAAATTTTCATCAAGAAATAAGCCAGTGGAGTTGAAACTGATTTCATCCCTGCTAGCTCGCGCTCCACCTCATCCCAAGCCAAGTTAACCCGCTGCACCATTGGAGGGATCCTATTGTGCCCGCAATCCTTCAGCGCTTGAACCATCTCATCTACCACAACCGGCAACACCGCCGCCAACTCCTTCAAGGTCAAGGGAATAGTTGTTTCATTCCCCATCACCCTGCACACAATTTCCACCACCTTCTTCTTCCCCACCAGATTCTCCGGCCACCTGTCTGTTTCTGGAAGGCGCGCGACAGGCTTAGGAGCTGCTGGCCTTACCCATTCCTTGGCATCCACATCCATCCTTTCCACCGCCACCAACTCCTCCATTGATAACACCCTCACTTCCGCTTCCACGCGCGGTGGTTGCCATACCCCCGCACCAGTGAAAATCCCCAGCAAAGCTTGAGCGGTTACCGCCAATTCCTGTCCATGCGCGCACACTTGCTCCATGATGGTTGGATTCCCAGGTTTGGAGAAGATCCGCTTGCCCGTTGGGAACATGAATCCCATTCCCACCGGTTGAACCAATCCCGCCTTGAGGTCCTTTGTCATTTTATTGCACCCCAACCACCAATGCCCCTTGTCCCTGAAGTAATTGAATAACTGCAACATGGGCCAATTTGACAACAGAAGTGCTCCCCCAAGGTGAGGAGGCCAATTGCCCAACCCAGACAACATTTGACTCAGAAAGATCCATAGATCCTTCATCAATTCTGTCATTTTGCTAACCTCCGGGCTTGTTGTTGGAGGGTTTTCCTGAGCGCGTTCCGTTTTCAAGGGGCCTGCAACCAGAGCTTGCGTTGGTGCCGCCTGGGTTTGAGAAGCAGACTTCTTTGGCCCCATTGGGAAAAATCTTGCTGTTTCCTCCATCAGTTCATCCAAGTCCAGCTTGCTTTCCACCATGCAAAGAATGACAAGGATTTCCGGAAGGAGTGCAATGCTACCATCCAACAACCTCTTCACCAAGTTGTTGTTGTACAGGTGCCACTGCACCCGCCTGCAGAGTGGGGGACTGAGTCCTCCCAAAACCGCCTTCTTCATTGCGCCCGTTTGTCCTGATATTACCTTGTTCTTTGCCTGGTAGCAATAGATCCAATTGAACATTGCTACATAATCCCCCAATTGCGCCTGCATCAGGACTCCTCCATGTGCGCTTGCGTCCGCCACAGCTTGCTTGAAGTTGCTTTCCCAAAACCAAGGTTTGTGCCTTCCCCACTGCGCAAAGATTTCCGCCTTCAATTTTGGCCAATTGAGTGCCTCATACCCCTCCATCACCTCCAAATCCCAAAGGTTATCTTCATCTGTGATGAAGAGGACAACAAGCCAAGCCTTATCCAAACCAGTCGCACCTTCTGCATTGGCAATTCCTTTGTATTGCGCAAGGAATTGCTCAATGTCCTCCATGTTGAACCAGATGTGAGGATAGTCCCACAGCCTGATGCAAATGGGATTGTGATTGGCACCATCATTGGAAAGAGGGACACCGTATCCCGCCCCTGATGTGGGTTGCTCCCAAGAAACCAGAGGAGGAGGAGGAGGAAGAGGTGTGCGGGTAATGTTAGATGACCCCGCAACAGTCAATGGGTGTTACTGGGACATTGTGCTTGTTAGTTTCAAGAGACAAGGAAAAAAAGATTAATTCCCAGCCAGACCCCCAGATGTGGAATACAGAAGAGTAATTCTCCTTTAATAGTTCCAAGTTTGGAAGTTATTGATCCCTTGCGCCTGTAAACCCTGAGTGCAACTGTTCACCCTTTGACTGAGAGATAGAGAATTTAGAGTAAAGATCCTTCCAAAAACCTATGACCACCAATGATCCTCCACGTAGCCATCCTCCATGATATCCAGGTTGAGGTTGCGGCTTAAGAAGCCTACCCCTCAACCCTAACCTAAGTACAACCAGAAACAAGCAAGAATAATGAAATACAACCCCTAAGCACAGAAACCTAGCCTCAACCCTATCCTTCCCATCCCATAATCCACAACCCATATCCCATGTCCCATATCCCATATCCATCTGTATTACCCGCCTGCCATTATGTCCACCCGGTTTTCCTTCTCATGGAGGGGCCTTGCGCTGCGTCCAACTTGGAGCCCCCTGCGCATTTCCGTATCCGCCTGAGGCGCTATTCCAGATATCCAAGATATATCTGTGCAACCTGGATCTGCGTCTTTCAACGCGCAATCTGCGCACAATCTGTCCAATCCAATCCAATCTGTCCATTCCGCTTCTCCAGATGCTAAGCCCAATTTGACTGCTGCTGAGCCTGCAGGGCAACTTGCTGAAGCAAAGCTACACCCATTGCTGAGCTGGCCGCTACTGCTGAGTGATCAGCGTGCAGCCTATTCCAACTTGTGTCTATAAAAGACTACCACAGCGGGTAGCCAAGTCCGCAACGGGGCCTGCAAGCAAGGAGGGCAGGGGCGGCAGACCAAGCAAGGAGGGGGGGTGGGAAGCCAAGTTGGCAGCGGGGCCAGAAAGCAAGGAGGTGGGGGACAAGGAGGTCAAGTTGGCGGCAGGGCTGGCAAGCAAGGTTGGGGGGGGCCAAGGAGGGCAATTTGGGGGTGGGGTGGGGCCAAGGAGGTCAAGTTGGCAGCAAGGCCCGCAAGCAAGGGTGGGGGGGGGCCAAGGAGGGCAAGTTGGCGGTGGGGCCGGCAAGCAAGGGTGGGGGAGGGCTGAGGAGGTCAAGTCAGTGGGGGGGCCGGCAAGCAAGGGTGGGGGGGGGCCAAGGAGGGCAAGTTGGTGGCGGGGATGGCAGGCAAGGGGGGGGGGCAAGGAGGTTGAGTTGGCGGCGGGGCCAACAAGCAAGGGGGGAGGCAAGGAGGGGGGGGGGGGGTGAGGAGGCCAGAAAGTGAGGTGGGGGGCAAGGAGGCCAACAAGCAAGGGGGGAGAGCGGAGGGGTTGGTGAGTAAGTGGGGGTGAGAGGGAGGGAAAAGCGGAATGAGGAGGAGGGAGGGGGCAGCTTACCTGGGGAATCAACCAAGGGGGTGGGGGGCCCTGAAAGGGGATGGAGGTGGATGAATCAACCTATTAGAATTGGATGATGAGGAGGATGAGGAGGAGGGGGGGTGGAAGCTTACCAGGGGAGCCAACCAAAGGAGGAGGGGAGGTGGTTGGTGAGGAGGAGGAAGGAGTGTACTGACCGGTGGTTTGGTGGGGTGAGGTGGGTGGTTTGTCTGGTGGTTTGGTGGGGCAAGGTGGGAGTTTTGGAAGTTTTGAGTCTGTTTTGTTTAATTCCACCCCAACAAATGAGAAAAAAATATCAACTCAGCCTAGGAATATTCAGTGAAAAACCAAAACCATTTGTCTAAGTCCACCCCACCAAATGAAAAAAAACGAGTGATTCAGCCAATGAATCTTGGGTGAACAACCAAAACCAAAAAGAATTGGTGAAAGGATTTTTAACCTAATTCATAATCAAAAATTACTCACCAAAGAAAGAAAGGGTAAGAGGAAGAATCCAATCTCTCATAAAAGAAGATGAGGGACAAGATGAGACAGGGATGACTTGAGGCGGATCTGGAATATCATCTTCAAATATTTTGTCCTATTCATCTTTGATGTTGGCCAAAAGGTTTTGAAGGATGACACAAGTGATAATCCAGTTGATGAGGAACTTCATGTCTTTGGGTTTTTGAAGCTGGTTTTTCATTTCCCTTAAGCTGGCCCATCTTACTTTCAGGACTCCTATGGCATGCTCAATCCAAACTTGTGATTGGGCAAGATGATAGTTGAAATTGGTTTTTCCTTGATTGTTGGACAAAACATTCTGGTATTCTGGAACCACATATTTCCCACTAGAATAAGATGAATTTGCCAGAAGGTATTGATTGTGGTCAAATTAGTTCTCTGGTTGTTGGGCAATCTGCATCTGATCGAACATGTATGAATCATGACAAGAACCTGGAAGGCCAGCATGGAGGAATATGAACTTCTTTTTGTTATTGCAAACAAGTTTTAGTTTCACAGAGTATCTAAAAAAACAGACAAAACATATTTGGTCAGTGTGTGATCAACGGTGTTATCAAAGCAATTGAAAAAGATATGAATCAATTGCCTTTTTTCCCATTAAAATAGTGGTTGCCATCTAGCTTGGGTTTTTGACTCAAGGGAATGGTGTTTCCATCAAAAAAACCAATGCAACCAGGAAATCCTTTGGTTTCCATTACTTGAGATATCTCCTTGCATTCTTCTTTTGTTGGCCAAGAAAGGACTGAGCAATGGAAAGATAGGATATAAACCATGACTCTTTTTGTGTATGGGTCAATGGTTCCATATCCAACTGAGAATAGATTTTCTAATTGATGAATTGCTGCTCCATTTCCATTTGATCCCAATCTACAAAGAGCAAAAGCCAGTTGGATAGCTGTATTGCATTGAGGATTCCAAGAATTTTTCTGGAAGATGTGGTGGTCTTCAATAATCTCCAAAATTTTTATGAATGAAGGAAATAGATTTTGGAAAAGTTGCTGGAAGCTTAAGTTGGGGAGTAGATGAAGCTTTTGCCTTTAATACATAAGGTTGTGGAGAGTTTTTCTTCTTGGAACCATGTAATGCTTTTGTAATAGAGCATTAAAAGCCAACCAAGTTGATTCCAAATTGGAGTCTGAATTGGAGTCTGAATGGCAGTCAAATACTAACAAAATTTCAGTCAGCTTTTTTGCATTTTCAACTTGATGCCAAGAATTTTGATGGGACATGTTGAGAAAGATGGTGATTTGATTTGTGGTGATTGAAGATGGAGATTTGAAGCAATAGAGATGTGAAGCAATAGAGATGTGAAGCAATAGATATGTGAAGCAATGTAGATGAGATGTGTTTGATGTGATGGAAATGGGACCGGTATGGATTTGCTGATGTGGATGGGTTTTTTAGATGTGATGGATGGTGGATGGATGATGATGCATAAATGGCGGGTTCAATGGTGGTTTTGACCTTTGAAATCTGTAATTTTCATGAAACCCACCATTTTGAAATAAACCAGTTAGGGGGTATGTGTATTTCAGAAACCCACCATTAAAAATGGCGGGTTTGGTCAAAAGAAATGGCGTCTTTCTAATGGCAGGTTTGCTAACTCTGATACGCCGTATTGAGAAAATTTAATCCAAAGTGGGTGAGAACCTTGGCCCATAAAAAGCCTGAAAATGTATTGAAAATTTTCTCAAATAAAAACACCAAGTTTAATTTATTAGTGGGAGATCTTTGGAAAAATTTATTCCAACTACCACAAGCTCACTTTAAATATAAATAATGTAATAAAATTTAAAATAAAAAAAATGTAATTCAAAGAAATACTCAATAAGTAATGAAAATCTTTTGTTATAAAGAATAGAATATTAGTCCCTCATGAAACTCAAATCAAGGTAGAAATATTCAAAAAAAGGAACAAATATATTCTTTCTTGTAATAATCAAAATTAGCAAACCTGAAAGTTGATCACAAAAAACTTCTTTTGGAAGTTCATGAAAAATGAAAAAACTATCTTCACTCTTTTTCATGATTGCAACAGGGAAAATTTTTCAAATCACTCAAACTATGACATTCTTCAGCCACTTGGAATCATGCCCCTTCCCTCTAACTCATTTTCTATAAATTTGATTTATCAAATACCATATTTCTGATGTATATGATTCTATCCTAGTGATAGTGGATTAATTTAAAAATATTTATTTTTTCTTCAAATAAAAAAACTCTGCAACTTTGAAAGATCTAACTAATTTATTTTTAAATAATGCTCAAAATTTATCAACAGCCTATACCCCAGACATGATTGGGGAATAAAAATATGAACCAAATTCTCAAACAGTCACCTTGAATATAATGCAACTATAAACAAGAAAACTGGCAGAAATTGATTTCACTAGCCAAAATTTCAGGCAAAAATTCAATTTAATCCTCAAAAAAACAGTTCCACTTTGAAAATATTTATAAAATTAATCAAAATTTGAACTCTATTCAAGTAGCTCCTTTGAAAGTTTCTCAAGACTATATTTCTCTCATTCAATAGGTTCAAGAGAAAATTCAAACCAAAATTCAAGCTCTTAATTTTTATTATAAAGAAAAAACTGAAAAGTTTGGCTTGGGAAACTGAATTCAAAGTATTATATTTTCCATGGCTTTAGTGGGATTTTTATGCCTTGAAAGTGGCCAATGTTGAAAAACTAGAAACACCAAAAAACTCCCCAAGAATAAAATATACCCATCCAATATCAAAACAGTTTTTTTGGAAAAATTCCTCAGGATTATACTTCCCTTTGCAATGTAAATCTATCAATCCAGTCTTTCATGTATATCTTCCATAGAATACCTGTGGTCTATAATCAGGAAAAACTCATTCTGTTCCAGAACCTTCTAAAATTGAAGATAGTCTTGAGAAGTAATTTGTGTCATGTAATCCAGTTTATGCAAAGGAAGATTACAGTACCTGGTAAAATGAACTGGATAAAATTCTGATGAGGATTACACCTCTTGTAAACTGGCTAACCATATGCAAAATTACCTGAATTGCTTTGAGATTTTTATTTTAGGTAAACTCTTAAAATTGTTAAATCTTGAAAGAAAATTTCCTTCATAATTTTATTACTCTTATTTCTTTCCTGACCTATTTCTTTTTTTTAAAAAAAATTAAACAAATTGAAAAATTTACAACAAAATCCAAAAAATATGATATACATATGTATAGGTTTGTTAAAGCAGATTTTATTCAATTTTCTAATTCTTCTAACTTGCAATAAAATTATTTTATTCTTTCTTTTAACTTTTACATATCCTCCCTATCACTGAGGAAGGAAAAACTCATCAAAAAAATATTTAAATGGTTCAAATTATTTTCCCCAAACACCCCTTCAAGAATTTCAGTTAAAGCTCTCTTTTTTTTTCTATCCACCCATGATTCCTCATCTATTCTTTATGGGCTCTATTTCTATCAATTTTTCTCAGATATACCTCTCCAAAATTGCCACTCAAGATTCTTGAATCTGCTTCCACAATTTGCTTGATTTTCATTTTCTGAAATCCAGCCTGGGTCAGTGGATTCACAACCATTTCAATATTGAAAAATTGCACTCCTTCCCCAGAAATAAGTCCCATTTTTGGTTTTCTTTGTGGGATTGGGACCAATATAGGGAGAAGGTTGAGGTGAATTTTCCATTGAATACCTTGGAACCTTGGCACTTCTATTTTTTATTTAATTGGGTTTTATTTTTATTTTTCTACATGAATATAAATTTGATATCTCATTAACAGTTCTCTCTTAATTAAATTTAATATCCAGAGCTTGTGGAAGTTCATAATTAAACCTTTGTATTTTGGAAAAAAATTAAGCTTCACGGGTCAAAGCCTCTAGCCTTGAATCTGAATTGGTTTTTGACTCTGAAAGCAGGGGACAATATTCAAGCAACCCTGACTCAGGATTTACAATTCAAAGATTAGCTAGAGAGGTGAGAGAATAAATGCTATCTAAAATGCATGGTTAATCATGAAGTTTTAAAGCTTCAAAGAGTTAAAGTGCCAAAGTGTCAATTTTTCAAAGTCTCAAAGTGTCATATTTTGAAACAGGTGAAATAAACTGTTTGATAAATGAAGTAAAATTTCCACAATAATATAGCCATTTGGCAGAATATTTGAGTGTATTGATGAATCAAAAGATGATATAATAAGGCAAAAATAAGTATAAGATTTCACCAAGTATCAGATTTTTATAAAATGTTATTTAGATGCAACAATAAAATAGCAAATAAAAACCAAGAATTCAACAGGGTTTTCTTCTAATTCAACTGAAGCGTTTTAAAATAAGGATTGGGGTGAGAATGAGTGGTTGGTCTAGGGGAATAAGTAAGTTTAATATAAAAATGGACTCTGAAATCCAAGAAATAATTGGAACAACATCACTCTACTCAAAGTAGCTTGAGGGAAGATAAATTGAAGGAATATGAACCAAGAATAATTATTGATGAGGTAAGTAGGAATTTTCTGTGATGAATTTTTTTTTGTGTTACAAATATGAATTATTCAAATGATTTTCTAAGTAAAATATGAAATGGAGGAGAAAATAGAGGTCAATATTCAAGGATAAAAAGAAGTTAGGGAACAGAAGGAAGGCTAATGGGGTATTACAGTTCCAAGTGTACATTGGGCAGAAAAAATTATTGGGACTTATTGAAAAAAATAAGCCCTTGTACTTCCAAGTACTTGTTTAAATCAAAATCTGACACTAAGAAAAAAGTGTGAGATTTCTTCAATTTTTATTTTTGGACTATTCAGAATCTTAAATTTAATTAAAACATAATTAAAAAGTTTGTCTCAAAATTAATCAAAAATTCATGACAAAAGAATCAAACACCATGAAGAAACAATGATCACCTGATTAAAAATGACATACCAGGGCACAAAGGGCCCCTTTGTCCTCAGGAATGTCACTTGTAATCAAGAGATCATTTTTTTTCATGGTGAAACATTGAAGATAATTGAAACACATGCCAGATCCAAAACAGAATTTCAAAATTTTGGTCCCATAAATCCTCTTTCTAATTGATTTTATCTTGAAAGAAAATGAGAAGGAAAATATGAGATAAAAAAAGGAAATTGTTTTTTTCTACAAGTTAATAAGGCTAAAATTGATAACTGTTATTTTTTTTAGGGCTGGGTCCAATTACAAGCAGAAAGATAATCTAGTGATGTTGGAATTCATGAGAGCTTCTCAGACAGGCTCTTTGAGTCAAAAATATTTATATAAACTAAATAAATTCTCTTTGGGAGATTGTTTGTGTCTTTGAATAATTTGAAGATGAATCATTCATTTCTTTATTTAATAACAAGCACCTTTGAATGGCTCCAAATTTTTTTTAAAGAAATATCTTTTAAATATTTGTTACCTTGAATGCCTGGATTTGTGAGAAAAAATGATAATTATGAAAATTTGATTTTTTAAAAAATAAATCATGAAAAATAAATATTGAAATAAGTGGGTCAAATTTCACATGAATTAATTAATTTCTTTTTTTGATTTATCATTGAAAATTGGAATTTACTTGAGAAAAAAAGATAGTGTGGCTGTTTAGAATCATAAAATGGAGAGGTGGATTCATTTTGGAGCTTTAAAAACAAACTTTCACAATTCCTGGGATTAATATACATTGCTTAAAGTACCCAGATGTGCCCACTTAGAAAAACATTTCCAACAATTTTTCATACCCACTGTACTACAATCCCAAGGAGATAACCCAGTGAGGGAATCACATATGTAACAGTAATTTTAGAGAAGAAGAAAGTGGAAACTCCAAGTTATTTCTGCTAAATTTGGAAATTTTCTTGGTCCAGGAGCTTTCTGAATTTAAAAGTTACATATGAAGGATGTAAAATAATCATGTGAGTCATGAAACCATGTAAAAAAGTGAAAGATAGTATAAGACATAGCATTTAGAGATTTACATTGATTTTTTGAAAAGGAAAAACCAATAGCAAAATATGAGATGGAGACAGTTATCTAGATTTTAGAGGATTTTCAAGCCTGAAAAATTCATCTCAATATTGAATATCAAAGATCCTGAGGTACAGACTGAGTATTTTCCAAAAAATTCCTTTTAAAACCAAAAATGTGACAACCAAAAATCAATGTAAGAAATTAGTGCATTCCAATTAAAAATTTCAATTTGCCAACAATATATTCACAACCTCAGGGTTTCAAATGGCAAATCATGGCCCAGCAAGTAGTGAGCCAGGTTGCTAGCAACTTGTGCGTCCCCCAGGGGGTTGCAAACCCCCATTCCCAACCCAAATTGGGTTGAGATTGAGGAGTTGCAATCCAATTTTGGGTTGTAATCAAGGGTTTGCAAACCCCTGGGGGATGCGCAAGTTGCAGGCGGGGGTTGCGCGTGTTTTCCTGGCCCATTTGGGCTACTCCCCCCCCCCCCAAATGGGTCATTTGAGGGGGGATTTGGGGTACCTAGGCACCCCTGGACCACATTTGAGTGCTGTCAACCCAAATTTGGGGGTCTGGCATACTATGTGGGACTATTATTGGACAAAAATAAGAAAATTTGAAACTTGGAATCAAACACTCATGTACACAGAAACCACTTGCCCATTGCATTGATTTATTTTTCTCAAAAATAATTTTTCTCAACCCAAAAGTGAGAAAACTTTTGAAGTTGTTGGATTGAAAATTGTACGGAATACTAAACTGCCATTGAATTATTTTTGTTTATGGGAACAGTGACAAGCCCAAGCTCTCCCAGATTAAACAAGGCTATGTTAAAGGACTTAATTAAAATGGTACTTAACAAAGTTTTGGTGGAATCTAGGGATTTGGGTAGGTATTTGGAAAAGAAAAAATTGGAAGCCCCAATTGCATCCTCATCTAGATTTACAATTGAGGAACAGGATGTTTCTTCAAAACTGGAACAAGCTGTTGCATCACAATTTGAATTGACTAAAGGTGGTGGGTTAACATTTCATATGTCATTTGACTGAGAAGTATTTGTCTTGACAAATACTAATGTCAATAAGTGGTGCAAGACCTGCTTGACCCTCCTCCTGTGAGAGCCTTTGCTACTGAGAAAGACACAAATATTTATTGTCAGAAATGGGCAGAAATGCATGGCTATGCATTGAAAACTTTCAAGTCAAAGAGAGACAAATATGTTGATTTAGCTTGTGACAGATTTGGGGTATATGAAGGGCCATGTCTCACCAAACGTCAAAGGCAATCTCACACTAGGAAGGTTGGGTGTCAATTCATGATCCATGAAAGTAGGAAAGTAGCAGATCCAATATGGAATCTCTCCATTAGAAATGGCCTACACAATCATCAACCATCAAAGAGTCCTTCAGTGAATCCTCAACTGAGGAGAATATCAGGTCAAGCATCAGATTTACTAAGGGAAGGAACAAAAGATGGGCTTAATACGGTGCAAATTAAAATAAAATTGAGCAAGATTGATGGTGGAGAATACATTGACAATAGAACAATCTATCACACTAAGCAAAAGTTGAAGCTTGCTGAACTGGATGGGAAAGGTGTTATGGGCACTCTATTGGAAACACTCCAGGAATACCAGTGGATTTCTAGGTCCAAATTTGGTGTAGAGGGTCACTTAGAGGCCCTATTATTTGCTCATCCCAAGTCTATAAAACTTTGCAAAAAATTCCATCATATTGCATTGTTGGATTGTACTTATAAAACAAATAGGTAAAACATCCCTCTATTGCATTTTGTAGGAATGACTGCAAACAAAAAGAATTTTAAAAAGAATTTTGTTTTTATAACAAAAGAAATGTATGAGTTTTGACGTTGGGCCTTGAATGCATCAAAGAAGTTGGCTTATGATCCTGAGAGGCTTCCAAAAGTCTTTGTGATGGACTGTGGAAAGCTCCTATTTGTGCTATTAAATGCAGTTTCCATGAGTCATACAGACAGTTGTGCTCCTGGCACTTTTCTAACAAACTTCCAAGCAAACTTTAAAGTGTGCTTCAGTAATGAAAAGGAAGGATAGCAAAACTTTATGTCTCTTTGGGGCAAGTATGGGGCCTCTAAAACCAAGGGGGAGGAAGAAGCAAACAATTCAGAAATCAAAGTATGCCAACTTATTGCTTCTTCTATTGATCTCTGTTGGGAGTGCTTAATTTGAAGCTTTTATACAGTGTTTCTTGAAATACTGCAAGGATGTACTTGAGTATATGGAAAAGAATATTTTCCCTATCAAAGGAACATTTGTAACAGCTTGGACTTGTGTCTACCCAGACTTTTGAAATAAAACAAAATCTTGGGTAGAAGGGTCCCGTTCTACTTTCAAAGAATTACTTGTGGGATCTTTGGGGAACATTTTGGATGTTTGGAAACTGTAAAAGATAAAGAGATCATGAGCTCAAATGAGATGAAAGGCTTAATGAATGAGTGAAATTGGATTGTAACGTCAAGAGTAATGAACCTGAGATGAGGAAAAAAAGGGAACTCCAGTTGATGTAGTTGTCTGAACAGATGATTAAATTCCACTTGAAATTACAGTTGTTCATATAGACTAAATACAAAACAGGCTGAAAAGTAATTGGGTGAAAAATGAATAAAGTAAATTAGCATAAGCAATTTAAGTGACATGATAAGTGGAATGCTATGACAAAAGAGTCTGATATCCATGACTAAACAGTCTGGTAATCACAATACCAAAACACAGCCTAGTTATATTTTCCCGGTTAGTTTAATACTTTAAGATTAACAATAATTAAAATCAAATCAATGTAATTAATTACCATTTGAACTCCAGTGAAATTCAAAAATATGAATACTCCAATTCTAAAACACCTTCTTGAATTTCATTGGAGGAATTTACTGTCTGAAAAGAATCTAAAACTTATTCTTCAATTAATAAAATTTTCTACTAACTGTTGTAATAATTCTACATACAGTTTAGTGACTGATTAATGAGATGAGCTGATTAACTTTTAAACTTCCTGGGGAATATTTGAATTTAACTGCTATATTCAAAGTATGATTTCTAATATTTTCTGGAAAATTGTTTAGTTCAAAATTGAATGACTTTTCAGATGCTTTGAATTTGTTCAAGGCTGGGTTTGGTTGTTTAGAATAGACATAATTTGAGTTGGTTCATTTTGGAGTTGATTAATGTAGTTATTCCAATAAATTAATGGATTATTGATGATTAAGGAGGTGCCTGTGTTGTATTTTACCTTGATGAACATTGATTGATATCTCAGTTGAATAACTCTTTGGTTGCCTAGAGTTGATCCAATTTTTTGTCAAAAGAGTCTGAGGTTTTTGTCTTGATTGATTAAATGAGAACTAAGTGGCAATGATTAGTGTGGATGATGAATAATAGGATTGGGTAAGATGAGCTTGAGAAGACTTCATTGGAGTACAGAATGAGTGTTATCAATTTTGATGGGCTGAGAGTCTTGCCAATTGACCAAGTTGGTTGAGTCCTTGGTGTGGTGCTCCAAAACCTAAGCTATAGCAATCAGACTCACTTTTCTAGTATGAGGACAGCTCAAATCATCAAAACTACCTCAGAAATTGATTCTACATCAAAACTAACCCCTAGTCACCCAGCCAAAGTACCCCTCTATCTCTCATGGTTTAGAAGATACAGCCCAAATCAACCCTGGCCTACCCATACCCCTACCCATGTCACAGACCAGTGGGATTTCATGGAATATACCCTGGAAGCCTTCAAGTACATACCACATAAAGCGCAACCATACATAATTAATATATGCAAGACCCTGCATGCAGCACCAAACATACCTGCAGCAGCATACATAACTAATATATGCAAGACCCTGCATGCAACACCAATAAAACCTGCAGCAGCATACATAACTAATATATGCAAGACCCTGCATGCAGCACCAAACAAACCTGCAGTAGTATACAAAATAAATATATGCAAGGCACTGCATGCAGCACCAAACAAACCTGAACCAGTATACATAATCAATATATGCAAGACCCTGCATGCAGCACCAAACAAACCTGCAGCAGTATATAGAAGGAATATATGCAAGGCGCTGCATGCAGCACCAAACAAACAGCTGTATACAGATGAAATATGTGCAAGACACTGCATGAAGGACAAAACAAATGACCAACCACCACTATACAGAAGTAATCTATGCAGGATGCACCTGTATCAATGCAGAACAGCAATGCATTCAAGGGTGTACATGCATGTAGATCCTGCACAGCCTCCTGCTTTGACAAGCCAAAATGCCTCATGAACTGTATTCACTATACAAGGGAGACCCTCAGGGGCAGCCCTGAGGGCAGGATTTTCTATAAATAGAGGGCCTCTCTCCCCCATCCAGGCACCAGGGGATGCCCCCATCCTCCCCTCCAGGGATCACCATGCCTCCTAGGCACCCTTAACCCATACTTTGACCATCCTCAACCATTATCCCAAAACCCATACTGTGAACATCTCCAATCCCATATCCCATACCAACAACATCACCTTCATCATCATCATCATCATCATCATCATCATCATCATCATCATCATCATCATCATCATCATCATCATCATCATCATCATCATCATCATCATCATCATCATCATCATCATCATCATCATCATCATCATCATCATCATCATCATCATCATCATCATCATCATCATCATCATCATCATCATCATCATCATCATCATCATCATCATCATCATCATCATCATCATCATCATCATCATCATCATCATCAATCATCAACATCAACCATCAACCACCACCATTCCCCTTGACCATCCACCATCATCGGCGCACAAGTTTGACCATGACCCAATTCAATAATCCATACTTTTGACCATCCACCACCGCCATTATTTACCCAATACCCCATACCTTTGAAAATCACCACCATGTCCCCATAACTTGAACATCATCATAATCAACCACCACCAACTCTCATCATCACCATCCATCATCATCACCTACCTTGACCATCATCCATCACCATAATGACCACCCATCATGATCATCCATCATCATCACCATCAATCATCATCATCATCCATCATAATCATCACCAAACTTGACAATCATCAATCATCATCATCACCATCCATCATCATCACTATCCATCATCATCACCTTCCCTGACCATCATGAAGCATCATCATCACCATCCATCATCATCATCACCTACCTTGACCATCATCATCATCATCACCATCAATATTCATCAACCATCATCATCATTTAACAACTATAGGCTCAACCATTTTACTTTATCAAACATCACATGTATCATCAAAGGAGTATAAATCAGTAACCAATAAAAAATAAAAAATAAAAATACGAAAAGGATAATACTAGATAAAAGATTTTTCCCTTAATCAGCCTCTATCCTCTGAGTCACCTATCTTTTCCACCACTTTTTTCCTTATCAAGTCTGAACATATTGATCCTATTTCTGATAGAGACTACTATATTAGCAGCTCTATTTGAAAATCAGCCACCATTCTCTTTTATTTTATTTTTGTGAGACTACTATAGTACTTAGAGAGGCAGGAAATTTAAAACCACCCTTAATATTCCTCTATCTTATCAGTAGTTGTAGTGATAAATTCCCCCTCAAATGACTTCCAGCAAGCTATTTTCTAAACTTTAACCAAATCCCAAAGGAGTCTCCACATCTGGTGTCCCAAAAGTGGCTGATAACCTTCATTCTGGATCAATAACCTCAGGCTTATCAATCAGGAAGAAGTTACTAGGAACCATTCAAGACCAAGGATTTGAAGCACATGTTAAGAAAAGGATCAAGAATCTAGTCGGTAAAATAAAGGAAAACCTCTTATTGGGTCAAGAAAACACGGCCCCAGAAGAACTAACCTCAGCAGATATCACCATGGACAGATACAAGTAGCAAGAAAAAAGATTCATGGAACAGTCCAAGGAGCTCCAGGAAACTAGGAATCAAATGAAATCAATTCAAGAATCACTTGATAATCTTTCCCAAATGTTCAAAGCCTTCATGGAAAACACCCAGGAAAGGAACATGCAGGAATACCAGAAACCCCATTTTCCCAATCAGTCATGTCCACCTCTACCCCTAGGACTGGTGTCAGACAAGGCCCAGTCAGAATATTATCAGAATCAGACCCACCAGAGGATAGTCCAGAGGTCACCACCTTCCCATGTCATATTGAAGAAGAAAGAAAACATCAGAATTCTCAGTTCATGTCTATGGATCCTCACCAAAGAAACCCTACTATGGACCTCCCCTCTCCAAAAACCTCTAGGATCAAGGATGTCCAGAATGGATTAATTTTAGATACCTCCAAAGCCCAGCTTGATTTCAATGGAACTGAAGTGGAACTCTTCATCAAAAGGATTTAAAAATTGGCAGAACTACATTGTGCTGGAAGGAAGGACTTGGCCTTGCAGTTACCTTTCATCATCAAAGATATAAAACTCAGGGAGTCTGTGGAAAACATGAAGGGGAATGAAACCAGAGACTGGGAGCTCCTCAAGAAGTAAATGAAGAGGAAGTGAGGAAGGGCCACGCCCCATAGAAGATTCAATGAACAATCCATACAAAACCTACTCAAACACAACCAAGAAAAGGGAGGAATCAGCACCAAAGAATAATACAGAAAGTTTATGGTTAACTATGAAGAAATGGTTGTCTAATTCATTAAGATGGGGTATGATAATACCAACTGGGAAAAGGGTGACATACTTTGGAAGGCCTTATTGGTGGAACTCAAGATGGAAGTCACTAGAGGACTGGTTCAAGCCAGGCAAATCAGGAAGTCCCTTGATGGATTCTATTTGGCTCCTGAATTGGAAATATTGAAGGAACATATGGAAGCAGCCCTGGACCTGTGGGATATTTCTGAAGTAAATGAACCAACCCAAGAAAAGAAGGAAGTTAAGAAAGAGGTGAAATTTCAGAAAACTTTAGAAAAAAAGGAATAAATCAAATAACTAAAGGACCAATTCAACAAACTCACCACCTCTCTCAACAACCAAAAACCAGACCCACCACATTTTGACAGGGTAATAGGGAAACCACCCTATAGGACACCAGGAGTCCCCACCCTTTCTCCAAGATGGCCTCCAAAATGTTATTATTGCAGAGATTAAACTCACACTTCCTATACTTGTACAGACCTTAGTGAGGAAATAAAATATAAGACATTTATAAAGCTAGTTCCAAAATAATACTACCCAAGGCAACAACCTATCCCAAATAAAACACCTGAAACATTGAAGGAATTGGTCAACAAGTTTCATACCTCAAATCAACCAAAAGAAGAAAACACTAACCAACCAAACCCAGAGGAGAAGACATTTCCATTGACTTCAGTCCTTCAAGTTGGAGAATGGGGATCCTTGCAGCCACCAGAAGTAAACATTCTAGAACACTTACAGAAGATCCACTTTGGTATGAGTAGATCACCTAGACTTAATCCCTCTTGAAACAATCATACAGGACCAGAAGATGAGGCAAATGGATCAAAGAAAAAGAAGGAAGGCAAGACCCCAAGAAAGAGGAAACCAAGCTACCCTGTAGCCTGGATAGAGGATTACCACAAAGATTCAACTTCAGAGGAAGGGGATATCAAGCCCATCCAAGAAAATTCCACCAGAAGGGCGAGGGACAGCAATGTAAATGTGGGACCTGAAGGTGAGAGAGCCTCAAGAGACCTGGAAATATCAAACAGTATTGATGAGTTCAAAATTGAGACAAATTTGAAGAAGAAGATACTCAAGCAAAAGTTTAAACTCACCATGGAGGAACTCTTGGCCATCTCACCAAAAATTCTCCAACAACTTCAGAGTACTAACACTGAGGAGGGGACTACAGAAAAATTACCTGTACCAGAAAGCAGGAAGGTCAAAGATTGTCAACAACATTTGGACCCAGAAGATGAAGATGAATGGTCTGGACTCAGGGAAAATCTTACCTATGCCTGTCCTCTTGGATTCATAGACATCTGGATCAAGAATAGAAACTTCAGAGCCTTGGTGGATATTGGAGCTGAACTCAATGTTATACCTGAAGACCTGGCCAACCAAGTAGGGTTGGTAACCAAGTAAATGCTGAAAAATATCACTGTAATTGGAGGACATTCAACACCTCTGATTGGGCTAGTAGAAAGGATTCCATTTTAAATTAACGCGGGATAACAAAGATTTGCCAACTTCTTTGTAGCAAGAGGGAGTGTTTGCAATCTCCTTGGGAGACCATTCTTCGCTGACTACAAGGTCAGATTGGAGTTTTCTCAAAAGAGGGGGGAAATCCTCAGTTATGAAATACCTGGAGGGGAGAGGTTATGTATACCAATTTGCAAAACAGGTCAAGCAGGGTGGGAAATGGAGCCACCAAGAAAATTGAAAAGGTCTGGAATGACCCTTGGGAAGGTTCAATGAGAAGACCTGATTGGAGCAGATGAAGAAAAGGAAGAAGGAGAAATCAGTGAATAATGCAAGGAACATGAAGGTGAAGACAAGATGGAATTGGACCAGTCACCAACTCAGTTTCAAGGAATGGAATGGGGAAGGATTCTGTAACAAACAGAAGAACTGGATGATACCACAGAAATCCCTTTGGGGGAATGAACAGCACATGACCAACCAGGGAACTTGTTCCAAAAACTTTACTCAGAATGGTTCACTCAAGAAGAAAAAACAGAAAACAAAACAGTGATGGACAACTTACCTGGCTGGGTACTTACCAACTTAGAGTTCATTGAAATACTTACAGGAATTTGCTCCCTGGGTTTTCTCAATAATGGTGATTGCAACTCAGAATATGGATATATCACACCAAAGTTAAGGATGGGCTTGTATTACCAAAAGCCCTGGGCAGAGTATTGGACTGAAGGACTCATGCTTTGGAGGGAAGAAATTATCCAACAATACTGGGAGCACTTCAGGGAGATACCTCACCACCTCCTAGAAAAATATAAACAGCAAGTATTTTAATGTCCAGCATGACATTAAACTTCAAATCTTTCTCTCTTATCTGTGCTCCTAAAATAAGAAAAAAACATCAAAAAACATCATTCAGAATTGATCTTTCTCCAAAATAAATAGAAAAAAAACATAATAGTAATTATTCCAAATCCATAAAAAATTATCATTAAGTCCAAAAAAAATTATGGTCCAAAAAAAGGGGTATTCATTTCAAAAAAAAATATTAAGAAGGAACATATTTTCTAATAGAATACAACATAAACCTAAAACATAAATCATAAATTGATCCAAAAAAAAAAATCAGTTTGAATTCTTTCCTCAGGACATAAACAAAAATATAATAAAACAAAGAGAGACTCACAATATATTTATTCCATCTTCAAAAAAAGTAACAAAAAAAATAACATTGCTAGCGCAGAAGTAGGCGATTGGCGTTTTCCAATGAGCCAAGGGAAAGGGTGGGCATTCCACTACAAATTTTTTTAATAAATAAAAAAAGGAGAAGCCCTCATTCACTAAAAGAGGGAGTATTGGGGGCTCCTGGATTTGGGTTGACAAAGAAAGCACAGAACAAAGGTATGTGTTAGTTTGGCTTGGGCTAGTAAAAAAAAAGTATATAATAAAATAAAATGAAAGAATGGGAGATGGCAAGGCTGGGCAAAAGATTTTGGGAATGGTGTTATGGATCCTCCAGGAAGGAGACTGTAGATTGAAGCGTTTGCAGCAATGAACAACCAGGATTTCTTCCAGTTTTGAAAGCTGGGAACTGTGGCAAAGTGACAAGTCCAAGCTTTCATACCCCCTGTTGGAGGGGGGCTTGCTAACAGCTTGAAGATGTGGATTGAGATTTGAAAGATTAACAGCAGATTCTGAACCTTTGTCTGAGCCAGAATTATCATTGATGGCTTCCCTGTTGATGTTGGAAAAATTTCTTTGAACTTGGCTGTTGGCAGCCTGCTGCCAGTTGACAGGATGTGGACAAGGACAAGGCAGAGGTGAGTCCATTTCCTATGCTTGGAGCCTGATAATTGAGGACCCAGAATCACAATTGAGGCTTTGGACTCCACGTTGCTATCCCAATTATATTTGAGGACTGAGGAAGACATGGGGGTGGTTACAGAAGGTTCCTATCCAAGAACAAGAAGGAAGGGTTCAGAACCACACTTGGGAGTGAACCTCTGATTAAGAAAGAGGGGGAAAGTACAACCAAGCCAAGGAACTTGGGGCGGATAAGGAAGGGAAGAACTGGGGAAAGAGGCCCCCTTAAATAGACAAAAATTGGCCCTTCTGGCAAGTAAGGGAAACCAGAGACAAATCAAGAGAAGGAAACCAAAGGCCAAGTCCAAGAGCAATAAAAGCCTGAAAGCTGGCTTGGAATAAAAGAAATACAGGTATAAGTGGCCAATTAAAATATGCAGGTGGTAACTTCCCTGGGTAAAGGCATGCCTTTTTGAAGCAAGGGGGAAAACAGAAGCAACAAAAAAAAGAGGGAGGCATGACATATCAACATGCAGGGTTGCTAATTTATGCAGAAAGAATACAAGATAATGATCCAAATCTCACTTGTATTTTGGCAGGTCCAAGAGGAAAGGAGGAGCAGAGCCAGAAAAAATTTTCCAGTTATGTGATGTGAAAAGCCAAACAGAAAAGACAGAAAGACAAAAAGAGGGAGGTGTAACAAGCTTGAAATTCAGGATTGTCAGCGCATGCAAAGAGAAGACAAGATAAGGATTGTCAATATATGCAGGGCGTATGATGAGATTAATCAACATGAAGGATTTCTAATATATGCAGAAAGAAGAAGAGATAAGGATCCAAATATCACCTATATTTTGGCTGGTCAGTCAGCCCATGGTCTGAGTGGAAAGGAGGAGCAGAGTCAGAAGGAGCTTTCCAGTTATGTGATATGACAAGCCAAATAGAAAAGACAGAAAGAAAAAAAAGAGGGAGGTGTCACAAGCTCAACATACAGGATCATCAGCACATGCAAAGAGAAGACAAGATAAGGATTTTCAATATATGCAGGAAGTATGATGAGATTAATAAGCAAGAAAGATTGCCAATCTATGCAGGAATGAGGGGGCAAGAATAGGAAAAAATGAATTTTAAATCAATGGCTTATGTGCAAGTTTGGCCGTTGGATAATCCATGGTCCGGGGCGGAGAAACAAGATCAATTGACCCAGTGTAAGGTTGGGGAAGACAATCCAAAAATAGGGTATAGACAATGCCATTTCAATTGTAGGACCCAGAGCAACATGAATACAGGTATGGCAACAATTGTAAACCCAACCTGGATTGATACAGACAAAAGGTGGGGGCTAGAGCATATCAGGAACCAACCCTTGCTTGTTGACTAAAGAGTGTACCTACCCTCAAAACAATTGGCTAGTGACTAAATGATCATCCACAAAGAGCACCACACTCCCTTGGAACCAAATGACAGCAGGGAAGCTGGAAAGATACAGGCTTCTTGTAAGAAAATGGAAGGAGCAACCAATTAAAAAAAAAGCTAACAAACTGATCAACCAAAAGGAATACATATATATAGAAATGATAAGGAAGAGAAGAATAGTGAAGGTAGAAGGGGACATACCAATAGGAGGCAACCTGTGAACCAATAAGTTGGGTGGCATGTGTGCAGCTGAGTAGCACATCCCAAGGGCAGAGGTGAGGGTCTTAGTCCTTGAAGGCAAGCGGTTGTGGCTACAACCGTGGGTCTTCTTTTCTTTTTTTGCGCGCCTTGCCTTGCACTATCAACCAGCCACCTTCAAATTGGGAAGCCAGGCTAAGCAGAACCCAAGGGTCCCTGCATGACCAAAAACTGCAGAAAACCCACTCTACCGCACTACAAACCATCACCAAGCACAACTTTATCCCCCCCCCCCAAAGAAAAAAAAAAGAGAGAGAGAAGAAAGAAGGAGCAAGCTTTTGAAAAGGGGGAGTCTGATGTCTATAGGCAGAAATTCTGCAGACAGAATTAATTTGATGGGGGATGTGGTGCTTCAAAACCTAACCTATAGCCATCAGACTCACTTTTCTAGTATGAGGACAGCCCCAATCATCAAAAAGACCTCAAAAGTGGATTCTACACCAAAATAACCCCTAGTCACCCAGCCAAAGTACCCCGCTATCTCTCATGTTTTAGAAGATACAGCCCAAATCAAACCTTGCCTACCCATACCCCTACCCATGTCACAGACCAGTGAAAGGTCATGGACATACCCTGGAAGCCTTCAAGTACATACCACATACAGCAAAACCATACATAATTGATATATGCAAGACCCTGCATGCAGCACCAAGAAGACCTGCAGCAGCATACATAACTAATATATGCAAGAACCTCCATGCAGCAACAAAAAAACCTGCAGCATTATACAGAAGAAATATATGCAAGGCACTGCATGCAGCACCAAAAAAACCTGCAGCAGTACACATAATTGATATATGCAAGACCCTGCATGCAGCACCAAACAAACCTGCCACAGTATACAGAAGAAATATATGCAAGGCGCTGCATGCAGCACCAAACAAACAGCTGTATAAAGAAGAAATATATGCAAGACACTGCATGAAGGACCAAACAAATGACCAACCACCACTATACAGAAGTAATCTATGCAGGGTTCACCTGTATCAATGCAGAACAGCAATGCATGCAAGGGTGTACATGTATGTAGATCCTGCACAGCCTCCTCCTCTGAACAGCCAAATTGTCTCATGAACTTTATTCACTGTACAAGGGAGACCCTCAGGGGCAGCCCTGAGGGCAGGATTTTCTATAAATAGAGGGCCTCTCTCCCCCATCCAGGCACCAGGGAATCCCCCCATCCTCCCCTCCAGGGATCACCATGCCTCCTAGGAACCCTTAACCCATACTTTGACCAGCCTCAACCATTATCCCATAAACCATACTGTGAACATCTCCAATCCCTTATCCCATACCAACAACATCACCATCATCATCATCATCATCATCATCATCATCATCATCATCATCATCATCAATCATCACCATCAACCATCAACCACCACCATTCCCCTTGACCATCCACCATCATCAGCACACAAGTTTGACCATGACCCAATTCAATAAACCATACTTTTGACCATCCACCACCACTATTATTTACCCAATACCCCATACCTTTGAAAATCACCACCATGTCCCCATAACTTGAGCATCATCATAATCAACCACCACCAACTCTCATCATCACCATCCATCATCATCACCTACCTTGACCATCATCAATCATCATCATCACCATCCATCATCATCATCATCACCAATCTTGGCCATCATCAATCATCATCATCACCATCAATCTTCATCAACCATCATCATCAGTCAACAACTATAGGCTAAACCATTTCACTTTATCAAACATCACCTGTATCATCAAAGGAGTATCAATCAGTAACCAATAAAAAAAAATAAAAAATAAAAAAAATAAAAAAATAAAAAAATAAAAATAATAAATAATAATAAAAAATTATATAAATAATAAATAATAATAAATAATAATAAATAATAATAAATAATAATAAATAATAATAAATAATAATAAATAATAATAAATAATAATAAATAATAATAAATAATAATAAATAATAATAAATAATAATAAATAATAATAAATAATAATAAATAATAATAAATAATAATAAATAATAATAAATAATAATAAATAATAATAAATAATAATAAATAATAATAAATAATAATAAATAATAATAAAATAATAATAATAAAAAAAAGGATAAGACTAGATAAAAGATTCTTCCTCTACTCAGCTTCTATCCTCTGAGTCACCTATTTGTTCCACCAATTTTCCCTTATCAAGTCTGAACATATTGATCCTATGTCTGATAGAGACTACTATAGTAGCAACTCTATTTGAAAATCAGCTACCATTCTCTTTTATTTTATTTTTGTGAGACTAGTATAGTACTTAGAGGTGCAGGCAATCCACAACCACCCTTAGTATTCCTCTATCTTATTAGTAGTTGTAGTACAAAATTCCCCCTCAAGTGACTTCCAGAAAGCTATTTGCTAAAATTTAACCTAATCCTAAAGGATTCTCCACATTGTTTTTTGTCTAGTTCACGTTCTGGATTGGATACCAGATTGGATTGGGTAGGTTTGAGTTTATCTTGAAAATTGATCATCAAGCCTGTCAAGTTGTTTTTCTCAATCAAGATACTCATTTGCAGCTAAGGCAGCTTGTTGAAAATAAGCAACAGCTGCATGACCAACAAAGAAGAAAGAGACTAGGATTTGCCCAGCTAGATGGATGTATGTCAATCTCTTCCCAATCAGATCTTCTGAGACATCTGGTCAGCCAACAATTGTTGATTGTTTTGATTCAACAAATTGGTTAAGCTGATCCACATATCCAATAGGGCCAGTATTGGAGCGCTGATGATTGATATATTCAGGTATAAAAATGTTTCATTGGTAATTAATTTGTAGAGATATCCTTGAAGACTTTGACAAAAATCAGACAGACTCCATCAATGGGGACCCTATCATTGATCCTCAGGTCTTCAAAGAATTCTCATTGTGGTTGATCAATGGAAAGAATGAGAAATTCCCCATCAGAATTCACTAAATTCATTTGGTATCTTCAGTCCATCCATCTTTCTCTCTTCTATTGCAATCATTGGAAATGGATGGATGGTGGAGATGAAAATAAGTATTAGTAAATATTTAAATAAGTATGATAAAAAAAATTGACTGGAATCAAAGTTGGATGATCTGTGATTTTTTTCAACTTCTTTCTCAGTTTTCTTTTTTTCAAGGTTTTAGAATCTCTCTGGTCTGCTTTTACATGGTTCCTTGGTCCAAATTTGTCAAATTAGGATTGAAAATTGGCAGAATTCGGCTTTCCATATTTGACTCCAAATTGCTTTTTTCTTTGGTATTGTTTCCTGGCTTGTCTTGAATTTCAACTTTCTTCTATCCTAGCCATCCATTTAATAAAAAAAGTTTGGTTTGATTATCTTGAGGATGGTGATTGAATACTTCTTGAGATTCCAATGCCTAGCATCAAAGTGGATGGATAGGATGAGCTTGATTTTCAATGACAAGGCTCATCCCCATCTCACCCCCTTTCCAAAAGAGTCAAAGACCAATTTCTGGATGAGAGTATTGAAGGCAAAAAAATTGCATGAGAAACCATTGACTCTGGTCAAGAGTAGGCTTTTAACCATTCAAAATATGAAAAGAGCTTGAGCTCAAATGAGATGAAAGGATTAATGAATGAGTGACATTGGCTTGTAATTTCAAGTGTAAAGGAACTGGTATTAGGAGGAAAAGGTCACTCCGGTTGATATAGTTGTCTGAAAAGATGAGTAAATTCCACTTTAGAGCACAGTTGTTTATATAGACTGAATACAAAACAGGCTGAAAAGTGGTTAAGTACAAAATGAATAAGGTAAAATTAGCATAAGCAATTTAAGCAACATGGTAAGTTAAATGCTATGACTAAAGAGTCTGATAGCCATGAATAAACAGTCTGATAATCACAATACTAAAACCCAACCTAGTTATATTTTACTGGTTATTTTAATACTTTAAGATTAACAATAATTAAAATCAAATAAATCCAATCAATTACTCTTTGAACTCCAGTGAAAGTCAACAATGTGAATACTCAAATTCTAACAGAAAAAACTTGAAGGAACTATTGAAATTCAAATCCAATCAGTCCATGCAGCACTTAAAAAATCTTGAATAGAGTTGGGAACAGGTCTTCCAATAGAAATATCAACTTTGGGTTACAAATTTTCAATTGAGGCAATTAAACTCATTGGGGAACAATTTGAGAAGTTAAAGCGCAACCATGATGGCAAGGTGTGCTCCAAGTCATACTGAAAAACAATGGGCTTTCCCTGTTCCCACATTTTATGTGACATACTAGCATCAAGAGGATCCATTGTGCCTGAGGATGTTCATCCTCAGTGGCAGTTAGACTATGACCCTTCCAATGAAGTAAGTGGGGTTTTTTGAAAGGTACCAATTATTGGATTGACAGATTAATTATTGGATTGAAAGATTAATTATTGGATTGAAAAATTTCTAATTCTTTTGTTTTTGAAAGTTCAAAGCAGATCCAGGGCTTGATGAAGAATCTCAAATTTTGAACAAGTGGAATTCAATGTATAGGGAACAACCTAAAGGATTTAGGTTACTGATTCTAAGTTCAACGCTTGAGAATACAGCCATTTTGATTACCAAGCCAAGGCTTGAGCCAAATGTGTTCAGGTCAAGCGGCAGTCAACCAAAATTGAAAGAAACCCATTGTGAGCTTTCAAAATTTGAGCATTTCAAAAGATAAATTAAGTGTGAAAAAAGGGTCAAAATGGGACCCAAAACACCAAAGACAGTAATTCTTTTAATTTGAGTGAGAAATGTTCATTTTTATGATTTAATGAACTGATTGGGAAGTTATTTCTGAAATGCAAGGATGTCTCTTCATCTGAATCTCATAGTTCAGAGTAAAAGACTGAAGAAACACTTAGAAGGGGACCAGAAAGACCAAAGATAGTAAGTCTTTGATTTTGAGAAAAGTTCATTTTTATTGTTTAATGAACTAACTGGGTAATTATTTCTGTATTAAAAGGATGGCTCTTCATCTTAGTTTCATAGCTCAGTGGAAGAGGCTGAAAGTTCATTGGGTTTGGTTCTGTTGGAATCAGATTCCTTTTTGAAGGATGAAGCAGACGCAATGGAGGATTCAAACATAAGCTCATCTTTGGTGAGTGGTGATTCCGTTAATGAGATTAGAATTTTGGCTAGCTAATTTTTGATTTTAGTAAGTGAATTACCTCAATCAAATACCTGGAAACTTGCATCAGTTATTGGGTGGGGTTTGGGATCCTTTTGGTGATGTAAATTGTGGATTTAGAGTCATTGCTAAATCACTTGGGTATGATGAGCATGGATTGTTTCAAGTAAGAAAAGAAATGCTTGGAAAATTGAGGAAAAATAAGACATGCTATTCTAAGATCCTTGGTGGCATTAAAGACATTAAAAATTTGGAAAAAGGAATTGATTTCAATGACATCAATGAAAAGATTCCCTCTTTGAAATGGCTTTCAAAGCTTGAAATTGTTCAAATAAAAGCAGATACTTATGGAAGACCAATATGTTTCATTTCATTTGATTAATGCTGTACTTATACTCCTATTAAAATGGGTTTCAAAGAACAATCAGATCCTATGTTGATTTGCTTTATTAACAATGACCATTGGGTCCAGATTGTGCTTAAGGGAGATGTGATTCCAATCCTGCCCATAGTTTCCAAACCACATTCCATGATATCTAAAAAAGCATCTCATTGGGTTGACCACCTCAAAGATCAACTTGAGTTTTATTCTAACTTATAGATTAATTTCATCATTTGGTTTTGGGTTCTGATGCTTATCTTGTAATTCTATTAATGTAAAGGGTTATCAAATTTTGAACATCATTATGTTGAGTGTTTTGAGATAACATCATTATGATTAGTGTTTTGAATGAGATCTTTTTGGTAAGTCAGTTCAACTTGCGTTGGACTGATCCCATCATCAGGAGTATTTTCACTTGTTGTGATTAGATCAGCTTAACACAATTTGAACTTGTTTTTCTTTTTTGGTGCTTTTACTTGAGGGCTGGTCAAGTTAATTGTCATTTTTTTGGTGTTTTTACTTTAGGGATTGTAAGTTGACTTTTCTTTTTTTTGGTGTTTTTACTTTAGGGATTGTCAAGTTACTTGTCTTTTTTTTAGGTGTTTTTACTTCAGGGCCTGTCAAGTTGAACTTGTATTATTGGGACTTTTACTTTAGGGCTGCTCCATAGACTCTTTATTTTTGTTTATTTATTTTTAACTTATTTTTATTTATTTTGGTCTTATTTGTATTCATATTTATTAATTTTGATTTAGGCCTTATTTACATTCATATTTATTGATTTTTATTCCTTGATTTATTTTTTTTCAATGTCTCTTCTTTTTTTTATCTTCTTTCATTTTTTTTTTTTTTGAAAATGGGTTGTTGAAGGCCCCTCACAACCCTAAATGTGTGGCAAAAGGCTGCTGAAAACTCCAAATTGGGTCATGAGTGGTTTCTTGCAAGTGGAGGTTCACAACTGCAACAGGTTGTGAGTCGCGCCATGAAACCCTTTTTGGGTTGTGCCAGAGGGTTGCAAGGTTGCAAATTTAACATTGGCCATTTCAATTCCAAAAATCAAATAGCAATTTTTTCTTTGAGTATTCAATAATAATTTTGAATTTATATTTGAATCTTTAACATCTCATTTCCATCTAATCAAGTCATCATTTCAAATCAATATTCAAATCCCTTGCATTGCCTTGAATAATCAACCATATTTTTTGAACCAGGTTATTGAACCAGCTTCTTGTTAGCCTTGATTTTTTTAATCCATTTTTATCACCTTTTAGCATTCATTTTAAATTTCTTGCTTCACAAGTTAGGGGATATCACAGTTAGAAAATTGACCATTAGAAACCTGTCATTTATCTTTAGCAAAAGTGCCATTTTTGATGCAGTTTTCTGAAATACACATAACCCTTAAGTGGTTTATTTGAAAATTATGGTTTTAATCAAAATGGCAGTTTTCAAAAATAAAAACCACCATTTATGAATCCCCATCTATAAAAATTTAAAACATCATCAAACCTTCCATATAGTCCAATAATATTAAAACCAAAAAATTTATTCCATCAATCATCCAATATCATCATCACAATCATCATCATCATCATCATCATCATCATCATCATCATCATCATCATCATCATCATCATCATCATCATCATCATCATCATCATCATCATCATCATCATCATCATCATCATCATCATCATCATCATCATCATCATCATCATCATCATCATCATCATCATCATCATCATCATCATCATCATCATCATCATCATCATCATCATCATCATCATCATCATCATCATCATCATCATCATCATCATCATCATCTTTTTCCTCCTCCTCCTCCTTCTCCTCCTCCTCCTCCTCCTCCATCAACTTCCTCCTCTTCCTCAAACATTCCCAATTTGATGATGATTTCCATCATTAAATCCATCAAGCAATCTCCTAAATCAATCAAATCAATCAAAAAATCTACTCATTCCATAATTTCCCATCTTAAGTTCAATCCACCCCCTTTGATTGGACATCCCAAAAAGTCTCCTGGCAGTCAACCATGTCTTTACAAATTTCAAAAACTTCTGGGACAATGATCACCAATTCCTAGATCCTAATCCATCTTTTCTGATTCAGAAACTTCTTTTCATGATACTCATCCAAAATTAATGATACTTGGTTGGGACCCATGTGGTAAGGGATCACCCAAGAATATTAGTTGAAATTGATCTCTTCATCATCATGTTGTTCTCACAGGAGTCAGAAGTGTTTTGGTCCATGGCTCAAATGAACTACACTCATTGCTAGGTGTAGAATTCTGTACTTTTATCCCTTAAAACTGATCCAGATTAAGTAAATTTCTCAGAAAAACCTTCCACTCCCATAGGACTCATGGAAACACTGAAGAACACAAGTAAAAAATCTAAAATTGATGGTCCCCTGTCTTTATCTCAAAATTTGATCCATAAGTACCAATGAGTAATTCTCCCTTATATGATACTAAAATTTTTTGAAAATCTTCCCCTAAAACCATGTTTTAAACTCTAAACATTTTAAGATTTTCCTTCTCCAATCATCTTTCTCCTATCTCTTTAATTTGTGCAAAATTCAGGGTTTGATTCAGCTGCATCATGTTACAAAACCAGTAATGGCACCCTTGGATCTGAGAAATCCAATCACCACTCAGCCTAAAATCAATATTAACTGACTGATATAAGGTCCCAAGAGTTTTTAAGAAGGCTGGGGAGAATGATGAATTGTACTTTACCAATTTTAATGGAAGTATCAAATCATTTTACAAGGAAGAATTCATGTGGAATATGGATTTCAGTTGCTTTTAAATGAAAATAAAAAACATTATTCCAGACCCTTCAAATCAAAAAGGCATTTGAACTCTTCAACTACCTACACAATCTTTCAAACAACAGACAGTTTATGAAATACCTTGAGATAATTTAAAATTTAATTTATGACTTACTGTGGGATAATTGACAATAAAATCAATGAATCCAATAGTAAATTGAATTTCTTACACATCATGGCCACACACTTGTTGCTATATAGTGAAAATCTTTACTTGAATTCCTGTTTCCCTGGTTATTTCATTCTTTATATTCAGATAATTTCATTGGGATTGAATTCATGTCCCTGGTTTTGTTTTAAAAAATCTACCTTGATTCCTCATCATTTTCAATTTTTTTATTCTTACTTGGAACACCAGATTTACATAGACTTCTCAGCATGTATCCTTTTGTGAAACCTAATGATTTTATTAATTTAAAAATTTGGCAATCATCCCAACCCAATCTTCAAAGAGAACACAATAAATTCTCATGTTGAGTTTGGTGTTTTTAACCCAGTGGGAAGCAGAGGTGAGTTTGAACAGTAGATTTAGTTTACAAAGAACCAATTTTTATAAATGATGATATGCATCCAGAATCAATTCCATAAATTCTTATAATGAGAGTCCATCTTTGGTAGCAAGAATTTAGTTTTAAAACCATTTTTAAATTGTTTATTTTATGTTATAAAAGAAGTAAAGACCAAAAAAAAAATACCCCTACTTTTAAAACTTTGTGATTGAGGGGCCATTGGAGTAGCAGATAAACCATTGGATTGAGCAGTGGAGGAGATTTTATAAGAGGAGTCACAATTCCACAACAAAGAATGAGAAAACAGAAATAAAATAGAGAAGGAGACAAAAAAATACAGAATGAGAAGAAAGGAGAAACAGGGACAAATGGAAATGCAAGGAGAATTTGATAATTTTATGTAAACAAGGCAGCAGTTTTCAAAGTGAGCACTGGAGCTTGGGTACAAGGGATTATGTGAGGCATAAGCAGTTGAATTTCAAGTTTTTGGTATTACTTTTTTGCTAATTATTTTTGAGTATGATGAAGATGAAAAGTATTGGAGATAAGTAAGATTTATATCATAAAATATCTTGGTGGGTACAGTTGTGAGGATGGAGAATGGATGGATCCAGTGGTACTGAGACTGGTTGAAAACACCCCTTTTTATTTCTTGGGAGCTTGAAAGGTTTTTGTGGTAGTTCAAAAAAAATGAGCGCTTGTGTTAGACAGGCTGAATCAGATTAAGATTTTCCAGGCTCAGATTCAAGTTTTTGTTTAATTTTTCATTTTAATGGATGTTCTTACCATGGGAAATTCCTGCACCAGAATAAACTGCTGGTTCAGGCCCTTTTGTAAGCATTTGCAGAGTAAAAGTATTGGGGTTGCAAGTTACTGGTCTGAATTTCTTGACAACAGTGATTGGACAGCCATCTACAAAGAAGTGAGGTTTGCCCAAATTCCAAACTTGAGCATGGAAAATCAAGAAAGCCATACATTTTTTTTATTTTATAATACTCAACATTGGGGTCCTTGAAAAATATTTGTCTTTTGATTTCATCCCTCAAGTTGAGTTGATCATGAATATTTTTTAGCCAGATGGGTGCATGACAGTCTTATCAAAGATGAGGACTAAACCTTCAAACTTTGCCAATTATCTTGAAGTACCCTGATTGAGAGCATTATGAAAATATACCAATATAAAGGTCCTGTTACTTCAATTCAACAATCTTTCTAAGAAAAATCAATCAAAATCACACAGATGTTGTGGATAATCAAGTAAGTACAATATACTTCTTCAAGGACAGGATCCATTCCAGGCAGAGAACCAAGGGTGCTGTGAGGATATGATCAAGATGATTTCTTAAATAAAAATAACAAGAGCAGGAATGTTAGCTTGCCAGGTGAACTTTGCTCTTATCCATCTATTTGGTATAATTCTGACATGTTGTATTTAAAATAAGTGGGGTTTTTTATGTTTTAATGGAAGTTTTGGAGTGGTGTATTTGGGCTGAAACCTGCAATTAAAAAATGCTTATTTTCAGAATCTGATATTCCCCATCATCAATTAACCCATCATCCCAATCCAGTCATGCCCAGAATCTAATCTCTGTACAAAATTCACTTGAAAGAACCCTTACTCTTGTTTTCCTCATTTGAATTAGTTCAAATTTTGGTTGAATTTAGTTTTCTATTCATATCTACCTTCTATATGTATTAACTTGCAAGTTAAGCTTGCAATTCAATGAAAAAATTCATTTTAAATTTTATTTTTCCTCTATTCTCTCATGTGCATATTGTCTTATGGAGGCCCTTCCTGAGATTGTATCTCATCCATAGACTAGGTATGAGTTAACCTTCAGCATAATAAAGATCTTCCCTGTCAATTATTTCCTCATTTATTTCATTTCATTTCATTTTGGTTTCTGTGTAACAAGTGAAAAATCAAGCTTGTTCCAGTTTTCTTATTGAAATAATTCCCTGAAAACTTTAAACATACCTCAAAGCATCAGATGTGAAATTCAAAGATAATTTCATATCTTTTAAATTCATTGCAGGATTATTATCTTTCATTTCCACCAAACCCACCAGATTACTTGCCCCTCTAACGTAAGTGGGGTGGGAAGGTGACACATTATGTATAAGAGTGGGATGTTTGGTAAGGTCAAGTTTTGAAAATATGAGACTGTGATTCAAATTATTTAGATTTTAATATTTCATCAAAATTATACCCAAAAATGGTTCATATTGGAAAAGAGTTTATAGAACTATGAAGATGTATCCTTTCTTTGAATGTATCACAATCTGGTCAATTTCAGTTTCATAGAAATTCATAGATCACATGTAGTAAGAGGTCTAATTTTATAGGTCCAATGGATGAGATATCTGTAATCAAATTTTTAATTCAGATCTAATCTGAAGTAGAATTAAGATTCTTGAAAGGGAAGATGAATGAACATGCTTTACCATTGGAATTTTGGCCAGGCCTCAGAATCTTTTAGATTTTTATCTCAAACAAAATTTGTACTTGAAAATTTGGGGACAATTCTGATTCATGATTCAAAAATACACACTACAACATTTAGGTTACATTGTTCTTTCAAAAATTTGGATTAATGCAGAAGGGTTTTTATGCAATTATAAGGTTTTTTTAATCTGGTATTAGAAAGTTTTTGAATCATGCTTGAGGTAACAAGGCTTCAAAACAATGGAAATATGTAATTAAAGAGCCTCTAGAAAGATTGATTACTTTTTATTTTTTTTGGGGGGGTTGGATTGAATGCCTCAAAGCTGAGGGATTGTTTTTCATTGCATCCACCTGAAAAACTTAAATTACTTATTCTGCTCTCATATTCTCAAACACTAAAACTTACTTCAACCTCATTCATTAACCACCCTGTTTTCCACATCAGCTATCATGCTCATCTTTCTTCATTGCAGGCAGAATTTCCTCAGGTTTTACTCTTTGAATCAAGGCAAGACTCACTTGTCCATTAAAAGCACAATGATCTTCCCCATTGTGGTAGTTTCACAAGTAATTTAGTTTCACATGTCATTGAGTTATTGATTCATTCAAGCATCAACTTGGGCTTTTACCAATTTGCTTTCCCATTGAAACACTCTCTCCTCAACCATGCACTAATCCTCAAGAGTTCTTACTTTGAACTACAAAGTTCAACCTACCACTTCAAACTTCAAAGACATGACTTGTAAGCTGGTTATTGCCTTGTGCCATGTCAATCTATTATTCTCCCCAAGTATGTGGGTTGAGCATGTGACACCAGCTCATGCTGGATTTAAGAAGGAGGAAAATAATCTCAGGATTTAGATGTTGAATAGAAGAATACAACTATGGTTTTGAGTTTAGAAGGATTGATTATCTTACCATTGCCAGTGATAGGGCTGGAATGCTGTTCAATTACTAGCAAGGAGATCTCAATATATATATTCAAAAAGCCATCTAAGACTTGTGGTTGGCAGAGATAGTCGCAAATATTTCCAATGAGCCAAAGGAACATTCTAGAAAGGCTTGAATGACTGTACTTGATCTTTTATGTGTTTGGAGAAGAAACCAACCAATTTAAAAAAATAGTTACTAATTTTTACGTTATAAACTACAAGCCGTAAGGGCCTCTGAATTCCTAACAGTTCAATCTGGTCCCAAGTGTTCAATGGCCAGTTGGTTGATAGAAGTAGAGTGTGTGAAGCACCTGCAAGTACTTAAGGGCCATCGCTTGAATCATCCTGGTGAACATTCCTGATGTGTGAGATCAACATTCTGATATCTTGAGAGCTCTACATTGTTTAAAGCAGCTAGGGAGAGTGGCCAGGGAAGTTGACTTGGGAAGAACTAGGTACAGGTTCTATTTCTATGGTGAAGTTGAGGGTATGAGGTGCCATTCCCGAGGAAGATGATGTATGTCTGGTTTACTAAAATTGAGCCCACAAAAACTCAAAATTACACCGGCAAGAAGGAAAGCCGTTTAGGATAACTTAAAGTTGATCCCTTGTTCGGGGTTTTTGTGTTAGCCTGCTGGGCTGTAACCAGGCTATTTGTCAAATCGGCATCTGAAATGGCGGCTGATGAGCCAGAGGATACATTCTAGGCTTTTTGTTATTATCACTGGTTTAACTTTTATGGATGATTTTCTTTTTGCTCGAAGAAAACGATGGATTAAGCATTGACTGAGGGAGATTACTGCTGAATGTATGTACGGTGGAGAAATACAACTGATGTTTCTAGCTTGCTTTATTCACGGGGGATGAAAGTTTCATGCGACGTCGCACTAGGTCAAGTTATTCAATGAGATGGCAAAGGAGATTAATACAAAATTGACCCAACTCCCATCATCAGGCCAATTCGAGGTAACTGTAAATTTTTCTCAGCAAAAAGAAGTTTTTCAATTTTCACTCGATCAAGATATAAGAGGATGGAAAGATCGCCACAAAGATAACTAACCGTTCTATCTCCCAATTAGTAACCGCCCGAGTATATTGCTTCCATTCATTTTCCTAGAGGACGGAAAGAGGGTTAAAAGTTACTTCAATTTGAGGCGGCGATAGCAATGAAAGAAAGCTGAGAATAATTCAACAAACTCTGGTCCGACCAAAGTGATCGACAAATTCATTCCCTAGAATTTTTCTAGCTTTACTATCAGCTTTCATAAAGTTTTGGGTAGCCTCAAGTAATGTGGTGGGCAGAGCTTGCCACTGTGATAAATTTACATCCGATTGAACAGTGGCTGAGGTAGGTGGAAAGTCTTTGAGGGATAAATGATTTTGAATTCCATAGAAGCCTGCCGCCAATATCGCAGCCAAAGCATACTGTTTTACAATGGCAAAGCAATTTAGGATAGGATATCAGTATGGATCGCATTGTTGAAACGGATTCGAAATGTTTAAAACGTACGTGTGGGTTCATATCTGCGCCAGGCACTCGGATCTCTAAACGGGTCGCTCCAGAATCGCAATTCGGCGGCGCGATGATTCGAACAGAAGCCAATCGACTATCAAATCCCCAACCGATCCGCGTCGCAGCCCAGAAGCCTTCCACCAACCGCTTGTAGCCATTTATAGTAGGGATGAGACATGGAACAATATCCGGTAGACAAACCATGAGCCCAGCGATGAATTCTTCCGCTTTGGTAGAGATTCGCGATGTGTGCTCCGGCCAGCTTGGGTCATTTTGGTCGCCCGCAAAAAGATTGGCCCCGTTGTCAATTGACTGCAGAGAAATATGGACATGACCGGAGCAGCCAGGCAAATCGGCGTAAGGCTTAGCCATAAATGAAGGTATGATGCCATATTTCATCCCAACATTTTTGGCTGTGAGCTTGAACCTGAGATGTGCGGATGAAGGGGAGTTAAATATCAATCCATAAAAATTGTAGACAGACTCAGCAGAAAAACTTACAAGGTTGCATTGTCAGCCATACTCAAAGCATCAGTGTATGCTAATGCTGTTTCATAAACACCCGGCCCTAACGATACAAGAAAGCGATGAGGTATCGTGGAAGACGGTCGGAACTGATGAAGCAATCCATACCCGTTTCGGTATGATGGCCTTCGATTGGGATTCGGAATTCCGCTGATTTGTCGAATAGTTCATGATAATATTCCTGATTCAAGCCTGGGCGCAAGACCGAATATCCGTGCATCCCAACAGTCAAGGGGGCCAAATTCACGAAGTGCTTATCTTTAAGAGACTGGGCATTTTCTATGCAGAAGGGGACACACCATCAGAGATGGCAAACGGAATTAGCTCTCTGTCATCAGCAAAAAAAAAGCTTTGGTACAGATGGTAAATGGCAACTAAACAGAAGCAGAATAAAAGAGCTGCACCCTTGAATTGGAAATATTCGTACTAGTAAAAGGTTCAGGGAGGTGGGTGTAAGGGTTAAGAGGGGTTAGTAACACACCCGTCAACAGTCTTGAATAATATCAACCGGACGCATTTACTCAAAAAGACGTGCCTCAATACCAGCCAGGGCTTTGATTTTGAGTTGGTCTTCTAATGTTCTTAGAATTCTTTTTAATAACCCTCTGGGGCAGACGCAAAGGGCTTGACTGCTATCTGCGGGGTCGAAGAAATCGACAAGAAAGAAGGGAATGTTTTCCTCCCAAGGAATCCTCCTGAATGACCTGAGGTCAATGCGGGCGATAAGGTCTCGATATCCGTTGTCAGCATTTGAAATCGACAGCTCCGGGCTGTAAGTGCGATCGTGGATGTCCTGGATGGCGAGACCAAAATGAAGTCAGGTTTCGTACAAGCTCAAGGACGCGACTTGAGGGCAAAAAGTGTGGCACTGCTTACCCAACCAAATATAACACTACACCAACCCATGCCGTCACCCTTGACAGCAGACAAAAACTTGGCCTTGGAGACCAGTTTCCCACGGAGTACTCCATCGGCGTCAACACCAGCAAGTTTGACTTTTGAATCGAATTTGAGCGAGCGCTCGAGAGAATCGAATTCTTCGGATCTCATGGTTTGTCTCGACATCTTGATCCGATAATAATCGTCGCTTGAAAGTTGGAAAGTGTGGCTATCGGAATCGGCAGAGGACTGACCCCCCCCGGCCACTGCTGGAGCTCCGCACCCCGACACGAGGCCCCCGAAAACAGTTTACCAACCGAATCCCGCTTTCACCTCTTGACAACAACCACCACCCGGGCGCAAGAGTCTGGCAATCAGGCAGGACCAGACCAAGAAAAGGGCCGGTGAGAGGGATATACTTCCAACCATCTGATTAGCTTCCGAGCTGATGCAATCATCATCAAGTACATGTCCACCAGTAAACAGAGTCTTAGAAATTTAGCATCAAATTATTTGAGTAAAAAACTAGAAAGCTAGTGATTGTAATAAAAAAAGTATGCTGGTTAACATATAGCAGATTTCATGGGAATAACATTGTGAAAAACTAAGGGCTCCTATTAACCAATCATTTTGAATTAATTCTATTTGATATCTTTAGGATCTTTGAATTTGATTGATAGGTCCTGAAGGTAGAGGTTCAATTTAGCCATTGGGGTATGGAGTTTAGGGGTTCCCATTGAGCTGCTAACAAATTTCCAGTATTTTTTTACTTTTTTTACTATAAACCAAGGAATATAAAGCTTGGGAAGAATTGAGTTTCTTCAAAAAAAAATAGGATTTCAGGAAAATCCACCAATAAAATAACTTGACTTAATTTTCAAGAGGGATGTCAGAGTGACCCAAAAAATAAATGATTTTTTTTTGAAAATGTTATATAATCTTATCTAGAACATAAAAAAGATCTGAAACATCATCTAATCAAACTTCACCCCTTCCCTCACCAATATCATTTGATTCATCCTCAAAATACCTATCTTCTGCTTCTATACTCAATTTAACTCATATCCTACTTCATTGGATCAATCCTCATTCAACCCAAATCTTTCTATTATCCTCAATTCTGACTAAATAATCTATTAATTTCACAAAAAAAAATCTGGCTTTTTCACAAAAGAGAAAACTTCAACTGGAGTCTCAAATCAATACCTAAGGTGCAAGATACTAGAAAAATGAGTGTAATGTTGTGAAATAAGTTTATTGATAGAACAGGAAGCTTCCAAAAGTTCCACAAAATGACTTAATGGAGAGTTATTCTAAATAATATGAAATCAAATAGATAGAACAGGAAGCTTCCAAAAGTCCCACAAAATGACTTAATGGACAGTTATTCTAAATAATATGAAATAAAATAGATAAAACAGGAAGCTTCCAAAAGTCCCACAAAATGACTTAATGGAGAGTTATTCTAAATAATATGAAATCAAATAAATTATTGAGGAAAAATCCAAATAAGTAAAAGCACTGAGCTTTCAAGGACAAAAGTGTCTTTTTATACAATGGAATAAACTATAGTTATACTTGCCTTGAGAAAACCAGAAATCCACCAGGTATCCAATAAACAAAAAATAAATTAAAAGCAAAGAGGCTATAGTTTATTTCATGAAAATAGGGCATTAATTTCCTCATGCCCCCAATCCTTTGAATAACAGAATTTTAAGTCCGTGCATCATTGTGCACCTTTGCTGCTACACATACAAATACTTTATTTCACAGTCATTTCATTGAATTCTGATTTGGAATTCCCATATCTGGGGTTCACAAAACCTTAAAATAAAAATTGGTAACTTTGGAGGCATTAGAACCCTTCCAAAAATGTAATCAAAAAGTTGAAAAGATCCACAAAAACCAATTTTTCAATGGTGTTTTGGATCCTTATTTTGGCTATTTTAATCACTTCTTTTTGGTTATTTCAGCTATTTAAAAGTTAGAGAAAAATTCAAAGATATCTCCAATTTTTTCAAAGATTTTTTAGATGTGTTTTTTTACCTTAAAACATTCCTCCAGAAAAGCAAAAAAATCAAATTTCTCATTGGAAATTTGAATCCTTTAATTTTCATTTTGATTTTATTTTTGGGGGGGATTGAAGCTTTCAGAAATTGAAAAAGAAATTAAAAGAAAATTCCAATTTTTTTTCAGAATTTTTAGATGTATTATTTCACCTTAAAAAATTCCTTCAAAAAACCAAACAATTCAATTTTCTCATTAGACTTTTGGATACTTTTGTTTGCCTTTTTGTTTGCTATTTTTGTGGTGATTCAATCTTTCAGAGATTCAAAAAAATCTATCAAGAAGCTTTTTAATATTCATTTTAGAATTCTTGGATGTATCCTGGGCCTCCAAAAATTGAATCAAATGTAAAAAAACTTTAAATCAACACATCCATTGCAATTTTTTTTTACATATGGAATCAAAATTTCTGCAAATTTGTTTTGAAAGAAATTTGGAATAGAATAAAAAGACTCAACTACAAATTTTTATGTCTTTTTGTCAAATTTCTTATCCCTCCAATTATATTTAACAATGGAAATAATAACAAAGAAAAGGGTGGTCTCTCTTTAATTATCATTTTTTATTTCATTTTTTCCTGAAAAAAAAAACAATGATCTGAAATATTTGAAGATGCATATTTAAAAGGATTTTCTAATGCTTTCAAAAATTTTTTTTTGGTAATTTTTGTGGCACTATTTGTGTCTCAAAAGCCAAACCCAAAAAGCATCATAATAAACCCCTTTTGGGTTCTGGCATCCTTCTTTGAGCCCTTCTGCACGGATAAATTCAATATGACTCAAAATTTCTTTGTGGGCCCTGCCCCCATCTTGGAGCGCTTCACTTAGCTTATAAATCACCCCCTTGAACTCTTCCACCCTCCCATCACCCCCACCACACCCTCATCACCATACCACCCCTACCACACCACACCACACCACACCACACCACACCACACCACACCACACCACACCACACCACACCACACCACACCACACCACACCACACCACACCACACCACACCACACCACACCACACCACACCACACCACACCACACCACACCACACCACACCACACCACACCACACCACACCACACCACACCACACCACACCACACCACACCACACCACACCACACCACACCACACCACACCACACCACACCACACCACACCACACCACACCACACCACACCACACCACACCACACCACACCACACCACACCACACCACACCACACCACACCACACCACACCACACCACACCACACCACACCACACCACACCACACCACACCACACCACACCACACCACACCACACCACACCACACCACACCACACCACACCACACCACACCACACCACACCACACCACACCACACCACACCAATCCACTCCAATCATCACACCACAGTCACCACACCACAAACCACTCACCATCCATCAGAACTCCTCAGTAAAAAAAACTTAACACTCCAGATACTTCAAAAAAAATCTTTTCTCTATTTTATCAAGTCTCTGAATCCCTTTTTTAACTCAATTCCTTCTCAATATATTTCTCAACTATCAACTCTTATCTTCACTTCATTATTTCAAAAGAACATCTCTTTTTGCAATTGTGCCATACTGAATCCTAATTCAGTACACCCTCAGCAAACTCAGTCTAACCTCAGAAAACTCAGTCTAACCCTCAGTCCAATCTACTTTCCAAGGAACTTCAACCTCAGGGCCTCAGGGGACTTATCTCAGTATATCCCCAGTAACTACATATCCACAGGATCTTCATGCATTAGATATCTACATATAGTCTAACCTTGTACAGTATACAAATAGAATTCATGGGTTTTCACATACTTAATCTCCAAGGCCAGCATATTCTCTAACCTTACTCACTCTGTCTATCCCATATTCCATCATGGGTTATCCTTTGGGAATCCTTATGTACATCCTCCTGCAGATTTTATCACATACTGTCTCTAGTTAGTACATAGTTTAATGACTCCCATGTACGCTGTACATCCTTCAAATGTATACTCCCAACCTAGAAATCCCAGGCCTGTGGACTTTCTCAATGTAGCAGAAAGCCTATCCCAATGTGGTAGCATTACCTGACTAGCCCTCTCTGTTAGCTTGACTGATCTGGTCATAAAATATGTAGTCTGATCTCCCCAACCTGCTGTACCTCTGTTGTAGTCATAGACCTTTTTCTATTTAAATTGGACTCCTCTTCCTCCTTCCTGATTGTCCCCCAAGAAATCAGTTTACTACTTCTTACTAGGAAATCCATCCCAGAAAGTGTCATCCAAGCACCCTATTCTTACTCTATCAATTTTGCTGCTCCCTGTAGCATCCTCCAGTAAAATCTTCCCTAAATTCTGCTGTGAGTAGATTACCCTTGTGCCAAGCCCTGATTGCACACCACCAGCCCTGTTGACATTAAAATGATTTATTTCCCAAAACACCAACCTCATCCACTCACAATCTTTACTCTTATTAAATTGGGGCTTCAAAGTTTTCTATTGAATTTGTGGCAAGTTTTGTTACCTCATTTATTTACATCCACCTCATATAATGGATTTGATTGGCTATTGAACTTTTTTCCCATCTTATGTACTTTTTAACTTGTCAAAATACTTACCCTTTCTTCAAAAAAAAAATTAAAATAAAATAAAAAAGGCCCCATGTCTTTCCTTGACGCCTTTACATTTTTCTTTGATGATTTCAAAATTTGATTTTTTGCTTCAATGCCTCAATTTTGTTCCTTGAAACTTCAATGCCTTACTTTGATTCTTTGACGCTTTGACACCTTGCTTCAATTCCTCAACACTGGGACACCTTTAAATTAATTAATTGGGAAAAATTTCTTGAAATACTGAATTATTTTATTTTCTTTCTTGCATGGGTGAGAAATTTTTTTGGGCCACTTATTTTTTTAGGCAAAAAGATGCCTTCTTGATGTGCACTTTTCTTTCACATCTCTAGCCCAGCTGTGATTTTTAGCTTCAGGGGGAGAGGAAATGCTGAAACAACTGACCCCTCTACTCCAAGATCCCCTGTAACTGGAAGAACCTTCTCAAACTTAACAGCACCAGAAGCTAGAGCCTCCAATGCAATGGATAATGGCCTATTGGATCCTGTTCCCCAAGTGTATATCTATCCTATCCCATACTCTTATAATTCTAATCTTTACAGGGTCACAGGGCAGTTTTCAGAGACTGGCTACCATGATTTGGACTCTCTTATTTTGATCCCAGTTTCATATCAATCCCAGGAGAAAATGAAGAATACAATGAGGATGAGGACTTGGGATTTGATTCAAGAATACTGAGTGGCTTGAATTCATCTTCACCAGAGGGTGATCCAAGCCCAACCTCTAATGCAACTGCAGTCCCACCAACTTGACAAACTGCTAATATTCCTTCTCCTTCTCAGGTTCCTTCTAATGATCCTTCTCTGCTGGCCATTCTTCATCAAATGACCAATGCAATGAACCACCTTTATAAACCTGCTGAAAACCATCCTTCTTCAAATTCCAAGTCACCATCCATCAACAACCCAGAAAAGTTTTATGGAACTAACCCAACCAAGCTGCAACCATTTCTTAAAGCTTTTTAACTCATCTTTGCTAATGATTAGAAGTTATTTGCTAATGATAGGAAAAAAATTGTTTTTTACAGTCTCATACCTCTCAGAAAACACTTGCTGATGTATTCAACCTTATCTTTCCCACATTGGTAATCATGAGCCATATTTTTTACTCAACTCTTGGTTCCTATTCAACAAACAGCTTCACACTCTTTTGGGGGATTGTCTGGAGATCCAATGTTCTGAAAAGGATTCAAACCTTCTTAGAATTAAAAAAACAGACTATGCAACTAACTCCATCACTGAATTCAGACCCCTTATTACTAAATTCTCTGGGTGGGGTGATTAAGCCATCTTTTTTCATTTAAGACAGGGACCCCCATCCAGACTATTGGATCAGCTAGCTGGATGAAATTGACCTCAAGATTGGCTTCAGGAGCTGATGGATATTGTTCTGAAATAAAATACTTGTTACCATGAAAGCATGAGGGAGAAGTCCCTCAGGTCTCATCAGGCTCTAATACCTGAAAATTATTCCTAACTCCTCCAAAATCTCAACAGCCCAGCCACAAAGGTAGAGCCAAGGGGAAGTCTAAAGCTCCTTGTACTAATCCCACCCCAATGTATTGCCCTAATCCTAATGTAGGTGAGGATGGAAACCTTAAGGCTGATGAAAAAGCTAGAATAGATAAGGAGGTATTGTGCAACTAATGTGGAGGTTCTCAAAAATTTAGCCTCTGCAGGAAGCTTCCAGACCTGAAACCTGTGCAGAAGCCTACTCCAGCTAAAACTAAGCAGGGAACAGATTGGGTGATGGGAATGTGGTACTCAACCTCCAAGTGGATACTTTGGAAGGGACTGAACCTGAGTAACTGAATAAAGGCTTATGTTTCATTTGTTTGCTCAATAACAAGGCTTATAGCATACTAATTGATTCAGGAGAAACAAAATCTTTCATTTCCAAATCTATGGTTTCTAAGTTTTTTTTTGTCTCCTAAACTTCTGAAAAATCCTATCTTCTTATTCCTGTTGAGCCCTTCCAACTTTACTTATCAGGAAATAACTCATAAAGTTTCCTTCACTTTCTCTCTACCCTCTTTTCCCAACTTAGAATGAGATTTTCTGGTTGTTAATACTCCCCCTAACAAGGAAATTATTTTTGGTATTGAATTCCCTCATTTCTGGAACCCTGAGGTAAATTGGCAACTGGGATTGATCACCCCACAAACCCAAACAGCTTTAGTTCAGTTCCCTTTTGTTGAAATCAAAATGGCCACTACTCACCTTGCGCCAGTGAATCTGAAGACCAAAGTTCCTTTTCCTTTTTCAGAATCTATGCAACCACAACATATTTTCTCAAGTTTGACCCCTAATTTTGTGAATCAGATATTCTTTTGACATTCTCTGAAATTATTGGAGGATATATAGGATGATGAATCCATTCAAGTTTTGTGTATGATTATTTCCATATCTGAATCTTCCCCAAAGCAGGCCTCTACTGAGGGTTTGGATGAAGAACAGGAAAATAAAAAAAATTGAAACTGTGATTGAGAGAGTTAGAGAAGCTTACTAAACCTTTTTAGATGTTTTTTCAAAATTTAAAGCTGATAAAATTCCTCCACACCATGCTTGAAACCACCATATCAAATTGGAAAGCCCTATGCCTCCAGTTGGACCTATCTAATCCCTTAGACACAATGAGAAGGAAGCCCTACAAGCCTATATTTCTGAAAATATAGAATAAGGTTTCATTTTCACCAGCACTTCAAGCACTGGTGAACCTTTCCTCTTTGCTAAAAAGAAGAATGGTGGTTTGCGGTTGTGTGTTGGCTATTGCAAACTTAACACTGTTACTAAAAAGAATTGGTATCTTATTCCTCCCATGTCTCAATTATTGACAGTATTCTCTGGTTCTACAATTTTTATTAAAATTGAACTCAGAGGCACTTCCACACTACTTCAAATTAAGGAAGGAGATGAACATCTTACAGCATTCAGGACCCAGTTTGGGATTTTTGAATATTTGGTTATGCCTCTTGGACTGACAAATGCTCCTGCCTCTTTTCAATTTCTAGTTAATTAAATATTTTCTGAACTCCTTACCATGTGTTTGGTGGTGTACCTTGATGATATTATTTTTTTCCAAAAACTTAGAACACACCATCAATGTGTGTGAAGTCTTGAATAGGCTTTGGAAGAATAATCTCTATGCAAAAGCTTCTAATTGTGAATTTCATGCTTCCCCAGGGGATTACCTAGGCTATGTGGTCTCAAGGGATGGAATTGAAATGGAAAACTACAAGTTTCAGAAAATCTTTGATTGGCCAGAACAAATGAACAAAAAGGCTCTGCAGAAGTTTTGGGTTTTTCTAATTTCTATCACAGGTTTATCATTTATTACTCTAGGAAGGTTCACATCCTCACTGCTCTCACTGGTTACAAACCTGTTCTTCCCCTTTCCCCAGAGGCTCTACAGCAATTTGAGGATCTCAAACAAGCATTCACCAAGGCTCCTATCCTTAAAATTTTTGATCTTTCCTTAAATAAATTTATGAGGACTGATACTAGTGACTATTCCTTAGGGGTTGTGCTTAACCAAATCTCTCCTGATTGATACAAACCCCCAATTTCTTTTGACAGAAGGAAATTGGGTAGTGCTTAACTGAACTATGAAATCCACAATAAGGAACTCTTAGCAATTTTATGGGCTATCAAGATCTGGAGGTCTTATCTCCCAAGCCTTACCTCTCCATTTGAAGTTCTCACTGATCATTTTTCCTTGAAATATTTTATGATTTCTAAAGTCTTAACTTGTTTTCAGGCCCAGTGGGCTGAGGTTTTGTCTGAATTTGACTTCAATATTGTCTACCAACCTGGGAAACACTATAATTTTCCTGATTTATTGTCACATCAACACAACATTTACCCCAAGGGGGGATACCTTATGCAAAAAAGAACCCAGAAAATGTCAAAAGAATTTTGAAACAGAATGACTTTGAAAATTCTATAATTTTCTTTCTCTCTACTGAACAGGTTTATGGACACTTGGAAAACTTGGTTCAATCCCAGCAATCCAAAAAATCAACCCAACAGATTATTCAGAAGCTACATAAAAATTAAAATGAAAAAATATACCTGATTGATCCAGATACTTGCCTTCTAATTTTTCCAAAACAGAATTGCAATCCCCAAGGAGGATGAACAAATCCAACTGGAGATACTTTGACAAAGACATGATTCCCCACTTTCTGGTCATCCTGGAAATCACAAGAAAATTGAACTAGTCAAAAGAGATTTCCATTGGGAAAATATGACATCCTTTATCAAAGATTATGTTTCTTCATGTTGAATTTGAAGCAGAAAAAAATCCAGTCACCTCAGGAAATTTGGACTCCTCCAAACTCTATCAATTCCAAATACTACCTGGAATTAACTCTCTTTGGACTTAATCTCTCAACTTCCACTATCCAATGGATTTAATGAAATCCTTGAGGTGGTTGATTATTTTAAAAAAATTTCTATCTTTATAAAAACCACAAATGAAGTCCCTTCTGTCAAATAAGCTAATCTAATAATCTCTCATGTCTTCTCCAAACATGGCCTCCCAGCTGATATTGTTAGTGAAAGAGGATCTTTATTTGTGGTTTCTTTTTGGAAAAATGTGGGTGAAAAATTAGAGGTAAAACAAAATCTTTCAACAGCTTATCATCCTGAAACAGATGGTCAGAAAGAGTGGGTAAATCAGATCCAGGAATAATTTCTCAGGATGTATGTCAGTTATCACACAGAAAACTGGGATAAATGGATCCCCCTTGCTGAATTTTCCTACAAAAAATCCACCCACACTTCAATAAGCAATCTACCTTCTTTACCATTTATGGAAAAAACCCCAATTTTGACAGCCTACATGTAGTAGACAACCAACCTGCCAGTCACTACATAACCCAGATCCACCAACATAAAAAAAAACTAGGAGTCAAATTGGAAAATTCAATGAAAACTTATAAGAGATATGCTGACCTTAAAATGAGTGATTTCCCTGATTCATTTTCTGTTGGAAACAAAGTATGGCTTTCTTCTAAAAATATAAAAACTAATTTTCCAACACAAAAGCTTTCAGAGAAATGGTTGGGTCCTTTTTTGATTACAGAAAAGATTTGAATAAATTTGTTCAAGCTTTGACTCCCTTGCCAATGGTCAACAATTCACCCAGTTTTCCATTCCTCCTTACTCAAGCCCTATCAAAAAAAAACTCTTTATCTTATAGAGACCTACCACCAGCCAAACCATTTGAATCAGGAGGGGAAAAGGAATAGGAAGTGTCTCAGATACTGGATTCCAAACTTAGGAGGGGGAAGTTAGTGTACTTGGTCAAGTAGAAAGGCTTTCAAGAAAATGAGGAACACACAGCCTGGGAGCCCCAATCTAAACTTACCAACTTCCCTTCCTTAATTTAAGATTTCTGCACACTCTACCCCCTAAAACCAAAAAGTTCTTTAACCTAAATATATATATTTTTTCTTAAATATATTTTTTTTATTTCACTCTCTCTATCAAATCAATAAATAAATTTTCCTCCAATCAAAAAAAAATTATTATTTATTTATTTCTTCCTTAACAAATCTTTCTTTTTAGAATCACCAATAAAAAAAAACCTTAAAAATATATATATATTGTATCATTAATTTTTTTTTTAAAAAAAAGTAAGAAAAAAATCTCCTAAAAATCTTCAAAAATAAGATATTCCAATTACTTTATTCTAGCCATCCACAGATTTACTAGATTTAACCTTCTATATTCAGAAGAATTGGGACCTCTCACCAAAGTAACCAACTCAAATGTCATACCAGCTAAAGCAAGAATATCATACAATATTTTCTTTATATCTACACTTCTTTTCTTTCTAGCCTCCAAAAAAACAAAAATTCTCTTTTCTAATTTCACAAAACCAAACTTTTATTAAGACTTACTTCAATTTATAATCCAAAGATTTAGAAACTTTAGTATAAACATTTAAAGAATGATTCACTTGCTCTTCATTTAAAACAGAATCTTCTCTAACTTTCCTCTCTATCCCAGAAGGCTCAATCATTTCCAAAAACCTTTACCCATTCTCCAAGTATTCCAACCATGCCTCTGATATATTCTTCCCTCTAGAACCACCTTCTTCTGTTATTCTTCTACCTATCCCTTTCCTCATACTTTTTCTATCTTCAATTATTTTCAACTTCACTTCTAGTTCTTTTATCTTTGTTCTAAGATCCTCCATCTCCAGAGAATCATCTTATCTTCCCCCCTCTTCAACAATGGTTATCTCTTTCTCCTTTCCTCTCTTTTTTTTTTTTATTTCCCTTTCTTTCTGGTTGTTTTTGTAAAAATATTCCATTATCTTGCTTAAATCCATCTCAAGTCTATGTTTGGAATGTAGGTCCTTTTCAACGCCTCTAAATTTGATGATTTGATGGCCAAGTTTAATGCTCCAATGGCCGGGCTTGAGGCTTCAATGGACAGGTTTGATGCTTTGATGTCCAGGTTCAATGCTTTGGCATTAAACACTTCAACAATGCAGTGTGACACTTTAATGGCCCATTTTAACACCTCAACAAGCCCATTTGACACTTCAACATCCATTCTTGACGCTTCCATGGAGGTCTTTGACAGGTTAAGTTCTACCTTTGATGGCCTGAGGGGCCAATTGAGTGCTTCAATTGTCAGCTTCTGTAATTCAACTGTGTCCTTTGACACTTTGATGGACTCCTTTGACAGGTTCAATTGAGTTTATGATATTTCTTCCTTGGGATTTCTTTTCTGGAAACTATCTATATTCTTCAGTGGAGTCTCTGAGAAGTCTCCCCCACAAAATGAACACCTCTCCTCTCTCTTGTCAAAACAACCTTGATTTACTTTCTAATAGAAGAATGCTGGTTCAACAAAAGTTATAACTCTTAGCCTTGGTTTTTTCCAAGAACTCCTTCATCAATTAAACTACAAGCCAGCTATTCAATTAAACTACAAGCCAGCTATTAAATTGAACTACAAGCCAGCTATTAGAATCTTTAAAATACAATAAAATCAACAAAACTCACCTGAGTCCTCACCCAAACTGGAAGAGTACACCAAATTCATAGCATCATCGTCTGGAGCCTCCTTTAACTCAAAGGGCTGGCTCTTCTCCTGGACCCACAAATTTGGCTCAAAGGCTTTTCTGTTTTGATTTTTGATCTAAAAAGCCCTCACATATTGGAAACAGCTTTCATATTTTGCTGAGTGATGCTTGATGCTGGTGGTACATATTATTTCCATCTTCTCACATCTATCATAGCTAGGAAAATATTGTTGAAAAGGGTAGTAGTTTTTGGTTTTCTCCATGGTGTACGTTGGTGCAGGGGTTCTGTTTTGGGAAGACAGAGATGGTAGAGGGGTGGAAGGTGGTGATGGTTGTAAATATGGGAAAGTGAATCTTAGTTCAGACATGACTGGTGGGAACAAGGCTGGATGGCTTCTTGAACATGATCTTCTTATCTTTTTATGGTCATCAGGAGATGCTCTCCTTCTCACCAGGGGGTACTTTCGTACTGAAAAATAACTCAGTATACCCTCAGAAAACTCAGTCTTACCCTCAGTCTAATCTACTTGCCAAGGAACTTCAACCTCAGGGCCTCAGGGGACTTATCTCAGTATATCCCCAGTAACTAAATATCCACAGGATCTTCATGCATTAGATATCTACATATAGTCTAACCTTGTACAGTATAAAAATAGAATTCATGGGTTTGCACATACTTAATCTCCCAGGCCAGAATACTCTCTAACCTTACTCACTCTGTCTATCCCATATTCCATCATGGGTTATCCTTTGGGAATCCTTATGTACATCCTCCTGCAGATTTTATCACATACTGTCTCTAGTTAGTACATAGTTTAATGACTCCCATGTACGCTGTACATCCTTCAAATGTATACTCCCAACCTAGAAATCCCAGGCCTGTGGACTTTCTCAATGTAGCAGAAAGCCTATCCCAATGTGGTAGAATTACCTGACTAGCCCTCTCTGTTAGCTTGACTGATCTGGTCATAACATTTGTAGTCTGATCTCCCCAACCTGCTGTACCTCTGTTGTAGTCATAGACCTTTTTCTATTTAAATTGGCCTCCTCTTCCTCCTTCCTGATTGTCCCCCAAGAAATCAGTTTACTACTTCTTACTAGGAAATCCATCCCAGAAAGTGTCATCCAAGCAACCTATTCTTACTCTATCAATTGCTTGGCTCCCTGTAGCATTGTTCAGTAACCTTTTACCTAAACCCTGCTTTGAGTAGAATACCCTTGTGCCAAGCCCTGCTTGCATGCAAGCAGCCCTTGTGAAAAATGGCTCAAGAAAACATCCACCCACTTTTCAGAACTGTTTCACCAGGTACATCCTCAACTATCTCATCTAATCAAAATAGTGATTCAAATTCTCTTGCTCCTTCTTTATCTAATCAAACTCTTGATTCCACCCCTCTGGCCCCTCCTCCTGAGATATCATATTATCAAAAGGAGGAGCTGGTTGAGGCTATCCAATCATGGGAAAGGTCTCATTGACATGCCATATATACCAGATTATCAAATTGCAAGAAACATATCAAGTTAAAAAAAGTAAGAAAGAAAAATTATCCTTCCAGATTATCAGGCAATTTTTCCAAAACATTGTGTTTATGGCTGGTAAAATTTATATTTCCAGACCCTAACCATCCACCTTCCAATTATCCTTCCATTCATCCCATCCACAGAACAATTCAAGGGAAGCAGAAAGACATGGTTTAAAATTTAACCAAAGCTGGATTTCCCACCTTAGAAATTCTAAACTCTCTTATACAAAACTCTTCATCATCTATCCATGCAAATCTGAATATCATTTATAAAAAAAAATGGGAATATCACAAATACAAAAAAATGCCCTTGATGTCAAAACTTATGTTGAAGTTCTCATACTGGAAATCTGGAATTCTTCTTTTTTCTACAAAATGAACAGTGTGGATGGTAAAATCACTTCTTTATTCATTTTACACCCTTATTCCATGAATCTTCTCAACCTTTTCCCTACTATCATAATGATGGAATGTACGTAAAAAACAAAAAAATTTGGAAATCCCCTTCTTCATATTGTTGAAGCAAAAAAGTTTTCACAAAATTTCTCAGTTGCCTTCTGTTTTTTATCTCAAGAGAAAAAAGAGCACTATGAATAGCCCCTTAATAAACTTCCCAATATTTGAAAAGATCAAGAGCTCAGTGTGATTGTTACAGACAAACAACAAGCACTTATTAGTTCAATTGTAAATTTTTTCCCTTCCTGTCATCATCTTCTCTTTATCTGGCACATTTCAAAAAATACTCAAACCCATTTCAGGAAGCACTTCAAATCTGAAGATGAATCAAAGCTGTTCCAGAAAAAATGGAATAAGTTGGTCAATTACAGATCTGAATCAAGCTATCAGGAAAAATTCACCAAAATTTCTCTTGTCTGCAGTCCTCCCACTTCTGACCACCTTATTTAGAACTGGATTCCTCTAAAAAGAAAATTTGTCTCCTATTTTTCAAAAAAAAAAAACTGTCAATTTGGAAACACAAGTACCTCAAAAATAGAAGGGCTAAATTCCTTCATCAAATGTTTCATCAATTCATCCATTGGCTCTTTTTCTAATTTAGTTCAAACAATTTAAAATTCCATCACCATCCAAAACCATGAGAAAGCTATTGAAGCCTCTCAGAAAAAATTCAAGCATCTCATTGGTTTACCTCACTGTGTGGATCATATTTCTCAAAATTTCAGCCACTTTGAACTCAAAAAATTCATTCATTTCATCAAGTTCCTGAATCTTCCACTACTTGCACCACCTGTGATTACTTTTCTTACATGGGTATGCCATGTATTCACAAACTCAAATTACCATCAGAAAGGGTGAACTCTTCCAACTTGAAGATTTTGGTCCTCGAAGGCATTCCAAAGCCCCCTTCTCAGTAATTTCTTTTCATTTTGTTTTTGGATTCAACCTCAAATTAATAATTTCCTGATTTATTTTGATTTTTCTTTCTCCAGTTAACTCTGAACCCTGATTCATCTGGAGAATCAAAAAATCTTGAAGTTCTATTGAACATCAGTAATGAACAACCATATCTCACTGAAATATTTGAAGATTTATGCAAGTTTCCACCTGGAGAACAGAAATATTATTTGGTTGAAAGCAAGAAGATATACAGTCAAAGATATCAACTTATTCTGATTCAAGATCCCAATTCCACTCAAATATTTACAGTAAGAGGAAGACCCAACTTAGCAGCCAATAATTTAAAGAAGATATCTCAGTCCTCAAGTAAAAGATATCCATCTGGTTTTGAATATTCAGAAGGACTTAAGATGTGAGTAATGCCAAAGAAGAAATTCATAGCAAATTCAAAGGTCAGTCACCATTTTATGGAAAGAAAAATATATCAACTTTCATAATTAATATTTTTTTTCTATGTTTTCAGGTTTAAATAAATTGGAAGACCATAAAGGGAAAGGGGCAGGGAAAAAAGAAGGAGGAATCAGTGGAAGAGTTGAATTTATATCTATACTTATTTTTTCTGCAATGGATTTTTTTTAATGAGTCCTTGCCATTTCTTTAAAATAGGATGGATTTCTGATTGAAGAGGAGTATTCAGAAGATGAAGAGGTGCAAGATTTGGATGAAGGGGAAGATTTAGAGATGAAGAGCTTCCAAATTTTGATGTTATTGAGATGGTTAGATTTCATTTGCTTCTATTCTTGTTTATTTTTTGGATATTATTTTTCATTAAAGTCTCCATTCAAAATTTTATCAGAGGTCTGGAACCATTTTTAATAAGTGGTTTTCTTCTCCTGAAAAAACTCTTGGTACAATAATCAAGACACAAAAGATATCCAATGAAGATGTTTATTATCCTTACCATCCTCGTGGAAGGAAGCTATTGGCACAAAAAGCAAAAAAAATGAGTGAGAAAGTGAGTAAATTTGATATATTCTCATTTTTTCACTTTTTTTCTGACATTTTTTGGGTTATTCTACTAGGTTTCCTACAAATTATCTCATTCCTCTTCTGGAATTGTTGAACAAGTCTCCATTGAAGAAGTGAGTTTTATCATTAGAAAATATTTCATTTTATAAAAAATTCTGATTTTTGTTTTTAGTTCCCATAGAAAGATTGTATTTCCCCCAAAAAAGTCATTCCACAAATATCACATGTTCACAATGTTATAGGGGATGGAAAATGTGGCTTCAGAACAGCAGCCATTTCTTTGGGGAGGACATCAGAAGACTGGATTGAAGTCAGGAAGGAAATGGTGAAAAAGCTTAATTTAAACCCAATCTTTAAGGAACCAAGATTACTGTGTGAAATCTGGGGTGAAAGTTTCCAAGAAGCAAGAAGGCAACTGAAAAACCTTTCTGGCCCAACTCCCATAAACATGTGCATGAAATTTACATGCCATGGTTTCCTTCTGGCTGAAGAATATGAGTGTCCAGTGGTTCTGTTTTCTTCTTTAATTCATTTCACTTATCTTCCACTGAATTCCTCTCCAACCCCAAATTAAAAATCTTCTCCTATTTGCTTCATTCTTTTAGAACATTTTAAACATATAGTCTCCTTCAAGTTCAATTCTGATCATTTGCCACCTCCCAGTTTAGATCCACTTTGGAAAAGCTTTGTGACCAAGGATTCCCAGTATTGGAAAACCATTATTCAGAAAATTTTAGAGCTTGTTAATGAGGTTTTTTTTCCTCCCAAAAAATCAAGCAGAAAAATGAAAACTATCATAGTTGAATAAAATTTAATATTTGTATCCATATTTGTTATTTATTTTTTGATTTTTTGAATGAATTTTTTAAGGTGTACACGTACATCCAAAAGATATTTAAAAAGTATTGAGAAGTGATTTTTTGTTTTTCAGATTTCTGAAATCTGGATCACCAAAACAAATGGATTTAAGAGGCAAACAAAAGGATCCAAAAAGGCAATGAGAAAATTCCATTTTTTAAATTTTTTGGTTTTTTGAAGGAAATTTTCAAGGGAAAAAAATACATCCAAAAATTCTGATAAAAATATTCAAAAGCTCTTGAATACTTTTTTCAAACTTCTAAAAGCTTGAATCATCAGAAAAAAAAATAATAAGGCAAAAAAAGGATCCAAAAGTCCAATGAGAAAATTAAGTTTTTAAATTCTTGGGTTTTTTGAAGGAATTTTTTAAGGTAAAAGAATACATTCAAAAATTTGTAAAATAATAATTGAATTTTCTTTGAACTTTTTTTTAAACTTCTAATAGCTTCAATCAACAAGGTAAATGAAACAAAAAGGCAAATAAAAGGATGCAAATTTCCAATGAGAAATTTGATTTTTTTTGGTTTTTGAAGGAATTTTTTAAGGTAAAAGGATAAATCCAAAAAATATGGAAAAAGAATTGAAAATATCTTTTGATTTTGCTCTAAATTTCTAATAGCTGAAATACCCATAAAAATTAATTAAAATAGCCAAAACAAAGATATAAAACACCATTGAAAAATTGGTTTTTGCAGATTTTTTTAATTTTTGATTACATTTTTGGAGGGGTTCTAATGCCTCCAAAATTATAAATGGTTTATTTTAAGGGTTTATGAACCCCATCTATGGGAATTCAGCTTCTGAATTCAAAAAAAAATTGACTCTTGAAACAACCATGAAATAAAGTATTTTTCCATGCAGCAGCAAAGGTGTGTGGATGTAAAATTATGTGATTTAAACAATTGAGGGTGTGAGAAAATAAATGCCCTGAAAATAAATTAATTTTTATTTTTTCAATGATGCAAAAAATAGATGCAAATAAAAAAATGTACCGGAGAAAAATTTGATTAAAAATGAAGCATCAAGTATAAGCTCAAATGAAATATATCAAGAAAGGTAATTAGGGTGTATCAGAGTTAAAATTTTGAAAAATTTAAATAGCTTATATCAAGAAAAATATCAATTTTTATTTTTATTTTTTATAAAAATAAACAATGAACCAATTTTTTCAACTTGAAAAAATAGAATTTTGAAAAAAAACAGATAGGCATGAAATCAGCCATTTGATTTTTTGAAATTGTAACTGTGCTATACCCTATTGATTCTAGGAAAATTCAGACCTAGTATAATTATGACATATGAAAAGGATCATAAATTCAAAAAATAAAATAATTTTTTTCCAAAAATGCATAAATTTAATTCATATTGAAAATTCAAGGCAGGTCACCAGTTACAAAACCCATAGTTGCTCAACTGAGTTGAAAGCAAAATGTTTGAATAAAACTTCAATTTATTTTAATACATGTGTTGAATAAAGTTTTTCCTATTATTTGAAGATGATACTTGATAGATTAGAAATCACTGAAATCTTGGTCTTCATACATTTTGGTGCCATTCCTTCAAGTGCTAAAGCATATTCTCAGGGACTTGGGTAAACCTTGAGTTTGGATCTACTTGCAAAAAGTACTTATTTTTCAAAAAAAAATTCATCAAATTTTTCTGGCTATAAAACCAAAATATCATCCAAGATGAGTTAAATATTTACTCATCAATCAGCCATAAAATTGAACCCCAGAATACCCAGGAATAACTCTTATTAAACTGAATTGAATCACTTATAGTAAATTTTGAAATACCCAAGTAATAAAGTGAGTACCCTCAATTGTCTCAAATGCATCAATTATTCAAACCGAAATTATTTCTTTGGAAACCAGAATTTTTTAAAAAATTATGTTAAATATTTAATGTTGAGGTGGGTAGAACTGGAACTGCAGAAAAAATTAATTTTGAAAGATTCAAATGTTAAATTAAGAGGTAGTTTTTTTTTTTTGAATTCATTCCATATATTTCAAAATCCTGGAGCCATTATTCCTGGAATTATCAAATACTTCCAATATTGTAGAAAATCCAGTTTTTAAAATTCCAAGGATTAATAATCTGCCAGCCCAAGGTGCATCAAAACCTTAAAATTTCTTAATCCATACTCTTTGAGTAAAAAAAAAAAAAAGAAAAAAAGAAAAAACCTTGTGAAATGAATAATTTATCAAAAATGGAATGAATCTTCATAAATTTTGGATAAATTTATCCCTTGGGTTGTGCTTTTGTTCCAAAGAAATGAATTGAAATTGAACTTTCATCAAAAAGAATTTCCAAAAGTTTATTTTAATTTGAATTAATATTCACAAATTTTGAATTTGGAAGAAATTTTCAACCCCCACCCTTTTTTGTTATCTTCAAGGGGTTTTCAGTAAAAGCCCCATTTTTAAAGCTTATAAGGCATCCAAGTCATTTTGAAAAAAATTTATCACACTTGAAATGGCTCTAAAATACTGGAAGCTTGTAGAAGATTTATGCAGAGGTTGTTTTTGATGGATTCAAAAGCCTCAGAGATTGACAATAAAGACTCTGAACCACTTTATAAACCACTGCAGAGATTTGAGTTCTAAACTATTGAATGGATGGCCTGGGAATCTCTCAAAAACTGAAATTTCAGTTTTGATTTTTTTGATTTTTACATTATTTTTGAGGAATTATTTTATTGATTTCATCTTGTTTGCTTTTGAGTAACTTGCAGGATATCTTCAATGGATAGCATGGTTTACTCTCAAAACTTAAACTTCTTACATCATACTAATCTACAATTGCCCATATATTTTCTATGTTTTTTTTTTTGGATTTTACATATTGATAAAAACAAATTGGAACATATGCAATGAAAAAAAAAGTTCCAAGGCTAAATTAAAGCCTTCAAAATAACTCAAAACACACCTTTTGGTGGTAAAATTGATGAATTCAAACCTTTGGGGTTTTTTTCTTTGTTTTTCAATGCTAAAAAATGAATTTGGGAATTGTCCTAATAATTCCAACTGAATTGATTTCTCCTGCACCAAAAAAAAAAAATGATAATGATAAATTTAATAAATCTTATTTTTTTGGGGGTCATCTTAATTTTTTTTCAAAATTCATTGGTGAATTCACTTATAAAACAAGACAAAAATAAAGCAAAACATATATTCAATAATCCAAAAGTGACGAATTTAAAAATTCAAAATCCATAAAGGGTTGAATTGAATTTATCCAAAAAAGCTTTAATAGGAACTATAAGAGTTATAAAATTTGGCATTAGAAGCCCATCATTTTTTTATTACAGCACCATTGAAAAGGCTGGTTTTGTAAAATACCCCTAATAGGGAGTATCAAAGTTAAGCAAACCCACCATTTTTTAATGGCAGGTTTCAAACCAAATCTGACATTTCAAACACGCCATTAAAAATCAAAAAACCCACTTATTTCACACCAGACATGTCAGATTTACCTGGGAATAAGTGTGTTTTTTCAAGTAAAGTTTATAAAGGCTTCCACAACCTTTCCACTTCATACACCCCTTGTTTTCCACCTCTGACCTTGGAAAAATTCTACCTCCAACCTCATTGGAAAAAAAATTGATTCATTGCTCTTCATCTCTTCATCACTATCCTCATCACTTCATCACTCTCACCCCTTCATCACTTTCATCACATGCAGCTAACTCTCATTGCATCACTATCCTCATCACCCCCCACCCTCATTGCTTTATTGCTTTCATCACATCCTAACTCTCATTGCTTTATCCCTCTTGTCACTTCGTCAATCTCATCTCTTCCTATCCTCTTTGCTTCATCACTCTCATAATGGCCCCTCATCAATCCTCCTCCCGCAAGTCCACTAAACAATCCAATGGACCAAAGCAAACATCCCCCAGGAACTAAACATCCAACCATACTCCCCCAAAAGCTTCCAAAGGCTCAATTCAGCTCAAGAGAGCTGATCACATCATCCTGGTAAACTGGGTCAAAATTCTGTCCAACTACAATTCTTGCTTTGGATCCAACAATGAAACATGTGTTTCCCAACCTCCATCCTCTAAGGTCAATGGTTATCTCCTGATGGCCAATGAACCCAAGAATAAAAAAGAAGGTATGCTGGATCTGTCATCCAAACAGATGAGGGAGCAATTCAAGAATTATTGAGCAAAGTACAAAAAGGCCCACTCCATGTCAATCTCCACTGTTTTGGTATCACCAACTCCAAAAAAGCCAAGGGAATCAACTTGGTGGTTGATAAGTTAGACTCCATTTGTACTTTTTATATCAAAATGGATAAAATCTTTGGGAAGAAGGTCAACATCACCCCTCTAGCTGCTTTTTAAGCCCAAAAATCTGATTCAGTTGATGCCAAGGACTTGGCTGGGGATGCGCAGCCTAGGAATGAGGTCCTTGATGAAACCTTTGCCTTTGAGTGGCCCCCATCCAATGCAAAGGAGGATATTCAAATACAATCAGCTCCAATAACGTCTACTTCCGCCTTGATTTATGAGTCAAACCCAACATTGGACCCCTCACTTACTTCTTTTGATTGCTCTCTTCCTGGGGTGGAAGAACTGGAGAACTTTGCCAATGAGGAGGATGTCATTCCCATATCACCATTGCCATCAACATCTTCTCAAGTAAGAAACCAAGTTCCTTTCTCTGCATTCTGGTTAATCCTGACTGATTTAGATTTGAAAGAAACAGGCTCATACATTCCTAAATGACCCAAAACTCAATCCAATGGGGCATCCCACATCCCCTTCAAATGAGAGCAATGATGTTCCCACACAAACCTCCTCTGCAAAGGGAAAGCAAAATGCCTCAAATTCCATCAACATCAACCCCAATAGCATTCAAAAGAGGAGAAACACTTCAAATTTTTTGGGCTTTGAGGAGATCATGGAGAAGCAAGATTCAAGTAAGCCCATTGGATTCCCCTTGCTTTCAAAATCAAGCTCATTCCTTTTCCCCTCTGAAAAACAGTGAAATTGCAAATTGAATCTGAAAAACTTCAGTTTGAAAAAGAGAAGTGGGATTGTCAACGGGCTATTGATTTTCAAAAGCAGAGAGAAAAGAGTTTGACTCATAAAAAAAAATGGGATGCTAAGTGGAAGTTGAAACAGGCTGAGCTAGAATTTCAAAAAGAGGCAAAGGAGAAGGATCAACATCAAGCAAAACTGGAAATGGAGAGGGAATGAATGGAAACAGAAAAAACGGATAAGTGGTCAATGGCTGCGGCATACATTGGTATCAGTAGAACAGTAGATGAATTAAAGAAGATTACTCAAATTTTGGGCTTGTAAATATATTTTATTTGATGAAAAACTTAAAAAGAAAAAAAATCATTTTTGATTACAACAATGGCTAAGACTATTTTTAACCCCACCAATAAAAAAATATTTTTTCTTTTATTTATATTTTTTTCCTGGAGTATATTTTACCACTCCCCAAGTACCTGCAAGTGTTTTAAGTTTTTTTTTGTTGATTTGCATTGATATTGCCATTCTTGTATGAGTGGCAGCCTCCACAGCAGGAAAAGTACAGTGCTTGAACTTATTGGCTGCCCAAACCATTTTCACTATACCTTTTTGCTTGAAATCAATTCCAAAGCTGAGGTCAGGAAAAATAAATTGGCCATCTGATACTTCATATTCATCCATAGTTTCAATAAGTTGTCTCTTTGATTTCTTGGTTGGAACTGTAAGTAAAAAGGAATACTAAGAGATTTCATCTTTGTCAATGTGAGGTGAGTTGTAAAAAGAGTTGGATGTGAAAGTGACATGCCGAGAGCAGTCAAAGGGAGTAGGCCAAGAACCAAATTTGACTGATGAGAAGGAGGGGATGCCATTTTCCTTCATTATTTCATGGTTTGATTCAAAGGGAAGTGTGGTCAAATTGCAAAACATTTGTCACAAAATTCAAGAGACTTTGTCTGCCTTAAGATTTAGAAAATCATACTCTTGTGGGGAAGATTGAATAGATTATTTCTTCACATAGCATCCAAATAACTCAAAGGTGTCCATCAATTTTTTCCATCCAATTTCCCACATTTTTCCACCCCAGGATCTTGGGGGACAAAAAGTGTTGACAAATTATTTTGACTGGTGAAGGAAATTTGTCACAAAGTTGATGTCCTTCTTTTCTTGGTCAGAAAGTTTCTACCACGGGACAAATTCAATTATTGGAACAAGACTGTTGTGCTCAGATCTTTTGAGAACAATTAATTTTCCATGGCTGAAGAAATGGAATAGCTTGATTGCCTGCTTGGCATGTTTTAAATTGGCAGGTGAGGGTTTTCAATTGTTCTTTTTTTTTTAGCAGTAATGGCAGGATACAGATCCAAAGGTTGTAGTTTCTGTCCAGACCATACAACCTTGTCATTGATTCCCTCCTCTGAAAGTTTCAAAGTGATTTATGATGCCCTCATTTGATCCCCCTTTTGCTTCAAGGCCCTCTGCTTTCCACCTCTCTTTATGTTTGGAAGCTCATCTCCTTCCATCTTGTTCCCTCCCAGGCAAATGCGCTGCTTTGGGTGAGAATCAAGAAGGGATTCAATTTAGAATATAAAATTGTGAGTATGGTGGGAGAAGGGATGGAATTGAAGAAAAAGCTGTCAAAAAACAATTTCCAAGAAAAAAAAAAGAAAAAATCAAACGTCAGTCACGTGATAACCAAAAAAAAAAAAAAAAAAAAAAAAATACCGGGAGTGGGTGTGAACTAATTGGGCCGGGCTTATTACCAAAAAAAAAAAATTACCTGGGTGCAAGCACATTGGGCCGGGATTTGGGGTGGTCCTTGGGTTGGGCTTTGGGCTGGGCTAGGTGGGCCAGGGGGGATGGCGCCCAGAGGCAAGGCAAGGGAGGGGGGTGGCTTGCGGGGGATCAAGGGGAGGGGGGGGTGGATGAGAGCAAGGCAGGGGGCCGGGCTGGCAAGCCAAGGGAGACAAAGCGGGTGGGAAGGGCCGGCAAGCCAAGGGAGACCAAGGGGGGGCAGGGCCAGCAAGCTGAGCAAGGAGGGGGGGGGCGGGGCTGGCAAGCAAAGGGAGACCAAGGGGTGGGCTGGGCCGGGAAGCCAAGCAAGGAGGGGGGGGGGCGGCAGGGCCAGCAAGCCAAGCAAGGAGGGGGGGCGGCAGGGCCAGCAAGCCAAGCAAGGAGGGGGGGGCGTACCAGAGCAAGGGGTGGGTGGGGCCTGCAAGCCAAGCAAGGAGGGGGGGTTGGGGCCGGCTAGCCAAGCAAGGAGGGGGGGGGAAGACCAGAGCAAGGAGGAAAGCAAGATGGGAGGGGGGGAAGGCCATCAAGCTGAGCAAGATGGGAGAGGGGGAAAGGCCGGCAAGCTGAGGGCAACCAAGGGAGGGGGGAGAGGGGGGGTGTTGGTGAGTGAGTGGGAGGGAGTGAGAGGGGGTGAGAGGGAGGGAAAAGGGGAATGAGGAGGAGGGAGCGGGGAGCTTACCTGGGGAATCAAAAAAGGGGGTGGGGGGGGCTGAATGGGGATGGAGGTTGATGAATCAAAAGATGAGCATTGGATGATGGGGAGGATGAGGAGGAGGGGGGGAAGCTTACCAGGGGTGTCAACCAAAGGAGGAGGGGAGGTGGTGGGTGAGGTGGAGGTGATGGGTGAGTTGGAGGTGGTTGGTGAGGAGGAGGAAGGAGTGGACTAACCAGTGGTTTGGTGGGGTGAGGTGGGTAGTTTGACCTGTGGTTTTGTGGGGTGAGGTGGGGGTTTTGGAAGTTTTGAGTCTGTTTTTTCTAAGTCCACCCAACTAAATGAGAAAAAAAACCCTGACTCAGCCTAAGAATCTTGGGTGAACAACCAAAACCAAAGAAAACTGGTGAAGGGAGTTTTTACCTAATTCAAAATCAAAAATTACTCATCAAAGCGAGTAAGGGTGAGAGGAAGAATCCTTTCTCTCATAGAAGAAGATGAGGAAAAAGATGAGACAGGGATGACTTGAGGTGGATCAGGAATATCATCTTCAAATATTTTGTTGCAGTTGGGGAGGAGATGAAGCTTTTGCCTTTCATACATAGGGTTGTGGAGAGTTTTTCTTCTTGGAACCATGTATTGCTTTTGTAATAGAGAATTCAAAGCCAACCAAGTTGATTCCAAATTTGAGTCTGAATTGGATTCTGAATGGCAGTCAAATACTAACAAAACTTCATTCAGCTTTTGGGCATTTTCAACTTGCTGCTGGGAATTTTGATGGGAAATTTTGAGAAAGATGTTAATTTGATTTGGGTTGATGAGATGCTGATGGGATTTGTGTGAAGATGGATATGTGAAGCAATAGAGATGTGAAGGGATGGAGATGAGATGTGTGTGATGTGATGGAGATGGGATTGGTATGGATTTGCAGACATGGATGTGTGTTTTTGGATTTGATGGATGGTGGATGGATGATGATGCATAAATGGCGGGTTTAATGGCGGGTTTGATTTTTGAAATCTGCCATTTTCATGAAACCCGCCATTTTGAAATACACCAGTTAGGGGGTATGTTTATTTCAGAAACCCTCCATCAAAAATGGTGGGTTTCTAATGGTGGTTTTGCTAACTCTGATACACCCTCATTAATGGGCCTCTTTCATGCAAATTTAAAATTTCAGAAATCAAATCTTCCATTAATGTATCATTATCCAAAAAAATGCAAAGCCAATCTCCCCAATCAAATTTATATCAAAATCAAAATTTTCCCTCCATTACCAATATAGAAATCATCAATTAAAATCACACACATCACTCACCCTCATAAATCATCACTTGAAATCACACACATTATCACCACTAAAGAACTCTTTAATCTCAAATGTTCTAAAACAAAATCTCCACTAAAACAAAATCTCCAGACAGCTAGTTCAAACTTCAATCAATCTTCATCAAAGGTTTTGACATTTGAATCTGACACAGACTCTAATTTGGAATCTGACTGGTTACCCTGGAATTATCTATTTTTAATTTTATACATAGTCCCTCAAGTACCCAAAGTGCACCATCTGAAATGAAAAATATTCATCTCCTCCCTGACTTAGGCTTCCCTCAACTTTTTCAAAAATCTTTGGAAAAATTCATGAGAAATATAGAGACAATAGAAACCCAAAATATCTTTCAGAAAAAATCCAAAAATCCTCAATGCAATCCGGCTATCCAAATTTCAGTTGAAATTTGTTAATTGGTATCAAATGTTAAAAGAGAAAATATTTACCTTTTTTCCCACATGATACAAGAAAATTCCACTCATATCAACAAAGATTAATCATTTCTATCCTAGTATTTTTCTGCTCAAAGATTTTCTGGCCAAAAAAAGAAGATTCCAAGGAGATATCACAGTTTATTGGGACTGAAGTCTTCTCAGTTTGTGTTGTATTTTTTAAGGGAGGAATCATCCCATTGATTGAAGAGCACAACCTTGATGGAAACCACTATTATGATTTTTCTGCTCAAAGATTTTCTGGCCAAAAAAAGAAGATTCCAAGGAGATATCACAGTTTATTGGGACTGAAGGACTTAAAAAATACAGTTTGTGTTGTATTTTTTAAGGGAGGGATCATCCCATTGATTGAAGAGCACAACCTTGATGGAAACCACTATTATGATTAGAATAAAATTCAATCAATTTTTTTGTTCTCAAATATGTTTTATGAGGCACTGACCAGCCACCATTCCTTTATTCAATTGGATAATAGGCCCAGGATATAAACATACAAAAACAATTGATAAAAACGCAACCATGAAACCAAAAGGCTTCATTTTAGCAAAATTATTTGCTAAAATGATGCCAAATATAATTTTTTTTACTAAATTGACACCAATGGTCCTCCTTTCCCACGCCAGGAAGGAGTGAAGTCCTTTTAAGGTTTAAAAGGGGTTCCTGGGGTGGGTGAAAATGCCTTTTGATAGAGGTTTTGGGTCCTCAAAGGCGTTTAAACATCAATTGAAGCCCTGGGGGGCTAAATTAAGACCTCCAGACCCCCTGTGATTCCTGTGGGGATAAATTTTTTTTGGAGAATTAAGATATGGAGAACAATTAATTAAATTTAATATTTTGAAATGCAATCAACATCAATTTTCTGCAAGGAATTCAAATTTGACCTCAGATTTGAGAGAAAACTCCATCAAATTTAAGAAAAATGATCAAAAATAAATTTCATTGAAAAAAGTGAGATATGTCTGGTGAAATATTAAAAGGGAAATGCTAAATTTTCCACCCTGTGGTCGAAAATGGGCGCAAAATGAAGTTTGCAACCCATCTGAGTCCCAAATAGACGTTTGCGACCCCTTTGAGTTGCAAATGGTTATTTGCAACCTTTTGTTATTATATATATATGTATTTTTTGTATTTTTTATCTATTATTTCTTTGTTTTATTTTAATAAAAAAAATGAAGAATCAATAAACAAATAAATTAATCAATCAAATTTTAAATATAATTATAAAAAAATATATTCAAATAAAATGAAATAAATAAATAAATAATAAATTAATTAGTAAAAGGTTGATGATTAATTCACAACTCCCAGTCATGTATGCCAAATAAATGAATCACTTTGGCCTCTGCTTCCTCCACTTTGACCTCTGCTTCCTCCACTGTCACAAGCCAACTGCTCCCTATCACATCCATTTCTCCTCCTCTCATTTTCTTTCTTCCACCACAAGTTCTCCTATTGGGGAAAGATAAACAAACAACTAATTCAAACTGGTCATTTCACCTCTTCCACCTTGAGCAGCAAACTCCAACCCAAGACTCTACTCTTAACTCAATCACACCTGGTCAAATACTTTCTTTCTTTCTTTCTTTCTTTTTTCTTCTTTTCTTCTCCTTTCTTTGTTTCTTTTCTTCCTCAAACTTTCAACACAACAATACAAATCATCTCAAATCCAACTTCTCAAACTTACCATTTTGCAAGCCTTGACTGGTAAGACTAGCGCTTGTTGCCACCTCACCAGAATCTCTGAAATCTAATCTTTGATTTCTACTACTCCCAAATTCATCCTTCACCTTCTTCCTTTGACTTCTAGCCATCCAACTCAACCAAAAACATTGTTAAATTATCTGTTGAATGCATTTTTTTTTCAGTTGCTCAATGTTTGTTTTCTTCTTCTGATTCTTTTCTTTGTGACTGCCCCTGTTATACTTCTTATCTGATGATAAACTTGGCACAGCCCTCTTTGCTCATAACTTATTCAAGCTTCTTGACGTAATCCAACATGGCCAAAAGCCAAAGGTAAACCCAACAAACCTAATCAAATCAATGGAGGGATCCAGCGACAACGGCTTTTGGCAAATCATTCTCAAGGCAGCTCTCAAAGCAGTACCCATTCTTTTGGATGAAAACTATTTGATCTGGAAAGAAAAGATAACTATGCTTCTCAAGCTCAAAGGTTTCAAGGAAGCCCTGGAGTATGATTCCAAAAGTCTCAGCCCAAACAACAAGATGGAAACTTGAGTGATCCTGCCCTCATGCATTGATTCAGTAACTCACAACAACATTGTCAACCCCTCAAACTTCTCTTCTGAACAACTTCTTTGGCAAACTATTAAAGAACAATTTGCTTCCTCCCAAACTGCCAATCAAGCGCAAGCCTTCAACAAATTCCTCTATCACCAATTCAAACCCAAAGCAATTAATCTCTTTATCAATGAAACCAAAATCTCTTTGAAGAAAATGGTTGATTTAGGCATAGATCTCCCAGATGACATTATTTATTATCTCATCCTCTTAAAATTCCCACTGTCTCTCCAGTCTCTCCGCCAACAGATAATTCATTCAGACAAGGTTGTCACTATGGATCTTGTTCTCAATCATCTCACTCAACTGGCCAACAAAACCAAGGTCAAATCTAAGGAAGCTAAGTTCAGCAACACAGCTCTTGTCTCATCTTGGCAGATCAAGAAACCTGTACCAGCAGAGATGATATGCAAGAAGGGATTCCACAATCCTCAGTCCCCCAATCATCCAGAAAACAAATGCTGGAATCTTCGCAAACATCTTGCTCCCGACTGGTGTAAAGAATTGCAGGCCTGCTGGAGAGCTCAACTCAATTCTCAGTCCAAAACCAAAGAAGTTGCTCACTACGTTTTTCTTCTCACTACATGGATCAAGGAGATCAATCCCCTGAATCAAATCATCCTCTACTCTGGCGCCTTGTGCCACATGTTCAACTCTCCAAACTTCTTTATTCATCTTGAAGAGTGCACCTGCAAGGAATTCATTAACACCAGGAAAGAGGGTGCAAGACTCCCCATCAAGGGCAGAGGTGTTGTCAACCTATCCTGGAAAAGATCCACTGTCTCTCTCAGTAATTGACTTTTTTTCCTGGATCTTGTGGTGAATCTAATCAGCCCCGGAAAATTAATCACCACTAAGCAATGCTCTCTCATCTCCTCCAAGAATCAGTTCTCTCTTTTGTCCAACTCTCAACTGGCTTTCACAGGTTTCATGCAAGAGAACTTGTTTGTTCTCAATTCTTCTTCTTGAGTTGGCAAAAACCATAAGTTCTTTCATCTCTCTTTTAAGGATCCGCATCTCAATCACATTAAACATTTACACTAATCTTTTGGACATGCAAGCCCTTACCATCTTAAAAAAATATTTCCCTCAATATCCACCAAAGCTCTCTCCAAATTCCAATGTGAGGACTGCGTATTCTCCAAAATTTCCCAAACTCCTTTCAAAAATACGTAAATTCCATCTTCTAAGCCCTTGGAACAACTTCATATAGACTTAATTGGTCCCATCACTCCCTCTTCTCAGAAAACATGAATTACATCATGACTATCATTGATAAAGGTTTTAGATACATCTCTGCAATACCTCTCCAGTACAAGCCTGACGCCTGTCTTCAACTCAAAATTATCTTGAATCACAAGAAGACAAAACAAGATAGGTTTCCTGCAACCATCTGGACCAACGGAGGCGGAAAATTCTCCTCATTTGAACTCCAGGAATTTTTCAAAGCAAACTCCATTCAACACTTGATCTCTGAACCCTATCACCACAAACACAATGGAAAGGTTTAAAGAGCCAACATAACATTAACTGAATCCATGAGAGCCATCCTTTGAATCTCCAAACTACCACTCAGTCTTTGGGCAGAAGTCTCCAAGGCAGCCTGTCTCACCTTAAATCAAATTACCAAAGCTCCTAACTCCCCCTCTCCCTATCAAATTTTCTCCAGAAAATCTCTTCCAACCAGATACTTTCATCCTATAGGGTCCAAGGTGGCCTCCCTTGACAACAAGATTAATTGTAGCAAAAAATTCAAGGATCAAGGGCTTTCTGGCACCCTTGTGGGTTACAACCCAAATTTCTTGTCTTATAAAATTCTGAAACCTGACTACTCCATTATTTCCTCCAAACATGTTAAGATACTAAAAACTACAACCTTTCCCAGTTTCCCTCTTTTTCTAATCCTACTGAAGAATCCTTAAAGATTGAGATCAATGAAAATCTCTTTTTCAACCCTTTGAAACTCTCTTCCTTGACTCATCCAACTGATGTCAAAAATTCCAAGTCTTCATCCAACAGCCATGTGTCCTCTCCAACCCCTACTCCTGAATCTCTTAACAACCACACATCCAACTCCAAGTCCAACCCTTCCCAAGAACTTGTGGAAAAACTTATTCCAAGCTACACCCTTTGTTACCAATCAACTTTAAACCCCCTCAACAATACGGGTATCACCACTACTACATACCCAAAACATATGAACAAGCAAAAAGCTGCACTGACTCTCTCAAGTGGGAAAACTCCATGGATGCTGAACTTAATGGCATCAAATCACTCAAATTATGGGAGGACTATGACAGTCCAGAACTTGATAATCCTCTCAATACCACTTGGGTATATCACCTCAAGGAAAACTGTCACGGTGACCTGCTCATTTACAAAATTCAACTTTGTGTTCAAGATTTTGATCAAATCTACGGTTTGGACTATCATGAAAAATTTTCCCCCACTGGAAAGGCTGCCTCTCTTTGCATTTCTCTTCTATTTGGTCTATTCCACTCTCTTCCAATCACTCATTTTGATTTGAAGAGCTCTTTTCTTCATGCTCCACTGTCCAACAAAGTCATCCTCAAAAGACCCAAGGGCTCAAACAGAAAATCTGACTTCCTCATCCTGCAAAAGTCTCTCTACAGCTTGAAGCAAGCTCCCGCAAACTGGTTCCACACTCTTATTTCTTGGATTTGAGAGCAAGGCTTCCACAAATATATCTCCAAACCCTGTCTGTACATTCACCCAGCCTCCAACTCAGTTCTATTTTTTCATGTTGATGACCTCATTCTTGCTGGCCTTGGAAACAATTTCCAGGACAAATTTCTCAAGCCGTTTGCCAATTACAGTCATCACAAACCTAATATGATTCTGGGCATGAAGTACAATTGCACAGGCAACAAAATCCTTCTGTCAAAACCTAAACATATTGAACATGGATTGGAGGAACTAAAGATGATAGATTGCAAACCGTCCTCTTTCCCTCTCACAGCTAACTTCAACTTAACACCGGCCACAGACAAAGAAAATGAAGAATTTGAATCTTTCAATATAAATTATCAATCAGATGTCTTCCTCATAAACTACATAGCCTGCCTCAATCTTCCCAATTTCAGCTTTCCATTCTCCAGTCTTGCAAGATTCTGTCAAAAGCCTGGTATCTACCACTGGAGTGAAGTCAAAAGATGCTGGAAATACCTCAAAGCTACAAAAGAGCTCAAACTTACTCTGAAAGTCAACCATTCCAACACTCAAATTCAATGCTACAGTGATGCCACTTGGAGAAAAAACTTGGAAACAAGGCGCTCTCAATCAGGTCATCTCTCCCTTCTTTGCAATTCTCTCATCTCCTTGAGCAGTTACCGCCAGCAAAATGTTACCCACTCCACAACCAAAGCCAAACTCAACCCTCTTTTCAACTCCTGTGCAGAAGCCATCTGGATGAGAGGCTTAGTGGCCAAGCTCTGGAAAACAGATTTCACTCAAATTTTTCACTTTATAAAAAACAAAGGCCTCAATTATAAGCTCAAAAAGTTTGGGTGCAACTCCAAAACTCTTCATATAGACATAAAAACCAAAGAACTCTGGGAAGAACTCAAGCTTGGAAATATTGTTGTAAAACTAATTCCTTCTACCAGCATGAAAGCTGATGGACTCACAAAAGCACTTCCTTTCTCCTCCCTCATCAATATCCTTCAGTTAATGAACCCCTCTTTCACAGCTCCTATTCCAGTCTTACAAGTCACTGGGGGTGTCAAATAAATGAATCACTTTGGCCTCATCTTCCTCCACTGTCACATCTGCGCGCCTCTTGTCACTGTTACAAGCCAACTTCTCCCTATCACATCCATGTCTCTGCCTCTCATTTTCTTTCTTTGACCACAAGTCCTACTATGGGGGAAAGATAAACAAACAACTACTTCAACTTGGTCATTTCACCTCTTCCACCTTGAGCGGCAAACTCCAACCCAAGACTCTACTCTTAACTCAATCACACTTGGTCAAATCCTTTCTTTCTTTCTTTCATTCTTGTTTCTTCTTTTCTTCTCCTTTCTTTGTTTATTTTCTTCTTCAAACTTTCAACACAACAATACAAATCATCTCAAATCCAACTTCTCAAACTTACCATTTTGCAAGCCTTGAATGGTAAGACTAGCACTTGTTGCCACCTCACCTGAATCTCTGAAATCTAACCTTTGGTTTCTACTACTCCCAAAGTCATCCATCACCATCTTCCTTTGACTTCTAACCATCCAACTCAACCAAAAATTTTGTTAAAGTATCTGTAAAATGTGTTGTCTTGTTCAGTTGCTCAATTTTTGTTTTCTTCTTCTGATTCTTTTCTTTTTGACTTCCCCTGCTGTACTTCTTATCTGATGATAAAATTGGCACAGCCCTCTTTGCTCATAACTTATTCCAGTTTCTTGATGTAATCCAACAATGTAGGAGTTGTTTGAGGCCCTAAACGGCCCAATGGACGCGTCCAAAGCGCGTATGCGGGCCAAACACACTTCTACACGCGTCAATAGTTTTGTTTCCAACATGAAAACACCAAGGGGGTTTCATACCCCTGTAAATGGCGTTTATGAGTTGTGTACCCCCATACACGGCTGTTTTGAGGCATGTTTGGGGGTATACAACCCCCTGGAGGTAATGCCAGAAATTTTTGGGACCCCCTCGACCAAATTTTGGTTCCATCAACCCAAAGTTTGGATCAAAGCATACCATGTGGGACTTTTGGACCACACCTAGCAATCCCCAAGTGAAACTAAATTGAATCAAAAGTGAAATAAAGTGAAATTCAAGTGAAACTAAAGTGAAACTGAAAACAAACGTCCCACAAAACTTTATCTTTCTCAACTTGAAAGTGAGAAAACTTGGTAGTTGTTCAATTGAAATTTGGATTAAATACTGAAATACCATTGCATTTTTTGGCATTATGGGAACAGTGGCAAGCCCTCCTTTTTTGGAACATGGCTCCTTTGAAGGACTACATTGATAGTGCCATGAACAAAGCTGCGGAAAAAAAGGATTTGGGTAATGAATCATTGGAAACCCCAATTGCATCCTCATGCAGGGTGACAATTGAGCAACAAAATGTTTCACAAATTTAAATGACCACTGGTGGTGATTAACATTTCATGTTACTCTGGTCTTTGCCTCATTTAATTTGATGGAAAATGATTGGAGGCTAGTAACTATGTAACCATGTAACTATGACAGATCCACTTTACCCACCTCCTGTGAGAGATTTTACTACTAGGGAAGAGGCACAAAAATAATTTCAAACATGGGAAATGAAGCATGGTTATGCTTTAACAGTTTTCAACTCAAAGAGTGATAAATATGTGGATTTAGCCTGTGATAGACATGGTTCCTACTCTGTGAAATTGCTCACCAAATGGTCAAGGCAAACTCACACAAGGAAGGTTGGGTGAAAGCTTTCAATCTGTGCAATTTTCACAAAGGCAGACCCCTTATGGCAAATCTCTTACAGAAATGATCAACATAACCATCAACCATCTCCACACCCCACAGTGCACCCTCACCTGAGGAGAATCTCTGGGATGGCCTTAGTGAATTTAAAAGAAGGCATGAATGATTGGCTAAATACTATTCAACTGAAAAGAAAATTGAGCAAGATTGATGGCAGCAAATATTTTGATGACCAAAAAATCTATAACACTAAGCATAAGGTAGCTCTTGCAGAACTAAAGGGGAAAGGTTTATGGAGGTCCTCTTTGAAAAACTTGGTGATTCAGGTTGGGTTCATTGAGAAAAATTCAGTGGAGAGGGACACTTGGAGGCCCTATTCTTGGATCACCCCAAGTCATTAAAGTTTTGTAAGCAATTCATCATGTTTCTATGTTGGATTGTACTTATAAAACAAATAAGTGCAACATTCCCCTATTGCATGTTGTAGGAATTACAGCCAACCAAAGAACTTTCAAAAAAGATGTATTTTTTATACCAAGAGAAAAATTTGAGTTCTACAGTTGGTCTGTAAATGCACTAAAGGAGCTGGCTTATGATCCTGAGAAACTTCCCAAAGTCTTTGTGACAGACTGTGAAAAATGTCTGATTTTTTCTATAAATAAAATTTTCCCTGAATCAACAAGACAGTGTTTTCAGTGGCACTTGTCTAAAAACGTAAAAGCAAACTTTAAATTTCACTTTAATAATGATTTTGAAGGGTACCAAAGCTTTATGTCTCTGTGGGCTAAGTATGGGGCCTCAAAAACCAAGGGGGAGGCAGAGTTCAATGATTCAGAACCTACAGTAAGTGCCAAATAGCTGCCTCTACTATTAATCTTCCTAGTTTTGGGTTGCTTACATTATGACTTGTAAAAAGTGTTTCTTGGCAGACGGTGAGGATGTGCTCAAGTATATCAATCATAACATCTTCTGTATCAAAGAGAAGTTTGTAACAGCTTGGACTTTCATAAAACCTGACTTTGGAAATAAAACCACATCTTAGGTTGAAGGGGCCCATGCTACTCTCAAAAAATTCCTTGAAAATTCTTTGGGAAATATGTTGGATGTTTTGCAAACCTAGAGGGAACAGTTTCCAATCAAATTAAATTGGTTCAGGCTGCCCTTTACAACTCTAAAATTAAGATAGGAATAGTTCTTCCTACTGAACTGTTACCGTTTGGATACAAGTTTTCTTTAGAGGCAATTAAGCTTGTTGTCAAAAAATTAGAGAAATTAAAGGGGAACCATGATGGAGAAGTGTGCACCGAGTCATACTGCAAAACTATGGGTTTTCCCTGTTCCCAGAAAATGGGTGATCTACTAGCTTTCTGAGGATCCATTGCGCCTGAGGATTTTCATCCTCAGGGGAGGTTAAATTATGACCCTTGCAGTTCTAGTTCTGTAAATTGCTTTAAGTTGGATTGTTGGATTGTTCAAATCACTTTGTGATTAATGCTTTTTGATAAATTTTTTTTAATTATGATTCCTACTTTACTAATATTTGATCCTTTTTAATTTTGAAAGGTTGATGTTGATTAAATGCTCAGAAATTCTCAGTTACATGAGAAGCTCAATCCAATGATCTTGGGATACCTTGAGAAAAGTCCTTGTGGTCTGTTGAAGCACTTGATGATGGAGACCAAAAATTATCAATCAAATCCAAGCCTTGAACCTAAAGTCTTTCAATCAAGCAGAGGACATCCAAAATCAACATATAACCAGAGAGATCCTTCTTGATTTGAAAATTTTGAGAAGCAAATTAATTGGGAAAAGATAGAGGGGCACCACATAAGAAAAGATGAAAGATTGTAAGTCTTTCCTTTTGTGAAATGTTCATTTTTTGGGTTTAATGAGCTGATGATGATATGATTTTAATTGTTATTCAAAGTCCGCAGGATCAGAATCTGAATTGCATAGTTCAGAGGAAGGGACTGAAAGTGAATCAGCTTCACTTCATTTGGATTCCAAATCCTCTTCAGAGGAAGAAGACGTGCAGGAAGCATCAACCAGAAGCTCATCTTTGGTGAGTATTGATGTGATTAATTAATTTTATTGGAATTTTGACTGATTGGGTTTTGTTTATAGGAACCCAAAGTGAAATACCTCAATCAAATACCTGAAAAATTTCACAATTTCTTAGGTGATTTTTGGGATCCAATTGGTGATGGAAATTCTGGATTTAGAGTCATTGCTAAATCACTCAGGTATAATGAACATGGTTGGTTTAAAGTGAGGAACAAAATGATTGAAACATTGGAGAAACATAAAGCTTGATACATTAAGATGCTTGGTGGTGCAAAAGAGGTAGAAAATATTAAATAAAGACTTGATGTTGAGGAGATAAATGCAAAGATTCCCTCTTCATAATGGCTGGTTAAGTTGGATATGGGTAAAATAATAGCAGAAACATATTCCAGACCTATATGTTTCATTTCATTGGAGTCATGTTGTTCTTATACTGCAATGAAAAAGGTTTTACAGATCAATCAGAGCCTATTTATATTTCTGTTTTCAACAATAAACACTGGGTTCTATTATTAATTGAGGGAAAAATTATTCCAATCCCACCCATTGTAGCAAAATCCTCTGCTTTCATTTCCCAGAAAGCTTCTGGTTGGGTTGATCATCTCAAAGATCAGCTGCATGTCAATTCTAGATTATAGACTTCAATTATAGAGATCATTTCATCATTGGGTTCCCATATGACTTTTAATTCTGATGCTGACATTGTAATTCTGTTAATATAAAGGGTGATCACATTTTTAAAATCAATATGTTGAGTGTTTTCAGTTAACATCATTATGATGAGTGTATTGAATGAGATTTTAATGGTAAGTCAGTTCAACTTTTGTTGGGCTGATCCCATCATAAGGAGTATTTTTACTTCTTGTGATGAGATCAGCTTAACACAATTTGAACTGTTTTTTTTTGGTGCTTTTACTTTAGGGCTTGTCAAGTTGAACTTGTATTTTTTGGCACTTATACTTTAGGGCTGCTCCACAGACTCTTTCATTGTTTATTTAACTTTTGGTGTTTTGGTTTTCTTCAGTTTTTTTCATTTTTTATTACTTATTTTTACTTATTTTTGATTCATTTTTTATTTTTGTTTTTTTTAACCAAAAAATCAACACTTTGGATCTTTTGGTTGATTTCTGTTTTCTTTTTAATTATATTTAGTTTATTTTAGCTTTTTATTTGTTTTATTCTAATTTATTTATGTATTTTCTTTTCCCACAACACTTGAAGTTGTGTGGCATGGAACACAAATACATTCAATTCTTATACAAGCCTACATGACTCAAATTTAGTTGGGTTTTGTTCCACATGACCCGGGCTGTTGTGTGGGGGCTGCAAGACTACACTTGAGTTGTATGGCGGCTACACAACTACAATCAAGCCGTGTAGTGTGCCACAGAGCCCAAATGGGTCATGTACACAGCTGATTTGGGCTGTGAATTTATCATCACCCTTGATAAAAATATAAATAAATAGAAATAAATAGAATAAAAAAATGAAATAAAAAATAAAATAAATAAATATACCAAAAATAAATTAATTAACTAAATTAAAAATAAAGATATAAAAGTTTTTTTTGCCATTCACAACCCAAGATGGGTTGCGTGGTGTGATTTGCAACCCAAAACGGGTTGCAAACTGCCATTCACAGCCCACCTGAGTTGCAAATGGCCGTTTGCAACTCAAATGGGCCACAAATGGCTGTTTGCAACCCAAAATGGTTCGCAAATTGCGCCACAAAACCCCTTTTAGGTAGTGAACAGGGGTAAAAAGTTTGAAAATTTAACATTGCCCAAAAAACAAACCAACAAACAAACAAAAATAAAGAAAAAATAAAAAACAAAATAGGGAAATGTTAAATTTGCAACCAATCTTGGGTTGCAAATGGCAGTTCACAAACCATTTTGGGTTGTGAACTGTGCCAGCCAACCCATTTTGGGTTGTGAATGGCAAAAAAAAATTATATTTTTATTTCTAATTTAATTAATTGATTTATTTTTTATATATATATTTATTTATTTTATTCATTTCATTTTTTTTATTATATTTATTTATGGTTTTTTATATATTTACCCACTTTGGCTCACAAATGGCTGCTCACAACGCAATTTGGAGTCATGAGCAGCCATTCACAACCCATTTGCGGAAAAAAAAATAAAATTTAAAAAAAAAAGAAGAGACATTGAAAAAAAAATTAATAAAAATTAATAAATATGAATAAAAATAAGGCCAAAAATAAATATAAATAAATAAAAAATAAATGAAAAATAAATAAAAATAAGTAAAAACAAATGAAAATAAGGTAAAAACAGATAAAAATAAAGAGTCTATGGAGCATCCCTAAATTAAAAGTGCAAAAAAATAAAAATTCAACTTGACAGGCCTTACAGTGAAAACACCAAAAAAAAGTAACTTGACAAGCCCTAAAGTAAAAACACCAAAAACCAAAAAAAGTTCAACCTGTGTTAAGCCAATCTCATGACAAGAAGTAAAAATACTACTTATGATGGGATCATCCCAACACAAGTTGAACTGACTACCAAAAAGATCTCATTTAAAACACTAATCATAAGGATGTTAAGTCAAAACACTCAACATAATCATGCTCAAAATGTGATAACCCTTTATATTAATAGAATTACAAGATCAGCATCAGGACCCAAGACCAAATGATGAAATCAAACTGATTTTTATAAATTAGAATACAACTCAAGTTAATCTTTGAGGGGATCAACCCAAAAAGAGGCTTTTTTGGAAATCATGGAACATGGTTTGGAAACTATGGGCGGGATTGGAATCACATCTCCCTTCAGTACAAGCTGGAACCAATGTTTATTTTTAAGAAGGCAAATGAAAATAGGATCTGATTGTGATTATATACCCATTTTCATAGGAGTATAAGTACAGCATGAATCCAATGAAATGAAAAATGGTGGTCTTCCATAAGTATCTTCTATTATTTCACCCATATCTAAATTTAAAGGCCATTTTGAAGATGGAATATTTTCATTGAATTCATTAAAATCAGGCCTTTTTTCTATCTTTTCAATGCCTTCACTGTCACCAAGGATCTTAGAATAGCACTTCTTATTTTTCCTCAATGTTTCAAGCATTTCTTTTTTTTAATTGAAAGCATCCATGCTCATCATACCCAAGTGATTTAGCAATGACTCTAAATCCAAAATTTCAATCACCAACTGGATGCCAAACCTCCCCCAAGAACTTATGTAATTTCTCAGGTATTTGATTGAGGTAATTCACTTCCTAAAATAAAAAAGTAGTCAGTAAAAACTCTAATCTAATTAATGGAATCAACACTCACCAAAGATGAGCTTCTTTTTGACTCCTCCATTTCTTCTGCTTCATCCTTTGAAAAAGAATCTGATTCCAATGGCACCAACCCCAATGAACTTTCAGTCTATTCCAATGAAATATGAAATTCAGATGAAGAGCCAGTGTTGCACTACAGAAATAATTTTCCCATCATCTCATTGAACCATAAAAATGAACATTTCTCAAAATAAAAGACCTAATATCCTTTGTCTGTTTGGTCCCCTCTTAACCCTTTCTTCAGCCTTTTCCTCTGAACTATGAGATTCAGATGAAGAGCCATTTTTTCACTACAGAAATCATTTTCCCATCAGTTCATTAAACCATAAAAATGAACATTTCTCACTCAAAATAAGGGTAATGTTAAATTCACGGCTGATTGAGCTGTGCACACGGTTAAAAATGGGCCCTGTGGCACGGCACACGGTCCAATTGAAGTCGTGTACAGCCTCCCACGGCTCATGGAGTCGTGGGGCCCACCCAACCCAGTCCGCTGCGTGTGGAATTCCACACGATTACATTTGAGCCGTGTGGAGTTGTACATGGCTCAAATGTAGTCGTGTGGCATTCCACATGGCAGCGGACTGCGGTGAGAAAAAAAAAGGAAAAGGAATGAAAGGGTACCTACACAACCCATAAACTAAATAAACCTTCCAAAAAAATATAAATCAACCAAAAAATCAAAGAATGTTCATTTTTGATCAAAAAAACAAATAAATAAATAAATAAATAACAAAAAAAACTGGTAGTATCCAATGGAATAGCCCTAAAGTAAAAAGACCCAAAAAAACACAAGTAACTGGACTAGCCCTAAAGTAAAAACACCAAAAAAAAGACAATTAAATTGACAAGCCCTAAAGTAAAAACACCAAAAAAATACAACTAACTTGACAAGCCCTAAAGTCATTTCAACTGGACTAGCCCTAAAGTAAAAGGGCCCAAAAATTAAACAAGTCTTTTGACAAGCCCTAAAGTAAAAGTGCCCAGGAAAATACAAGTCTTTTGACAAGCCCTAAAGTAAAATTTCCCAAAAAATACAAGTCTTTTGACAAGCCGTAAAGTAAAAACACCAAACAAAAAAACAAGTTCAACTTGTGTTAAGCTGATCCCATCCCAAGCTTAACATAAGTTAAGCTTGTGATGGAATCAGCCCAACACAAGTTGAACTGACTTACCATTGAACTCTCATTAAAAACACTCAATATAATGATGTTAACTCAAAACACTCAACATAATGATTTTCAAAATGTGATAACCCTTTATATTAATAGAACTAATTAGCTGAATTAGAATTAAAATTTATATGAAACCCAATGATGAAATGAAGTCAAAGTCTATTAAAATCTAGAATACATTTGCAGTTGATCTTTGAGATGATCAACCCAACCAGAGGCTTTTTAAGAAATCAAGGAATGTGGTTTTGCTACATTGGGTGGGATTGGAATCATTTCTCCCTCAATTACTAATAGAATGCAGTGATTATTTTTTACAAAGGAAATGAAGATTGGATCTGATTGATCAGTAACACCATTTTTCATTGGATTATAAGTATCACATGACTCCAATGAAATGAAACATATAGGTTTGGAATTTGTGTCTGCTATGATTTGACCCATGTCCAATTTAGCCAGCCATTTTGAGGAGGGAATCTTTTCATTGATGTCTTCAACATCAAGTCTTTGTTTAATATTTTCAACCTCCTTTGCACCACCAAGTATCTTAATGTAGCATGCTTTATGTTTCTCTAATGTTTCAATCATGTCCTTCCTAACTTTAAACCAACCATGTTCTTCATAACCAAGAGATTTAGCAATGAATCTAATTCCGCAATTCCCATCTCCAATTGGATCCCAAACCTCACCCAAGAACTTATGGAATTTCAAGGGTATTTGATTGAGATATTTCACATTTTGTTCCTATCATTAAAACTGATATAGTATTCATTTCTTCAATTGGATCAATGAAATGAAAACTCACCAAAGATGAGCTTCTGGTTGAGCTTTGCTGCATGTTCTCTTCCTCTGAAGAGGATTCTGATTCCAAATTAAGTGATGCCAATTCACTATCAGTCTCTTCCTCTGAACTATGAAATTCAGATTCAGATTCTGCAATTTTGAATAACAATTCATCATTAGTTAGTAATAAGTTCATTAAACCAAAAAAATGAACATATCTCAAAAGAAAAGACTTACAATCTTTCATCTTTTCTTGTTTGGAGCCCTTCTAGTTCTTTTTTCCCCCTTGAGTTGTTTTTCAAAAAGCTCAAACCAAGATGGGTCTTGCCGCGTATCTGTCAATTTTGGCCTGACCCTACTTGATCATAAGACTTTAGGTTAAAGTCTTGGCTTGAATCAATATTTTTTAATCTTCTGAATGATATACTTCAAAAGGCTTCTTTGCTCATGATCTGGAGACTCCACAATCATTGCATTAAATTTTTCACATAATTGAGTAATGCTTAGCATTTCATCAACATTGCACTGGAAAAATTCAAAAGGATCAACCATCAGTGAGTTATTCAATCAAAAAGAATTAATCACATAGTGATTTGAACAATCCAACTTGAAAAATCCAACTTAAGCCAACTTGCAGAATTAGAACTGCAAGGGTCATAGTCCAACCTCCACTGAGGATGAACATATTCAGGTACCACGGATCCTCTGAATGCTAGACGGTCACCTATTTGGTGGGAACAGGGAAAACCCATAGTCTTGAAATATGACTTGGTGCAGACTTTGCCATCATGATCACATTTGAACTTCTTGAATTGTTCCCTAACAAGATGGATTTCCTCTAAAGACAATTTGTAACCCAATGGTAACAGTTCAGGGGGAAGAACTGTCCCTAACTTAATTCAAGAGTTATAAAGTGATGCATGAACTGAATTAATTTGATTCAAAACTGTTCCATCAAGGCTTTTCCAAACATCCAACAGGTTTCCCAAAGAGTTTGCAAGGAATTGTTTGAGAGTTGCATGGGCCCCTTCAACCCAAGAAGTTGTTTTGTTTCCAAAATCTGGGTTGATACAAGTCCACACTGTTACAAAAGTCTCTTTGATAGGGAAAATGTTATTTTACATATACTCAATTACATCCTCATAGTCTTTCAAGAAACACTATAAAAGTCAAAAGTTCAGAACCCAAAACTAGGAAGAATAAGAAGCAGTGATTTGGACCTACTCTGAGTTCCGCATCATTGACCTCTGCCTCCTCCTTGGTCTTTGAGGCCCAATACTTTGCCCACAGATTCATAAAGCTTTTCCATCCTTCAAAGTCATTAACAAAGCACACTTTAAAGTTTGCTTGTATGTTTTTAGAAAATTTCTAAGTGCAACATTGTCTTTATGACTCTTGGAAACTAGTTTCAATTGCACAAATCAGAACTTTTTCAAGGTCCTTCACAAAGCCTTTGGAAGTATCTCAGGATCATAAGCCAACTCCTTCAATGAATTTACAGGCCAACTGTAGAACTCAAACATTTCTTTTGTCATAAAAACAAGAGCTTTTGTGAAATTTTCCAATTGTCTGTCATTCCTACAACATGCAATAGTGGGTTTTTTTACTTATTTGTTTTATAAGTACAATCCAACATAGTAATATGATGGAATTTTTTTGAAAGATTTACTGCCTCTGGATGTGCTAAGTACAGGGCCTCCAAGTGACCCTCTCCACTGAAATTTGACAGGTGAATCCAACTTGTTTCTTCAAGCTGTTCATAGAGTACCTCCATCACAATTTTTCCCTTTGGTTCTGAAAGCTTTACCTTCTGCTTAGTGTTGTAGATTGTTTGGTAATCAACATAATCCCGCCCATCAATCTTGCTGAACTTTCTCTTCAGTTGTAAAATATTGAGCCCATCATTCATGCCTTCTACTAGATTTTCTAAGGCCACCCCCATGATTCTCCTCAGTTGAGGATGCACAGAGGGATGTTCAGATGGTTGATGGTTATGCTTGGTTTCTTTGTAGGAGAGGCGCCACAAGGGGTCTGCCTTTGTTTGACTTGCATGGATTAGAAACTTGCACCCAACCTTCCTTGTGTGATTTTTTCTAGACTTTTTGGTAAGAAGACTTCCTGAATAGGAACCATTTCTATCACAGGCTAAATCAACATATTGATCATGCTTTGAGTTGAAAAATGTTAAAGCATAACCATGCTTCATTGCCTATGTTTGACAATAGTTTTGTGCCTCTTCCCTAGTAGGAAAAGCACTCAAGGGAGGTGGGTCAAGTGGATCTAGTAAACATTCATTGGTTAAGTCATAGTTTCATAGTTACATGAACCCATCAGTCATGAACCAATCAGTTTCAATCAAATTAAATATGGCAAAGACCAGTAACATAAAATGTTACTCACCACCAGCGGTCATGTCCATTTGTGAATCATTTTGTTCCTCAATTTTCACCCTTGATGAGGATGCAATTGGGGCTTCCAATTTTTCCTTACCCAAATCCTTTTTTTCTTTTTCCAAAGCTTTGTTGATGGCACTATAAATGTAGACCTTCCACACAGCCATGTCAGAAGAAGGAGGGCTTTCCACTGTTCCCATGCAAAAAAAATACTTCAGTATTCAATCCAACTTTCAATTGATCAAACAGAGTTTTCTCACTTTCAATTTGATAAAGAATTGTTTGCAGATTTTTATATGATTTATGATTATTCACTTTAAATTCACTTGGTTTTTGATTTAATGTCTCTTTGGGATTGCTAGGTGTGGAACAAAAGTCCCACAAAGTATGCTTTAATCCCAAATTTGGGTTTACAGAACCCAAGTGTGGTCCAGGGGGTGCCCAAAATTCTGGCACAGCTTCTGGGGGGTTGTGCACCCCCTAAAACGGCTAATTTGAGCCATTTATGGGGTTTACACGGCTCCTACACAACCCCCCAGAGGTTGCGCATGTTTGAAACGGCCCTTTGTAGTCGTCTTTGGGCCCCCACAGCTCATTTGAGCCGTGTAGGGCCCTACACCACTACCACACGGTTGGAGCCGTGAATTTAACATCACCCAAAATAAAAGACTTACTGTCTTTGGTTTTTTGGGTCCCCTTTTAACCCTTTTTCCCACTCAATTGCTCTTTGGACATGCTCAAATTTTGAAAGCTCACAAAGGGTTGCTTTCAATTTTGGTTGACTGTGGCTTGACCTTAACACCTTTTGCTCAAGCCTTGGATTGGCAATCAAAGCAGCTGTATTCTCAAGAATTGACCTTAGAATCTCCAACCTAACTTGTTTAGGTTGTTCCCTATACATGGAATTCCACTTTTTAAACATTTGAGATTCTTCATCAAACGCTGGATCTGTTTCAAACTTTCAAAAACCAAAAGAATTATCAATTTTTCAATCCAATCATTTATCTGTCAATCCAATAATTTGTACCCTTCAAAAAATCTCACTTACTTCATTGGAAGGTTCATAGTCTAACTGCCACTCAGTATGAACATCCTCAGGCACAATGGATACTCTTGATTCTAGTATTCCACCTAAAATGTGGGAACAAGGCAAGCCCATTGTTTTTTAATATTACTTGGAGCACACCTTGCCATCATGGTTGCACTTTAACTTCTTGAATTTTTCCCCAATGAGTTTTATTGCCTCAATGGAAAATTTGTAACCCAAAGGTAACAGTTCTGTTGGAAGACCTGTTCCCAGCTTTGTTTTAGAGTTTTTAAGTTATGCATGGAATGATTGGATTTGACTTTCAATAGTTCCTTCCAGGTGTTTCCACACATCCAAAATGTTCCCCAAAGATCCCACAAGTAATTGTTTGAAAGTAGAATGGGCCCCTTCTACCCCACACCAGGAAAAATCTGGTGGATCTGTTCAGCCAGTGAAATCACATCTTCTGGATGAGATGGTTTCATCCAATTGATTTCTAGAATGTTTCCATCATTTGGAAACACAGGTTATCCTCAGTTTACAATTAGTTGCTTCACAATTTCTCCAATTATTCACTTCTGTTTCTGATTTAATTCCATTCTGTTTCCCCATTTGATATCCTAGCTTTCACCTTCTTTTCTTCTTGTCTTACTCATGATTTCAATTGGTATTCCCCAAGGTTTCTATTTTACTTCCTCCCAGATTCCATGTGGTTTCCAATTTTTTCCTCCCTGATTTCTCCCTGATTTCTTCCTGATGTCTCCCTGATTTCTCCCTTATTTCTCCCTGATTTCCCCCAAGTTTCCATTTTCCACCTATAAGGATAATCCCTCCAAATTTTTGGAAATGAAATAAAAGAATTTTTTGAACAAAATTTATCCTCATCATTCATAAAATTCCTTCTCACATGAAATTTCTGTTCTATCTACAGGTAATGGTTGATACATTTAATTGGAATTAACTCCAAAAATAATTCAAATAAAAAAATTAGAAACAATTCATAACACTTGGAATATTCCATAATTTTTAAATTTCACTTTCAGGAAGATATAATTTTGTTACTAGGATTATTCAATTTTGAGAGATATATGCGCACTGGCTATCAACAGCATCACAAGAAATGATGACTTGTTCAATCCCATGTTTAACTTTATAAACATTGAGATGCTTCCAATAAACTACAAAATCCCTGTCATTTTGAAATGGAGTCACTTCCAAGATGTAAACTGGTATGCTCCCATATGGATCCACCACACTGAATATGGTTTTTATCTGACCCAAGAAGGAGACTTTACACAGATTATATGACAAATTACTGTTTCCAGAATTTAATTCTGTTGTTGATAACGCCATTTTATTCCAATGGAGATGATTCTGATAGTTCCACCATGGTGAGAGAGTAACAGTGTTTGATTCATTAGCACTATTGATTTGGTTGAAATATTGCCAATTTGTAGAAGAGATGGAATTCCTGAGATAATTGAGGAATTTGTAATAAGATTCTGGATTTGCATCGAAAGGATTTAGGTGTGGGATTGAATTTGACCTGGGGGATCATTCAAGGATTCTTGAAAGTTTATTTATCTCTGGTGGTGCACCTGGTGAGTTTATCAGGGACTTTAAATTTGAAAGTCTGCAGAACCTTTGAGCTATAGTAAGTGGTACTTCATTTGAGTTTAATGTAAATCATAGTCAGCATTTTTGTATTCTGTATGTCTTTCATTGAAAATAATTCACACACCAAAATTTTTTTGCCTGTTTAACTTGGAAAATAGCCCATTCAACCACTCATAAGCCCAGGTAGCAGGTGTGGGGCCAGGCCCCCACCTTTGTAAAAGCTCAGGGATATGGGATGCAAGATGCTGATTTGGCTTTTGATTTTTCTCTGTCTGGAAAGAGCTTACTACAAAGGTGGGGTTATTTTTTCCACTTCCTGGTGAAATCAGAACCATTTTGGGAGCTGGTATTTAAACTAGTGGCAATTTTAAAACAAGTCACTAAATGGAAGGTCTTTTCAATAACTGTTTCTGGGAATGGAAATTGTTCAAATTGCATTTCAATGATGAAATTTTGAATTTAGACTTTATAAATAAGAGACCACTCTGCAGCCTTGAGACTTCCATAGATTTTTTCTCCAAGGTATTTTGGTACTCTTGTTCAATCAGATGGGATTAGAGTAATCTTGATGACTTGTTGAAGTGTTTTCAGCAGAAAAGAATCAAACTTGAATTTTGATAAAATTGGAGGGCTTTGATTGGGGATATCACTAGTGCTTGGATCCAAAAATGAAACAGGTACATAATCTAATCAGAGAATGAAGGAGATGCCCACATGAATTCTTCATTAGTTTGAGCAAGAGTTTGTTCTCTCCATTTTCCTTTGAAGTTTTGTATATTTTGAATATCTTGCTGGGCATCTCTTTTCAAGTATCTAGAATCAATTTTTTTTTCACTTGGATCTTCATTGTCTCCACTTGCATCTCCATCAGAATTTGATTCATCATCTGATGAATCTAATGCCTTTTTCTGTATCTGTTTCCAAGAGGATTTTGGAAGTTTTAATTAGGTAACAGCATGATCTTTCAAGGCTCCAAAAATCATATTTTCCATTTTGTCAATTTTGGCCATTTTTGTGGCATCCCAATAAGGGAGTTCCTCCAATATTGAGTAACGGACACCATTGTCTTTGAAGAGATGATCTCTGTGTGATTGAGTTGCATTTAACCATGAAATTACTTGAATTTTGTGCTCTGATAAATTTCTTGGGGCCCAATTGAAAGGCTCAATGTCATTTATCTCAGACTTTCAATGTTACAGAAGTTGCAAAAATTTCTTCATGAATGATGGGTAAATCCTATGATCTTGCGCATTGCCACAAAATCTGCTATGACAGTGAGTATAGCAACTCTGATGGTAACTCCTGAAGGATTATCATAGGTCTTGGAGAAGTGTATACCATTCAAAATTTTCTGAAGTTCTCTGACTAGGAGGGCAAGTATATTATTCAGTTGAGGACCAGTAGGCTCCTTGGGGCCAGGTATGATTCCTACAAGATAAATGTTGTCTGCTTTCAGACGTATTTCTGTTGGAAGATTCAGTCATACCATGGAAAAGGTTCTAAGAGAGGCATGAAAACTAGAATTGCCAAAAGCATTAAGCCAGTCAACATATAGGGTGAATGAAAAGTTCCCATGCTTTGAAAAAAAGGTGGAAGTTTCATTTGGGCCTTTGAATCTTTTCCAAAAAATCCCCTCCCAGATATCTTTAATTATCTAAGAGGGTTTTTTTCGGAAATGTTTGAGAATTTCTTCCTCAATACCTGGAGGTTTCAAAAATCTTGCCATTAATTTTTAAAATGGTTGGTAAATGAAATTTTTTCTTACAGAGAATTTTGATTCTTGTAAATTTTTTCTGCTAGGCATGGAGTTAATGGAATTATTCATAGATCCCAAGGTGGATGAGCAAGGTGGAACCCAGTCAAATCTTTTTAAATTTTGTGTGCATTTGATATTAGGGTCTGTGACATTTTTTTCTTGGTCAACCAAGTAGAATTACTCTGGACAACAGAAATATATCTCCAGTGAAGCATCAAGATTGAGATGCTTGAAGATGATAAAAATTCTGAAGGTAATCTTTGAGCTGTTATTGGGATGAAGGTTTTGAAGAGGATTTTGAAAAATTGTTTTATTTTAAATATTGAAAGCACAAAGCAGGAACCTTGATTCCTCTGTACTAATTTGATGATGCACATTCATGATGGCTGTGATCACCATTGGAAGGATTATATGGGTTTGGTTTTGTATCCAGGGTAATAGGACAAATTATTTAGTGTCAAATATGGGAACACCACCTGGAGGTGAAATTGAAGTGGTATCATCTTGAGATTGGGCCACATTTTCACAGTTATTATCTAATGGATACCTATTGTTTTTTTGGTGATTTTGGGGACAGTTCTTGTGGAGCAACCAGTGTTTTTGGAAAAACTTGAGTGGAAATAAAACTTGTGATGATTTTTTGATGCTTAGCATATCCAGAAGGGGTAAATGCTATGCCTTCATGAAACTGCCAACTCATATGCTGAAAGGGTGAAGGGGGTAGAGAATAATTTTAGAATGGGCTGAGCTTCTGAATGATACTTTTTGATACAAGGAATCCCATCTTGAATGAAATGAAAAGAATTTAAGCGTTAGTTTTTCTATCAATCAATAAATAATAAATAAATACATGTTCCTTACCAGGAGCTGGTTTTTGGAGGCTCTTAGAGAGATGGATATTTTGATTTGATTGAGCAGGTGTTTTTTAACAGGAGCCAATATTTGAGATTGTATCCCTAGCTGGATTGGTACTGGTTTCATTCTTGGGGACTGCAGCAGAATAATCTGGTTTTTCTGTATTGGGTGGTGCAGACATATTGATTTCATCTTCTTGCTCATCACTTTCTCAAGCAAATACATGCTGTTTTTTTAGCAGGTCTTTTGGAGGATGATTGAGAGGCAGATTTCTTTTTGAGGAGGTTTCCACTACCAATTCTGACCTCTTCTTTTTCAGGTAATTCTTCACCCTTTGATATGACTGATACAAAACACAATTGTCAACAGGGGTCAAGAGTGAAGCTTAGTGGGAATGACTTACTGGCATCATATTTTTCACAGGCTTCAATTCCTTGACAATAAATATCACAAAGAGAGTGGGTGTCTGTTTTGTCATTTGCAATTTTTTCCAATTGTTGAAGTTTTTTTTTGTTACTGGAGAGGAATTCCTGGCATGATATGAGAGATACTTCTTAATTGTTGAGGAATCCACCAGTCTTGGATGGAGGAGGGGGTGGGAGTGGTTTGGCTGAATTTTCTTTTTCACCAACAACTTTGTTCCAAGCAGGATGTTTTGGAAGGTTTGAGCTAGCGGCAGGGGGGGCATTGGTTGCTGCAGGCTCCAAGCTATCAGGTAAAGTTTGGGTATTTACCTGGGCAGTTGTATTGTCTGTTGATGCAAGTGAGGCAGGAGTATCATTCCCAAGGCAATTGCAAGAAGATTTAGTATTAACCATGATCAGATATATAATTTTAAAAGAGTATGATAAGAATGGAAAGTAGGATGTAGGAGCTGGGGATGAAACAGTATTGTAGTGAAGAAAGATTTAGTGGATGGTGAGGGGGGAAAAGAACAGTTAAAGATGCTCTTTATATAATGGTGCTGGGGTATCTTAAATGTATTTTCTATGGAAACATGGGATGAAAGAACTGATCAAAGTTCCTTGAAAAGCCTGCAACAATTTCTATTAGATTATATTCATGTTTTGATGGCGGTGTGTCTATATAGCAGACAGAACATGTATAAACAAAATACCCAGTACAGAGACTGTATATACTATGAAGGAGGAGACGTAGTCTGCAGATCAATCTGTTTACATACAATTTGGTAATTGACTTCTTAATTCTGCATTGCTTGCAGATAATCCACCAGTGATCACCTCATCCTCTTGCATTGCGGTCAAAAACCCATTGTAAATTCTCTGAGCAATTTGCATGGAAATACCAAGTCTGGTGAATGGACTGTTTCCGGGAACAGGGCATCACATGCAGTTTTATGCTCCCATAGAGCATGAAACACCCCAAAGGTTGATGCCCAGTTTGCGGAAACCGGGCATCACAGGCAGTGTTAGACCCCTGTAGAGAATGAAACACCCCAAAGGTTGATGCCTGGTTTCCGGAAACCGGGAATCACAGGCAGTGCTATGCCCGTGTAGAGCGTGAAAAACCCCAAAGGTTGATGCCTGGTTTCCGGAAAACGGGCATCATCTTGGAGCCATGTTTTGCCCCCATAGAGCATGAAACACCCCAAAGGTTGATGCCTGGTTTCCAAAAACCGGAAATCAACCTTTGGGGTCTTTCATGCTCTACAGGGGTCTACCACTGCCTGTGATGCCTGTTTTCCGGAAACCAGGCATCAACCTTTGGGTTTTTTCATGCTCTATGGGGGCATAACATGGCTCCAAGGTGATGCCTGGTTTCCGGAAACCGGGAATCAACCTTCAGGGTGTTTCACACTCTATGCAGGCATAACACTGCCTGTGATGCCCATTTTCCAGAAACCGGGCATCAACCTTTGGGGTTTTTCATGCTCTACAGGGGTATACCACTGCCTGTGATGCCTGGTTTGAATCACAGACAGTGGTATACCCCTGTAGAGAATGAAACACCCCAAAGGTTGATGTCTGGCTTGGCATAACACTGCCTGTGATGCCTGGTTTCCAGAAACGGGGCATCAACATCCATAAATTTAACTGGTTTCACAGAGTGAAAGCATGGGGTAAATAAGGAAAAAGAAGCAGCATAATTTGGCTTGTAGATAGTCTGGTTTTTATGCCCCTGTAGAGAACATCAAAACCAGACTACCTACAAGACACATCATGCTGCTTCTTTTTCCTTCTCCACCCCATGCTTTCACTCAGTATAACCAGTTGAATTTATGGATGTTTATTCCCAGTTTCCGGAAATTGGGAATCACAGGCAGTTTTATTCCCCTGTAGAGCATAAAACACCCCATGATGCAAAGTAAAAGAAATCTGGTCAAGTGTGAATTTCTGTTTCAATTCCTTGCTTATTTGGCTCTACAGGGGCATAAAACTGCCAGAGTCAATACCCATTTTCTGGCAACCAGACATCAAAATCATACAGAGTAAATGTATTTTATTCTTATCATCCAAGGGGATAATGATTTGAACCATGAAGTGCTTGCACAACATTCAGGCCACGTTCTCAACAGAGAAACAATAAAGGGAGCCCATCCTGGATAAACTCCCTGCATAAGCTTCTCCTCAGAAAATCCTCTCCTGGGAAAGGATAAGTGATAAAACACTGGATTCACTCCCTTATAATGCAGGCTTTACAAGATTAGGACATCAAAGGTGTGTGATTTTCTTGCCATGTTATAGGTTATTGCAAGCATGAAGCTTTATATAGCTATCTCTTTGAATGTTGTAGCTAGTACTAAACTGGTTGCAGATTTTTGATTTGCTCAATCTGACCTTTACAGACGCAAGTGTTCACTAGGCACTGTGCAATGGTTCTTGAAGGGGTTGAAATCAAAATCCCAAAATTGAAGAGGGGGATTTTATTGCAGGAAACATACTCTGACTCCCAAAGGTGATAGTTCTACTAGTAACTCAAGAGCTAGGTTCATTCCACACCAATAAATCCCTTTTCAGGGGTGGAGTACTTTACAAACTACAGGTGTAGTATGTATTTCACCCAGGGGTAAGCTCAGGAGGGACTAAACTCTTATGTGGTTGTAGTTTCACTGTGGCCAGTGCAGAGCACTCCCATGTTGTGAGCAGATATGCAAATGGGACTTCTAGAGACCCATGTGTGGACTGCCTCACATAGTAGGCCAGGCACCAGAATTTGGACTGTCAGAAACCAAGTGTGGTCCACCCACACAATAGGGTAGGAACAGGAATTTGAGCTGCCCGTAAGCCAACTGTGGTCCAGGCAACTCACCCCCTTGCCTCCGGGGTGATTACATAAGCCAAACTACCCCTGGACCACAGAGTGTTTTTCAACACACCTCACCTAGCTACAATCTCACTAAAGTGTTTTTCAACACATCTCACCTAGCTACACTCTAACTAGAGTGTTTTTTAACACACCTCACCTAGCTACACTCTCACTAAAGTGCTTTTCAACACACCTCACCCAATTTTGAACACACCTCACCTAGCTGCACTCTCACTAAAGTAGTTTTCAACACACCTCACCCAATTTTGAACACACCTCACCTAGCTACACTCTTGCTAAAACATTTTTCAAAACACCTTACCCAATTTTGAACACATCTCCCCTAGCTACACTCTCACTAAAGTGTTTTTCAACACACCTCACCTAGCTACAATCTCACTCATGTTTTTTTCAACACACCTCACCCAATTTTGAGCACACCTCACCTAGCTACACTCTCACTAAAGTTTTTTTTCAACACACCTCACCTAGCTACACTCTCATCAAAGTGTTTTTCAACACACCTCACCTAGCTACACTCTCACTAAAGTATCTTTCAACACACCTCACCCAATTTTGAACACACCTCACCTAGCTACACTCTCACTAAAGTGTTTTCAACACACCTCACCTAGCTACACTCTCACTCAAGTCTTTTTCAACACACCTCACCTAGCTACATTCTCACTAAAGTGTTTTTCAACACACCTCACCCAATTTTGAACACACCCCAACTAGGTCAACTCTGACTAAAGTGTTTTTCTAGATATCTCACCCAATTTTAACATGATCATGGATGAATTGGAGAAAAATCATAGCCCAAGCAAGATGGAGGTGTTTTCTTGTTGGAAAAGGTTTCTTGGTTTGTAAGACTTCCTCAAGATAAGCTTCAATGTTCACAAAGACGCTTGCCATGTTTTTCAAAAAAAATTCAATTCTTGGAATTCGTATTGCTTTGAGTCATAGAATGATCAAATACTTTGGCTTGGATGGCACCAAGACAGCTACAGAGCAAAACAAAAGCCTGGAATATTTTGCCAGAAGTACCTCAACCCAAACACTACTGGCCTCCATCAAAGCTGCAGGGGTTGGGCTCAACATCACATGTGCAAAAATTGTTTTCATCATGGCATGTGGTCTATTCTTTCTTTAAAGTTTTTTAGTTTTTATGTCACTTGATTTAACTCACAATTGGAATTGGATGGAAAACTTTGTGAAGCTTTTGATTTTTGGAATTTGAGTTTTCATATATGTGAATTTCACTGGAGTTCAGAGTTTCATTGAAGGATTGATTTGGTTCTTATCATTGTTGTTATTGAATTACCAAAACAACTGATAAAACATGACTGGGCTGTGTCATAGTATTGTGATTACCTTGTGATTACCAGACTTTTTAGTCATAGCTATCCAATTGTTTAGTAATAAACTTTCACTTGCCATTTAACTTGAATAGATTATTTTGATTTTGCCTTATTCATTTTGTACTCAACCACATGTTAGCCAATCATGTATTTAGTCTATATAAACACTGGTGCTCTAAAGTGGAGTTGATAATCCATTCAGCCAACCAATCAACCAGATTGCCCATTTCCTCATGTCCTCAGATCCATTATGCTTTAAATTACAAGCTCCTTTCATTCATTTCTCATCACCTTTTGCTTCATCAGAGCTCAAGATCTCTTTATTTTTTAAAAGTTTAGAAGCCTATTTTCAAACTGAGCCAACAATCTTTCTTTAAATTGGTCCACCTTCAATAGTCTCATCCTGGAATCTGATCTTTGACTCTTTTGGTGAGGGGGTGAGATAGGGATGCGCCTTGTCATCAAAAATTAAGCTCATCCCATCCATTCACTTTGAGGCTAGGCATCAGCATCTAATAAATTGTCCAGTTTCCACCCTCACAATCATCTCATCAGCCTCTATCAGCCAAGCCACTGTCAGCATCATCAAGATAAAACCAACAAGGTTGAAGAGTAGTTTATCAAACTCCTATCTGTTTCTGGTCTTGTTGTACCAATGGCGTCAAATCAATTGGATTGATGGTGTTGGATCAAATAAGTTGATTGATTCATTTGAGACTAGCAACCCACTAGATTCAACCAATCACCTCAATTTCACCCTAACTCAGGCTTTTCATCATGATGGAAATCAATCATTACCAAGTTAAGAGCCTCTGAGCAAGAAGTCAACAGTGGTCACAAATCCACAAAAGTTGATTAGTGTAATTCTTTTAACATACAGTCTATCAAGCGCGTTTCGGCGCCTGGCAAAGCCCCAATTGTCATGAGCCAATCGGGGGTTGCATAGGTGCCCAGGGTGCTTGATAGGGTAGTTTGCCAGGGGGTCAAATATTGGCGCCTACTCAAGCTTGTTTTGACCCACATCAAAGCTTGACTCACCCCCCTCACTCATTGGCAGTATTGTTGCAAGTTCTGTTGGTGATTCAATTGTTGGCCAATGATTCTTGTTTTTGTTTCTTTCATGAGATGGACCCAAGGATTCCATTGATATTTTTTGGGTTGCTTGGATTTCTTGGGTTCCTCAAGGAAGTTGGGTACTTTGACAGTGAGGAGGCTTGGTTCTTGACAAGTTTTTGATGATCCAGATCTGATGATAGGATTTGATGAAGGGTCTAAAAATTGCTGGTCAAAACTCCACTCAGATGGTCTTTGCTCAATGGTCTGGGTTGAAGGAGGATCCAATCCATCAACTTCCTGCTTGGTTTCTTTTCTGTTCTCACAATTTAAACCAATTTTTGTGGGTCTATTCTGCTCCTTCTTCTGTTTGAGATACTTTGACTTTGCCTTTGATGTTGGTTTTGGATCCTCCAAGGATGGTAGGGTAATTGTATTGGCACCCGTGAGACCAAGATTAAGTCAAAGCTTTTGTTTTTTTGGGAATTGGTTTTGAGTGATCAACAATACAATCATGATCATCTTGCAGGTCCCTTTTAGTTGTATTTGGTTTGTGTTCTTCATTGTTTGATTTGACTTGGTTGATACCACAAGGCAATTGTCTACCAGCAAATGGTTGGGAGGAATTTTTTAGATGATTACTGGTCAAATCAAGCTGTTACTTGCGGCCTCAAGGCAGGCATTGAGTCTGGAAAGTGAAGGATGATATTTGGTGATTTTCTATTGAATAAGATTGTATTTTAGAGGAAAGGAGCCCAAAACTCAAGCTGAGCTTGTTGAGCAAGTCAAGGCTGGCATCCAAGAGGCAATAAATGAATAAAAAAGTTAAAATTTCTTCTCTCATGTTAAAAAATACTATAGATGCTGTCTTTAAATGCAGACTATTACAGGACCTGTGTTGGCAGATCCCTGAATATTTTTGCATCAGTTCTCTTTCTTTTTTATTTTTCTTTTCTTTTTTTATTTTTTTTTTAAAAAAAAAAAACAATTATGTATGTAGCACTTTTTTTAAAAAAAGGATATTGCATGTGAAGAAAATTAAAAACATGAAACTGAAAAAAAACACGTTTGAAATATAATTTTGTCATTAAAAGTAAGGTCAACATTGGCTGATGTGCCAAGCTTTGATTGGCACCCAAAACAGGTTGACAAGGCGCAAATTGAACATGACTGCAAGCCAAGTTGCAGTTGCAATGGTTCCCAAACTAGTTGGCCAGGCGCAAATATTGATTTCTTTGGTGCCAATTGCGCTTTAAAAAAAATGTAAGTTTACAAGGCACCCAAACGCACTTGATAGACTATACTATTTAAATTCAAACATTTACCACTTACTTTCATCTCTACCATTCACCCCCAATGAAATCAATAGAAGGAGCTAGAAGGATCACCAAACCAAGCCTGGTCACAATCAAATCAATTGAGACAACAAATTGTTGAGGTTGGTTGGCCTGAAAATCAAACACAACACCAATCACTTGAATACAATCAAGACCAATCCACTTTAACCACACGCACCAAGACCAGCATCAGGTTGGGGAAGGATTCAAGAGCAAGATCAAGATGACCCACCCAATAGGGAAGGACTACTGCACTACTTTCCTGAACGGCTATCCAACCTGATCTTGTCTGATCAGTTACAATCCATTAATAAATGGTGATCATCAATCAACCACCATCTCTCCTCAGATAGCCATCAACTGGTAAGACCCAAAAATTATACTGAACAATCAATAAACATAGGCCAGATTCTCAAGATCACGCTCAGCCCCTTGATCAATCATCCTTACCCAATTCAAGACCTGCTCAGAATGTAAGAAAAAAAATTCCTATCTCCCATTCAGATACTTCAAATTCTCATCCTCAATCAACAGGCTCCTATCCGCTGCCAATCTTGTAATCACTCATGCCTGTGCCAGCTCAATCCTATCAGCTATCAAGCTGATTGATTTCAGAGGAGACCAATATCAGGATCATGAGGATCCCAACATTCAAGACAATTGATGAATTGAATAAATTTAGATCACTCCAGGTTCCATCATCCCCATCACTGAGGAGTATGGTTCCAAAACAACTACAAGGCTCTTTGGTAAACAAGTGGTCATTTTCTTCAATATGGAATTGGACGTCAAGGATCTGGATCCCATAGTCTTTAAAGCATCTCCAGAAGAAATAATTACAAGAACTCAAACAAAGCCATCAAAACTAATCACTAGTTCCACAGGATGATCATTGAACCCAACCTTTTTGGTCTAGGTCAACCTCAGATTGCTGTCACCATTGGATCAACCTCCTTCAAGGCTCTCATTGACTTAGTCTTGGTTTTGATTCATAGACTCATCACTTCCCTCAGATAATTGGCTGGATTTGATGACCCTGGGAAGATCAGCTTGATCTTCCAAGTTGGCATACCAGAAAACTAAACCAGAGTTTCCCTTCCTCCTCTTCAGACCGGTTCCATTTGAATTTAAAGGTATTATCTCTTCCACTTTGGCTCTTTTTATTCTTGTCATTTCCCATTTATCTCTCCATGGCTTTATAGCCTTTCTTAAACTTTTCAAAATGGTCATGGGAGATAATTTAAGCTTTTCCCATTATCCTTATACAAGAAAAAGTTAATCTCACCTGTTTTTACTTCAATATTAAATGATCCATTGCAAAAATGAATATCCTGGTTTCTGGACCATATTAAATGGTAGGTGATTTATTTGAAAATTTATGAATCAAATAAGAGGAAAAAAGTTGAGTATTTGAAGAAATATTTACTTGGAAGGGATCAAATGGGCTTAAATAATTCAAAAATCATACATATCTCAACAAAATCAAGCATTTATCTGAAGAAATTCAAAGAGAAACCAGGGAGAAATCAAGGGGACTCTTGGGGGGGAAAATAATGGAAAATCAAAATATACCTTTGATAAGTCCAGGAGAAATCAATTAGAAACACAGTGGAAAATTGGAAGAATCAAATGAGAATTCATTTGTCACTTTTGGATAATGCAAGAGGAGACTCAGAAGCAATCATGGATCAACCATGTTTCCATCTTTGGGAACTCTACCAGAAAACAAACAGATTCCATGGTGATTTTCTCTGGAAATTGATTATAAACTGTGAAGCAATTGGGGTAACCATCATGGTGAAGTGAAGTCACTGGTCAGCCAGAGATGCCTGATTTTTCCTGGTGCAAGACATTGTTTTATTTCCATAGTCTGGGTTGACACAAGTCAATGTTGCTACAAACGTCTCTTTGATAGGGAAAATATTATTTTCCATATACTCAAGTATATCCTTGCAGTATTTCAAGAAACACTGTATACAAGTTTCAAATTAAGCACTCCCACCAGAGATCAATAGAAGAAGCAATAAATTGGAATAATCTGAGTTCCACATCATTTACTTCTGCCTCCCCCTTGGTTTTAGAGGCCCCATACTTGGCCCAAGAGTTGTGAAACTTTTCCATCCTTCATCTTCATTACTGAAGCACACTTTAAAGTTTTCTTGAATGTTTTTAGAGAAGTGCAAGGAGCACAACTTTCAGGATGACTCAGGGAAACTTTGTTTAATAGCACAAATAAGAGCTTTTTTGCAGTCTGTCACAAAGACTTTTGGAAGCCTCTTGGGCTCATAAGTCAACTCCTTTAATGTGTTCAATGCCAAACCGTAGAAATCATACATTTCTTTTGTTATAAAAACAAAAGCCTCTGTAAAATTCTTACTGTTGGCAGTCATTCCTACACCATGCAATAGAGGGATGTTGTACCTATTTTTTTATAGATACAATCCAAAAATGTCATATGATGGAATTTTTGCAAAGTTTTATAGACTCAGGATGAGCCAAGAAAAGGGCCTCTAAGTGACTCTCTCCACCAAATTTTGAATTGGAAACCCACTTGGATTCCTGGAGCATTTCCAATAGAAATTCCATAACACTTTCCCCATCCATATTTGCTTGCTTTACCTTCCGCTTAGTGTTACAGATTTTTCTATTTTCAATTTATTCTCCACCATCAATCTTACTCAAGTTAATTTCAAGTTGCACCCTATTGAGCCCATCTTCCATTCCTTCCCTAATTAAATCTAATGCTTGACCAGATATTCTCCTCAGTTGAGGATGCACTGAAGGACTTTCAGATGGATGATGATTGTTTCTGCCATTTCTAATGGATAGATTCCAAGTGGGATCTGCTACTTTCCTACTTGCACAGATCATGAATTGACACCCAAACTTCCTATTGTGAGTTTTCCTTTGACATTTGGTAAGGCATGGCCCTTCATAAACCCCAAATCTGTCACATGCTAGATCCACTTATTTGTCTTTACTTGGCTTGAAAGTTGTCAATGCGTAGGCATGCATGGCTTCCCATTTCTTAAAATAAATCTTGGCTTCTTTCCTACTAGAAAAGGCTCTCAAAGGAGGAGGTTCAAGAATTTCTGGAACCCCTTATTTAAATTATTATTTTTCAAGCCAAATCTTTCTCAGTCCAATGACATATGAAATGTGACCCACCAACGTTAGTCAATTCAATTTGTTATGGAAAATCTTGTTCCATTTTTAAAGAAACATCTTGTTCCTCAATTGTAAATCTAGATAAGGATGCAATTGGGGCTTTCAATTTTTTTTTTTCCAACTCCCTACCCAAATCCCCAGATTCCACCAAAACTTTCTAAAGTACACTTTTAATTAAGTCCTTTAATGTAGCCTTGTTTAATCTGGGAGGGTGTGGGCTTTCCACTGTTCCTATAAAACTAAAATTTTCAAACTTAATTTATTATTCAATGCAATTTTCAATCCCACAACTCCAAAATTTTTCTCACTTTTGGGTTGAGAAAAATTAATTTTGAGAAAAATTAATTTATGCAAGAGGTGTGTGTTGTGAGTGTATGTTGTTTGTGTCAAGAGTTTTTGCCAATAGGCAGATTTTCCAATTTCCATGTTTCTTTTTGTGGTTCAATAGTCCCACATAGTATTCCAGATCCCCAAATTTTTGTTTACAGCACTCACATGTGGTCCAGGGGTGCCTAGGAACCCCAAATCCCCCCTCAAATGGCCCATTTTGGGGGTGGAGTAGCCCAAATGGGCAAGGAAAACATGTGCAATCCCCGGGGGGTTGCCAACCCTTGGTTGCAACTCACCAATTGCAACTCAAAATTGGTTTCAAACCAGGGTTTGCAACCCCCCAGGGGATGCACAATTTTCAAGAAACTTGGCTTTCTCCTTGTTGGGCCATGATTTTCCATTTGCAACCCATATGGGACATGAATGGCAATTCATGCCCTTTTGAAACCCTGAGGTTGCAAATTTAACATGGGCCTTCATTAATTTATTATTTATTTATTTATTTCATTTTATTTATTTCTATTTTTTTTTTATATTTATATTTTTAATTTAATTGATTGAATTATTTTTTATTTTTTTCATTTTTTTTTATTAAAATCCAACTAAGAAATAATAGATAAAAAAATTCAAAAAATATAGATATATGGATAAAGGGCCCATATATAAAATAAAAATTTTTTGAAAACAACTGTTTGCAACTCAAATGGGTTGAAAACAGTATTTCACGCCCATTTGCAACCACAGGGTTGCAAATTTAACATTGCCCATATCAATAACTGTATACCAAAAATGAAAAAAAAATCTTACAAATAACTATTGCATGCTGGTAATTCAAATATTTTGAATCATTGAAAAAAAATATCATCCAGTACATAAATAATTTTGAAAAATATATAAAACATACCTCTTTGAAGAAAATTCAGGATTTGTGATGGAATTTGAATACCTTTGTACCAAGCACAAAACATTTTTATAAAACATATGGTTTTTTTAGCTTTTCTAAGCACACTCCCAAGTCCTGCTTGGCACAGTTCCCAGCGGGCTTGATTTCCACATCAGCTTGCACTGAAGATCTTCAAACTCAGCCAGGCTTTTGGGACCCCCCCCCCTCACTCACTTGCTCCCTCTCCCTTGCTCCTCTCCCCCTGATAAGGGGGGAAGGGGGATTCAAAACACTGGATGGTGTATGATAGTCTTCAGAAATCAAGGGGGGGTTCATTGATGAGAGGATGAATGAAGGCATGGAAGGCAGGGTGACAATAATAATGGATAGGATTTCTTGCTGGGGGGGGGGCAATGAAGATGGAGTGAGACTCACAGCTAGATAGCTGGCTGGGTTATTTGGGACCAAGATTTGCACCTAGGAATTGATTCTCTGCCTTCTGGAAGAGATCTAATGAGCCACAATGATGATGGAGCATGAGGTTTGTGTACAGGTTTATGTTGGTGATCTGGCAAGCATGGCCAATTGTCTTGGGTGTCAGCCAAGTCAAACTTTGGCCCAAACCACCCAAACTTGGCTGTGTGCCAATTCACACATGGCTATGTGCCAATGCTTGGCTATGTTCTAATTCATGCTTGGCTATGTGCCAAGCAGGCTTTAGAAGGCTCCATGGGTGCTTTAGGCGGTGCCCAGTGTGCTTTAGAAAAAAATTGGCTAATTTAGGTGGTTTCCCAAACAAGCTTGGAATAACATATATCTTTTTTACAAAAAGAATCCAAAATATTTTTCAATATCTCACCAAAGGTTTCATCAAGTACAAAAATCAAAAAATAAAATTTAAAAAGGTGATTATTGAAAAAAAACTTTTGATGTTTCTTGGATCATTCATTCTCTTGATGGATTTTCTTTTTTAATTTTTAATGATATTTTAATTCCTCTCATTAGGTTGTATCAGATTTAAAATCCTAAAAAATACATATAGCTTATTTCAGGAAAAAAATCAATTTTTCAAAAAAAAAAATTTATCAAAATGAACTATGAACCAATGGTTTTAGCTGAAAAAAGGAAATTTTGGAAAAAAATGGATAATCCTGAAATCAGCCATTCAAGCTTTTTAAAATTTCAACTCTTATAAGCCATATTAAATAGGCTCAGGTGAAATTTTTTAATATTTTTTTATATTTGTTAAATATATCTACATTCCTTTACAAATAATAATTTATTCAAATAAATCAATTTTTTATTTAATTATTCTTATTATTTTAATTAATAAATTATTTTTGGAATATTTCAAAATATTCAACTACACCTCATATTATACATATGTATAGCATTTTTCTATTTCCTTTTATGTTTTTTTTGTAAGGGATTTAAATCTGACTGGAAATTCAAGTCCTTGCTCAAAGAAATAAATTTCTTGCATTTCATGTTTTTATTTTTGTACTTGATGAAGATTTTGTTGGAATATTTCAATGCTTGAATTCTCATTTTGAAATAGATTCATTTAAAATTTTTCTATTACTTTTTATACCTGGTAAAATATTATTTGAATTCCTTCACAAATCCTCAATTCTTTCAAGGAATTATGTCTTATATATTTTCTATAATTATTTATATACTGGATGATTTTTTTTGAATATTTAAAATGATATTTTAATTCCCAGAATTAAATAGTTCTATGTAGAATTTGTTTATTTTTTTATGTTTGGTACAAATTTATTTGAATTCCACTGGAAATATTCTATTTTGTGTAAAAAAAAGAATTATAATTTTTTTTTCTAACTTTTCTTACATAAGATGAAGTTTTATTTTCAAATATGATGTAATATTTGCATTCCTTGCAAAAATTTGATATTCATTGAATTTTTAAATATCAAATTTACTCAATTTGTCTCCATATCTCAATTCCCCAAAGCATTCTACCCCAGATAGACCCCACAAGGGGTTTGGATGTCTCAATTCAGCCCCACAGGGTCTCTCCCTGCAATGCAAAACACCCATCCACACCTCCATATCATCAAAGGATTGATCCACTTACTCAATCTAAAGATAATCATACTAAACCATTCTTGATTCCATCTTCAAACCACCCCAGCCATTTTCAAGAAACCCACTCATGCAGATAATGATTTCACTTTTCAAATATATCAACTGGGGTCTTTTGAGCTGATTGTAACTGGTCTGAAAAATTTAATGTTGATGCTTTTTGGATTTTCCCACCAGTCTATTGAAGAATTGCTTCAGTTCTGGATTCTCTTGTACCACATCCTCCATTGAAAACTCTGGACAATCTACCCTTTTGGATTTTTCAACCTTGCTCTTTAACTCTTCATAAATTATCTTCTAATGATCTTGATTGTATCAATGAATAACATGATGGGTCAAATAAATTAAATAGTTTGAGAAAATAAATTGATCACACTTCAAATTTGATTAAGTGGGTAATTTTAATCTCCTGGGTTCCTTGGTCCAAATAGAATCCTACAGGTACCATAATTTCCAAAAGCCACATAAATTTAATGGTTTTATTAAAATTGGGAAATCCCACAATATTTTACTAAAGTATAATTTAGAAGGTTAAATGTGAAAAATACAATAGTCAGTGTTACTGCATACAAGCTGGAAATATAGAATTCTGGTAGTGTATGTAAGATTTGAGAGGAGGATTAGATTTTTTTACCTGGCCCTTCTGAAATTACAAACAATTGGGAGTTTGAACCTTATGGTTTTGATCCAATTATTTTAGAACATCAGGCCAAAAATTTCATAACTGGAAAGGCTGATTTGAAAATTTATATCAAAGATGATTCAATTGATTTCTGAAAAAGATTTTGACCATGTCTTCATCCCAACCCATTTCTTGAACAATGGTGGCTTTCTGAAAATCCAATACCCATTTGGTATTTCAAAAAAATTCCCTTTATTGCCCAATGATCTTCAAACTCAGAAAAAACTTTAGGCTGGAATATTTGGATATAACCTCTTCAGTAATGGTAGGTTCCTTCAGATCTATGGTGCATATTCCAAAAGCTTTACAAGACATTGAAGGTAGCTTGGGACTGACCTTTGATGAGCCATAATTCATTTGAAAATCCAATGACAAAAATATTTGATATGGGGAAAGTCTTGGTTCTGATTTGCAATTGATTCAGAGGACATGAATAAAATTATGGAAGACAAGTGAGATACCTCAATCAAGTAAAAGAGAGTTTGGAGATAAGATAAAAGTGCTCCAGGATGGATGATCATACATTATCAAAAAAAACCATTGTTGTCATCATCAAGAAACAAGACAAAAAAACACTTTTTTGCTTGTTCTAAATTTACCAAAGATGGTTGGAACAGGATCAATTCCATGAATTTCTTCCCATCCCATTTAAATAACAGGACTGCCTTACCATCCCTGAGTGTGAACCTCCAAACTTCCTCACAAGGTTTGGCCAGATCTCAAATGAATACACCAGTCTTTGAAGATAATGATGGTAAAATCATGGTCAGTTTGTTATTTATTTTAGTTTTTATTTTGTTTGCCATCAGTTGATTTTGAGTGACCAATGATCTGGACTTGGCAGACTAAGGCCATATGAACTTGTAATAATTCTGGCAATTCCCCCATCTGGACCAACCAGATAAACACTGTTGGGTCCATCAAACTGGAGGCAATCCTTTGGCCATAAAAAACTACCACATAGATCTGGTGATATAGTTGTGAGAATTCAGATTTCAAGAAAAAAAGATGGAACAGTAGTGCAGATAAAATCTCCATGGAATTGGAGGAAAACAATGACAGGGACAAAGGTGCAGGAGATTGGCCAGAGCCCCTGGCTCAGCATGTCAGTCTATGGATTTTCTGTGTGAAGAAAGGCAATATATGCAGCAGGTTGATGTTTATGAAGGTTTCAAGGATGCCAGCAGTTTTGTATGATTGAATTAATTCAGGCTAGGGATGCAGAATACCAGTTCTTTTCAGGTGCTTCAGATGGCAATGATTCCCTGGTGGCAGGTATAGGAGAGCCTTCATACCTGGTTTTCATAGATGCACCTTTCAGCATGGGGTGGGAAGCCTTTGTGACTCAGCTTTGGAGGTTTCCCTTGTTTCCTTCAGTATTTCTGGTGCCTCTGAGGCAACTGTTTGCTCTGGGTGAAGGACTGGGTCAGTTCAGGGTATTTTGGTATCAGAGTGACCGTGGTTCTCACCAGGGTCTGTGCCACTAGTAGGGATTTTTTCTAGCCCTCTGGTGAGCTGGAGTTTAATTCTCTGGAGATGGTTAAAGTGGTTGGTATTCTTGCAATTTAATGTCATTCTGACAATAGTTTCCTCTAAAACAATTTCAAAAAATCTCCCTAAACTAAAATAAACATGTTAAATAGGTTGATCATGATTGCAATCAGTGCAATCAGTTTATCTATCTTTGTTTTGACTTTCTCAAACTTGTCAAGTCCAAAAGGTAGTTGGATTTGATTAATGAAAATGATTCAAAACTAGGATGGTATGAACACAAAACTTCTGGTATCAAAATTGTACAACCTGCAGGTATTATTGTAGCTAGTGATCAATGAAATGTTGAGTTGCTAATTTTTGTTGTTTCTGTTTTTTTTTTGACTGGGGGAAGTTTGAGAGTCTCAAGCATATTATTTCAGGTGAGTAGATTGTTGAATTGAGTTGATTTAGTGATGAGTCTGCTTGGTGGAGTGAATGATGGAAATCAACATCATATTGAGAAGGATAAAGGAAGATAAGGATTTGGATGGGGGAGGATGATGATTATAAAGGATGATTGATATAATTAAGAAATTCAGAGTGGAGTTCAATGATGAATGGGTAGTGAAGATGAGTGATGAGGATTGATAGTGGATGTTTGACTTGGAGATTTTGGAGAAACAGTGCCAGGGGATTTGATGCCCTGTTTGATTCTTGAGTTGACATACTAAATTCGAAAAAACCACTTATTTTTTGGTTACCTCTGACACCCATCTTGTGAAATAAGTTTATTTTTTATTTTTAATGGAAGTTTGAAATTGTGGCATTTTGCCAAAACCTGCCATTGGAAAAAGATGTAGGTTTTCTAACTCTGATAAACCCAAATTTTTGAATTTCCTGTTCATAATATGATTATGAGCTAGGAAAAAGCCCAAGAACTGCATTATTTGGCTTCATGGCTCATGAAAATTTATACAATTGATAAATTTGGACCTGTGTATTTGATCCCCAAAGATTTAAATTTTGAATATTGAGCTTTTTTTCCTCATATTTGCAATTAATTATGAGTTATTCTTTGAATTTTCTGAAGAAAAATGAGTATTAATGATGAGGAAATGAAAGAGATTCCAATTCTTTGTTACTGCAAATAATTTTTTAATGGATCCAGTTCTTAGGTATTTTATTCATAAAAGACATAAAATATATTTACTTGAACTTATCCCCAACTTTATATCCCTCTTTGATTTTTAAAAGTGCTTTAGATTTAACTATTGCTTTTTGAATATGCTTCATCTTCTGGTTTTATAGATGTAAGGATATTTCTGGTAGTGAAAACCCCTAATATGATTGATCCAAACTGGATTTCCAGATAAGGAAAAACTGTACAGTGGAATTCATTTCCCCTAGACTCCATAGAGGCCCCACATTTTTGGTCAGGGATATTTGATAAATATTTTTTTTGGTTTTTATCTCATGCTCATGGCCCCATAGATCTTGGAGGAAAACTCAATCATCATTGGGTGAAATCAAGAATATTACATTTCTTTAAATACCGGTAGAACTGAGAAATAAAGGCAATCTCATTTTGAAATGAAAAAATGTAATATTTTAAGATGAGATTCAGCAAGAGATTTCTTTTACACAGGGAGAGATGACACAAGTACCTGTAAACATGATAAGAAGAAAAGAATTTGAGAATTGGAATGAGGTTATTACTTTGAATGATTTGAAGCACATCTGAGATCCCTTCAGATAATATCCAAAAAAATTCTTTTTCTTACATAAGGGAGACAACAAAAGTATCCAGACAAAAGGATTGGAAGAGTAAAATATGATAATCTTAATGAGGAAGGATTAATTCAGATTACACAAGATTCTGAAGTAGTAGATCAATATCCTGAAAATTAAATGATTTTTGGATTCAAAGGAACAAAAAATGAGGATAATAGAAATAAGTCAGAGAGTAAGAAAATATACACATGAGGTGGGAATTCAAATAGTTCACAAAAAAATTGAGCTGTTGATTTTTCCTATATTTCTTTCCTTAAATTTTCATCTTTTAGTATGGTATTGTTCTGCATTAGATGATTTTTTATTTTGAAAGTGGCCAACTTACCACCAATATTTTTAAATTTCACATCATTTGAAACTTTACTTATGCAATTAAAAATGAACCAAATGGGTTGGAAAATGAATAAAGGCAATTTATCAGTTTCTTAATCTTACTCTTTTTTAATCAGATGAGATAAAATTGAATCAAATATTTTTGAGAGCAATTAGGTAGAATGAGTTGAAAATATAGCTTGAGGAATAAGTGATTAAAATGTGAATTTTTTTTAATGCTCATAAATTCTATCAAGAGGAGAAATATTATGAATATTCTCAAATTTTTGAAAATACAGGCTGGTAAAGGTTTTCATCAAACTTATTGTGGATTTTGTATTTTGAGGTAGTGGGCTGAGTCAAACTGATTCTAGATGAGGGGTAGTGAATAAGATTGAGAAGATTTGATAAGTGTTTAATAGAAGATATTAAAGGAGGGAGGTGAAAAATATCATATTAGGGCATATCAGAGTTAAGAAAACCTGCCATTTTTTAATGGAAGGTTTCAACTCAAATCTTCCATTTTTTAATGGCAGTTTTCAACTCAAATCTGCCATTTCAAACCCGCCATTAAAAATCAAAAAAACCCACTTATTTCAGATCAGAAGTGCCAAAGTTAACATGAAATAAGTGGTTTTTTTCAAGTAAAGTATATAAAGGCCTTCACCAGCTCAACCACGCGTCATTCCACATCATAACCCCTGGTTTTATCCTCTTACCTCATTGGAAAAAATTCTACCTGCATCCTCATCCAGAAATTTGATTCATTTCTCTCATCACTTCACCAATCTCATCTCTTCCGCTTCATCACTCTCATCCCTGCATCAATTCATCACTCTCACCTTGCTTCATCACTGTCATCACTTTATTGATTTCATCACATCCATCCTCTCATTGCTTGATTGCTTCATCCCTTCATCACTTCCTCCCCCCTTCCATCACATCCTAACTCTCATTGCTTCATCACTTCATGGCTTCATCCCTCCTATCATCACATTGTTTCACCCCTTCATCCCTCTTACTCTTTTTGAATGGCCCCTTGGCAAACCTCCCCCTGCAAGTCCACTCAACCAAAGCAAACATCCCCCAGGAACTCAAAATCCAACAATCCCCCCTCATTGGCTTCCAAAGGCTCAAGTCAGCTCAAGAGAGCTGATCACATCATCCTTGTAAACTGGCTCAAAATTCCCTCCAACTATTTAAACTTGCTTTGGATTGGACAATGAAACACAAGTTTTCCAACCTCCATCCTCTAATTTTAATGGTTATCTCCTGATGGCCAATGAACTAATGAATAAAACCAAGGTATTCTGTCTCTTTCATCCAAACAGATGAGGAAGCAATTCAAAAACTATCAATCCAAACATTGCCCCTTTAACCAATTCTGACAAGCCCCATTCTGTCACTGTCACTGTATGTTTCCCAATTCATCTCCTCCCATCCACATACTACATTTTGGCTGAGGATCAAGAAGGGATTCAATTCATTGTATAAAATTTTGAGGTTTTCAAGCCCTATTCTTTTCACATCTCTGTATGTTTGTCAAATCATCTCCTCCCATCTTGTTCCCTCCCAGGAAAATTCTCTGCTTGGGGTGAGGATCAAGAAGGGATTCAATTTTCTGTATAACATTTTGAGGGATGCAAGACCTATTCTTTCCACGTCTCTGTATGTTTGTAAAATCATCTCCTCCCATCTGGTTCCCTCCCAGGCAAATTCTCCACTTGGGGTGAGGATCAAGAATGGATTCTTCTTTGCACAACCTTTTGAGGGTCAGCGGAGGAGGTGCTGGAGGAGGCTGAGGACAATCAATCCATTGATTGCTGGTGGGGCAGAGGACAAGGAGGCCGCGACTGATTGATTGCTTGATCAATTGGGGGCGGCAGGAGAGGAGCAGGAGGAGGAGGCTGCAATTGCTGGAAGCAGCCTCCTCCTCCTCCTCCTCTGCTGCCACCCGCAATCAATTGATTTCTCAATTGTTTGCTGGCGGCAGCAGAGGAGAAGGGAAACAAGGCCCCCGCCTGTGATCAATTGATTGATCACTGGCGGAGGAGGAGCTGGAGGAGGCTGCCGGCAATCAATCAATCAATTTCCTGCGGCGGCAGAGGACAAGGAGGTTGCAATAAATCAATTGCAGGCGGCGGTAGAGGACAAGGAGGTTGCAATCAATAAATTTCAGGCGGCGGCAGAGGACAAAGAGGTTGCAATCAATCAATTGCAGGCGGCAGGAGAGGAGCAGGAGGAGGAGGCCACAATTGTTATTGATCAATTTCTGGCGGCAGCAGAGGAGGATAAAAAGGAGGCCCCTGCCCATGATCAATCAATTGATAGCCAGCAGAGGAGGAGCTGGAGGAGGCTGCTGGCAATCAATTGATCAATTGCCAGCGGTGGCAGAGGACAAGGCTGCCTCTGGGAGAGGAGAAGGAGGAGAAGGCTGCAATTGCAATTTATTGGTTGCCAACGGCAGCAGAGGAGGAGGAAAAAAAGTCCTCTGCCTATGATTGATCAATCAATCACTGGCAGAGGAGAATCTGGAGGAGGCAGCCGGCAATCAATCAATCAAATGCTGGTGGCAGAATAGGAAAAGGAGGAGGAGGAAGCCACCCAAATCTTTTTGTAACATGATTCAGACATATTTCTTGATTTACTGGGGATCAGAATGCAGGATTGCAGGATTGAGGTTTCCCTGTAAGTTTATTTGAGATGCTTGAAAACCAAGGGATTGGACGGCCACAGATGGTGGTTTGGATTGAAGGTGGGAGGATGATTAGAGGGCAGCTCAGGTTCAGTGACTGTTTTCCCGTTAACATCTGGGAAAATTTCCTTGCTTTGTGGAATCCAGGAACTTACCTAGTAGATTGAGCAAGGAGGTGTGGGGGGACCTAAAGTTTGAATGATCAAAGGATCAGCAACCAATGAGGGGCAGGAAGAGGAGGAGGAAGAGGAGGAGGGGTGGCTTACCAGGGGTTCCAACCAAAGGAGGAGGGGATGTGGTGGTGGTGGGTGAGGTGGAGGTGATAGGTGTTTGGTGAGGAGGAGGAAGGAGTGGACCAGTGGTTAAGAGTTCAGGTAGCTTTTTTTTTCAACTTGCTGCTGGGAAGTTTGATTGGGCATGTTGAGAAAGATGGTAATTTGATTTGGGTTGATGAGATGATGATGGGATTTTTGTGAAGATGGAGATGTGAAGCAATATAGATGTGGCGCAATAGAGATGTGAAGCAATGGAGATGAGATGTGTGTGATGTGATGGAGATGGGATTGGTATGGATTTGCTGACATGGATGGGTGTTTTGGATGTGATGGATGGTGGATGGATGATGATGCATAAATGGCGGTTTTGATTTTTGAAATACACCATTTAGGGGGTATGTGTATTTCAGAAACCCGCCATTAAAAATGGCAGGTTTGGTCAAAACAAATGGCAGGTTTCTAATGGCGGGTTTTCTAACTCTGATACTCCCTATTAAGGATTGAGAGGGATTCAATATTGAGTGAGGAGATATTTAATGAGGCATTTCAAGGGTTTAATGAAGAGAGGGAAAATGAAGCAAAAAAAGACAGAAAAAAACTGGTAAAAAGGAGGAAGGAGGGAAGTGAGGAAATCCAATATTTTGTATGAGAACTGTAGCAAGACATGTGAATTGACTTATTAAACATGAATCTGTGTATAGATATGGGACAATAATTTTGTAAATGAGATTAATGACAGACATTCAGGAATCAGGCTTGAATCAGGCTTGGAGGTGATTTTTGTGGAGAATATCAGAAAGGTAATTGAACAATTATTTTAATTCTTTTTAAAAGCTAATTAATTTTATTGACCACATGCTTGATTTTTTTGTGATTATATTTGTGATTAAAAAGTTGAATCAAGAAATTATTGCCAATTAAAGAGCAATTATTTCATTTGATGTTGTTATTTCATTCAAATAGGAGTTTATTAAGCCATATTTTTCCTTGAGTAGCTATTACAGAGGCTATTAATTTGACTTTTGTGGAGGAAATAGAAATGAATGGTTGTAGCTTTCTATTACAATAAATATGAAAGCCTTATAGCTTTATGATAAAGCCAGTTTGGCACCTCCTGGGTGTGGGATGATGTACCCAATTATAATCACTGTACCATCCAAATTTAATTTGAATTGGGAGGAAAGAGTTTTCTGAAAGAGATTTCTGCTTTTCTTTATATAATTCCCAGAAAATTTTGTTTTTTTGTAGTGAGAAATACCAGGTTTTCTTTCAAATGATGATAAAAAAAATGTGTGATAATTTGGTTCTGGTTCTGCTGGGAATTGAATTGATGGAAAAAATTTCAGACTTGAAATTATTTTTCATATCAAGCAATTTGCTATCTTCTTTTTTTGGGGCAGTTTTTAGCTTTTCATTTGTGGTCATCAAGTTATCAATTGACTCTCAGTCCACTATTGTAGTTTATTCAATAGTTTTTTTATTTTATTGAGCTGTAAAATTACCAGTATACCATTGAATTTCTTTGTGTGATTTCCAATGACTTTGGTTAATGGAATTTTCTGGAAGATTTTGAGTCAAAGCTTGATATTTGACCAAAAAATTTCCTATCCTCCTACAATTGGAAGATAATTTACTTAAAATAAGCATAAATTAATTTTGATTAGTTTATTAAATTACAAGGATCAGGAGAGGAAATGAAAAAAATGAGATAAGCCTGCCTCTCAATGTTTTTCACCATAATTTTGGTTCTTTCTTGAGGTCATCAAGAGTATTTTTTTAAGTTGAAGTAAGGGAAGCTGGATTTATACCCATTGGTGCATTTTATGTAAATTTCTTCATCCAAGGGGTTATTTAGGAAGGCTGATTTAATATCTATTTTTTTATTTCTACCTTTTTATGAAAGAATTATATAAGAACAGTGATAAGGGTGTTGATCAAAACATTAAGAGAATACTTTTATTCACAATAAAAAAATCCTAAATTTTTAAATACTTGAACACATTTAAAAGATTGAAAAATGGCACCATCTCCATTTGAAACTTCTTTATACAGAAGATCCAAAAATTGGTTGAAGCTTGTTTTCCATTGGGAAGAGCACAACGTCTTTACCATGAATCCAAGGATTCGATTGAATAGATTTCTGCATTCATGGATTTGATCCAAATAATATTTTTAAATTAATTCAAAGTTTATTTTTATTTAGTTTTTAAAGAAAGCTGGAACCAAAATTTTGTATTGAATTGAATTTTGAAGTATTTATTCATTTTGGAGAGATATATATTTTGAGCTAGTGAGTTACTTTATGAATAATTTTGTTTTTTTTTTCTAAGGAGGAACTGTTAATTTTTTCCCAAGAAGTTAGATTTTAGGACTTAAAAGAGTCCAATATTGCATCAGCTACCTGGTGAAATTTGGGATCAGGAGAAGTTTCAGGAAGAGATTCCTTTATATCAGGAGGGGCTGAGGGTAATTTTTTTTTTTTTTTTTTTTTTTTTTTTTTGAAGATAACTTTTTAACATAGGGTTCAATCAGAATTTATTTTTTTTCAAGTGGAGATTAAGAGTGCGTTATAAATTCATTGGAATTTTTCATGTTCTGAATTTTTTCATATTTTTGGTCTTAATGACAGATAAAAGGGAAAATATTTATGGTAGTATTTGGGATTTACAGCAAAATCTACTATTATACCATGAAAAACTTTCTCAGAAAGCTTGGTATGGTTGCATTTTTTTTGGCCAATGTTAAATTTGCAAACCTGTGGTCTCAAAAAGGCGCAAAACTCAATTTGCAACCCATCTGAGTTGTTAATGGCCATTTGCAACCCATCTGAGTTGTTAATAGCCATTTGCAACCCATCTGAGTTGCGTTGTTATAATATATATAATTTTTTAAAAAAATGTTTTTAAATTTTTTTATCTATGATTTATTTTTTTGATTTAAATAAAAAATAAAATACAAATAAACAAATAAAAAAGGAATTAATCAATTAAATTAAAAATATAAATATAAAATATTTATATATATATAGAAAAATATAAATCAATAATATGAAATAAACAAATAAATAAAAATTAAAATAAATTAATTGATTAAATTAAAAATATAAATATAAAACCAAATATGAATAAATAAAATGAAATGAAATGAAATAAATAAATATATATATATATGTATATAATAAATTAATTAATTAAAGTAAATATATTTATATATAATGAAACAAATAAAATCCACTTTTTTTGCCATTCACTACCCAAAATGGGTCGCGTGGCGTGTTTTGAGACTCAAAACCCAAAATGGGTTTCAAGCTGCCATTCACAACCCACCTGAGTTGCAAATGGTGGTTTGCAACCCAAAATGGGTTGCAAGTTGCACCATGCAACCCGTTTTGGGTAATGAATGGGGGTTTCAAGTTTGCAAATTTAAGATTGGCCTTTTTTTCAAAGGAATAATTATGGATCCAAGATTGTTTTTCAGTGTGTGGGTTTTGGATTTAATGTGTTGAAATGCATTTTATACAAATAATTCATAATTTTTTGTTTATAAACTCTCCTCCATTGTTTGAGTGAAATAAATTTAACAGAATGTTGAAGAGATTTTCATATGAGCTCATGTATTTAATCATTTCATTTCACAAATCAGACTTGAATTTAATTTGAATAAAGGTATTAAATCTGGAAAATATTGAAATATTATTTGTGGATCATAAGGTAATTTGTGAGATATAGGGATGGAAATCTGGGGACAAATTTTTTGGTGCTATTTTCTCAAGATAAAATAGGATCCTCTCATTTCTGTTTCTTATTTCTGGGTTTCCAATCAAAATTTTCACAAGAAAACTGATATTTTAAATCATGCAGGTTGATGAAATATATTCAAGAATTTTTTTGTTTGAATTTCAGGAATTAGAATGGGTGATTAAAGATTTTTCAGCAATATTAGGGCATATCAAAGTTAACCAAACCCTCCATTTTTAATGGCTGTTTTCAAACCAAACCTTCCATTTCAAACCCTTCATTGAAAATAAAAAAAAAAACACTTATTTTGCATTTTACGTGTCAAATTTACCTGAAAATAAATTGGTTTTTTTTCAAATAAAGTATTTGATGGCTTTCACAGCCTCAACCACAGGTCATTCCATGTCATCACCCCTGGTTTCAGCTCTAAGCTCATCTAAAAAATTCTACCTCAAACCCCATTGGAAAAATTTGATTTAGCAGTGGCTCATGGATTAATTTGATTTCTATGATTATTTTGAATATTAAATGGAACAAAATTCTCAAGTACCTGCCAACAATTTTCCTTGGGATGGAGTGCCTTATGATTATTCCAGTTATATTTAATTTGAGGGATTTTTTGGTTAGGTGATAGATAAGAATCCTGAAAACTGGATGCTAGTTCTTTTTTTATGCTTGATATTAATTGAAAATAGTGGTCTTTGAATTTATTTCAGAGTCCCCAAATTTGTTTTATATGGCTTTTTGGATAATGAATTTTGGGAGGAAATTTTTAAATAATTGATTGTTTTATGAAATTATTGTCCATTTTGGCTCCAATTTCTGATAGTTAAATAAGTCAGCTCATCTAACATTCCTGATGCATTTTATTCAAAATTTTGGATTTAATTTTAAAAAAAGAAAAGAATCCTGATGATAAATGTTCTCTCTGGAGGAGTAATATAATGTTCTAAATAATTTACACAGTCTTATTCCATTGGTAAGATGATTTTGATTCACACATTTAATGTCAATTCAATATTTGATTTCAGTCAGGATTTATAAACCAAATTTAATATTTAAATTGAAAGTAAATTTTCCATGTTTGGTAGTTTGAATCCTGTGAAAAATTAATGTTGCATGTAGGATAGCTGGGGTCTTAGAGTGACAGAAATAGAATTTAGAATCTTAGAGATGATGAATGTTATTGATAGTTGATCTGAAAAGAAAGTTTCTGAATCTACTGGTCTAAATTTTTCCATTGAAAGGATATCTTTTCTTGGTAAAATCTATTTGTATTTCTGATTTAAAATTAAAAATGCTTTATTTCTTCAAAGACAAGTAGAACTGAGAAAAAAATAAAACTATAATTTTTTAAAAAAATAGAAAAAATATAAATTAAAGCATGGAGGTTTCAAACAAAACAAAAAAATTTATACTTCTTACTCTCAATCTGATTCAATGAAAATATATGAAGAAAAACATGATATTTATGAGAGTAATTTTATATAGTTAGTTTAGAATATAAACTGAGGAAATAGTAGAGCAATTTTTGGAGTTTGTTTTATGGTACAAAAGTTTATTGGGAGAAGAAAGATAGGGAAGAGTCACAATCCTAGGCAAAAAAGGTTAATCATATTTGTCATTAAATTTATTGGGGATTTAGTATTTTGAGTTAATGGACTGGTTGAAATTGAGCAGAGTTGAAGAGCAGTGATTAGGAGTGAGCAGAGTGGGGTGTGAGGAATATAAGAGAAAGCCTGATAAAAATAAAAGGAAAATAGTGATGATTGAGAGGGATTCAAGATTTCATCAGGTATTGAGAGGGAGTCAAGAATGAATTATTGATTGAGAGGGGAGAATCAAGAGAAGGGAAAGAAAGTAAAAATAATTGATAGAAGTCTGGGGAACTGGAAACAGGGGAGAGGCATTGAGATCAAATAACCTTTATGAAATACACACTGAGATTCGGAAATTGAATTATTCAAAATAAACAGGCTATCACATTATGCAAGGTTAGTTTTTGCTTCATAATGAAACCTAAAAAAAACCCGAAAAAACAGCCTTTTTGTGGGGTCAGTATCACAAAAATATAACCATGGTCCTTGGAAAACCTTTGTGAAAATTCAATGAATCTTACATTATAATCAAATGATCTCCTGGTATTTTGACTTATATCTTTTTTTAATGAAATTAAATACAGGTTATTATCCTGATAATTGCATCAGGGTCACCTTCAGAATAAGGATTTTCTCTTGAGTATGATCTCAAAGCTTCTTTCAAGGATGATGCAAATCATTCCAAGATCAATTTGATAAGAAATATTCCTTATGAAATACAAATGGGGCATTTTTTTACACACCCCTAACCCTTACAAAAATGTGGTTTTTATGTTGCAGGGATGTAATCCACACACTCTAAAATCCTTAAACTCAAACAATTTTCTGAATTTAAAATTTTTCATGATTGACACCACATTTGTGCATATTGCATGCCAAGGGCCCCAAAAAATATTTATCAAGAATTTTACATGGTTTTATACCCCTTTCTCAATCTTTAAAAATTACAATAAAATAAATAAAAGGTGTTTTTACCTTTATTTTATACCCTTATTTTAAAGGTTTTTGATTATATTTTATTTTAATTTTTTAAGCTATATCATTTTAACAAAGAGCTGTAAAAAATTTTTTTTTTGAATTTAAAAAGCAATTTTTTCCTTTCATAATTCAACAAAGCCAAAAAATTCCACATAAAAAGGAGTTATCTTTCAGATTTTTCAAAACAATTTTATGTAATTTTTTGATGTTTTGAAGGTTAAAGGCTGTTAAAAGACATAAAATGAAATTAAGAAACTCAATTTGGGAATCTCTTGAGGATATCCAAACCCTTGAAAATTGGCCTAAAAAAAGAAACATCATGAAGGGATGGTTGGCAACCTCATGAAGGCTTTTTTGAGGATTATTTTGAATGATCAAGGTTCATGTTGAAACCATTTTAAAAATGAAAAAATAAATTATAATTAGGCAAAAAAAAAATTGAAAATTCACAAATATATTTACACATATTTATTTATAAATATCATTTTTTTTCATTTCTGACTTGTATTTTTTAATTTATTTTCTATTTGAATTAATTTAATTTAGTTTTGAATTTGAATTTTTTATTATTTATTTCTTCTTGTCCCAGGCTAAAATCACATCTTGAAAATTACTAAAATGGTTTATTTTTTCAAAGGAGGCATCATTTCAGAATTTTCTTCTAAATTCAAGCCTTTGGTGTCATTTTAGTAATTTTTTTACTAAAGTGACGCCTGCTGGAATGCTTTCCCATCCCAGGAAGGTTTTTAAACCTTAAAAAGTATTTCCAAGACAAAAAATACATCAAAATAGACAATTATGGTTTAAAGGAGTGCCTGGGGTAACAAAAACACGCCTTTTGAGGGTGATTTGGGCCCTCAAAGGCCTATAAAAATTTATTGGGGGCCTTGTGGGGTAATATAAGGCCTCCAGACTCCCTCTGGGGTCTGTCCTGGCTAGACCTTTTGGAGAATTCAAGTATGGACACCAATTGAGTAAATTGAATATTCAAAAATTCAATAAATCTTAATTTTTGCACGGAATTCTAATTTGACCTGGTATTTGAGTAAAAACTCACTCAGTGTGAGGGAAATAAGAAAAATCATAATAATTCTTTTTTAAAAATATGGAATATTTCTGGTGGTATTTAGATCCCTTTGTACCAAATGCAAAAAAACATAAAAAATTCTACATATAGCTATTGAAAGCTGGGAATTCAAATAATTTGAAACATTTTAACAAAAAAACCATCAAGTACATAAATAGTCTTAAAAAATATCAAAAACATATTTTTTTGAAGAAAATTCAAGATTTCTGATGGAATCTAAATAAATTTGTACCAAGAATTATACAAGATTCAAAAGCTATACATAAATTTGTTTCATGAGGAGAATTAAATCATTTTCATACATTCCAAAAAATGCTTCATTTAATAAAAGAAATAAAAACATTAAATATGAAAAATTGATTTCTTTTAGTAAGAAGAGAAATTTCCTGTGGGATTTAAATACCTTACACCAAACATAACAATAATTAAAAAATGATAGATATAAGTATGGTATGAGGAGAATCTAAATGCGCTGAAATATTTCAAGAAATAATTCATTGAATAAACCAATCATAATTATACAATAAAAAATTGATTTATTTGAATAAAAATGAATAATTCCAAGGAAAGTTTTAAATTAACAACCCTGGGTTGCAAACTGGCACGAAAAAACTTTCACAACACATATGAGTTGTTAGCCCCCATTCACAACTCAATGATTCACAATTAAAGTTGTTTACAACTTGCACAGCCCCTGGAGGTATGCAAACAAACAATTTGCGGCCCATTTGGGTCAAAAACAAGTATTTTGCCATCCCCCAGGGGTTTTTTCCTTTATTTTTTTTTCTCACAACCCTGGAGTTGTGAATGGGTTGTGAATGGCACACCACAACTCAAAATGGGTTGAAAATGGCCATTTAAAACTATGATGGGTTGTGAACTGTGCCACACAACCCAATTTGATTAATGAATGGGTTTTGTAGGTTTGAAATTTTAACACTTCCCTAATTCCAATAAATTGTATATATATTTTCAAAAAACACAGAAAAAAATACAAAAAGGCCACATACACCTATCTAATGAGAGCAATTCCAGTATTTTAAAAAATTACAAAATACTCTCTATCAATGATAAAAATAATGAAATAAATATCACAAAAAGGATTTGTTGGATACAACAGCATGTATATCATAGCAAATAAGTCTGTTTTTTTCTAAATCTTTCCTAAAATTTTAAAATGAAAGACAAATTCATCACCCTTTAATAAAATTTTTTTCTCTAGATTGAGGGGGTGAGTTCAAATCCAACAAAATTCCCTCCTCTCTACAGGATCACAGAATAAGATTTCATCTCACCACCCCACAGAATCTTCAGAAATTCTGTGGCTGAAGTATCAAACCAAAATAACTGAGAAATCTAGAAAAATTCTTAAAAAATAAAAATTTCCTTGGTGGAAGCTGTTAAAACCAGTCCATCTCAAAAACATCACTTCATCAAAAAATCTAAACCCAAAATTTTCAAAAAAAACTCTGGTTTGGAAAAAAGTTTGATCTATCCCCTCTATGTCCACTTTGGTGTATAGCCTACAGGAATCTTCCAAAACCATTTCAGAAATCAAAGTCTGGTAATACTGAATTGAAGGGTATTCTTTTGGGATACCCTTTTCAAATAAACAACTGGTTCATACTCACATCCCATGGAACTGTGGAACCAATTTACAATTTGAAATTGGCAGAGGATAAATTTTGAATTATTTTTTTAAGAAATCTTAGACTTGGAAACAAATTTGTTCTTGGTTTTTTTTAAAAAATCAAGTTTTGCCTAAGTTGAATATCTTGGTTTTGAACCAATTTTTTTCAATCTTTTCTGAAGCACAGATATTAAACTTGGGAAAAAATCAATTAAACAAAAATTTTCAAAAAAAAAAAGCCTGGTCCAAGCATTATTAAAAAAAATTCCTTCATTTTTTATTCCTCTGACTCAGACTTTCTTGAAATCCCCAAATTCAGTGGTTACACAAAATTCCTTTTTTCCAGAAGATTAAGAAACACTTGAGTGAAACCAGACCAATTAAGTCCCCACTCAACCAGCTCTATCCATAAAAGACCCTCATATCCCTACCAAAGCTGAAAGTGGTATTGAAAAAGTCAACAAAAAATTGCCTCCAAAAATGCCTGCTTCTACCACTGAGCTTCAATGACCATAACTGGGTTTACACTTCAATTTTATCACCAAAAAAGAACACAAAAACATTGCAGCTGATATCCATCCTATTCATGTATTACCAACCAAAGAACAACCTGGGTGTTTTGGAAGAAGTTTGACACAATTGGGAATGTTGCAAAATACAAGGCCTGCCTGTGTGCTCAGGAAAGCAAAAAAAGAAGTAAGACAAAGACTATCACAAAATTTATTCACCCACCATTTTCTCTGAAGCTCTCCACAAAGCCACCTAAGCTAGTATCTCCAAAGTATTTTATGTCCACCAAATGGACACCAAAAATATTTTCTATAATGGTCAGATGGAAGATGATGTCTACCTTTGGCCTCCTGCAGGTTACAACATCAAATTTGGATTCTTTATCAGAATTCTCAGATTCATATATCTAGAGTATGGTGAAATCAATTCAAAAAATTCTTTGTGGGAATTAAGTTTCAGTTACAGCTAATCTATGCATGTTTTCTTCCCAAAGTACCAACTGGGATTGCTTTTTTCAAATTAATTTTTATGAAATGGTGATCATACAATTCAATAGACTCATAAATTATCCCTAACTCATGGAGAATCTAGGAAAAGCTTTGCATCTCCTGTGTAAGCATCTCATGGTTCCAAATATTCATTTCACAGAATCTCTATGTGCATAAAATTCTTCAGAGAAGAATCTCACTGACTGTGGGACAGTTTAAACTCCCATGATCCCAAAAAAAGTCTCAGTCATGCAATTTAAAAATATCATGTTGCATTTCTTGGCCTGGAGCAGAACTTTTGGAAATACATTGGACTGCTTGACTACCTTGAAATTTCAACAAGGCCTGAAATTTCCTCCTGTCTTTAAAATTTCTCAAAAACTAGAAATCACCAGTTTTTTATTTCATTTGAGAGTGGCCATTCACCTTCTGTAACACATTTTTGGGACAATTTATCTTGGTATTAACCTAGGAGGAATTTTTCTCAACTCCTCTCTTGATTTTTTCATCACAAAGACTATTCCTACTGTCCCAACATCCACAAATCTTGCTCCAGTTTGAATTTTAAAATGTGGAAATCAACACTGTCTCAGCACTCAATTAAACCAAAACCAAATATAATATCTCTAGAATGGGGTTCAGAAAGCCATTTGGTTTAACTTGCTACTTCTCTCTCTAAAAATTTGATGTGGAACTGCCAAAATTTTTTCAAATTAACAATACAAGTACAATATATCTGGCTTCCAATACTATCCTTCAATGATTCCCAAAGAATATCAATTTCTTCCACTGGATAATAGAGAAAGTGAATGACCAAAGTTTAATGATATCCTACACTCCTCCTACCAACGTGCAAGCCTATCTCTGCACTAAAGCGTTACCACCTATTAGAAATCAACATGAAATTGAAAATATTAATCTAAATATATTTTAAATGGGGGAGGGTATTGATCAAAAGGATGGAACAAAGTGCTTCAGAAAGGCATGCACAAAATTTGGTATAGAGACAAAGGTTTGATTATTCAAGCCTAAATTGTTGAGACTAAATCTGATCTTTTACTGTTAAACTATTCAATTTTGTCTCTACTTTATCATCTAAAGCAAGCTCCATTTAGCCCATTTAATCTGATTCAATCAATTCCCTCTTTTATTCTTGCTCTCGTCACAGTTTTGTGTGTTTTGGTTGTGCTTCTTCCCTATTTACTTGATCTCAGAGGTCTTCATAAGGTCACAATTTCTGTTCATTCACTATTTTTCACTTTTTAAAGGTTTCTTGATGAATTTTAATGCTCTCAAAGATGTCAATGGGGTTTAGGTACATTTCTGAGGGCCTTCAGGGCCCATGATATAATTCTACAGCCCTTCTACCCTGGAATATGTCAAAGAAGGCAGGTGGGACACAATTTCTTTTCTTTCTAATTGGGGTAAGGTTTCCATGCATAACTTGTGCATGAAAAGACCCAAAGGCATAGATTTATCCAAAAATTGATACACATTTACTCTCTTTTTACTGGATAAATTTGTACTGTTGATGCTTGTTTTTAGTTTCTGAATTTGAAGTTTGTGAGTTTACCAATTACAAAGGCATGCAATTATCTCCAGCCATCCAGAAATTTGAGGGCACATTACACTCCAGAAATTTCTTGTTGAACAAAGAACCAGCATTGTGGTGGTCTTTGATAGACACCACCTAGGAAGTGGACTGCAACCAGAAATGACAGAGGGATAGAACTTTGGTTAAAAATAAACAAACACAGTAATTTAAAAAAGGAAAATCACACCACACCAGTTTCCAAATTCCAACAGCTGATAGTTTGGGAGCAACAGATTGAACAGACTACCAAAAGTGGAGGATGGGCAGGAGGTGGTTACCCAAATGTGGACAACAATATGGTAGACCTTGTGAAGATGGGCAAGCAACAAGTTTGGGACTGTATTGGGCAGGAAATTGCAGGGAAAGTAGGAAGGAGGAAGTCAAGGGGCCAAATGGACCACACACAGTTGTTGGGGATCACATGAGAGGTTTCCATGGAACAATTTTTAGGGATGCTGGAGATGGAAATCAGGTAGGGGGTCCACCTTGGCATGGGAAAGTATTCAAAAAGGCTGTCTAAGTCACAGAAGGATGGGAAAAGATGCTGTGGCATGATAGATGACTGCAGAAAACTGCTGGAGAGCAGATTAGGTGTGGGTATTTCAGGCCTGTGCCCTTTTGCTGTTGTATTTACTATAAGAGGGGAGTGCAGAAAAGAGAGTGAGAGGTATCAAACTATCAAGAGACAAAGAGGGGGTTTATTTATGTAAGCAAGCCTTACACAAGATTGAGACCCATAAACTGTGGTGGTTTATTCCAAGAAATTTACTCAAAGTCTTCCCTTAACACATACTACTTGCTACAGAGGTTATTACTTTCCTCATAGTACTACCAAAACAGGGCCGTAGCAGACACTGCGGAAGGTGAATTGCAGAAGGGTCATCCAAGCATTTGGAGAAGACCAACTTTTATTCCTAGCCAGGTTCTCCGCACCACAGCACACTGATCTAATTTAGTGGAATAAGGTTATCCATGATCTATGGATCTCCTTGACTAGGAGTATCATCACTTGTTGTATGGATTAATTTTTTATTTAACAGCTGGGTAGTCAAAAAATTTGCTAGCTAGCCATTCAATACATGAGTTTCATAGCCGTGGCTTCCGTGAGGACCTGGAAGCTAGCTTGGCACCCAAAAGGTCCAATCTTGGGCCATGTCATGAGCCGACAGTTTTTGAAACTTTTTAATCCAAGAATTACAGCGCACCATCTTGGATGATGCAACATACACTTATTGCAATGATTCTCATGGCACTACACATCCAAACGGCAGCAATGTGCGACACTAGTGAGCAGGATGATACAGGTGATTGTTGACTTCCATGCAATGGACGCTTGTTCACAGGTCTCTACTTGCCACTGCTACTGAAGCCCAGGGCACGGATGTTGGAGAGGATGGACGTTGGTGGGAAACGGATGTGAAGGGGATAGAGGTTGATGAGAGATCGATGATGGCAGGAGATTGGGAGCATGATGTTGCCGATGGAGGGTGGAGGGTATGTAGAAGATATACGGGGGTTGTGAAGTACAGGTAACATCAAGGATCGCTTGGCGAGCTTGCTAAATTTTCAACTTCATGAACAAGTTATAGAGCTTTGCATGATGTCGAACTCTTACTTTTGCACGACTGTGAAAATTGCCCAGTCAACTTACCTCACGAGCGTGTTTACCGAGATGGTTGGAGATGCTCCAGTCATACTTGGGACAAATCACCTCACGCCATTTTCTACAAGATTCAATGAAAGAAAAAAAGGGGAGGAAATTGGTTACCAGTGGTGGTGCTCTTTTCCGGTCAGTCAATGTCAAATTGCTCAATATCTTTACTACACACATGCCATGTGACAATGAATACTGATTTTAGTCCAAATGTATATATATATTCTCATGCAGAGGCATATCAGTTACTTAAGTTTCTCCGGCCAAAGACATCTATCTCTATGGGAGGAAACTTGAGGATGAATGTCGACGTGTTACGATTCAAGAAACCTATAACAGTTATTGATTTGGGTAGGGGTTTGGTGCCCATGCATGTTTATTAGGAGAGACTTGTACATGTTTTCTATCTTTGGAGCTAACGTTGGTCACAACACCCTATGATCTCATGCCTGAACAGAGAGTGAAAACGCGATGTTGGCATGTTCTTTGTTAATCGATCAGATCCATAGTGCCGCAGCCCTTATTCGGCTATGGGCTTCGTACGTTAGAAGTATACGGGCCCACAAGTAGGGCTCTGATGCTATCCTGTATGGCAGGCCAGCGGCCCTGAATTTTATGATTGCGAACATTGGTTAAATCGCGCTATGGATTTCACTCGCAGAGGCCATGAAGAACCCATATTCGGACGGACTCACTCATGAGTCGAGACAGTAAGTAAAAAGTTGCGTCTGGGTTGATTTTCATTGAAAATCGCATAGAAACATAATCGTCGTTCGATTGGGTCCATAAAACAAGGAGGGCGGGTTGCAACCGCACCTAAACTACCAAAATTGAGAAATATAACCTTCCACGAGCGAAGGATCGTCCTTGAATTCTTGGATCCATCTCTTGAATCCACCTTCCACGACGATAACTTCTTGAGCTTCGCCTCGGGCTCTAGCCTCGTCTCCAAACGGAAGTGAGGAGTCCAGCTTACCCTGACAACGAGGTGAAAAAATGACGGAGTAGAATCAGTTCCAGAAACCTTGAGGCCATCTGGATGACTCGGAGGCGGTCCGCATGACAAAATGTGTAGGAAGCTCACGTTCATAAGCTTGTCCTCTCTAACGTTGGCGTATAATTTTGCGGCCGTAGGACCACGTTGTTCTATGGATTTTATGGTCAGCTTCTTGGCTTGCAAACGTGACCGTATCGGAACACGTCTTTCACTCACGGGACAGAGCGCAATGAAATATGACACATTTTATGTCTTTCAATTCATCGATCAACCTCAAAACATTTTCGTTGAAAGTAGCAAATGGAACATGGTGACATCCGGGGATATGACCCCCCTGAGAGAATCGGAAAAAACGAGAAAAGATATGCATCTGCATGATTATCTCGAGATCACAACCAACAAGCAGCAGTAGGGTCCTCACAATATAATCGGAATCTGGCAGCGAGCAGATCACAATAGAAACTCACGTCAGTGAAACGTAGATAGAACCATGAATCAAGATTATACATACCTCTCACGTCCACCACTGCCCCTGAGTGACGCACGGTGTTAGCTGCTCAGAAATATCGTATCATTCCTATTGAGAGGGGGAAATGGCCTACAGTCTTGGTTGATGCGACCATCCTTAATTCGCTGGGCAACCGCGCTTGGTGGGGCGAAGGTGTAAAGACTCATGGCGGAGACGGATGAGAATGAAACCTTCAAGACCAGACTTGTGCCAGGCAGGGTGGGAGCGGTGGTTGACTAGGCGCGACAGGAGAATCTGGCTGACTATCGCAGGCGAGGGCAGTGTAATTGGTGTTGTGCCTAGAGACTTGAGCCGAGAACGATGAGATGGGGTGCTGGATTATGGGATACAAGTGTAGATACACCCTATTCCAGCTCACCATTCCGCGTCGGAGATCGAGTGAAGACTCGATGAGAAGTATCTTAGAATCCGCATGGTTGTGGGCGCAGATGACTTCCCTTTCTGAGCTTCACCCTATTCTCTATGACGCTGGATGTTCTCAGAAAATCGGCCCCCTAGCCTGTCTCGGATACGTCATGGTGTATGTCAGGGTGTTCATGGGTCAGGCCGACCCGCGGAATACCTGGACCCGGTGGGTATCTATCCGGGTCTGGGTAGAGCGGTTTCAGAAAATTTTTTGACTCGACCCGACCCGCCCCAGGCTGCCGCGGGTGCGGGTATGGGTTTGGTCGGTTCTCTTAGATAGTGGGTCGACCCACGGGTACCCTATTTTCTTCTTCTGGGGTCGTTTGATTTCTGTAAGTTCAACCCGGGATGGCTCGCATGCTGCTGGGGGGGGGACTGCTGTCAAACACTGTAGTCGATTTTATGTAGTCGCCCTCAAGCGACCACATCGTGACGACAGTGAGCTGTCCCGATCGGGACGACTCTGTGGTCGCGCGACTACAAACTCTTTGCGCCAATCTCCTCTCGATCTCTCGCCATCGCGACCAATCCCTTCTTCAAAAAACAAACCATCCCAGACACTAAAATCCCAGACCGATGGCCAAACGACCCCCTCAAGAACTTGATCGACCGTCTCCATTTCTCGTTAGAAACTCAAGGCCATCAAAATTTGATCAAACGATCGAGATAAAAAAACCATGTGGCCCCATGACCCGCCAAGACCCGACAAGACCCGCCTCAAGCGGCTCATCACGGGCTTGGGTGTGGCTTTGAGGATGGCTGACCCGACCCACCAAGACCCGCCTGCTGGTGGGTCGGGTATAGTCACTCATTTTTTTTGCCGACCCGGCCCATGAACACCCTGAGGTGTATGTACGAATTTTCTTACGTTGTACTCTCTTTGATTTCATTTGTGCGCGCAATGTATGATCGTCGTAAACGCCGATACCATGGCGCCCCGAAGAAAGAACAACCTTTTCCTAGCCATAGTTAGTGCTCGCCCGGGTGGTTTCCCAGCTCCCTGCGACCAGAGCCACTCAACGCCGGAATATCCGTGATGTCAGGCCAGGCCTAGCGTGGGTCTCGCGCAATCTCCCATCGGTCCCACTGATAAAATTGGAAATGAACGGCTCCTCGAAATTTCCGTGCATCGATTGTCTTCGTTTCTCTGTACCCTAGCGCTTTAGCTTCGACCACAGATACTCGTTCCAGACCTTGGGCGCTGATAACCTTGCGATCTTTCCACCTTGTCCCAACTGGGCTGTTTGCTTTTGTGGACTCTTACTGCCTGAGGCTACAGGCAAATGGCACAGTGGCCGCAGGACGTGCTTTGCAGGCAGGACAGGATGGCGCTTGACGAGTGAGAGGGTCTGAGGGTCGCAGATCGAATCATGCGGTGGTCTAAGGACCGGCTCGCTGACACCATGCAGGATGATGATGACCATCCTAACCCCAAACACAAGCCGGAAGACGAGGCCTCGGTGGGTGAATATCGAGAGGAAAGACCGAAAAGCCAAACAACCTTAAGCTTCAGACCGTTCGATGACGCCATTAGCCATAACTAGCTCTGTTTGGTTCTAATTTCCTGCCCCACCTATCGACAACAGTAAGGAACACAGTTTGATCAACTTTGACGAGAAAGCAACAGTGTCATCGGTGAAGAATGGGGAGCTGAGGGCAAGCTGATGACGTCAAAGCATGACCAGCCCCCTTCGTGATGTTCGCCGTGGTGGGTTCACAAACTCGAGATGCATCGTCTCGCCGGCATCGCAGTCTGCCAATGTCAGGTATCTATGCACTGTCAGTCTGTCACGCAGGCGTCCCAGTCTAACAATATCACATGTGTCTTTATGCATTGTCAGTCTGTCGCGCCGGTTTCGCAGTCTACTAATATCACGTAAATGTTTATTTATGTCGCTGTGCATGTCAGTCTACCACGCCGGTTCCTCATCAGCCCTGAGAGTAGCAACACTAACAAACGGGGTTTGAGATAATACCATCACCTTCAAGAAAACTGTCCGGAATTTTGGTCGCGCATGTTGGGATGGCCCAAATTGGGGGCCATTCCATTTTAAATATGTACATACCACAATATCACCACTTTGTTCTGTTCATCCAAAATCCCAAATACTGAATCTTCATTACCATCCTCAAAATTAAAATCTTCTTATTTCTCTTATTTTCCTCTCATAGCTATCAATCATCATTACCTTATCATACTTGTCTCTCTTCTCACTTTTTCATCTTTTCCTTTTTTTAAAAAGAAAGCAATTTATTTTTTTAAATGCACCCTAGCCCAACTCATTGATTACCATCCATGCCCAACATTCTGAGTCCCACCCAAGATATTTCACAGTTCAAAGTGATGGATAGTCTTGAAGATGACCTCATCAAATTTAACCATAGGGTGTATCAGAGTTAGCAAACCTACAATTAGAAAGTTGCCTTTTTTTTGGCCAAACCCACCATTTCAATGTTGGGCTTCTGAAATAAACATACCCCCTAACTAGAGTATTTCAAAATGGCATGATTCATGGAGATGGTGTGTTTCAAGCATCAAATCCACAAATTATGCATCATCCATCCATCCATCATCCATGCCTTGCAAAACACCCATCTGCACCTCCACATCATTAAATCCATCCACACTCCATCACCATTGCTTCACACATTGAATCCAATGTCATCAGTCCATCCAATCAAAGAGTAGTTGTCCCATTTTACTAAATTTTAAATTCATCAATCCATTTCCCTAAACACTCACTGCTACATATCACATCAGCTTGATTATCAAAATTTCCAAGCAAACTTTCCAACAACAAGTTAAAAATGGAATCAAGCTGACTGAACCCTTGCTATTATTTGACTCTGATTCAAACTCCAACTTGGAATCTGAGTGGTTATGCTTGAATGCTCTATTGGAAAAGCAATAAACAATCTCAAGAATGCAAACTCTCTACAATCAAATGTAAGAAAGGCAAAAGCTCCATCTCTGTCATAACCACAGTTCTGACACTCCTTCAACTAAAACAATTCAACCTCTTCCACCAGCTTCACCCTCTCCCTGTATGGTATAAGCTCTATGTCCATGTACACCTCACAACTGTTTCATGTGATTCATTCAACCTTCTCAGGATCTCTTCCTCTCTCCATGGCTTGCTACATCCTCCATCTCTCCTCAACCCAATTGGTATATGAGTTAGTACATATTATACTTAGTATATACATAGTACATACTCTCCACTGTCTGTTCAGCCCATACTCCCAGGACTCCAGATCAGGACATGTCAAACCTTCCTGGATAGGCCCATCACCCAATTAGTCAACTACAGCCTCCAGCCCAATCAGTCAACATGTAATACCATGGAAACTCCAACCTGCAACACCAGCCACTCATCACTCAAGGACCCCTTCTCAGCTCTCACATATACTGACCTCTCCTTCCCTCCTGGACTAATTCCCCCCAAGGAATTAGTATACTACTTCTTACTGGTTAGTCCCTCTGCCAGTAGGTGTCATCTCAGCACAAGACAACCTTCACCCAGCCTGCTTAACTCATATCACCTTGTCCCTTCCTGGTGTTACTCTTATAGGATTCAACAACCACTTATTCAACAACAACCTCCTGGACTTCTCCATTCCATCCTCACATCTTCTCATTACTTGTACTCCCCCTCTCATCTTCTTCTTTGCAATTCTAACAAATCATCCTTGAGTTCTATGAGTAGTAATGCTGGTGCCCTCAGCCCCTTGCACGCCAGGGGCAGTTGTGACATTATACTAATTCCTTCCCCTTAATTACTGCCCACTCTCTACCTCTCAAATCATCACCTTCAACCAACTCCATCCCATCCCATCTTCAACCTTGGATAATACTGCCTATGCATGTTGTGGACCAGTGTGTGATTGAGCTGAACAGTGTGCAGCCTTTCATGTTTCCAAAGGAGTGCTATACAAGTTGTGGCTACTCCTGCAGAAGCTATTGATTCCCATCATCAACCTCTCATTGGGCAAATCCCTCAATTTTCCTTTTCAAAATCTTCAACCCTACTTTTCAACACTCCCTCAAGAGATTTTTCAATGCTTCTTTGACCATTCCTAGGCGCCCTCTTGACACCAATTCAAAGCAAATACAATGCCCTGTGGCGCCCTTTGACTCCCTTTGACGTGCCTTTGACTTCTCTTTGACGCCGTTGACTGTACTTGGACACTTTGACTCAGCTTTGACCTGCTTTGACACTGCTTTGATGGGAACTCAAATAGCTTTGAAGTGATTCAACAGGACTCAATCAGCTTTGACGTGCTTTGACAGGACCTCAAATAGCTTCAAAGTGCTTCGATGGGGCTCAATCAGCTCCAACAGGACCTCAAATAGCTCCAAAGTGCTTTGACGGGGCTCAATCAGCTTTTATGTGCTTTGAAGGGACCTGAAATAGCTTCAAAGTGCTTCGACGGGGCTCAATCAGCTTTGACATGCTTCAATGGGACCTCAAATAGCTTCAAAGTTCTTTAATGGGGCTCAATCAGCTTCAAAGTGCTTCAATGGGACCTTAAATAGCTTTCAAGTGCTTCAATGGGGCTCAATCAGCTTTTACGTGCTTTGAAAGGACCTCATATAGCTTCAAAGTGCTTTGACAGGGCTAAATCAGCTTCGAGGTGCTTTGATTGGACCTCAAATAGCTTTGAAGTGCTTCAACAGGGCTCAATCAGCTTTGACGTGCTTTGACCGGACCTCAAATAGCTTTGAAGTGCTTCAACAGGGCTCAATCAGCTTTGACGTGCTTTGACCAGACCTCAAATAGCTTTGAAGTGCTTTGACGGGGATCAATCAGCTTTGAAATGCTTTGACAGGACCTCAAAGAGCTTTGATGTGCCTGGACAGGGGTCAACGTAATTCAAATATAATCCATTTTGGCCATTTCATTCTTCAAATCTTCTCTGGGTACTTTTTTTGGGTCGTTTCCCTTCTCTGGCGTACTTGGACACCATGCCAGCCCAACATGCACAAACTTCATTCATTTCAAGTCCACCTCTCACTAAAGCAGCAAGAGGAAGAGTTTCTGTCATCAACATCTCCAATCAGGACCAGTAAACTCCTCAAGCTTGTAGATGTGGGAGGAAACCTCCCAAATTTCCACTGCCAGCAAGCTCCACTTCCATGGACACTGGTATCCCTCCTAATCCAGCACCTTCCAGTGCTTCCCCAAAGCCAAACCAAGATTAGGCTCACCCTTTTCTTCCTCTTTTTTAAGGCTTATCTCTATTTTTTGTTTGATTCAGGTGCAAATCAATCTGTAATGGTCAATTCAATGGTTCAAAAGTATCTATACCTTACAGCCCTTTCCTTCTGGGCAAACATATTCATCTTTTCAAATCCCAGCTCATCAAATCTACTTCCCAAATGGTTTTACTAACTTCCTTTCCTAGCTTTGAATGGGAACTCCTTCAAGTCAATGCACCATTCCCTGAATACATCACCCTGGGAATTGACTCTCTTCATCACTGGAATCCAGAGGCAAACTTGGAAGATGGGGCTGATCACCTCAAGACACCAACTAACCACTGACCTTTCCTCCAATCCTGTTTAACTCAACCTGGCTACACTGTCTACAGCTTTCCTTCCCTCAACTCTGCCTTTGGTGCTACAGCCAAATGCATTTCCCCTAACTTCAGAACCTTTTGCAACTCCCCAACACAACTTCCAATTTCCTTTGAGTTTGACACTCTTTCCACTTGCTTGGATATTCATTGATCCTTTATTTTTCACAGGAGGAAGATATATTGGATTCATCCTTGCATAAAATGCAATTGGTTACTTCTTCTGATGTTTCTCTTTGTTACTGATGAAGTCCCTGAAGAATCAGAAACTGTGTTAAAGGAAGTTACTGCTGATTACCATTCTTTCCTAGAATTTCTCTCCAAGGTGAAAGCAAATCAACATCCTTTTCACCGCGCTTACATTGACCATGTCAAACTGGAAGGTCCATTGTCTCCAGTTGGGTTTTCCTATTCACCACCTCAAAATGAAAGTTCAACCCCACAAGCCTACATAGCAGAGAATTTAGAGAAAGGTTTCATCCAGTCCCAGCACTTCAAGCAATGGGGAACCTCTCCTTTTTTCATTTCAAGAAGAAGGATATTGGTTTACAATTATGTGTTTATTTTTGCAAACCTGATGCTGTCATAAAGGAGAGCCTTCACCCAATTCCTCCAATGACTTTCAATGAATGTCTTCTTAGGTTCTACCATCCTCACCAAAACTGATCTCAGGGTGCTTACCCCTTAAGCTTCACAGGCCATTGGTTTCCTAACTGATCTTTCTTCTCTAAAAGTATTTCCATGTCTTCCACAGCGCTCATCAGAAGACAAGGTTATTTCATGAAACTCCTTTCCTTCTTCAAAACTCACTTAAAGTCTTTGGAAGCTCTTCATTGAAGCCACCCAGCCTCCTTTCACATTGGGACAACATGTTTCCAGACAGGGGAACACTTACTCTGAACAGAATCCTGAGGAATTTGAAACTTCTGAGCTTTTTTACCTCTCTTTGAAAATTCTTGAAGCTCAACTGAGTGAATCAATCATAAATCAACAAGCCAAAAAGTTACTCCAAGATATTAGTAAAACATTGAAGAAAGGGGATGGAGTGACTAACAATTCTCCAGATTCCTACAGCTGCTCACTCCTTCTCATGGTTAAAGTGGGTATACCCAACATGCTGACTAACTAAAGCTAGAAATACTCCTTCAATCAACCAAACTACTTGATCAAGATCAAAACATCCTATGGATAAGTCTAAGAACTATTCTGACCTTAATAGAAACTGAATTCTGAAAGGCATCCATCCTAGGAATTAAGTATGACTACTTGGAAAGAAAATCACTACTGACAGACCTTCCAAGATAGCGTTTTTGAGTGTTGGTTGGGAACCTTTCTTATTTTGGAAAAATTAGGTCCTCATGCTTCAAATCCAAAACCCTGATCAACTAATCCATCCATCCATCCATCAATACATCCAAACATCCATACATCCATCCTCAATCTCATCAACTACCTTCTGTGAACCAATATCCAACTTCACCACCACTGGATTTCCCTGCTTCATCCACCAATTAAACTCTATCCATTATTCCAAAACCAACTCATTCTATAATCCTTTCCCCAATCCAAATTCCAATCACCATCACTTCTCAATCAAAACTCAGTCCATTTATCCCCCATCAAAATGAAATCCTTAAAAAACATTCCATCATCAAAAAACTCAACTCCTTCCAATAAATCACTTCCAAAATATAATCCAAAAGAAAATATAAATAATAAATAAAATATTTTCCTTCCTATCCTACACCTTCCAAAGAGTCCTTTTCATCCTACATATCATATCAAAAAATACTTCCAAATAAAAATATCCTTCAGTCCACCTATCTTTTCCTTTTCCATCCCTTATATTCCTTCTTCCTTCAAATAATCAATTTTCAAATCCATCAACAGAAAATCATAATTATCTTCAATCATCCATCCCAAAAATTCCTGGAAACCTTCCAACTTCACTTCTGGATATTCATCACCATCAATGCTTCAAAACAATCTTCAATAAACCAGAAACTTCCACAAGCATTCATCTCAAATACTTCCAACTCTTCAACCATCCTCCAGAACCTCCTCTTTTCCTTCTTGCTTCTCTTCCACACCAAACCTTTTTCACCTCCACAACTCCCTTATACTTCTTCATTATTTCTTCTCCACTCAATTTCCTTTATGTTCTTCATATTATTCACCCCAGTCCAAAGAATAATCCTTCTCAGTCCTCCTCAATAACCTTCACACTTCAAATGGGTCCATCTGAGTTTATCAAACTTCAAAAAACCAAATTCTTCCTTTTCAAGCTTTGAAAGCTTTGACGGGAACTTTGAAAGGCATTTCCAGCTTTGACATTGATTTGATCAGCTTTGCCAGGCTCATCTTCCCTAGGTCAAACTTCAAACAAGCCCATTTTGGTTCACAGAACTTTGAAAAATCCAATTCTTCCTTTTTCAAGCTTTGAAAGCTTTAACAGGAACTTTGACAGGCATTCCCAGCTTTGAAATTTCTTTGATAAGCTTTGCCAGGTTAATCTACCCTAGGTCAAACTTCAAAAAAGCCCATTTTGGTTCATAGAACTTTGAAAAATCCAATTCTTCCTTTTTGAAGCTTTGAAAGCTTTGACGGGAACTTTGAAAGGTGTTTCCAGCTTTTACATTGCTTTGATCAGCTTTGCCAGGTTCATCTCCCCTAGGTCACACTTCAAACAAGCCCATTTTGGTTCATAGAACTTTGAAAAATCCAATTCTTCCTTTTTCAATATTTGAAAGCTTTGACAGGAACTTTGAAAGGCATTTCCAGCTTTTAAATGGCTTTGATCAGCTTTTCCAGGTTCATCTCCCCTATTTCAAACTTCAAACAAGTCCATTTTAGTTCATAGAACTTCAAAAAATCCAATTCTCCCTTTTTCAACTTCAACAGCTTCAAAGGTCACTTTGGCAGCTGTTTCCAGCTTTGAAATTGGTTTGATGAGCTTTGCCAGATTCAACTCCCCTAGGTAGAATTTCAAAAATTCAATTTTGGTTTGTCAAACTTCAAACTTCTCAGACTTCAAGCCCCAAAACCTGTGAAATTCTTCACCAGCTTCAAGCTACTCAACCTTTCTTCCAAGCCTCCTAGCTTGCAATCAGCAAGTAAGACGGAACTCAGTCTTCACCTCCAGCACATGCTTTTCTGGGCATCAGGAGCTTCCCCTTACCTTTCTGGGGGGTACTGTCATAACCACAGTCCTGATGCTCCTTCAACTAAAACAATTCAACCTCTTCCACCAGCTTCACCCTCTCCCTGTATGGTATAAGCTCTATGTCCATGTACACCTCACCACTGTGTCATGTGATTCATTCAACCTTCTCAGGATCTCTTCCTCTCTCCATGGCTTGCTACATCCTCCATCTCTCCTCAACCCAATTGGTATATGAGTTAGTACATATTATACTTATTATATACATAGTACATACTCTCCACTGTCTGTTCAGCCCATACTTCCAGGACTCCAGATCAGTACATGTCAAACCTTCCTGCATAGGCCCATCACCCAATTAGTCAACTGCAGCCTCCAGCCCAATCAGTTAACATTTAATACCATGGCAAATCCAACCTGCAACACCAGCCACTCATCACTCAAGGCCCCCATCTCAGCTCTCACATATACTGGCCTCTCCTTCCCTCCTGGACTGATTCCCCCAAGGAATTAGTATACTACTTCTTACTGGTTAGTCCCTCTGCCAGTAGGTGTCATCTCAGCACAAGACAACCTTCACCCAGCCTGCTTAACTCATATCACCTTGTCCCTTCCTGGTGTTACTCTTATAGGATTCAACAACCACTTATTCAACAACAAGCTCCTGGACTTCTCCATTCCATCCTCACATCTTCTCATTACTTGTACTCCCCCTCTCATCTTCTTCTTTGCAATTCTAACAAATCATCCTTGAGTTCTATGAGTAGTAATGCTGGTGCCCTCAGCCCCTTGCATGCCAGGGGCAGTCGTGACATTATACTAATTCCTTCCCCTTAATTACTGCCAACTCTCTACCTCTCAAATCATCACCTTCAACCAACTCCATCCCATCCCATCTTCAACCTTGGATAATGCTTCCTATGCATGTTGTGGACCAGTGTGTGATTGAGCTGAACAGTGTGCAGCCTTTCATGTTTCAAAAGGAGTTCTATACAAGTTTTGGCTACTCCTGCAGAAGCTATTGATTCCCATCATCAACCTCTCATTGGGCAAATCCCTCAATTTTCCTTTTCAAAATCTTCAACCCTACTTTTCAACACTCCCTCAAGAGATTTTTCAATGCTTCTTTGACCATTCCTAGGCGCCCTCTTGACACCAATTCAAAGCAAATACAACGCCCTGTGGCGCCCTTTTACTCCCTTTGACGCGCCTTTGACTTCTCTTTGACGCCTTTGACTGTACGTGGACACTTTGACTCAGCTTTGACCTGCTTTGACACTGCTTTGATGGGACCTCAAATAGCTTTGAAGTGCTTCAACAGGACTCAATCAGCTTTGACGTGCTTTGAAAGGACCTCAAATAGCTTCAAAGTGCTTTGATGGGGCTCAATCAGCTCCAACAGGACCTCAAATAGCTCCAAAGTGCTTTGACGGGGCTCAATCAGCTTTGACGTGCTTTGACGGGACCTCAAGTAGCTTCAAAGTGCTTTGACGGGGCTGAATCAGCTTTGACCGGATTCAATGGGACCTCAAATAGCTTCAAAGTTCTTTGACGGGGCTCAATCAGCTTCAAAGTGCTTCAACAGGACCTTAAATAGCTTTGAAGTGCTTCAATGGGGCTCAAGCAGCTTTTACGTGCTTTGAAAGGACCTCATATAGCTTCAAAGTGCGTTTACAGGGCTCAATCAGCTTCGAGATGCTTTGAAGGGACCTCAAATAGCTTTGAAGTGCTTCAACAGGGCTCAATCAGCTTTGGAGTGCTTTGACCGGACCTCAAATAACTTTGAAGTGCTTTGACGGGGCTCAATCAGCTTTGATGTTCTTTGAAGGGACCTCAAATAGCTTTGAAGTGCTTTGACGGGGCTCAATCAGCTTTGAAATGCTTCTAAGGGACCTCAAATAGCTTTGATGTGCTTGTACACGGTTCAATGTAATTCAAATATAATCCATTTTGGCCATTTCATTCTTCAAATCTTCTCTGGGTACTTTTTTTGGGTCATTTCCCTTCTCTGGCGTACTTGGACACCATCCCAGCCCAACATGCACAAACTTCATTCATTTAAGGTCCACCTCTCACTAGAGCAGCAAGAGGAAGAGTTTCTGTCATCAAAATCTCCAATCAGGACCAGTAAACTCCTCAAGCTTGTAGATGTGGGAGGAAACCTCCCAAATTTCCAATGCCAGAAAGCTCCACTTCCATGGACACTGGTATCCCTCCGAATCCAGCACCTTCCAGTGCTTCCCCAAAGCCAAACCAAGATTAGGCTCACCCTTTTCTTCCTCTTTTTTAAGGCTTATCTCTATTTTTTGTTTGATTCAGGTGCAAATCAATCTGTAATGGTCAATTCAATGGTTCAAAAGTATCTATACCTTACAGCCCTTTCCTTCTGGGCAAACATATTCATCTTTTGAAATCCCAGCTCATCAAATCTACTTGCCAAATGGTTTTACTAACTTCCTTTCCTAGCTTTGAATGGGAACTCCTTCAAGTCAATGCACCATTCCCTGAATACATCACCCTGGGAATTGACTCTCTTCATCACTGGAATCCAGAGGCAAACTTGGAAGATGGGGCTGATCACCTCAAGACACCAACTAACCACTGACCTTTCCTCCAATCCTGTTTAACTCAACCTGGCTACACTGTCTACAGCTGTCCTTCCCTCAACTCTACCTTTGGTGCTACAGCCAAATGCATTTCCCCTAACTTCAGAACCTTTTGCAACTCCCCAACACAACTTCCAATTTCCTTTTAGTTTGAAACTCTTTCCACTTGCTTGGATATTCATTGATCCTTTATTTTTCACAGGAGGAAGATATATTGGATTCATCCTTGCATAAAATGCAATTGGTTACTTCTTCTGATGTTTTTCTTTGTTACTGATGAAGTCCCTGAAGAATCAGAAACTTTGTTAAAGAAACTTACTGCTGATTACCATTCTTTCCTAGAATTTCTCTCCAAGGTCAAAGCAAATGAACATCCTTTTCACTGTGCTTACAATGACCACGTCAAACCGGAAGTTCCATTGTCTCCAGTTGGATTTTTCTATTCACCACCTCAAAATGAAAGTTCAACCCCACAAGCCTACATAGCAGAGAATTTAGAGAAAGGTTTCATCCAGTCCCAGCACTTCAAGCACTGGGGCACCTGTCCTTTTTTCATTTCAAGAAGAAGGATATTGGTTTACAATTATGTGTTTATTTTTGCAAACCTGATGCTGTTATAAAGGAGAGCCTTCACCCAATTCCTCCAATGACTTTCAATGACTGTCTTCTTAGGTTCTACCATCCTCACCAAAACTGATCTCAGGGTGCTTAACCCTTAAGCTTCACAGGCCATTGGTTTCCTAACTGATCTTTCTTCTCTAAAAGTATTTCCATGTCTTCCACAGCTCTCATAAGAAGACAAGGGTATTTCATGAAACTCCTTTACTTCTTCAAAACTCACTTAAAGTCTTTGGAAGTTCTTCATTGAATCCACCCAGCCTCCTTTCACATTGGGACAACATGTTTCCAGACAGGGGAACACTTACTCTGAACAGAATCCTGATGAATTTGAAACTTCTGAGATTTTTTACCTCTCTTTGAAAATTCTTGAAGCTCAACTGAGTGAATTGATCATAAATCAACAAGCTAAAAAGTTACTCCAAGATATTAGTAAAAGATTGAAGAAAGGGGATGGAGTGACTTACAATTCTCCAGATTCCTACAGCTGCTCACTCCTTCTCATGGTTAAAGTGGGTATACCCAACATGCTGACTAACTAAAGCTAGAAATACTCCTTCAATCAACCAAAATACTTGATCAAGATCAAAACAGCCTATGGATAAGTCTAAGGACTATGCTGACCTTAATAGAAACTGAATTCTGAAAGGCATCCATCTTAGGAATTAAGTATGAATACTTGAAAAGGAAATCACTACTGACAGACCTTCCAAGATAGCCTTTTTGATTGTTGGTTGGTAACCTTTTGTATTTTGGAAAAATTAGGTACTCATGCTTCAAATCCAAAACCCTGATCAACTAATCCATCCATCCATCTATCAATACATCCATAAATCTATTCATCCATCCTCAATCTCATCAACTACCTTCTGTGAACCAACATCCAACTTCACCACCACTGGATTTACCTGCTTCATCCACCAATTAAACTCTATCCATCATTCCAAAACCAGCTCATTCTATAATCCTTTCCCCAATCCAAATTCCAATCACCATCACTTCTCAATCAAAACTCAGTCCATTTATCCCCCATCAAAATGAAATCCTTAAAAAACATTCCATCATCAAAAAACTCAACTCCTTCCAATAAATCACTTCCAAAATAAAATCCAAAAGAAAATATAAATAATAAATAAAATATTTTCCTTCCTATCCTACACCTTCCAGAGAGTCCTTTTCATCCTACATATCATATCAAAAAATACTTCCAAATCAAAATATCCTTCAGTCCACCTATCTGTTCCTTTTCCATCCCTTATATTCCTTCTTCCTTCAAATAATCAATTTTCAAATCCATCAATAGCAAATCATAATTATCTTCAATCATCCATCCCAAAAATTCCTGGAAACCTTCCAACTTCACTTCTGGATATTCATCACCATCAACGCTTCAAAACAATCTTCAATAAACCAGAAACTTCCACAAGAATTCATCTCAAATACTTCCAACTCTTCAACCATCCTCCAGAACCTCCTCTTTTCCTTCTTGCTTCTCTTCCACACCAAACCTTTTTCACCTCCACAACTCCCTTATACTTCTTCATTATTTCTTCTCCACTCACTTTCCATTATTTTCTTCATGTTCTTCACCCCAGTCCAAAGAATAATCCTTCTCAGTCCTCCTCAATAACCTTCACACTTCAAATGGGTCCATCTGAGTTCATCAAACTTCAAAAAACAAAATTATTCCTTTTCAAGCTTTGAAAGCTTTGATGGGAACTTTGAAAGGCATTTCCAGCTTTGAAATTTATTTGATCAGCTTTGCCAGGATCTTCTTCCCTAGGTCAAACTTCAAACAAGCCCATTTTGGTTCACAGAAATTTGAAAAATCCAATTCTTCCTTTTTCAAGCTTTGAAAGCTTCAACAGGAACTTTGACAGGCATTTCCAGCTTTTAAATTTCTTTGATAAGCTTTGCCAGGTTAATGTACCCTAGGTCAAACTTCAAAAAAGCCCATTTTGGTTCATAGAACTTTGAAAAATCCAATTCTTCCTTTTTGAATCTTTGAAAGCTTTGACGGGAACTTTGAAAGGCGTTTGCAGCTTTTACATTGCTTTGATCAGCTTTGCCAGGTTCATCTCCCCTAGGTCACACTTCAAACAAGCCCATTTTGGTTCATAGAACTTTGAAAAATCCAATTCTTCCTTTTTCAAGATTTGAAAGCTTTGACAGGAACTTTGAAAGGCATTTCCAGCTTTTAAATGGCTTTGATCAGCTTTTCCAGGTTCATCTCCCCTATGTCAAACTTCAAACAAGTCCATTTTAGTTCATAGAACTTCAAAAAATCCAATTCTCCCTTTTTCAACTTCAACAGCTTCAAAGGTCACTTTGGCAGCTGTTTCCAGCTTTGAAATCGGTTTGATGAGCTTTGCCAGATTCAACTCCCCTAGGTAGAATTTCAAAAATTCAATTTTGGTTTGTCAAACTTCAAACTTCTCAGACTTCAAGCCCCAAAACCTGTTAAATTCTTCACCAGCTTCAAGCTACTCAACCTTTCTTCCAAGCCTCCTAGCTTGCAATAAGCAAGTAAGACGGAACTCAGTCTTCACCTCCAGCACATCCTTTTCTGGGAATCAGGAGCTTTCCCTTACCTTTCTGGGGGGTACTGTCATAACCACAGTCCTGACACTCCTTCAACTAAAACAATTCAACCTCTTCCACCAGCTTCACCCTCTCCCTGTATGGTATAAGCTCTATGTCCATGTACACCTCACCACTGTGTCATGTGATTCATTCAACCTTCCCAGGATCTCTTCCTCTCTCCATGGCTTGCTACATCCTCCATCTCTCCTCAACCCAATTGGTATATGAGTTAGTACATATTATACTTAGTATATACATAGTACATACTCTCCACTGTCTGTTCAGCCCATACTCCCAGGACTCCAGATCAGTACATGTCAAACCTTCCTGGATAGGCCCATCACCCAATTAGTCAACTGCAGCATCCAGCCCAATCAGTCAACATGTAATACCGTGGGAACTCCAAACTGCAACACCAGCCACTCATCACTCAAGGCCCCCTTCTCAGCTCTCACATATACTGGCCTCTCCTTCCCTCTTGGACTGATACCCCCCAAGAAATTAGTATACTACTTCTTACTGGTTATTCCCTCTGCAAGTAGTTGTCATCTCAGCACAAGACAACCTTCACCCAGCCTGCTTAACTCATATCACCTTGTCCCTTCCTGTTGTTACTCTTATAGGATTAAACAACCACTTATTCAACAACCTCCTCCTGGACTTCTCCATTCCATCCTTACATCTTCTCATTACTTGTACTCCTCCTTTCATCTTCTTCTTTGCAATTCCAAAAAATCATCCTTGAGTTCTATGAGTAGTATTTCTGGTGCCTTCAGCCCCTTGCACGCCTGGGGAAGTTGTGACAATCTCCTGCCTGACTTGAGCTTCCACCCAAATTTCCAAAATCATTTGATGTCATTCATGAAACTTTTGGAGATTTTTGAAGACAACCATATCTTTCAGAACAACCCTTGGAATCCTCAATGCAACCCCTCTATTCAACTGGAACTTTATCTTTTTAGATTGGTATCAAATTTTAATGGATAGCTATTCATTGATCATAAAATATATCCTTGGTTTGATATGGAACCATAAACTTGTACACCAAAAGGTTTATGGTTGCTACCCTAGGATTCTGACACTCAGTCCTTTTCAGGCCAACCAAGGAAATGAAGAAGGAGATAATTCAGGTAATTGGGACAGAATTTTTTCTTGGTTGTATTGAATTTCTTAATAGAAACACCATTCCCTTGAGTCAAAAACCCAAACTTATTGAAATCACTTTTTTTATTGGAAGAAAAGTTAACTCATTCATTTCAAACCAATCCATCTAATAAACCTCTGACCAAAACTGTTTTCTTTGTTTGTTTATAAACTCTGTTGAAATTCAAATTAATTATGATAAAAATGAGAAATTTCTTTCCATCCATGATTAAATTACCATTTCCTGTCAAAATTCATATGTTTTCAATCAGATCAGCATTTCACAAGAACCACAAACACCATAACAAAGTGGCTACACCCACCTGGAAGAAGGTGAAGCAGTTGGAAACTTTTCAGAAAATGTTGAAGGTTTTTCTGAGGTTGTGAGTCCAGCCTGTGAAATTTATGTGTGGTCACATACTTAAATTTACTTTTTTACGTAATTGACTTTATGTAAATTAGAATATTTGGAATTTTTAAAATTGTTTGATACATGATTTTTTTTGTGCCTCCTGGCTAGTCAATTCATTTCCACAAATTGCATTCTTCTTTCTTAAAGATCAAGAAACCATCAGGTCCAAAAAAAATATTCAAATTGTTGCTCCAAAGAAAAAAAGAAAGCAAAAAATTGTTGATTTTATCAAGAAAATAGCATAATTTCCTTTCATAAACAAATATAAAAAATGAAAAAAATGAAAAAAAATGAAAAAACTGTATATTACTAAAATATTTTATATTCAAACTCATAAAAATTTTATAATAAAAAAAAGAATAAACCCGGGTACTTCAGACTTGTATTGACAAGGCCTGAGTTTCCCAATCAATCAGGAAAATACAAGATGAATTTCCATCAAATTATGTATGTATTTAGTGAAAATAAAAGATGAAATTCAAAATAATAAATCACTGAATTCAAAAGTAACTTTTAATGTTTAAAATCCACATTTCCTTCTGAAATTGTTATTTAAATGAATAAAAAATTGACCATGTTGTGGTAGTCTTTTATAGAAACAATCCAGAATGGAAAAAAAGACTATTTTTGGTGTTGACGCTCTCTGAGCTACACAGGGGAGAGCTTGGGCTAAAAATGAATAGGCATGGGGATCTGCAGAAGGGAAAGCACATAATTTGGTTTACAGAATTCAAAAAGCTAGTTGGTCAGAGAACAAAATATTGCATGGATTGCCGAATTCAGAGGAAGGGCAGAGTTAAAATGAAAGGAATGAGGGACAAGAGAATTTTATCAGGTGCAAATAATGGTATCTAAATAGGCATCCAAGTAAAAAAAAGTGTGTGATTGGATTGGGTGTTTTTTTTCTGGGATAGCAGGCCAGATGAATTCAAGGTGCCAAAGGAACAATGGGTGATCATTTTGACTTCACCATGTGTTTGATGAAGAAAAATGTTCAAGGACACCAGATAAAACAGAGAATCTAGATAGGGGTGTATACTTTGTACGGGAGATTATTCAGAGGAGCTGTCAGTTTCAGAAGAAGGAAGTAACTTGTCCAACCAGAGGATTCATAAAGGGTGGGAAAAGTTTCAGGGAAAATAATCATCATCAGTATTCAGACAAATGCCAGAGTCAAACAGGAAGGGGAAGGAAAGATGGGAGCAGGTTTTTTTTTTCTGTAGTTTTATTTACTGTATGAAGGTGGGACATGAGGAAGGGGAAGCAAAGATGGGAGAAGGTTGTTTTGTTTCTGTAGTTTTATTTACTATATGAAGGGGGGAGATGAGGGAGGGGAAGGAGACCATTGAATAAGAGTAATGTGAGAAGATGGTTAATATTTTGAAAAACTATAAAATACCAAACTTGGAATTTTCAGAGAATTACTTCCTTTTATTTTCTTTCTTATTTCTTTTTATACTTGAGAGAAACTTCTGATTTTCAGAGAGCTACCCAAAAATTTGCAGCAGAGCAAGAAGGAAATTTCCTGGTCCAGACTTTAACACCACATATTTGGGGGTATTATTGGAAAAATTGTCCTTCTTTATTCCCTAAAATAAGCCAAAGATCTATTATTTATCTTTCTTTATAGTCTCCATTAATTTCTTTCCCCAACATGGACAAGATGTTGCCTAATTTTGCACAGAAAGACACATACCAACTTTCAGGGTTAAGTACAGGCTTGAGGCCCAGTGGGGGACTACCTGTGCCACTGCCAAGAGCAAGTAATGCCAATGGAGTGCTTCCACAAAGCCCTGGGATTTTTCACCATTCCCAATGTGGAGGAGCAAGGATCCACCCTAATTGCCATCTGTAAGTCCACTTTCAAACCAACAACATTTTCAGATTTTTGGGCTGGTTCAATCATGTGGAAGAAACCAAGGGCATTCTTGAAGAGGAAAAAGTAAGAACAGTGGTTAATTTGATACCAGAGGAAGAGGTTATGGAGGTTTATCAAAGGCCAAACTGGGAGAAATTATGGGGGGAAATGGTATAAAATTGGGGAAATCAAGAAAAAATATTTTTGGGAAAGCAATTTGGAAAAATTTGCCTCCAATGTTCTGGAAGAAGGAGGGGTGAGTTGGAAAAAGGGATTTATTTACTAATGTTCTGCATTTGATAGGGTCTTAAAATAAATTATCTGCAACAATAAATTTTATGGAAAACACACAATTGATCAAATGTATCTTCCTTTCCTGGTTACATGCATTAGTGAGGAAAAACACACATCAGTGGCCATATGAAAACAACATGTTTCAGAGGTCTTAGGATGGGGGAATGTCTCTTCTAACAGAAATTTGGGTTCTCTGGACCATGGTAAATGGGGAATTTGAGATAAGGTATTTAATTGAGAAAGGACCAGCCCTGAGGGCTCCAGTCAAAGCACCACAGGAAAGGGAGAAATAAAAAGCACCCACAGTATCAGTAGCCAATACAGCAGAGGTTTGGGATATGAAGGACCAGCTAAAACTCTTCTTTTCACAGGCCAAACCCACAGGCTTGATGCCTGTGGGACCAACAGTAGGTGCATTTCATGCTACCACGCAAATAATCATGCCAATGATGGTTCTTCCCCAAGCAATGGACCCCATGCAAATTCAATGGTGTTATAACCTTAAATCAAAGGGTAATCTAAGATGGGACTGCCTGGATCTCAACCAGGACTTAGAAAGAAAAATTTTTAGGTTTAACATAATGGATTTTATAATGGTAAATTTCCAGGCCCATTTGAGGGAGATGGGTTCTCTTCCCTCTGGGGAGAAGGAAAAAGAAATGGAAGATAAAACCTTCAAAATGGAAGAAAAAGTTTCCCTGGGAGTAGCCTTCCAGAAACCTCCTTAGGAAAACCAAGAAGTTTATTCAGAATTTAGAATGGTTCAGTGGAATTAGAGATGGTTAAAAATAGAGGAAAGGATGGAGGTGGATATGCACCCAAAGGGGGAAAAGGCAGTGGTAAAAAATGTGCTGAGGGCGGTTGGGTGAAGATGGGAAGCAGGGGAAATTGCAAGAAAAATCTTCAGACTGGAAACCCCGGTGATCTATCCATGTGGCAGTTGGCAGAAATTTCCCCAATTTATGTCCAAAGAGATTATTCTGGTGCCATGCCAGTATGCTGGGAACCTGGAAGATATTATGAAAGATTTAAAAGTCACAAAAGCAAGCACAGAGGTGGAAACTGGGGAAGTAGCAAATACAGTAATGTTTCTGCTAGCCTGCATCCAGATGGGGGTTGGGAACAAGATTTTTTGAGTGATTGTTGACAGCGGATAAATGGTTAAAATTATTCTGTTAAATTTAGCATGGAAAAAAGGCCTGAAATGGAATGCAGAATCTTGGTGTTTAAATTTGAAAAGTGGAGGGATTAGTAGAAAAGGAGCCATTGGAAGTGTCTAGGCTACATCAGATTTTCTTTTATTTGGTAACAAAAGGCAAAGAGTTAATGCTGGGGAAACCTTTTCCTTTTAATTTTTTATCCTCACTAAAATAAAACGGTGCCTTCTGCAAAGAAATATTAATTTTTGCAATTAATGATGGAGAATGATAAAATAAAAAGACAACCATCTTTCAAGAAGACACAGAGGATTGGTAAGGGAGTAGAGGGAAGGAAAAATGTGATTTTTGATGTTTTACTGTGGAAAGCATGTAGAAATGGATCTGGGTATGTGGGGGATATTGACTGGGGATGAGCAGGGGAGGTTTGTGGTGGGGATTCATGGGAGGAAAAAGAAGTGCGCCTGGGAATTTGGGGAATTTTGTGAATTTCAAGTGCAGGGAACCTGGAAAAAGTGAGTCCTTCAAAATATGAATAAGAGGGGTTGTATGGTCATGACCACAACTTGACTCAGTTCCTCAGCCATACTCAACCCTGAGACAGCCTCAGTCCTCAGTACAATCCACTCTCTACCCCTGGATCTACATGCTGCATCTCCTGAAGTATCCTCCATCATTCCCTACAGGTCCTAGTCAACTTTCCCAGGCTCTCCTCTGTCTCTCTATGGCTTGGTGCATCCTCATCTCTCCCTCAACTCTATCTGGTATGAGAAGTAAATACTGTAAACCCATAGTACATAATCCTGGCTGGATAACCCATACTCCAGTTCAGTACATGCCACACCTTTCTGGAAAGGCCCATTACCCAATCCGTCAAGCCACTGCCTGGAGGATCTTTGTCCATACCACTACCTCAATTCCAAATCCCCAAAACCCCTGGTTCACAATTCAAATCCATTTTTCTCTTAATTATCTGGATACAGTCCTTCAATTAACTCTCTCTCCTAGGCCATGGCCTCCCCACTCCCCCCAAAACCTCTCAGAATGGAGGGAATAACAGGAAAAGGACAGATGCCCAAGAAATTTGCCCCCAAACCCACCTTGAATGCTGGCCCAGCCAGTGGACTGGAAATCTTCATGACCCAATTGATCAAGGATTTAGGAAATTACAACGCAAATGGTGAAATATGGATCAAAAATACAATGATCAAACTGGTCTGGGCTCTGATTCAAGCAGAACAGGACCAAACAGAGGCAGACAAGCAACATGAAATTGAATCACAGGCAATGTCAAATCAAATTCAGGTCATGGCCAATCAGATAAGCAGTTTGATACAGACAAATAACGTAACATGTGGACGCAGTAACCACTTTTTGCCCCCAAAAGCTCCATTCCAACCAACATATGCAGAAATATCTAGCCTTCACACACCAATGATCAACCATAAGCCTAAAGTTCTCCTGCCAAAAAAAGACAACAGATGGAATATGTTGTGGAAAGAAATTGTGTGTTCCATAAAATTCCCCACAACAATCCCGCTCCAGGTTCCAGAAAGCCCACTAGCCCTTGAGTTACAATCCTGTACCTCTGTGACAAGAATAAAATACGCTCCGCAAGGGAAGTTTCTACTTCCCACAGTGGTTGGGAATCACACCCAAATCCCTTCTCTGCTATCCACAGAACTACTCCGCACTAATCTGGACACTTCTTAAACTAACACATGATGAAGTAACAGTAATAAACAAGACAGAATCCCCAATGAGCTCTGCACCTGAACTTTTACCTATTAAACTCTCCAATTTACTTAATCAAACTAACACTTTCAAAAGAAAAATGATACTATACACCTCTTAATCCAGTGATTAAATTTCTCAATTTTTTGATAACCCCCCATTTCCAGTCCAGGAAATTTTCCCCTCTTATATAAAACCAAAAAAAATACTCTTAAAAGAGAGAAACAACAAAAAGAACAAATTTTCTCCCTCTGTGCATTCTGCAATGATCCTTCTCACTATTAGTCCAATCCCCTAGCTGATCTGTTTGCTTACAATAGATTTGGTGATTAGGTTCCCCAATCTTTCTAACGGTTGAGTTGCGCCAATGCATTATTAATGACAGATCCCCATCAATCTCCGTTAGCAGATCACTCCCAATCCCGCATTCAACATAACTAACGGATCCCCAGCAATCCGTATGCCACCTCCTCAGCCTTAGTGTTGATTGCCCCACAATCCTGCAACCTCAGTGCATACCCCATATTCAGGCCTTGGACTTCTACTAAATAGCTTTGATTAATTGCTTCTGCACTTTTAAATCCATAGTTGCAGAGGGGAAATTATGTTTTACCACGTCCATTGTCCGCAAAAGGCAAAACTCCGGCCCATACTTGCTATTGTGCTGTGGAAAAAAGGTGCCACACCAATGCTGCGCCTTCAATTTTATGCTCCAGATTAGAAAGTCCTCCAAAACGCTTTCCAAGCCTATTGTGCGCAGACTTCCACCCGCTGATGAGCCGCTTTTGGTCAAATTTCAACTGCTGAGCCTACTTGCCTCCATGTCTATAAATAACCACCACATCCCCCCACAACTTGAATTTTGTCTCCAGGATTTCCACGCCCCCACCTCTAAACATCCATCCATCCCAAACACTCCACTTCTCACAAATCTTAAAATTACAACTGAGAACCGCCCAAAAAGAAATTCATCACCATGGAGTTGTGTGAGCACTGTACAAAGAGGCAGAGGGCTTGCACCCACACCACCAGTTTTCTGGCCTGAAATTCCTGCTGTCTAGTCAACTTCAGGTGTTTTTTTGTTGCCCCAACCCCTGGATCTTTGTGGACTTGTCCTCCGCCTTGTCCCCATTCAACCTCTGGTCCCTGCTGCAAGCGTTGCCATTGTGGCCCAATGGCCAACTTTGTGGTGGATGATGATGAACCAATTGAGACTGGAACCTGGAATCTGGAGCCAGATTGCTCTGCTTCTCTGTCACCCATTGTGGAAGCCCCAGACCATCTTTCTCCCCCTCCTTAATGTGCCGATTATGCTACCTCCATGGCCTGGGGCCATTGCCATAACCTAAATGTTGTACTTGGCCAAGTACCATGCAGACCTGATATGGCTCCCGTTTTTGTTTGTGTGGCTACGCCTCCAATACCTCCTCCAGCTGCACCCAGTTTTCCTCTCTTCCAGCCTCCATCTCCCACTACTCTGGCACCTACTAATCCAACCGTGTCCCCTCCAAATATGCCTCTGCCTGCAGAGGGTGAGTCCCCCTGCTGGGCAATTTTGATTAGCTCCTACTCACTGCCAATACCACATAAGTTTTTTTTTTTTCTAACTCCAAAAAACTCCTAATAGCCCCCACTCCCACTGCAGAGTCACTGTTGCCACTGTCACTGGTCCAAAGATCTCTGTGTTGTCTTTCACCAGTCCGTACTCCATTGCCCCAACCTTCTCTCTGATCCTCCAGCTCTTTCCCATCTTGGTTGACCCAATTCCGCCTGGTCTCTCCGTACCATGTGGCCATCCAAAGCAACAATGAAGAAGGTGGCCGAGGAATTGAGGAAGCCAAACTCAACCATTACCTCCGCAAATCAGATGAGCAAATGCTGGCCATCCTCCAACAATTGGTTGGGATCCCAGCTGCGGAGTGTCACAAGCTTCTTTGTGAGAATCATTGTGCTGGTGGTGAGCTCTGCCGCTCCATCTTCCTTCCTTAGACATCCCCCAACTATTCTACATAAAACTAAAATATATATATAAATAGGAAACTACAACAAAAAGACTTTACCTAAAAAAAAATTCTCCACCACGCTCCCTGTATCTTGTATAGTTCTTCAAATGAATATGATGCTTGGCCTACCCCAGAAAGGAATCTGCTTGATTCCACGCACCATCCTAAAAAAAAGAGACACACACACACACACACACACACACACAAAAAAAAAAGGAAAAGACTCTGTAAACCTATAGTGAGAACCCCTCTGTATCTGAGAGTGAGACAAAACTGAGACACAAAACATGAGACAGAACTCTGGAACAAAAAATCTGTGATACTAAAAGAAAAACAATCATGCTAAACAGACTCCGCAAACTGAGTTAAGAAAGAGACTCCAGAACTCCGCAAATAACACATCACCTAAGGAGCCTAGACCACCCCAGATAAAGGCCTCTAGAAACTAGAACTTCCTTGATGCTCCAGTGATATGAGCTTTGCCATCCCTTTTTATTCCCCCACGACTTGAAAGTTTACCCCAACTGTTCATTTCTCCAAGGAATCATCCCCCAAAGACCCCTTCTCCTCCTCAATTGGTTCCTCCACGTTGGCCATCTCCTGGTCTTTGTCTCCCAAACCAGTGTTTTTTTCAAAATCTGTGGTGCTGCGCACGTTGAACTTCTTTACGTGAGCCGCTGCTGCCTTCCGCTTAAGCATAGTACCATTCAATTCTTCCAACTGATAACTCCCACTGGGGAACTGGCTCACAATCCAATAAGGGCCATTCCATAAATCTGCAAATAGCTTACCCCACTGCATCTCCAAAATCCAATTTTAAATTAGAATGGGATTGCCCTTTGGCAACAGGTCCTGCAAGCAATTGGCACACTGCTTGTCCCAGTACTGGACAAACTTTGTGCAAATTTCCTGCAGCCTCTTTGCCGCCTTTGCCGCCATCTCCTTCCTCCGCAAAAGTTGCTCCTCCCGTGCCACAACCAAATCCTCCGTGTTTTTTAGCTTCCACCAGTTGATGGCAAGATAGGTGAGGGTTTTTATATCCATCAGAAGCACCAGATGCCAAATGTACAACAGCTTGTAAGGTGAGTACCCCATACCCCACTTGACCAATATCTGATCCGCAAACAATACAATCAGCAAGATTTCCTGCCAATTCTTACCGCTGCTTCTGCAGACATTGACCATTGCATCCTTGATCAGCTGATGTCCTCTCTCCACTTCCCCAGCTCCCTCTGGATAATAATCTGTAACTTGCCCAAACTTTTAACTGCAAGATTCAACTAGCTTCCAAAGATTACCCCAAAACCCCACCCCACCGTCCACCGTGATGAGCTGCAAGCACCCAAAAGGGGCAAACCAATCCTCCTCCAGAAACGACCCAACTTTTTCCGCAGACAATTTAACCAACAGACGCACCTCCACCCACCCCAACAAGTCTTCCCAAGCCACAAGTAGATACAGAAACTTCCCTGCCTTGATGTGGACTACATTCAATGAGACTCATCCAAAAAGATCATCCTTGCCCATCAGAATACCCACCTCCCAAGGCAACCTGGTACTCTGGCACTGACAAGCCTCGCAACTCTGCACCCAATCCCACACCGTCTGCCCCAGACCTGGCCACCAGAAACTGGTCTTAACTCTTATCTGGGTCTCTGCCTCCCCCCAGTGCCCCAAGTCATCATGGAGGCTCTGCAAAAATTCCTCCTGATCCTCCCTCCTTGTGACAACAACCAGGGGTACTGGAAGTGCCCACTTCCATAAATTCCCCTCCTTACAAAAGAAATGCAGGAACTTCTGCCAAACCCACCTAACCTCTGCTGGGGGCAAACCTTTTGGAAAATGAAGTGTCTGAAGATACTCATCCAATGCCTGAAAACTACTGAATTGCTTCAGGGGAAGTTTTCCAAATTCTGCAGCTGTTGTTGCCACCTTCAAGAGACTTCTTTCCACATCAAAATCCTCCTTTTCTGTGCGCCAAACCTCTGGATACCGTGATAAAGCATCCAGCATTGTAAATGCCTTCCCCAGAACGCGCCTGACCATAAAATTGAACAACCATAAGTATGCAATCCACCAAGTCATAGGAGAATTAGGCAATGTTGGGGAATTAATCATCCTAGCTAGTGCCTCCGCATCTACCAGGAGTTCAAACATCACCCCCCACAGCACATGCTGTAACCTCCGCACAATCCTTGTCACTCCGCACAACTCCAACTTGGGCTGCAAGTACTGAGCTTTGACCTCCAAAAGGTTACCAATTTTTAGAGCACAGGCCTGTCTTTCCCTTCATCTTCTTGGGTTAGCAAACCACCCACACCAAACTTGCAAGAGTCTACCCCAAGCCAGATTCCCCCCTTCTCATAATCTGAGTCCTTCAAAAGTATGCGCCGCCAAACAATCTCCTTCAGATCCCGGAGCGCACAATCACATTTTTCTGTCCAACTCTACTCAGCACCTTTCCAAACCAGCCTCCGCAGCAGGCTTTCTATCTCTGCAAATTGCTCAATGAAGGTCTGCACTCATCCGCATAGACCTGGAAAGTGGGAAACATGAGTAGCATTCTGCAGAGTAGGCCACTCCAGAACCTTATTTATTTTGGCTTTAGTAATCTTCCTCCCCTTTGCAGAAAATTTGTGACCCAGGACCTCCAAGGCTGTAACACATACCTCAAACTTCTTACCCAAGACAGTCAATCCCACTTCCTTGATTTGGAACAGGATCCTCTCCAAAGTCTGCGCGTATTTCCAAACAAACCGCCTGATCCCCAAATTGCCCGCAATGGTTTCCCTGCCCTAGTTGCTCTGCGGCCCCTTGATACCCGCGTGGTCAATGAATATCAGCACTGTTTCTGGGAAATCATCCTGAAAAATCCACGTCATTTGGGCCTGGTAAACCACTACCAAATGTTTTGCCCCCTGTGGAAGTCATTTCAACTGAAGTTTCCCCAATCACTCCTCAAACACATTAATTTGGCAGGACTCAAGATGTAGCTCCCATTGGTTTTACCCCCCCCATTACTTCCACCAACCTGTAGCAGACTCTCACTATAATGTTTTCTACAAAATCCTCCACCTACCAAGGCAACCCAGCATCTCTGATGGTGACTGAGTTCAACTTTTTCAGGTTGTGGACAATCCGCAGACTCTTCCCATCCTGTTTCAGCACTTCAAAAAATGGGCTAGAATAGCTAGAACAAGAAGGCTCATACAGAACTATCCAAAATTTTTCCCATACCAACTCTGTAAACTGATCCCTAACCACTGCTGTAATGGGAATGGGTTTGATTTGCCAAGGTTTGTGAGGTAACAATGGTATCTGGTAGGGGTCTGCAATTTTGCGCTTGAGCAAACCCTGCTCCTCCAGACAAAAAGATAGCACCTTTCTCTCAATGAAAATAACTTCTTTCAGCAGTTTTACCTCCTCCTCTTGCAACCACCCTTCTTCCCCAAAGTTGAGTTCTGCCATCTGCTCCTCTGTTATTCCTGCCAAATTGTCCTCCAAAATTGCAGGTGTCAGCCATGACCAACAGATTGGCCTCATTGATTTTTTGAGATCCTGCAGCATTGGCTCATTCTGCAGACACACTTTCTTGGAAAACAGTTTGTAATTTCCACAATAAGACTGCACCTTGATAAACTTTGATTCTTCAGACATCTCCTTCACTTTTAATTTTCAGCCTGTGGAAAATTCCAGGTTGCTCATAATTTTGGCACAAGGGTAGCTGCTTGTGCTAAAACCCATTGGAGACGCATACAAGTTTGGACTCACTTTTGATCCTGTCCCTCCCCCCATCATCTTTACGCCAATTCCCACTCTTCTCCATTCCTCCCAAAGCACACTGCACCGTTCCATCGGGGTTCCTCCTTGCTCCTCATCTGTCAACTTTCTGTGTGAAGATGGAGCCTTCTCCACACAGATAACACAGCCAATGTCTAAAAATCCTCCGCTGGAAGATTTTCATGACCGTCATCCATGAGCAGGCACCCAATCCAATGTCCCCATCAGATGTTCTTGGGCCAAAAATGGTTGTTTTGTACCGTTTCCCCAAGGTTTCCACAACAGTAAGGAGTTCCTCCCTAGTATCTGGACAGAAGCCAAGAGATTCCTGGAAGGAAAAAAGAAATGGCCTACCAAGTATGACCTCTGACCCGCTTACTACCAAATATGACAGCGGAGCCAACACCTTAGACACCTCCATCATCTACTTCTCCACTACCCCCTCAACCACACATTTGAAACCTCCCAGAGTCCGCAACCCAATATTTGCTTTGTGTTGCACCAAACCCACTTCTGTTGCCAACTTCAATGGAAGGAAATTCACCATTGAGCCGCTGTCAACAATTTCCCAACACCTTTAGCCTCCAATCCCCATTTCCATGTACCCCAAGGGGCACATCATTTTGCCGTCCACCCCCAAGTTAAGAGAAACCACCTTTGCCTCATCCTTGGGTCTTGGGTTGTCCTCCTTATTTCCTGTATACTGCTTAAAGACCACAACCATCTCCTCTGCTATTACCTGTGAGATTCCTGCCAGCCCCTTCAAGGTTAGGGACACCTGGTGATCCGTTCCGCAAATCCTCCTTGCCACTTCTCCAGCCCTCCTGCGGGATCCCCCTGCTTTAACTACCACCGCCTGCTCCAGAGATTTTGCGGGAGTGGGACCATTGATGTACATTCTACTCTTGTCAGAGCAGACCACCCTTAACTCCATCAAAACTTATGGAGGTTTCCAAGTCAAGGGAAACACATACCCCACCAAGGTTGTTGCCTCCTTTTTCTTCTCTGCTGCTGCTCAAGCCAATTCTCTTGGCAATGGTTTATCCAGTAGATCCAGAATAGTTTCTCTTTAAGGGTAGAAAAACTCCCTTCCATCCATCTTAACAATTTTATTTTGCACGTCCACACTTAGTTACTTACATGACCTTTTGAGATGGCTGTCCTCCCAACAATAGTAACATTGGAAAACGCAAGACTTGCCGTCATCTATTGGTGGTGCCCTTGGTATTGCTTGAGTTGCTGCATGCTTTGTTGACACCTTTGGTGGCTCTGGGGCTGATGCAGCTTGATTGGGAATAGCTTTATGCAAGAAAAGACACATCTTGTTAAAAATCTTTTTCATTTCTGCATTTTCTTTTGGTGTTACCAGCCCCTTCACCCTCTTCACCTGTACCTTCTCCTTTGCTGGACCCTTTGGGTCCTCCTCCATGAGTTCTGCAAGTTCCAATTTTCCCACAACCACCACTTGGATCTCCTTCATGTCTGAGAGTAGTGATACCCCTCTGTCCCGCAACCTCTGAATTAAACCTGTGTTGTAGATCTTCTTATGGACACTTCCACGCAACTTCAATACAAGCCCCCGCAAGAATTTCCTCTTTACCAAACCCATATGCTCTGCCAGAATCTAAGTGCGGAATAGGTACTTTAAAATGCAATCAAATGAAGAAAAGTACACACCAAACAATGTCCTTGAGAAAACACCCCCCTCCTTTGCCTTTTCCAATGCAAGATGCTCAAGATCCACCTCTCAGAACCTCTGCTCCCATGCCCCCCATTTCTCCAATATTTCCCTCCAAAATTTGTACCAATCTTGCCACCAATAACCCTCCATATTGTCCACATCCCAAAGGTCTTCTTTGTCCGGAATGAAGTTGACTATCTGCCAAACTTGGGCAACATTGTTTGCGCCCTTGCTGTTGGCCGCATTCTCAAATTGTTCCAGGAACTGATGGAAATCCTCCGGGCAGAAACTGACCGCAGGGTAATCCCTTGGCCTAATCTTTTCCCCACTACCCCCCTGCTCCTCCAATAACTCTGGTGACATGTATGTCAATTGCCCTCCCATGGTCCCCCTTGGAGGCGGCCCTGCCGGACTTGTGGTTTGACATGGAGCGCCTTGATAGGGTGGTACGCTGCCAGCTGCTTCCAATTTATGATTTTGGAGAGATTTTCCCATCCCAGCCTTGTAATCTCCAATCATCATTGACATATTGAGCGTAAGAAAAAATAAAAAGATAAATTCTGCAGATGGTACCAGATTTTAAAAGAGAAAGGAATTCCCTGGCCAGACCCCCATTTTGTGGAAAGAGATTGTGTGTTCTGTAAAATTCCCCTCAAAAGTCCCACTCCAGGTTCCAGAAAGCCCACTATCCCTTGAGTTACAATCCTGTACCTCCGCAACTAGAATAAAATTGGCTCCACAAGTGAATTTTCTACGGCTCGCAGTGGTTGGGAATCACACCCAAATCCTTTCTCTGCTATCCCCAGAACTACTCCAAACTAAGCCGGAAACTTCTTAAACTAACACACAATGAATTAAAAGTAATAAAAAAGACAGAATCCCCAAAAAGCTCCACACTTTAACTTTTCCCTATTAAACTCTCCAAGTTACTTAATCAAACTAACACTTTCAAAAGCAAAATGATACTATACGCCTCTTAATCCTGTGATTTGATTTCTCAATTGTTTGATAACCCCCCGTTTCTGGTCCAGGAAATGTTCCCCTTTTATATAAAACCCAAAAAACTACTCCAAAAAGAGAGAAACAAAAAAAAGAACAACTTTTCCGCCTCTGTGCATTCTTCAATGATCCTTCTCACTATTATCCCAATCCCCAAGCTGATTGGTTTGCTTACAATAGATTTGGTTATTATGTTCTTCAATCTTCCTAAAAGTTGAGTTGGGCCAATGCATTCCTAACAACCAATCCCCGTCAATCTTCCTTAGCCAATCACTCCCAATACTGCATGCAAAATAACTAAGAGATCCCCAGACATCCGTATGCCGCCTCCTCAGCTTTAGTGTTGATTGCCCCACAATCCTGCAACCTCAGTGCATACCCCATAGTGAGTCATTGGACTTCTACTAAATAGCTTTGCTCACTTGCTTCCGCACTTTTAAATCCATATTCACAGAGGGGAAATTATGTTTGACCATGTCCGTTGTCTGCAAAAGGAAAAACTTTGGCCTATCCTTGCTATTGTTCTGGGGAAAACACACACCGCACCAATGCTGAGCCTTGAATTTTCTGCTCTGGATTAGAAAGTCTTCCAAAACGCTTTCCAAGCCTATTGTGTGCAGACTTCCACCCACAGCTGAGCCGCTTTTGGTTGAATGTCTATTGCTGAGCCTACTTGCCTCTGTGTCTATAAATAACTACCACAACATATGTACTTCCCAGGAAGGGTGGTGATCCACTCTAACCCTCTGAAAAACAAGATCAATAAGATTCCCAAGGCCTTGTTGTTCCATCAGGCCAACAAGGCCTTATTAACAATTAATTCTTGAGTCCAAGATGATTTGGTTGCTGCGAAAGGCACACATGTTATGAATTCAGGAAACATAGTCTTTTATAATAAAAATAAATTCCATCAGAAATTGCTGATGGATAAAAAACATTTATGGTCCAAGAAGGTTCACCCAGAATTGGAAGCAACATCAAGAACTTGGGCTGTACTTGCACATGGCATCCCTAAGGAATTTGATCCAATGTTGGAGTAAAGCAAAATAATCTAGCCACAGCCAATGGCTTCAAGAAGGAGGAACTAGTGCAAATATGCTGGCTTTTGGACAAAATGAAGATTTCAAAAAATGCAGGGTCTCTTTTTTTATCATCTGCCAGTAAAGACCTAGCTGACCAAATTGCCTAAAAAGGGACTTTCTTGGATTATGATTATCACAGAACAACCATATTCAAGCCATATACAGCTCAATGCTTTAAATTTCTCAAGATGGGCCACTTTGGCAAATGGTTCCAAGAGAAATTGAGATGTGGTAGGTGTGATGGTATTCACATGAAAAAAGAGTTCCCAAACTGCCCAGGGGGAAATGATGAAATAACAGAATGTGTGAAGTGCAAAGAAGGATTACAAAACAAGATTGAAGGCATGAATAATATCTGAAATTCAGTTTTCAGTGTACTGTGCCCCTATAAGAGAACATGGTTACAGGTTAAGGCATCACAAACTTTCCCTATCTCATTTTAGATAAAACCCAAACTAACCAAACATATGATATACCAGATTTTTCATCTAGTACTGGAACAGGACATAGAAGTAATCAAATCTTAACTTTGTTAGAGGAAGAACCTTTGTCTAAAAATTTCTTGTTCTTGCAACTTAATTGCCATGTCTCCAGGGAGATTACACTCACTCTCTTACATCACTTGCTTATGGAATCTATGCTTATTTTAAAGGAGCCCTTGGTCAACCCCCACACACTTCTTGGGCCTACCCACATCAACTGGCATTTATTCACCAGTTATAACCACATCCCATAACACTCAAGGGATTGACACAAGTGCTGTATATATATTCACCATTCAATCCCCTCAGATGCTATCACCCAACTTCAGGATGGCTCCAAACACCTGGTGGGAGTGAAGATAGAGAATAAAGAAAATAAAACTGTGACACTCATGAATGTATACAACCTTCAAAATACCAATGCAGTTCTGAAGGATCTCATGCAATGGTTACCATTGTTCCAACACAGGCAGCAACCCACCTGTACCTTCATGGATGCAAATCTCCATCACCAGATGTGGAACCAAACTGGTTACTAATCCACCCACAAACGGGAAACTGATTTAATAAATATCTGTGGCAAACATGGTTTCAGATTGACATCTCCTTGGTAAATCCCAAAATTTTATAAAACTAAAAAAAAAGGCACAACTATTGATCTGATTTGGGAAAACCACAGGTTGTCAAAGCTTTTAGGTGGAAGAAATGGTTTGGAGGAGAATTTTAGATCCAATGATCAGTCCCTGAAGGGAATCATAAACGTGACAGGTTATCCACCCCCAAAACATTGGGAAAAACCAATTTGGAAGAATCTCAACCAGAAGCTGGTTTGTGAACAACTCCAAGACCAACTGGGGGATGTATCAACCCTCAACAGGGTTGAGAGTAAAGCCAAAAATATTTAAAAGGCTTTGCTTACCACAAAACTTAATCTTTAAAAGTGGATACACACAAATGAATCCTGGACCAAGTCTTGGTGGGATTCTCAAAAACTTAATACGGTGTGGAAACCAAGAGAGAACTACTCCCCTAGTTGTCCTTAAGTTTGGAAGCAATGGTCTCAGCATCTTTAAGGTTAAGGATTCTCCTTTACTTTTTAAGAAAGAGAGAGAGAGAGAGAGAGAGAGAGAGTAAAAAAATGAATTCCTCCCCTTCCTTTTCCTTTCCTGCACCAAAGATTGAATGATAAGATGATATATATAAGAGCTGGGGTTGAGAGCATGGAATTTATGCCCACACTCTCAACCCTAAGCTAAGTACAAGCGCAATGACAGCCCAAAAACAAATGTAAAAGAAACCCTAGGCCCAGAACCCTAGCCCAAACCTAATCTGTTCCCTGCCCGCTTACTGTTACTTACAACCAGTTTGTCCTTCTCATGAAGCAGCCCTCTGCTGCGCCCTACTTGGAGCCCCCCCCTTGTCTGTATCCACCCAGCGCGCTGCGTGATTTCCTGCCCTGCAGGTTGGCCCACGCCTATAGCCCCAATTTCCCCGCCCTACCTCCCCAAACTAGCTGCCCGCAAACCTGGATGGGCCAACTCCATTCTTGTGTCTGTAATATCCAAGCGGGCCGCGGCCTGCCACATCCAATCAAGCCCAACCCATGCTTGGTATGCTGAGCCCCGCAGTGCCTACTGCTGAGCCCACTACGGCTGCTGCTGAGACCGCCCACATCCAAGTGCTGAGCTTGACCTACCAAATGCTGAGCCCTCCAACCGCGGTGCGGTTCCCAATCCAAGGCTATACAACAACACCACAACAGTACTGAAAATGATAAATTGGGCGAGAAAGTGGATGATGATGGCAAAATATAATGAGGTGCGCCAATTCTAAAAAGATTGGAATGAATACTTTGGCACATTAGTCAGCAAAGTGAAACAAACTCATTGGAGGAAATATCTCAAATTAACTGATAATCATGTTTCCTTTAATGCCTTACACCAAATCCAACAGACCTCTAACAGAAAGAAATTGCCACTCAAGAGATTAGATGGATCCTTTTCTTTTGGGAAAGCAGAGCCAGCCAAAATTCTATTTGAAGGAACATCACTTATACAAACTCCAGTTGATTTATCTGATGTGAAGGAACTGGGTGTGTTTTGACTAGCAAATTTTGATTACATTACTAATGATGAAATTTAAAGGGAAGTAAATGGTTTGAAAGTTGGCAATTCCGCTGGTCTGGACCAGATAAAAAATGAGCTCTTGAAATTAAACTGCCCAGTTCTTCACTCACATTTGGATTGGTTATATAACAACATAATCAGCCAGAGCAGATATCCTGCATGTTGGAAACTAGCTACAACAACTATAATACACATATCTGATAAACCAAAATAAACTAGCCCGGCTGCTTATCAACCAATTGCTATCCTTAAAACCCTAGGGAAAACTCTTGATTTAATTCTAGATAAACTATTGGCAGAGTGGGCAACCTCATCAGGTTTATCCCCCCAGCAACATGACAGAGGTCAGAAAGGAGTAGGAAATGAAGATGTCATTTTATCCCTCAATAACTGGATAAGGGATTGTTGGGCAGAGAAAAAATTAATGCTGGATCTCTTTTTGGATGCACATTCCGCCTACCCAACCATACACCCAGACAGGCTGATAGATATTCTAGCCTCAAAAGGGTGCCCAGCATATCTATGGCTGATTATTTGTGACTTCCTAAAAGTAAGGAGTACAAATATGCAACTGGATGATTATGTGTTGCCTCCTGAAAGAATACCCCTGGGATTGCCCCAGGGATTGCCATTATCAGTAATTTTGTACATAATTTATAACTCCCAGCTTCTCTGTTTGTCAGATTTTACAGCTGAGGTGGCCACATCCATTGGATACGTGGATGAAGTGGCACACCTCACCTCAGGGAAAAATCAACAGCAGGCTTTATAATTGATGAAAATTCTTGCAGGAAAGATGATTGAATGGTCTGCACAACAAACTTCCACATTTGAAAAATAGAAGGCTCAATCCATTTTCCTTTCTAATGCCAGAAATCCCCAGATACCCACCTCCCCATTTATGTTGGGTGATACTCCAGTTGAATACACTCAAACAGCACTTTGGTTAGGATTAACAATTGATCCAAAGCTCTTGTACCACCAGCACTTGGGAAATATCCTAAATAAAACCCAGCTGACCATACAACATCTCATGAGACTTGGAAAATCAAGATGGGGGATCTCAGAATGCAATTGTTCAAAAATTTTAAACTTGGTGCTCATGCCTTGGATCACGTATGCAGCCCATTTATGGGCAACCAAGAAGAACTCAACACAATTTTTTGCTTTGGCAGTCAAAGTGGACAGAATCTGCGCCGCCTGGTGCAAATGTTTTTTCAAGAACACAAATAATAGGTGGGTGGAGTCACATTTTACTCACAGACCTTTTTTTTATGAAATTAAGAATTCAATTTTTCTTTTTTATACAAGGAATTTAAAACAGGTGGCTTTGTCCTTGTGCATTAGGGAAGACCTGACATCTAGATTAAACAAGACGCCTAAATTGGACTTGAAAGCAGTTAACAGCATCATGTTCAGGGACATTTTTAAAATCTTCCTTGAATCCAACATGGAATTTATACAAATGCAGCTGAAGGCCAAAATCAATCCAATGTCAAATAAAATTGCCTTCCATAATTTGAATCTGACAAGACAAGGAGCTATTGAGTCCTTGCAGGAAATAATCAATTGAGCTTCAAGTTGAGACGCCCTCATTTTCACAGACAGATTTTATGATAAGGATCAAGGCAGAGGAGCGGCCACCTTAATTCTAAATACTGACAAGTCAATTCTTTTTTGCACAGTTACTGAAGTGATACACTCCAATCATGAATTTCAAGCTTTGGGCATTTTGGCAGCGTTGAAATTAGTCATCATGTTTTCTTCCAGCTGTATCAAATGTTTCCTGATCTTTTCAGACAATAAAGGGGTCCTACAGAGGACCATGAACCCCCTTTTTGAAAAACCCATACAGTATTTATTTCATGAGATGGTGAAAACTGTACCCAATATTAATTCAAGCTCACAAATTTTATTTTTTTGGTGCCCAGTTCATGCAGGAATTGAGGGGAATGAGAAGGCTTATGCCAAAGCAAATGAGGCAGTATTGGTGGGAGCTAGGCCCCCAATCACCTTATTCAGCAATCTAACCAAAGTCCAAAAGAGGATCCTGGATGGAAAAATCACAACATACAAAAATCCAGCCAGAAGAACTCCATACATGGAGATTTGATTATTGGCTATCATAAGCCAGCTGGCTTCTGGCAATTGCATGCTGAAAAGGTATTTGTTCAAAATTAGGAAAGTAGTAGATCCTTCATGCCCCAAATGTGGCTACTTCAAAGAAACAATTTCTCATTTTTTCAATTCTTGCCCAATTTACAAATCCCCCCAACGCTATTTATGGAAGAAAATTTGGCAGAACCAATTGTCCCATAATCCCAATAACTTACACTTGGTGTTGGCAAACCTGAAGGCCTGGCCCACTATTGCAATTTTCATCACCACCACAAATTTTTTTCAAGCACTCATACCTACAGCAGCTCTTGAAGTTCTGTTGGAACCACCAGCTGCTACTTAAACTTTTTTTGTAACCAACATCCTGTCATAAGGAGTGGATTGTATTTTTCATCCAAACTATGGGCTATATTCTACTTGCTCTATTCAAAATCCTATTGTTCTCTCCCTTCTCTCCCCCTTCTGTTTACCCCTTTTTTTCTTTTTCCTTTGTTTTTAGATATCCTGATTCACAGCTCTTTTGAGAAGGCTGAACTGCCAAGCCTTGAGTCCCAAATTTTATTTACTCTGATACGTTGAATATGCAAATTGGTCTGTGTGAAATGCAAAAATCCACCAAAAAAAAACAAAAAATCCACTGCCTCAAGCCTAATTGATAAACATGTAATACCATGGAGTATCCCAGCCTCAGTACCAGTCATCCCTCCTCAAGGCCTCCCTTCAGTTCTCACATATACTGGCCTCTCTTCCCTTCCTGGACTAATTCCCCCAAGGAATTAGTATAATACTTCTTTTGGTTACTCCCTTCCAATAGGTGTCATCTCAGCACAAGAAAGCCAACCCTGCCTAACTTACTCATACCACCTACCCCATTGGTGCTAGTCTTGTAGGATTCAACTTTCAACCTTCTTCAGAGCCTTTCTCATGGATTCTCTTCCTTCTTATCATTTTCATTGATCTTCCTATCCTCATTGCAGTCTATCTCAATTCTCAATCCTGATTTCTGTGAGCAGTTGTGCCTGTGCCTTGAGCCCCTTGCATGCCAGGGGCTGTTGTAACAGGTATATTAAAAGCTTCTATCCTTGTGCCAAATTTGTGAGCAAGCTGGAATCTATTAAACAAAAGATTCTACAAGTACCAGAGAACAAAGTAACATGTTGCTTATGGGAGGTAAATTCCTGTGGCGGAAAGTAAGATATTGTAGCCAAAATTTGCAGGCCTTGGAGCACTCAAATGCCCCAGGATATCAATCATAAATTGTAGGTGATTGAATGGACAAGAAAACCATAAAATTCACCACTCACTCTTCACTCACCAAGTTTTGTACCAATCAAACAGATCATGGAGGAGAAAATTTCAAAACTGAAATGTAGTCTAGAAGGATGGTAGATGGAGGAAGATTTTGAATTGTTGAGATGGGTCATACCTCTCAAAATCTGATTTTTGTCCCTAGGGAGCCCAAACCCAACCTCCAACCCATTAAATGTGGGCTAGCCCTTGGGATTCTCAGCCTGATAACCACCATGAGCTGTATGGAGGTTGGTTTTGGGCTGACCCCTTGGGAAAAAAACAGATTTTGAGGGGGCCTGGTTGGCTTTGAAGGTTGGTATTCATCAGGAGATGGGTATTTGGGCTGCTTTGCTGGAAGCCAATTAGAGATGGAGGAGGAGTTTCAAGGGAGGGTTTTAAAAATAAAGAGAGGGAAATCTGACTGTATGGTTTCAGATAAGTATTGGGGGAGGGGATTGGTGGTGTGGCTTCCTCCAAATGGGTGAGACCAAGGTTTCAAAGATGTCAAATGTGGGATTGATTTTATTTTCAGGAGTATTTAATGGATCAGTGAATTGATGAGGTATGAAAGAGGGCTAGTTTCCATTGCTTTGAGCTATTGATCCCACATCTTCTTTAATTAAACCCAGATGTGTCTTAAACTCACTAATCTACCATTGTCACATCAAAATCCACTCAAACAGCAACAACTGAAATTTCTGATACAAAATATCCAACTTCCAACCTATATTTCCTTACTCAGAAGGACATTGAATATCATCTGGAATTTCCATCTCAAGAAGTAGAAAATTATAAAATTAACTCAATATTTTAGGCTATGATTAATAAATTTTGCAACTAATGGTGCAAAATGAATGAATTTCTAGCTCTTGAGATGTTTTCATCATGTCAAGGACTATGAAAACTGAATTGGTTCATAATTACATACAAGAGCTCAGAAGAGCAATCTATTTATTTCTTGAATCTTATTCTCCAAAGTTTCTCATGAAAAAAAATTAATTCTAGTGAAACTGTTGAAAAATTCTACAGAAATTTCAATTAGATGGTTTTCACAAATTTTTAAAAGGAAATACACAATCTCAATTAAGTACTCCTTTGGCCAAATTGAATTTATACCTTTGAGAAAATTTGATTGAGATCCAGGAAAGTAATTTAGAATTTAGCTCACTCAACTGTTTCGAAGGAAATTTTTTCCAATTCCCTACATTATCTTGTTTAGAAAAACAGTGTCCATGGTTACAATGACCTCCATTGCATCAGAATCAGTAAGACTCATCTCCTTCTTTTATTAACTTCTGGGGGATAATGAATTCATTATTTTTTTCTAGTCTTTGAGGCCTTTCCACCGAGTGGTTTTGTTTTGGATGAATTCAAAACAGTTCTAGCTCCAGAGGGCCTCGAAGCCCTGATTTTTACTCAAGATTGAATGAAAAATTGAATCCTATTTCTTTAGCTTTTCTCTCTGATAATCAAAAAAAAAAAAAAATCATTGTTTTTTCCTCATATTTTCATGATTTGAAAGTGTTTCCGTTTTTTTCTAAAATTGCATCGAGTCATTTGAAAGGACAGTAAACAGCTTTCAATTCAAAAAACAAATGGGGACCCACTAAATAGCTCAAACCCGCAAAAAACCAGGAACTCGGGGCTTGGGTCTCCTTGGGGCCCAGCAAGCCTTTCTTCATACCCGGCCCGCCAAAGCCTCTTCGTCTTTGGGCCGTTTTGGGTTTACCACAGAGGTGCGAGCCCGACCCGAGGAGCACCCCGAGCTACAGTCTACACACAACGAACCGAGCTGAATGTCGCAGCCCCCGACCGCCACGGGGAGGGTGGAGCGCCAGGTGAAATTCGTCCATAGATACGTGGTCGGCCTGGCGCGAGGAGAGGTGTAGTCGATCTGCTGGAGCCCTCTAACGACGGATGGCTTTCCAGCATCTGGGTGGGGGTTGGGTTTGTCCTCCACACATGAATTCATAATTCCCCAGGCAATCATTGTTTGGATGTGACATTCCAAGACGGGTTGACATCAAGCTTGGTGAGTCGTCCCAGGTGATCATGATCGATTGAAGATGGTGGTGCAACGTGCCATCGACTGAGTATGCTAACTTGTCATCTTGACCAACCTTCCCATAGAGCACCAGTAGTTTGAGATCTCAAAACACGAAATGATGGCCAAGTGGGTTTTTGACTATCTGGAACCATACCTACCTTATCACCTTATCTCGGCTATTTCCATGGCGGTCTTTCTGGTTGAAAAGTTCCTCGTCCCTAAGGTTTACGAAATTTACTCGCACGCCAGTCTGGATCCGAAAACGCTATTGCCCTTTGTATTTTCAGCCATCGCTCTGTATCTATCGGTGGTCTCCATTTACCATGCTTTCAAAGCAGCTTTTAGGATGACCTGGTTCATGATCAAGTGGAGTTTGGTCATCGCTTTTGTGTGGTTTATCCTGGGTTTCCTCAACGAGATGGGCGGGAATTCTGGTGCTGTCAAATCCGGCAAGAACGTTTTTCAAAGTTATCGAAACTCAGCTAGTACGTGGTGGAAACCAAGTACTTGGGGCACAACCGATTTCAATCAGCAAAATTTGTTCGAGCCCATGCAATTAATTTTTGGTCAAGGTCTACTTTCCTTCTTGGATCCATCCACCATCTTCGAACCAATGTTGAGTCATTTTCGATCTCGACACGGGCAGGACTCATTTCGCCAGCAGAACAATCAATATTCCAGTTCCTCTCACTCTTCCTCTGAGTACCGAAATCAAAATCAAAACAACCACTGGAAGAATCCAAGGAGTCCCAAGTCGGAAGGACAGGACGAAAAGCTATACGTCCTCGAAGCATTTCGTCAGTTTTGGGTTCAGAGGGTTCAAAATCCTTTACAATCAGTTCTCCAGGAAGCCCAACGTAGACACGAAATGGCCAAGGCATCTTCTGAGTCGTCTGCACGGTCTAACAACCGATGACGAATGTTTTCATCTTTCGAAAAGAGAGTCATATCCTATGGCAGAATTACGCAAGTATGAGTCTCGTATTACATCGGTTTTGATTTCGGGATAACGTTAGGAAGACTTTGACTGATTTCATTCCGAGACAGGTACATCGAATACCTACAAGTTAATTTAATCACCGCACTTGATTCTTCTAATCACTGTGGTTTTGGTCATGTATGTCATGTATAAATTGTTTAATGAACTCATTCTTCCACCTTGCAAGTACTCTTAGGCCGTCTTCTTGAGTATATCAAATATGCTCCTTTTTTTAGAGTAAAAGTTCCTTCCAGGCCATTTGTTCTTGCGGAAGGCTTCAATCTCTAGTTTCCCATGTTGTATTGCATTCGCAATTTTTTTTTCATTATTCTAAAAAAATGAGCTCTTTTGTTTCTGCTCGGTGAATGCCTCTGGATTGGCAATAACATCTCGACTTCTTCAACATCAACGGTCTCGAACTCTGGAGAAAAGCTTTGCTTGTCTATCTCTGCGAAGCTCTGCGAAAGGATACACGTTGCAAATGAAATGAAATGCGAATAAAAAATGGCAAACGGGTGGGTGCATCATGAACGCATTTTTCAAGGAGAAGGACAACTTGAAATCACAACCCCTCAGGTGATCGGGTCCGGTTTCAAATGAGTGCAGGGAGTCAAGCTCATCAGGTGTACTCGAGGCTTGGAAATTTTAACCCGGCACCAAGTTTTAAAAAAGAATTGAGAATAAAAACTAAACCTAGAACTGAGAAATGCAGGCAATATACTAAAAAGCAGAACCTAAAAGGTGTGGATGCTTGAGTGCAATTCAGGCTCCAATACGTCTGATTGCCCTGTTGAAACTCCCATGACGTGCTTGCTCCAATTCAAACTTACCGAAAAAAATAAAAGATAAAGAAGCCAAAAGATTTTGGCTACCAAGGTGTGATCGGTCACATCACAAATCCAGGTTAACTTCACCATGATCCAAACAATGCGCCGAAACCATCCTTGAAAATAAATTTCTGGCCAATTGTTCTTAATCAATTTTCTACTATAGTAGTCTCTATCAGACCTACAATCAACTGGCTAAGCTTGAGGAAGAGTGGTAGTACAGCATACAGACAAAGGATGAAGGCTGAGTGAGGAAAAAGATAATGAGGGAAATATTCTTGTTTCACTGGTTGAGACTCTTTACTGATAGACTTGATGATTGATGGTAGTGGAAAGGCTTGAGGTTATCTTGGGGAAGTTTTCCTTTTCTGAATTCCCCTTCTTGCTTTTGGTACAGGCAATGGTTGATACTGATGGTGTTGATGGTGATGGTTACTGATTGTAATGGTTGATGAAAATGGTTGATGAGGGTGATGACTGATAATGGATGGTGGATGGTGGATGGTGGATGGTGATGCTCAGTTCAATCCAATCACTCAAGACCTCAGCCAATCTCAGTCTCCACCTCTGTAAACTCCTGTATCAACCTCCTGTGCATCTTCCCTGCATACCTACAGTCTCCACTCTCCTTTCTGGTTATCCCTCTCTCTCTGCATGTATCAATGTTCCCCAAATATCCTCTGCCATGTACAGGTACATGTGCATGATCCAACTTTCCCATGTCACCCAGATCAGTACATATCAGCCTTTACATCCAAGCCCACTACTGGATCTCAACTGCAGCCCCAAGACCACTGGACCTGTATGTCAATTCCCAGGGAACTGTCTCTCCTCCTGTCTGGATCAACCATCCCTCAAGGCCTGCTCATAAATCCTCATATATGCTGGCATCTCTCCCTCTCTTGGACAAATTCCCCCCAAGGAATTAGTATACTACTTCTTACTTGTTAGTCCACATCAATTAGTTGTCATCTAAGCACAATAAAAACATAACCCAGCCTTCTAGACACCTCTCAAATTTCCCCTTTAATTTTAATCTCATAGGATTCAACATAATCCTTTCCTCAGAGATTTACTCCTGGAAACCTCCTCCTCAGCCCCATCTTCATCTCTTGTATTTCCTCACTTCTCACCCTTGCATTATCAGTCCATCATCCTGGGTTCTGTGAAAATTATTGCCTGTAGCAACTGTTACTTGCACATAAGTAGTACTTGTGACAGAAATAGTATAAGTTTGATGGTTGATATAAAGTTTGATAGTTATTATGAGGGTTAATGTTTGATAAATTATTGGGTATAATTATGATGGATCCCTTTTTAGCATAAGGTTCCTAATGATTTGATAAGGCCTTATTATCCCCCAGAATAAATAAGATTCACAAAACTACAGACCAATTGCCATAATTTTGGATGTTTGTTACCTTTTAAATTTTCCACCTATCCTACTTCCCTCAAAAAAGCCCACATGCAGGCTACAGGCTCATGGATTGATGGTTGAGGGAATTAAGGATTTGATCCTTTCATGAAAACCCTTCAAGTACTACATACAAAATTATATCACATTTCCTATTTCAATATATTCCTTTGTAAACTTTTTTTGTAGCCATTGGCCACTTGGCTATGTTTGCTTCTGGTACTTGCCTCACAGATTTTCTTGTGAAAGAGGCCCCACTCCTTTTTTATTAGGATTCAACCAATGGGAAGAAAACTTCCACTTGTGGTCCCTTCTCATGGTGGGTTGGGTCAATCAATCTGGAAGCCATTCCTAAACCCATGATTGGCTTCCTGGCTACATCTGTGTGTTTTATCAAGCAACCAAAAGAAGAAAAATTCATTGGAAATTAAACTTCTGGAGGGCCATGTGAAATTGGGACCATTTCTTATTTCAATGAGAACAACCTGAAAAAGGTAATTAGGACCAGCCTTTGAGCTTTCATGGAAAGAGAGGAAATTAAAAAAGCCAAAGTCCAAGATAAAATTCTATCTTTCACCATCCAGAACATGGACTGGGGGTTTAAGATATTGAATTAATAAAAAATTATTGTGGATTGCTTCCACTTACTGATTTTTTCAAAAAAACAAATTTGTGAATGTGGAATTTATATCATCTGCATGTTATTAAAATAGGACTCCTTGCAAACTTTCATCCACAATACAAATATAGTTGTCCCAATGTCTGAGAAACCCATTTGTCCTGTTAGTACAGTTTTCAAGTACTGGCTTCATCTTCCATTACCTGACACCAAGGTCACTGGCTCAACCCACCATAGATCCGGGAATGAATAATGATAAAGATTTTTATAAGGTACCTGAGCTTAGTTTTAAGTTATTCATATCATTGCCAAGAGTATACATACTCTATATTTCTAATGCATGCCAAGGTACTAGTAATTAAGAGATAAGTGCATCCCAAGGCTATAAATTTACACTTAAAGGGAGGTATGTAATCATTCTGAGGTTTTCTGGGACTTCTACACCGTCCATCTTATGAATGTTTAAGTCCTAGGACCAATTAATTAACCCTTTGGGTATGTAAATGGAAACTTTACATTGAAAATCCCCCCCCCATGAGTACCAGTAACCTATTTATCATTGGGTATGATGTAATGGGGTCCTGAGCCCTTGAGGAAAAACCCAGGGATAGCCTGGAACTCCCCTGATGATCTCTTGAGTCCCCTGAGGGCTCCTGTTACCTTAAAAGAGGAGGTTCTTTACCCTATATCCCTGTCCTCAGTTATTTATTATTTATTATTGATCCAAGAATATGGCAAGAGTTAACAAGCCCATTAAACTTAATCTCATGAAGAGGATTGACTGGGGCCTTAAAATTAGTATTAAACTCATCAAAGAATCAATTTCTCAACTCCAAGTTTGTTTGGGAATTCCTTAGGAGTTGTAACATGTATTGTTACTTTCAAGGGTGTGAGTTTAATTTTTTAAGCAAGGCTCCTTTGGGCTTTATTCAATTAAATCCAGATCCCTTATCTTTTTACAGAGATTAAGGTGTGTCATAATTTGAGTTTTGTTGTTTTGTAACATTTTTACTATTGTAATAAGTCATTAACTGATTTTAATATTGGTTTCATCTTATTTTCTCAGGTTTAACTATGGCCTAGTGTAACATGAGAGGTTAAATCTCTGACACAAACACCTTTGGATTATTTCAATTTGGGTGAAAATTTTTCATCACAGGCCCAATTTTGAATTGGGATTAATAACACAACACATGGTTGTTCAATTGTTTATTTTCAAAAATTTCTCTTTTAGCCAAATTTACTATGATTAAAAGTCAAAACAGAACCACTCAGTATCTGTTATAAGTGTGAAAATCAACTTTTCACCTTTAAAGCCAGTGCTCAATAATTCAGAGAAAAGTGCTTCAACTTGAATGATAATTTTATCAGTACAGCCTCCAAATAAATAATTTTCCATTTACTTACTAGATAATTTTTCAAAGGTTCAAATGAAATTAATTCAAGCAAATTTCTCCATTTGAGATACAAAACAGCAAAAGGGAAAATGGACAGGAGGCACTCAAAGAATGGAATGGAACCAGGAATGTTGACAATAATACAGGAGTAAGTGATCCTGTAGTAGCTAAAAATTGAGAGGCAGTGGACAAAAAGTTTTAGAAAAGCTATGAAAGAAAAAAAAACATGGAAGTATTCTGAAAAGTTCAAGAAAACAGGTAAAAGGATAATAATACACATGTGCAGGAGATACTTCCACCCTCAATCTTGATAGGCTATAAATATTTTAAATAATTCTTGCAAGATCAATTTCCTGAATTACCCATTTTTTCACAAGAACTTCATGTTTTATAGCCTGAAAGTTATGTAATGATTCCCAACCACGTGCCAATTTTTGCAGAGATACATATTTGATTTATGGGAAAGAATCACTTTATTGTGTATTTATAATCAAAACCTTGATGTTTTCCATATAGGCCAACCATGCTTCACATGGATGAATGAAGGATAAGAATGAACCAGTTTTCCTCTTTTTTTCTCTCTCTCTAAGCAGATGATCCATATGATACTCCTATTAGGAAAAATTATTAGCAGAAAATTGGAATGCAAGGCAACAATCAGATTGAGAATAATTATCACCTGTGAGTTTTCTGATTTTTCTTCATTCTGAGAAAATGGAGGGATTTGAGTTGGGTACTCATAAGATAAATCCATCTATTTTTGCATCTGTTCCTACAGGAAATAGCTGTTTGGGTTTTTTTTTCAGACAAATATAAAACTCAAAAATATTTTCAAGAAGACCTCCTTATCACATAAAAAACCACATTGTTTTTTAAATTTGAAAAGATGTAAATTACAAGTTTCAATATTTTACTTTCAGTACAGAAACACTCCTCCACAAAGACAAAGTTCAATTCACCTTTTTTTTTTTTTTTAGGGTTTCAAAACCTCAACAATAAAGTTGGTCAGGGGCTCAAAACATAAAACTGATTTTTTTTTAAAAATTCATGCACAATGTCCCTTTGGACCTTTAGACTTCCACGGAAAACTGTAACTCTTTCTGTGGTTTGAACTGGGTTTGGGAACAGAAAAACATAAAAACAGAAAAATATGTAATCAGGATATCCTATTTTCAATCTGTTTCCACAAAGTTCCATTAGGAATAACTTTCAAAAAAAAAGTTAAATAATACAATACATTTCTCCAGAATATTTAGTGGAACTATTACAAGTGGTTTGTATTTTGATAAATCAAGTAAATCAGTCCAAACTATAATGTCAATCAATCCACATTCTCAAATTAATCAATCCAAATTATCAAATTAATCAATCCACATTCTCAAGTCAATCAATCCACATTCTCAAGTAAATCTATCAATATTTTCAAGTCAATGAATCCACTTCTTGAATGAAATTTGGATTCCAATGATCAAAGAATTTCTCAAAAATATAAGATTGTATAAGTATGAACCATTTTTTAAATTATTTGAGAAAAATTTAGGTAAAAATGTAAAGCAGGCCATGGGAAATAATTTTTAAGAATTTTTGGTGAGCTTTGGAATCATATTTGGAAATCATTCCAGTGGATAAACATGGCCCCTGGCTTGCACAAATATTTGTGGTTAGCAATTCCAATTAATTCAAAATTATACAATAATAAAAAACAAAAATCAAAAAAGTCCAATACACTCACTTTAGTAGCATGGAAAAACATATTTTAGAAGCAAAGCCCTTACACCTTTATGAAAAGGGTAGCAAAATACATTTTGATGGAAGGACCTTACCATACCCTCATGTTAAACACAGTAAAAATGCAAACATAGGAATTTATTTTTGCATTAATATTAAGCAAGTTGAAAATGTTTATAAAAGGAAACCAAAAATAAATGAATCCATGGGAAATTATAATTAAATGTACTGGTAGAGGCCTACAGAAAATTATTAACCTAGATCACATCTAATTGGCACTCAGCTGACCCATCATATTCTCTTTTGGAAAACAGAATTGGAATTCCCAGAATTATTTTGGTTGAATTTCATGGTAAGCATTCCACAGGAAAATAAACCCATTGGAAAAATACTCACATAATTTTTGGGTACTTACACAGGTGCAAGAGGCATATCCCAACTATATTGGTATGCCCAAATCTCATTCAATCAAAAATAAAATACCAACCACATTAAAAGGATGTAGGATTCTTCAAGAATTAATTTCAATATCTACATCTGTATAGAATTGGGGATGATTTACTTCATCCAAAGGAGACAATTCCACCTTGAATTCAATATGCACAATGGAATTACCAAGGAAATTGGAAATGAAAATTATTTCAATTGAAAGAGGGTTTTCTTGCCATCCACCCTTATAGGAGGATCTTCAGAAATGTTTGAACTGTATTAAGATTCAATGGAATGAGGCATTTTTTGTGCGCAACCTTCTCTTTTTATCAAAATGATGGCAATGAAATTTTGGATTTAGATACAAGGTTTTTGTGAAATTAGAAATTTTCCAAGAAATATACCAGAAATCATTGCTTGTGTCTTTAAGCCAAAGTTTGAATTTTCAATCAAAAACTTACTTAAAATGGACCAGTGGGAGAATTAATATCCTAATTTTTTAAAATCAAATTAAATGGAAGGGGTTTACCACATTCTCATATCATCCTCATCATGAAGCCCACATAACAAAAAATAATGGAAGACTTAAGGGTTGTTGCCCAGGGAAACCATTGCAGGGTTGTGTCTAAAGAGTCTTGGGGAGCAATTTCTTAGTTCTCAGTAGAGGATTTTGAACAAAGAAGAAAAAGATTAGAATAATTCCTGGACCAGAGCAGAATTTTACAAGATATTTAATTCTTTCCACTCTTTTTCATCACACCACCTATATGGGCTTTACGCACCATAAATGGATGTTAAAATTTCCCATAAGAGGGTAATTACTGAGCTTCAGTATATTAGTACATCAAATTGCCACTGCTGAATGATTTTTTACAGCTTCATGAAGAATCTTTAAGAGGTGAAATATGATTTGCAATTTGGTTATGGAAAGATCATGTTTTTGGATGGCCCCAGTGGTTCAGTTAAAAAATATTTTCTGGAACAAATTGGAACATGGTTGTTGAAAACCAAAGCAAAAATAATGGTAGTGTCTTATTTGGGAATATCTCAAATTATGATTTGGGGAAGGAAAACAAAACACTTGATTGGAATTACTCTGTCAATAGAAAAGCAATTCATGTGATTTTTTTTTATCTTACAAGCAATTGGGGAATCTACATGGAGGGAATATGAAAATTTGGGAACATATCAGTATGAAACACAGATTTGCAATGAAAGAGTTCAGCAGACAATTTTATAATTGGTTTGATCATAGCAGAAAGTTTTGAGGATGCAATGTAGCAATTAAAAGTGATTTTTGCCAAGTTATTTCAACTTTACAAGTTGGAAAATTGAAAAAACAAGCAAAGGCCTGCCTGAAGCATGCAAAATTATAATATTTCCTGTGTTGGTTCTGACTGACCCAAAATCTGTGATTTTGGGGGAAAATTCTTTTTCAAGGAAAGATAAACCAATTCCCATGAGTCTCTTGTAAAATTGTAATGGGATTTTGGAGTGGGGCCTTTCAAGAAAATGAAATTGCATAGATTAGAGTCAAGCTCATCAAACACTTTGGATTTTCAAGTATCCACATACTAAATTTTTACATAGAATAATTTCAGTAAAAAAAAGAACAAAAATAACCAAAAGAACAGATTCAGAGAAATGTTCCAAGGATCAAGCAATAATCACCTTCTTTTATCATAATTTTAGAACTGATTGTATTTTGGGTATGGGAAACAGATTAAAGTTCTGTTTCAATTGATTTTTTAATCAGAAATAATTTTCAAGAAGTTGTTGAATACTCTCAAATCAAATAAATCCACCTAGCTTCCCTGAATATGGAGTATTATTTAGAAAGAATATTTCTTGCATTTTATCAAGAAATTTAGAATCAGAAAAAGGATTATGTAATTCAACATGTTTACTTCTAAAAGTTTTCAACTCACATATTTTGAATTTTAAAATTCTTATGGAACCCCAACCCAGCCAAACCATGCTTGTACCAACGGTAAAACTAATACTCCAAGGGAAAAATGGAATTGAGATTTTTTTTCAGGTATCAATTCCCAATCACTCTGGCTTTTTTAATGATATTTGATAAATCCCAAGCACAGGTATTTTAAAAAATAGAAATTTTTCTAACAAGATCACTTTTATCCAATCAACAGATATGTGTGGAATTGTCTAGATCATGGTTAATCCAATCTCTTTATTTGGAAAATTTGGAGGAAATTGGAAGTGATAGAGCAAAAAAAGCAATTTTTAAAGCTGTGATCAGTACTTATTTACTCAAACATTTTATTAATGAATTTATAGGTGTTTAAAGTGGCAGAAGAAATAGCCAGAGAATTTATTAATTTCAATAGATCCGGAAATTAATTTGAATAAACAGAACAGATGCTGATATTTCACAAATTTTATAGTTTCTCTTGGAATGAAATTTATGTTAAATGCATTCATTCTATCTATGGACTAATTGAATCATCTTCCCTTGAGAATTCAGATCAAGTTTGATTGAATGAGTGGGAGGCAAAGAACCATTGTAACTGTATTTTCTGTTGATAGTGTTATAATTATGGCCAGCAATTAGCTTAAGCAAATGAGAAGTATTTAAAGCAAAATAAATGCTGGAAATCTTGTTTCAATAATTGCTCAATGGGCTCTCACAATGGGGCAACACGTTGGATGATATTGTTGATGAATTTGATTGGATGATGAATGAATGGATGGAAAACAGCAGGGAGAAGAGCTCCTCAAGTACAAAATATTGGCCTCTTGTGAGCCCATGATACAACAAGCCCAAAGGCAAAATTTCCGCCCCAAAAGAGCCCTACAGGCTCTACAGGCCTTGTTACTTAGTTTGGGCTACATCAGCCCACATGGCATCAGTCCCTGAACCTTTACGGCCAGCCCATTCCAGTCCATTCTGGTGTTTCCACCCTTATGGGGCTGAACCAGCCCCTATGCTGTTCAATCCCTGGGCCGGTTGTCTGTTACAACCGGTCCTATTGCCTCACACACTGGCTGGTTGCCTCATTCAACCAGCCCCTGGCCATAAAAATGGCCAGGTGGGACCCAGGACACACCTGGGTCCGGTCTCAGACTCACATGGGGGGGGGGGGGGGGTGACCAGCAGACATGCTGTCCCCCCCCCTCTTTCTCTCAGATCCCTGGAGGGGGCAGTCAATTCCCCCTACCAGGGGCCCTGGGGGTTGATACCCCCAGGGCGTTTTCAATGGAAGTGGGCTTGGGGGTGGTCAAAACCCCTCAGCCCCGTTGCTCCTCCCCCTTGGTAAAGGGGGGGGGAGAGCGCCCCTGGTCTCTGCTTTGCTTCAATGGTGGAGGGGTGATCAGATCCCCCCCATGGCCGGTTGCTCTCCTTGCAGCCGGCCTTGTCATCCTTTGGGCAAGGGGGTGATGAAATCCCCCCTGCCCTGACCAACCGCCTTGTTGCGGTTGGTTGCTGGCTGGTTCAACCCAGCCAGCCATCCCCTCCCCCTTGCAATGGCAAGCAAGGGGAGGGGGAGGGAGGCGGGGCCGCTGGCCCTCACTCCCACGGTGGTGGCTGTTGTTTGCAACCGGCCGGGCCCGCGCAGCGCTGCACCGCGCGGGATCCCTTGGCCGCCGAAACAGCCCCACGTGGGCCAAACCAAGGAATACAAGCGGCCCCAAGCGGGCAGCAGCCCCAATGGGCCGCCCCAAGCCCCAAACCTGAGACAAACACACTTTGGCAGGCCAGCCCGTCTGGCCAAGTATGTCCAAAATAAACTTTGGGCCCAATTATGCCCATACAAGCCCATCTGGCTGTATTTGCCCATATCCCCCACCGGGCCTGTTAGGGCCCGTGTACCAATGAACCTGTTTCATGCGTTCAGAGGCAAGTTTCCCCAAATCAGTGACATCTACACAGGCCCGTATGGTCCATGTGAGTGTCCAATGGGCCGGAGAGGCCCATATGTGCATCCCATTTGGATTACACTTATACGTAGCACACGCGTAAGTGCATACGTATTTTAACAGATAGAGGTAACTAACAATATAAGCATCCAGTGAATAATGGAAGGTTTGAGGAATTTTGAGGCCACCACAGGGGGAGCTGGGTTCCTGGGGAAGAAATGAATTGAGGGGGGTCCCTGTTTTATGGAAATTGGGAGGTTTTCTTCCATTCAGAAAGTTGGTGATGGGTGGTGGAAAATCCTTCTGGATGTATTTTTTTTGTAGATTTAAAGGAGTTTGTCAATTATCTTGGATTTTGGAAGGAACAGTAAAACATCTTTGCTAGAAAGTTCAACAATTTTACATCCTGTTTGAGTTTTTCCTGTGGCTTTTCTGGGAGATTTGATCAAGTTTTTCTTATGAAACTTTGATCTGGTTAAATTTTTGTTGAGACTTTCATCATTCACCATTATTTACTGAGGTTTTGTGTTGCACAAAATCCATGTAGATTTCACTTTTTTTGTTATAACTGGTGGATAGAATGGGTTTATCATGATTTATTTGTGCTGTATGTCCCAAAATTTTAGATAGGATGGTGGGATTAATGAGTGGCTAGCTTTTATTTTTTCATAGATTCCTTTCTGATATCTAATTTTTGTTCCTTTATCTTGATTTCTAAAAAAGGAATAATATGGTATCTGATACTTCCAAACAGTTATAGATTATCACACCATCAGCTTGTTAAATCTTAACCTTAATTAAAATGAAAACTCACTTCAAAGACAAAAAACATTCCACTGTATAAATTCAGAAGAATTTGGAGCACAATAGTTAGATCACACACCCTTCCTTTCAACTTGGATCCAATTTTTGACTAGATATTCCATGATTAAAACCACCCAACTGTCCAAGAAGCTTTCTGGAAAAAATTCAGAACCATTAATTTTACTTGAAAAAGAGCCATTAATTTTACTTGAAAAATGTTTGGGAAACACCTGTTAACTCACCCTCCCTATTCAATACAAGAATATCCACCCAGTTTTTCATATCTCTCTTCTTCATCCAGTTCTGAATCCATACACATGAAATGCTCACCAAATTCCAAATCTAGTCACCATTCAAGAAACCCTTGAGTAATTTCAATCCTTAATTCAAGAATTTGCAAGCCAAGAAAAAATCCTCTTGAAATGGTCTGGATTTCAAAAGTTTTTTGGACCATACTGTCAGAAAAAATCTCAATAACCTCTCAAACTTCTGAAATGGTATTGAGGAATCATAAAAAAAAGCCTTCTAAGACTTTTTTTGTAGCATGTTAATCCACTTTAATTATTCAAATATTTTCAAACAGCTACATTAACTTACATTCTGAATCCAATTTCCTCCATCCCTTTCCCTCCCCCTTAGTAGAAGTAGATATATTCTCTATAAAATTATTAAAAAATATCCCCACACCTTGCCCATAATTGATTTCCTTTGTTCACTTAATTTACCAATTTTGTATTATACACCTCTTGCAGGCAAAGTGGGAAAAGTGCATACTGCACCAGGAAAATGGCATCCTTCCCTAAATTTGGGTGGAATATGCACCACCAGTATATATTTATAAAAGATATAACCAAATTTGAAATTAAATTTAGTGAAATAGTGATTTGTATTTATTTTTTGAGGTAAGAAATTTTTCATAACTGACTGGGAAAAACAATGAGCTTTGACATTGTTTTGACATCAATATCATATGTAATTTTCCAGTTTAGATCATCCTTTTATAAAGGGTTATGTTGAATTCACAGCTCCAGTTGTGTAGAAGCCATGTACACAGCTCCAGGCGTGTGGGAGTTGTTTAGGGCCCCTCAAAGCATGGGGGCCCATACACTACTTGATCTATTTCATAATTTATAATTTATTGTTATTTATTATTTATTATTTATCATTTATCATTTATTATTTATTATTTATTATTTATTATTTATCATTTATCATTTATCATTTATTATTTATTATTTATTATTTATTATTTATGATTTATTATTCATTATTTATTATTTATTATTTATTATTTATTATTTATTATTTATTATTTATTATTTATTATTTATTATTTATTATTTATTATTTATTATTTATTATTTATTATTTATTATTTATTATTTATTATTTATTATTGATTATTTATTATTTATTATTTATTATACATTATTTATTATTTATTATTTATTATTTATTATTTATTATTTATTATTTATTATTTATTATTTATTGTTTATTATTTATTATTTATTATTTATTATTTATTATTTATTATTTATTATTTATTATTTATTATTTATTATTTATTATTTATTATTTATTATTTATTATTTATTATTTATTATTTATTATTTATTATTTATTATTTATTATTTATTATTTATTATTTATTATTTATTATTTATTATTTATTATTTATTATTTATTATTTATTATTTATTATTTATTATTTATTATTTATTATTTATTATTTATTATTTATTATTTATTATTTATTATTTATTATTTATTATTTATTATTTATTATTTATTATTTATTATTTATTATTTATTATTTATTATTTATTATTTATTATTTATTATTTATTATTTATTATTTATTATTTATTATTTATTATTTATTATTTATTATTTATTATTTATTATTATTATTTATTATTTATTATTTATTATTTATTATTTATTATTTATTATTTATTATTTATTATTTATTATTTATTATTTATTATTTATTATTTATTATTTATTATTTATTATTTATTATTTATTATTTATTATTTATTATTTATTATTTATTATTTATTATTTATTATTTATTATTTATTATTTATTATTTATTATTTATTATTTATTATTTATTATTTATTATTTATTATTTATTATTTATTATTTATTATTTATTATTTATTATTTATTATTTATTATTTATTATTTATTATTTATTATTTATTATTTATTATTTATTATTTATTATTTATTATTTATTATTTATTATTTATTATTTATTATTTATTATTTCTTACTTATTATTTATTATTTATTATTTATTATTTATTATTCATCATTTATGATTTTGTGGAGGCTATACACCTTGATTTTAGTTCTTTAGCGTTCCGTACAACTCAAATGGGAGGTGTAGCATGCCACACAGCCCATTAGAGTTGTGCAGCATGCCACACAGCCCATTTGAGTTGTGAAGCATGCCACGCGGCCCATTTGAGCTGTGTAGCATGCCACACGGCCCATTTGAGCTGTGTAGGGTTCCACATGGCCCATTGAGCCGTGTACAGAGTTGTGTACACAGCTCAATGAGCCGTGAATTCAAAATTACCCTTTTATAAATTTTTGAGAACTAGGAAGTTTGGTTCTGCAGTTGTTTAGAGGAGGCTCTAAAGCCCCTTTAGTTAATTACTCAGATTTTTTTGAGAAAGGTTGATCCCTTAAAAAATCAAAGGAACTCCAAAAAAAATGTTTCATTGATTTCAATCCATTTATTCATTTGTTTTGATTTATTATTATTATTATTTTTTGTTTAATTTGAATTCAAGTTATCTTATTATAAACATGAATCAAACTAAAAAAAATTATGGGGAATTTTTGGGGCCTTTGAGCCCCCAAAAATCAATCCAAAGTTAGAAAATTGGAAAAGATTGATAGATTTAGTTTCAGTATTTTATGAAATTATTATTCATTCTTTTGAAATTTATGGCCCTGCAGGAATATTCAAAGCTTGAAAGAAAAAAAGACCCTCAAAAGTCCATTTGGAATTTTTTGAATTCTAGTTATATGCCTCAAAACCTTCTTTAAAACAGAACATGAGAGGATTGAATTGTTTCCCAGCTTGATTTTGGAAATCTTTTGACCAAATCTTTCAGTTTCATCAAAGGAATAAACAAAAAAAAAAGTGGGAGGCAATGATTCAGATTGATTTTGATCTTGGGCTGGGTTTTTTTTTTCCTCAGATGGATTTCTGAAGGGAAAAAAGAAAACAAAGAACTTGATCAATTTCTTCTTTTTCCCTTGTTGCATCTTATCATTTTACCATTTTATTTTTTTTTTGAAAATAAAATAAAATAAAATGAACTGCCATCCTGCCTAATCTCATTTAATATTCTGGGTTAAATAAAATTCTAACAGAAAACCCATTTATTTCTTCAATTTTTTTTTTTTTAAAAAAAAAGAAACTATTGGTTCCTGAAATTCAATTTAGAATAATTTTGTTTTTTGTTTTTTTTTTTAAGAAAAAAAAAACATAGTGAATCCATGGGATTTTTTGAGAGGTATGCTGGCATTTCAAAAATCCTGTTAATTTATTTTGAGTCAATCTTATCTATTTTTATTTTCTCCTTAATTGTTTTGTTTCTTTTTAATAAATTTTTTTGAGGTTCAGAAATACCACCAAAATGGAAGCTTAATTTCACAAAGAATTCAACAGCAACTTGTTAAATTTAGAATTTTTTTTTTTTGAAGTTTATCTAATTTTCCTAATGAAATATCCCCCCCCTTCCCCCTCAAAAGAAAAAAAAGAAAAAGAAAAATTCCAGAAACTTTGATGAGCAAAAATGACTGAAAACCACTGATGTAAGACCAATAATGTATTTTCCAGGTTGATTGTGATGAATTTTTTATTTTTTGGATGGGTTTTTTTTTTGAATGGATAAAATGGCCTAACAAAAGAATAATGAAAGGATTCATTCTTGGGGGCTTTTCTTTTTTTCAGGGAGGCACCTCTCAAGATACCTGAAGCATCAAAACTCAAAGGTTTTTTTTTTTTTTGAGCATCAGAAAAGGGGGTAAGTTCAAAACTGGAAAAGTTAATAATTAAGTTTTCTAGGTCAGTTACACACCCAAAGAATCTAATGGCTTTCTTTGTTTCCTCCAAGTCAGTAAAAAAAAAAAAAAAATAGAATTAGCTATTAGTTTCCCCAAATTCACCTCTGACCAATACTTCCAAAATTCCAACCCAGATATCCCATCCCAAATAAACTCTTGAATCATCTTTGATTTGATCAAATCCAGGAAAGTTTTACTCTAACCTTTCATTTGAAGACTGAGAGAGTTTGATTTGAAGGCCTTTAAGGGATACTTTCTCTCACTATACTGATTGAAGACTCTTCCTTAAGATCCTCACTAAATCATTGATTGTGAGATCAGAGTACCCAAGTATCTCAATCATCCAATGTTTCAAACAAAAAAATGGTTTGGGACATTGAGTATGAGATGATTGATTAATGATCATTGAATAAGGGAATTTATCAATCATAGATTCCAACCTGATTTGATTGAGATGAGAGTTCATGAGATTCTTGGGTGTGATTTTATGAGAGGAGGATTTGAATCAAGAATATCCTCCTTTGGGAGTGATCAACTGATCCAATCAATCCAAGCTTGGAAGGTATGGATCCACAGTTTCAAGTGATGAATCCAAAGGATTCCATGTGACTTGAATCAACCTGAGGATCCTTTGGTGGATTAGATTTGGAGACAACATAGGTGTATCATCCTTCACCTTCAGATTCCTGAAATTCATGCTCCCTAGGGTTGATGGACTTGGGGACCTTTGTGCCTCAAACTTCATTAGAGCACTGATCTTTTTCACTTCCCCCCCCCCCCAAGAAAAAAAAATGGTTTCATCCCCATGTGGTTTTAGGATCAAGAGTTTAAAGCCAATGTATCAAAACACTCAAGGTTTAATTCAACTTTGAATTGATTGATTGGGATGGGTCATACCAGATCCACTTCATGAGAGACACTCCAACTGAGAATCCTTCCTTCCTCCCCCACCCCTATTTCATTCTTGAAATCCCTTCCCACTCATCTCTCTTTGATTGATTGATTGATTGAAAAAAAAAAAAACAATCCAACCAATCCTAACTTTTGGGTTTTAAAATTCTAGGGAGGAGAGTTCAGAAGCCATTCCTAAACCCATGATTGGCTGCCTGGCTACATCTGTGTGTTTTATCAAGCAACCAAAAGAAGAAAACTTCATTGGAAATTAAACTTCTTGAGGGCCATGTGAAATTGGGACCATTTCTTATTTCAATGAGAACAACCTGAAAAAGGTAATTAGGACCAGCCTTTGAGCTTTCATGGAAAGAGAGGAAATTAAAAAAGCCAAAGTCCAAGATAAAATTCTATCTTTCACCATCCAGAACATGGACTGGGGGTTTAAGATATTGAATTAATAAAAAATTATTGTGGATTGCTTCCACTTACTGATTTTTTCAAAAAAACAAATTTGTGAATGTGGAATTTATATCATCTGCATGTTATTAAAATAGGACTCCTTGCAAACTTTCATCCACAATACAAATATAGTTGTCCCAATGTCTGAGAAACCCATTTGTCCTGTTAGTACAGTTTTCAAGTACTGGCTTCATCTTCCATTACCTGACACCAAGGTCACTGGCTCAACCCACCATAGATCCGGGAATGAATAATGATAATGATTTTTATAAGGTACCTGAGCTTAGTTTTAAGTTATTCATATCATTGCCAAGAGTATACATACTCTATATTTCTAATGCATGCCAAGGTACTAGGAATTAAGAGATAAGTGCATCCCAAGGCTATAAATTTACACTTAAAGGGAGGTATGTAATCATTCTGAGGTTTTCTGGGACTTCTACACCGTACATCTTATTGATGTTTAAGTCCTAGGACCAATTAATTAACCCTTTGGGTATGTAAATGGAAACTTTACATTGAAAATCCCCCCCCATGAGTACCAGTACCCTATTTATCATTGGGTATGATGTAATGGGGTCCTGAGCCCTTGAGGAAAAACCCAGGGATAGCCTGGAGCTCCCCTGATGATCTCTTGAGTCCCCTGAGGGCTCCTGTTACCTTAAAAGAGGAGGTTCTTTACCCTATATCCCTGTCCTCAGTTATTTATTATTTATTATTGATCCAAGAATATGGCAAGAGTTAACAAGCCCATTAAACTTGATCTCATGAAGAGGATTGACTGGGGCCTTAAAATTAGTATTAAACTCATCAAATAATCAATTTCTCAACTCCAAGTTTGTTTGGGAATTCCTTAGGAGTTGTAACATGTATTGTTACTTTCAAGGGTGTGAGTTTAATTTTTTAAGCAAGGCTCCTTTGGGCTTTATTCAATTAAATCCAGATCCCTTATCTTTTTACAGAGATTAAGGTGTGTCATAATTTGAGTTTTGTTGTTTTGTAACATTTTTACTATTTTAATAAGTCATTAACTGATTTTAATATTGGTTTCATCTTATTTTCTCAGGTTTAACTATGGCCAAGTGTAACATGAGAGGTTAAATCTCTGACACAAACACCTTTGGATTATTTCAATTTGGGTGAAAATTTTTCATCACAGGCCCAATTTTGAATTGGGATTAATAACACAACACATGGTTGTTCAATGGTTTATTTTCAAAAATTTCTCTTTTAGCCAAATTTACTATGATTAAAAGTCAAAACAGAACCACTCAGTATCTGTTATAAGTGTGAAAATCAACTTTTCACCTTTAAAGCCAGTGCTCAATAATTCAGAGAAAAGTGCTTCAACTTGAAAAATAATTTTATCAGTACAGCCTCCAAATAAATAATTTTCCATTTACTTACTAGATAATTTTTCAAAGGTTCAAATGAAATTAATTCAAGCAAATTTCTCCATTTGAGATACAAAACAGCAAAAGGGAAAATGGACAGGAGGCACTCAAAGAATGGAATGGAACCAGGAATGTTGACAATAATACAGGAGTAAGTGATCCTGTAGTAGCTAAAAATTGAGAGGCAGTGGATAAAAAGTTTTAGAAAAGCTATTTTTTTTAAAAAATTCATGCACAATGTCCCTTTGGACCTTTAGACTTCCACGGAAAACTGTAACTCTTTCTGTGGTTTGAACTGGGTTTGGGAACAGAAAAACATAAAAACAGAAAAATATGTAATCAGGATATCCTATTTTCAATCTGTTTCCACAAAGTTCCATTAGGAATAACTTTCAAAAAAAAAAGTTAAATAATACAATACATTTCTCCAGAATATTTAGTGGAACTATTACAAGTGGGTTGTATTTTGATAAATCAAGTAAATCAGTACAAACTCTAATGTCAATCAATCCACATTCTCAAATTAATCAATCCAAATTCTCAAATTAATCAATCCACATTCTCAAGTCAATCAATCCACATTCTCAAGTAAATCTATCAATATTTTCAAGTCAATGAATCCACTTCTCAAATGAAATTTGGATTCCAATGATCAAAGAATTTCTCAAAAATATAAGATTGTATAAGGATGAACCATTTTTTAAATTATTTGAGAAAAATTTAGGTAAAAATGTAAAGCAGGCCATGGGAAATAATTTTTAAGAATTTTTGGTGAGCTTTGGAATTACATTGGGAAATCATTCCAGTGGATAAACATGGCCCCTGGCTTGCACAAATATTTGTGGTTAGCAATTACAATTAATTCAAAATTATACAATGATAAAAAAGAAAAATCAAAAAAGCCCAATACACTCACTTTAGTAGCATGGAAAAACATATTTTAGAAGCAAAGCCCTTACACCTTTATGAAAAGGGTAGCAAAATACATTTTGATGGAAGGCCCTTACCATACCCTCATGTTAAACACAGTAAAAAATGCAAACATAGGAATTTATTTTTGCATTAATATTAAGCAAGTTGAAAATGTTTATAAAAGGAAACCAAAAATAAATGAATCCATGGGAAATTATAATTCAATGTACTGGTAGAGGCCTACAGAAAATTATTAACCTAGATCACATCTAATCGGCACTCAGCTGACCCAGAATATTCTCTTTTGGAAACCAGAATTGGCATTCCCAGAATTATTTTGGTTGAATTTCATGGTAAGCATTCCACAGGAAAATAAACCCATTGGAAAAATACTCACATAATTTTTGGGTACTTACACAGGTGCAAGAGGCATATCCCAACTACATTGGTATGCCCAAATCTCATTCAATTGAAAATAAAATACCAGCCACATTAAAATGATGTAGGATTCTTCAAGAATAAATTTCAATATCTACATCTGTATAGAATGGGGGATGATTTACTTCATCCAAAGGAGACAATTCCACCTTGAATTCAAGATGCACAATGGAATTACCAAGGAAATTGGAAATGAAAATTATTTCAATTGAAAGAGGCATATTTTGAATTTTAAAATTCTTATGGAACCCCAACCCAGCCAAACCATGCTTGTACCAAAGGTAAAACTAATACTCCAAGGGAAAAATGGAATTGAGATTTTTTTTCAGGTATCAATTCCCAATCACTCTGGCTTTTTTAATCATATTTTATAAATCCCAAGCGCAGGTATTTTCAAAAATAGAACTTTTGCTAACAAGATCACTTTTATCCAATTGACAGATATGTGTGGAATTGCCTAGATCATGGTCAATCCAATCTATTTATCTGGAAAATTTGGAGGAAAGTGGAAGTGAGAGAGTAAAAAAAGCAATTTTTCAGGCTGTGATCAGTACTTATTTACTCAAACATTTTATTAATGAATTTATAGGTGTTTAAAGTGGCAGAAGAAATAGCCAGAGAATTTATTAATTTCAATAGATCCGGAAATTAATTTGAATAAACAGAACAGATGCTGATATTTCACAAATTTTATAGTTTCTCTTGGAATGAAATTTATGTTACATGCATTCATTCTATCTATGGACTAATTGAATCATCTTCCCTTGAGAATTCAGATCAAGTTTGATTGAATGAGTGGGAGGCAAAGAACCATTGTAACTGTATTTTCTGTTGATAGTGTTATAATTATGGCCGGCAATTAGCTTAGGCAAATGAGAAGTATTTAAAGCAAAATAAATGCTGGAAATCTTGTTTCAATAATTGCTCAATGGGCTCTCACAATGGGGCAACACGTTGGATGATATTGTTGATGAATTTGATTGGATGATGAATGAATGGATGGAAAACAGCAGGGAGAAGAGCTCCTCAAGTACAAAATATTGGCCTCTTGTGAGCCCATGATACAACAAGCCCAAAGGCAAAATTTCCGCCCCAAAAGAGCCCTACAGGCTCTACAGGCCTTGTTACTTAGTTTGGGCTACATCAGCCCACATGGCATCAGTCCCTGAACCTTTACGGCCAGCCCATTCCAGTCCATTCTGGTGTTTCCACCCTTATGGGGCTGAACCAGCCCCTATGCTGTTCAATCCCTGGGCCGGTTGTCTGTTACAACCGGTCCTATTGCCTCACACACTGGCTGGTTGCCTCATTCAACCAGCCCCTGGCCATAAAAATGGCCAGGTGGGACCCAGGACACACCTGGGTCCGGTCTCAGACTCACATGGGGGGGGGGGGGTGACCAGCAGACATGCTGTCCCCCCCCCTCTTTCTCTCAGATCCCTGGAGGGGGCAGTCAATTCCCCCTACCAGGGGCCCTGGGGGTTGATACCCCCAGGGCGTTTTCAATGGAAGTGGGCTTGGGGGTGGTCAAAACTCCTCAGCCCCGTTGCTCCTCCCCCTTGGTAAAGGGGGGGGGAGAGCGCCCCTGGTCTCTGCTTTGCTTCAATGGTGGAGGGGTGATCAGATCCCCCCCATGGCCGGTTGCTCTCCTTGCAGCCGGCCTTGTCATCCTTTGGGCAAGGGGGTGATGAAATCCCCCCTGCCCTGACCAACCGCCTCGTTGCGGTTGGTTGCTGGCTGGTTCAACCCAGCCAGCCATCCCCTCCCCCTTGCAATGGCAAGCAAGGGGAGGGGGAGGGAGGCGGGGCCGCTGGCCCTCACTCCCACGGTGGTGGCTGTTGTTTGCAACCGGCCGGGCCCGCGCAGCGCTGCACCGCGCGGGATCCCTCGGCCGCCGAAACAGCCCCACGTGGGCCAAACCAAGGAATACAAGCGGCCCCAAGCGGGCAGCAGCCCCAATGGGCCGCCCCAAGCCCCAAACCTGAGACAAACACACTTTGGCAGGCCAGCCCGTCTGGCCAAGTATGTCCAAAATAAACTTTGGGCCCAATTATGCCCATACAAGCCCATCTGGCTGTATTTGCCCATATCCCCCACCGGGCCTGTTAGGGCCCGTGTACCAATGAACCTGTTTCATGCGTTCAGAGGCAAGTTTCCCCAAATCAGTGACATCTACACAGGCCCGTATGGTCCATGTGAGTGTCCAATGGGCCAGAGAGGCCCATATGTGCATCCCATTTGGATTAAACTTATACGTAGCACACGCGTAAGTGCATACGTATTTTAACAGATAGAGGTAACTAACAATATAAGCATCCAGTGAATAATGGAAGGTTTGAGGAATTTTGAGGCCACCACAGGGGGAGCTGGGTTCCTGGGGAAGAAATGAATTGAGGGGGGTCCCTGTTTTATGGAAATTGGGAGGTTTTCTTCCATTCAGAAAGTTGGTGATGGGTGGTGGAAAATCATTCTGGATGTATTTTGTTTGTAGATTTAAAGAAGTTTTTCAATTATTTTGGATTTTGGAAGGAACAGTAAAACATCTTTGCTAGAAATTTCAACAATTTTACATCCTGTTTGAGTTTTTCCTGTGGCTTTTCTGGGAGATTTGATCAAGTTTTTCTTATGAAACTTTGATCTGGTTAAGTTTTTGATGAGACTTTCATCATTCACCATTATTTACTGAGGTTTTGTGTTGCACAAAATCCATCTAGATTTCACTTTTTTTGTTATAACTGGTGGATAGAATGGGTTTATCATGATTTATTTGTGCTGTATGTCCCAAAATTTTAGATAGGAGGGTGGGATTAATGAGTGGCTAGCTTTTGTTTTTTCATAGATTCCTTTCTGATATCTAATTTTTGTTCCTTTATCTTGATTTCTAAAAAAGGAATAATATGGTATCTGATACTTCCAAACAGTTATAGATTATCACACCATCAGCTTGTTAAATCTTAACCTTAATTAAAATGAAAACTCACTTCAAAGAAAAAAAACATTCCACTGTATAAATTCAGAAGAATTTGGAGCACAATAGTTAGATCACACACCCTTCCTTTCAACTTGGATCCAATTTTTGACTAGATATTCCATGGTTAAAACCACCCAACTGTCCAAGAAGCTTTCTGGAAAAAATTCAGAACCATTAATTTTACATGAAAAAGAGCCATTAATTTTACTTGAAAAATGTTTGGGAAACACCTGTTAACTCACCCTCCCTACTCAATACAAGAATATCCACCCAGTTTTTCATATCTCTCTTCTTCATCCAGTTCTGAATCCATACACATGAAATGCTCACCAAATTTCAAATCTAGTCCCCATTCAAGAAACCCTTGAGTAATTTCAATCCTTAATTCAAGAATTTGCAAGCCAAGAAAAAATCCTCTTGAAATGGTCTGGATTTCAAAAGTTTTTTGGACCATACTTTCTGAAAAAATCTCAATAACCTCTCAAACTTCTGAAATGGTATTGAGGAATCATCAAAAATAGCCTTCTAAGACTTTTTTTGTAGCATGTTAATCCACTTTAATTATTCAAATATTTTCAAACAGCTACATTAACTTACATTCTGAATCCAATTTCCTCTATCCCTTTCCCTCCCCCTTAGTAGAAGTAGATATATTCTCTATAAAATTATTAAAAAATATCCCCACACCTCGCCCATAATTGATTTCCTTTGTTCACTTAATTTACCAATTTTGTATTATACACCTCTTGCAGGCAAAGTGGGAAAAGTGCATACTGCACCAGGAAAATGGCATCCTTCCCTAAATTTGGGTGGAATATGCACCACCAGTATATATTTATAAAAGATATAACCAGATTTGAAATTAAATTTAGTGAAATGGTGATTCGTATTTATTTTTTGAGGTAAGAATTTTTTCATAACTGACTGGGAAAAACAATGAGTTTTGACATTGTTTTGACATCAAGATCATATGTAATTTTCCATTTTAGAACATCCTTTTATAAAGGGTTATGTTGCATTCACAGCTCCAGTTGTGTAGAAGCCATGTACACAGCTCCAGGCGTGTGGGAGTTGTTTAGGGCCCCTCAAAGCATGGGGGCCCATACACTACTCCATCTATTTCATAATTTATAATTTATTTTTATTTATTATTTATCATTTATCATTTATTATTTATCATTTATCATTTATTATTTATTATTTATTATTTATTATTTATTATTTGTTATTTATTATTTGTTATTTATTTTTGTTATTTGTTATTTATTATTTATTATTTATTATTTATCATTTATCATTTATTATTTATTATTTATTATTTATTATTTATTATTTATTATTTATTATTTATTATTTATTATTTATTATTTATTATTTATTATTTATTATTTATTATTTATTATTTATTATTTATTATTTATTATTTATTATTTATTATTTATTATTTATTATTTATTATTTATTATCTATTATTTATTATTTATTATTTATTATTTATTATTCATTATTTATTATTTATTATTTATTATTTATTATTTATTATTTATTATTTATTATTTATTATTTATTATTTATTATTTATTATTTATTATTTATTATTTATTATTTATTATTTATTATTTATTATTTATTATTGATTATTTATTATTTATTATTTATTATTTATTATTTATTATTTATTATTTATTATTTATTATTTATTATTTATTATTTATTATTTATTATTTATTATTTATTATTTATTATTTATTATTTATTATTTATTATTTATTATTTATTATTTATTATTTATTATTTATTATTTATTATTTATTATTTATTATTTATTATTTATTATTTATTATTTATTATTTATTATTTATTATTTATTATTTATTATTTATTATTTATTATTTATTATTTATTATTTATTATTTATTATTTATTATTTATTATTTATTATTTATTATTTATTATTTATTATTTATTATTTATTATTTATTATTTATTATTTATTATTTATTATTTATTATTTATTATTTATTATTTATTATTTATTATTTATTATTTATTATTTATTATTTATTATTTATTATTTATTATTTATTATTTATTATTTATTATTTATTATTTATTATTTATTATTTATTATTTATTATTTATTATTTATTATTTATTATTTATTATTTATTATTTATTATTTATTATTTATTATTTATTATTTATTATTTATTATTTATTATTTATTATTTATTATTTATTATTTATTATTTATTATTTATTATTTATTATTTATTATTTATTATTTATTATTTATTATTTATTATTTATTATTTATTATTTATTATTTATTATTTATTATTTATTATTTATTATTTATTATTTATTATTTATTATTTATTATTTATTATTCATTATTTATTATTTATTATTCATTATTTATTATTTATTATTTATTATTTATTATTTATTATTTATTATTCATTATTTATTATTTATTATTTATTATTTATTATTTATTATTTATTATTTATTATTCATTATTTATTATTTATTATTTTTTACTTATTATTTATTATTTATTATTCATTATTAATCATTTATGATTTAGTGGAGGCTATACACCTTGATTTTAGTTCTTTAGCGTTCCATACAACTCAAATGGGATGTGTAGCATGCCACACAGCTCATCAGAGTTGTGCAGCATGCCACACAGCCCATTTGAGTTGTGCAGCATGCCACGCGGCCCATTTGAGCTGTGTAGCATGCCACACGGCCCATTTGAGCTGTGTAGGGTGCCACACGGCCCATTGAGCTGTGTACAGAGTTGTGTACACAGCTCAATGAGCCGTGAATTTAACATTACCCTTTTATAAATTTTTGAGAACTAGGAAGTTTGGTTCTGCAGTTGTTTAGAGGAGGCTCTAAAGCCCCTTTAGTTAATTACTCAGATTTTTTTGAGAAAGGTTGATCCCTTAAAAAATCAAAGGAACTCCAAAAAAAAAAAATGTTTCATTGATTTCAATCCATTTATTCATTTGTTTTGATTTATTATTATTATTATTATTTTTTAATTTGAATTCAAGTTATCTTATTATAAACATGAATCAAACTAAAAAAAATTATGGGGAATTTTCGGGGCCTTTGAGCCCCCAAAAATCAATCCAAAGTTAGAAAATTGGAAAAGATTGATAGATTTAGTTTCAGTATTTTATGACATTATTATTCAGTCTTTTGAAATTTATGGCCCTGCAGGAATATTCAAACCTTGAAAGAAAAAAAAACCCTCAAAAATCCATTTGGAATTTTTTGAATTCTAGTTATATGCCTCAAAACCTTTTTGAAAACAGAACATGAGAGGATTAAATTGTTTCCCAGCTTGATTTTGCAAATCTTTTGACCAAATCTTTCAGTTTAATCAAAGGAATAAACAAAAAAAAAAAGTGGGGGGCAATGATTCAGATTGATTTTGATCTTGGGCTGGGGTTTTTTTTCCTTAGATGGATTTCTGAAGGGAAAAAAGAAAACAAAGAACTTGATCAATTTCTTCTTTTTTCCTTGTTGCATCTTATCATTTTATCCTTTTTTTCTTTTCAAAAAAAAAATAAAATGAATTGCCATTCTGCCTCATCTCATTTAATATTCTGGGTTAAATAAAATTCTAACAGAAAACCCATTTATTTCTTCAATTTATTTTTTTTTTAAAAAAAAAAAGGAACTATTGGTTCCTGAAATTCAATTTAGAATAATTTTGTTTTTTGTTTTTTTTTTAAGCAAAAAAACCATAGTGAATCCATGGGATTTTTTGAGAGGTATTCTGGCATTTCAAAAATCCTGTTAATTTATTTTGAGTCAATCTGATCTATTTTTTATTTTCTCCTTAATTTTTTTGTTTCTTTTTAATAAGTTTTTTTGAGGTTCAGAAATACCACCAAAATGGAAGCTTAATTTCACAAAGAATTCAACAGCAACTTGTTAAATTTAGAATTTTTTCTCTTTTTTTTTTGAATTTTATCTAATTTTCCTAATGAAATATCCCCCCCCCCTTCCCCCTCAAAAGAAAAAAAAGAAAAAGAAAAATTCCAGAAACTTTGATGAGCAAAAATGACTGAAAACCACTGATGTAACACCAATAATGTATTTTCCAGGTTGATTGTGATGAATTTTTTATTTTTTGGATGGGTTTTTTTTTTTTTTTTGAATGGATAAAATGGCCTACCAAAAGAATAATGAAAGGATTCATTCTTGGGGGCTTTTCTTTTTTTCAGGGAGGCACCTCTCAAGATACCTGAAGCATCAAAACTCAAAGGTTTTTTTTTTTTTTTGAGCATCAGAAAAGGGGGTAAGTTCAAAACTGGAAAAGTTAATAATTAAGCTTTCTAGGTCACTTACACACCCAAAAGATCTAATGGCTTTCTTTTTTTCCTCCAAGTCAGTAAAAAAAAAAAAAAAAAAAAAAAAAAAAAAAAAAAAATTAGCTATTAGTTTCTCAACATTCACCTCTGACCAATACTTCCAAAATTCCAACCCAGATATCCCATCCCAAATAAACTCTTGAATCATCTTTGATTTGATCAAATCCAGGCAAGTTTTACTCTAACCTTTCATTTGAAGACTGGGAGAGTTTCATTTGAAGGCCTTTAAGGGATACTTTCTCTCACTATACTGATTGAAGAATCTTCCTTAAGATCCTCACTAAATCATTGATTGTGAGATCAGAGTACCCAAGTATCTCAATCATCCAATGTTTCAAAAAAAAAAATGGTTTGGGACATTGAGTATGAGATGATTGATTAATGATCATTGAATAAGGGAATTTATCAATCATAGATTCCAACCTGATTTGATTGAGGTGAGAGTTCATGAGATTCTTGGGTGTGATTTTATGAGAGGAGGATTTGAATCAAGAATATCCTCCTTTGGGAGTGATCAACTGATCCAATCAATCCAAGCTTGGAAGGGATGGATCCAAAGTTTTAAGTGATGAATCCAAAGGATTCCATGTGACTTGAATCAACCTGAGGATCCTTTGGTGGATGAGATTTGGAGAAAACATAGGTGCATCATCCTTCACCTTCAGATTCCTGAAATTCATGCTCCCTAGGGTTGATGGACTTGGGGACCTTTGTGCCTCAAACTTCATTAGAGCACTGATCTTTTTCACTTCCCCCCCCCCAAGAAAAAAAAAATGGTTTCATCCCCATGTGGTTTTAGGATCAAGAGTTTAAAGCCAATGTATCAAAACACTCAAGGTTTGATTCAACTTTGAATTGATTGATTGGGATGGGTCATACTAGATCCACTTCATGAGAGACACTCCAACTGAGAATCCTTCCTTCCTCCCCCACCCCTATTTCATTCTTGAAATCCCTTCCCACTCATCTCTCTTTGATTGATTGATTGATTGAAAAAAAAAAAAACAATCCAACCAATCCTAAATTTTGGGTTTTAAAATTCTAGGGAGGAGAGTTCATTGGATATCCCAAGAGATCACCATGAGGATCAGAGGATGCAAGCTTTGAGGGTTTCAGGCCCAAAAGGACAAAAGAGGTTGATAGGCTTTTTAACATGTTGTTTAAGCTGATTGGGGAGATTGAAATAAGACCCTGCTAGGTTTCATTTGAACTCAAAGGGTTTTGATTTTGATTTTGATTTTGATTTTTTTTTTGGAGGGGGAGGGGTGGGTAATGACAAGTTCACAATCCTACACAACCCATTCACAACTCAAAATGGGTCATGTGGTATGGTTTGCAACCCATCTGAGTTGTGAATGGATTTTTGGGACCCACAGAGTTGTGAAAAACCATTAATGCCTTATAGATGGGCTGCAGATGGCCTTTCACAACTCATTTTGAGTTTTGGTATTCCATTTGCAACTTGTTCATGGCTTCAGGGTTGTGAGAAAAAAAATATATATAGACATTTATTCTTATTTTTATTTTTATTATTTTTATTTTTATTTTTATTTTTATTTTTATTTTTATTTTTCTTTTTCTTTTTATTTTTATTTTTATTTTTATTTTTCTTTTGATTTTGATTTTTATTTTTATTTTAGTTTTAGTTTTATTTGTATTTATTTATTTATTTATTTATTTATATTTTTTAAGGCCAGACAACTTTGTATGGCACTTGTTGAGTTTTGAACCACCTTTATTGTTTTATTTCTCGTTTATTTTATTTATTTATTCATTCGTTTATTTATCTTATTTTTAATTTACTTATTTATTTTATTTTTTTTAATTTACTTATTTACTTATTTATCTTTGTTTGCAACTTGTTGAGTTATGAACCTCCGTTCACAACTCACATGAGTCATGAACGGTTTTTCACGCCAGTTTGCAACCCAGGGTTGCAAATTTAACATTGCCCCCCTCCCCCCCTCCCCCCCCCCCCCCCCCCCCCCCCCTTTTTTTTTTTTTTTTTTTTTTTTTTCTGGGTGGGTGGGGGGTGAGGTTGACAGAATAGTCAGGGTGATGGAGTGATTGGGGTAGGGTAGAAGTAGGACTCAGAAGAGGTGAGGATCAGCTTTGAGACTCACGGGTGGATCAAGCGTGAGCTGGTACGGTGGTTCATGAGCACATTGCTCAGGATGAGTGAGGGGTCTCTCTCTCTCCGATCAGCTTGGAGCCATGATCACCATCATCGTCACTCAACACGACCTGCGCCATGTGGCCAAAAGCAAGCCGATTGCCCACTTTTGGCAACAACCAAAAAGCGCAGTGAGCGTTTTGGGTAACTCTGACAGCTTGTCCAATCACTAGGTTTTTTTTTTTTCGGACGGGGGTGGTTGCTTCATGCTGGATTTGGATGAAGCCAGTCATGAGAGTGAACCGGCTGGTCTGCGTGCTCTGATTGGGCCTGTGATGCCTTCGTCTCATTAGATCACAAGGGTCAAAGTGTTAGGCATCTGAGTAAGTTTGATGGCTGGTTTGAGGTTCACCACTCATTCCTCTAAGGCCCCTCCCCCCTCCTTGCCTTTCTTTTCTCCCTTAATAGAATTCGTGGTCTGTCAACCATCTCTTGACCCCCCCCCCCTCCTCCTCCTAGCAAAATAATCATAATCATCATCATCTTGATGAATTCATTGAAACCAAATAAATAAAAATAAAATCAGGACGGCGAGTCAGGACTCTATCATCCGAGTCTTTTGCAAGTTTTGGAACCACTCGATCCGCAGTGCAAATCTTAATCTTAGGATTCTTGTGATTAGGTACATATCTCTCTGGGACCATGGGACAAGCCGGACTCTTTTACGCTCAGATCGCATCGTCTTTCGGTCGTCCCTTCAGATCATCCCAAGTTTAGTTTCCACATCCCTGGTCGACCAGCTATTCGACTCCATGACTCCCCTTCACCGGTCCTTCAGAGCCACTCAAGCCGGTCCACCTCGTCGTCTTACTTGGTCAGCCGGCCCATTCGTTTCAAGCTCGTCTGCGTGTTATCCGACACCAGCAGCACGCTTGCTCGGGGATATGGATGTGCCAGAGACCGGTTCCCACTCGGTCAAGTTGAGCTGGGCACCGTTTGCTAGATTCGTAAGCTTGATCCGTCACCCCCACCCGAAGGATTTTGGGGTCATTTTGTACATACGGCTCATGAGTGTGGGGAGTTCAACTGTCGTCATCTTTGATTGCACGCCGAAAGGCTTCTTGTCTATGCCCATCTCCCGAGCCCGTGGACCACACTTTGGCATGACTGAGCTGGGTGGGCTCAGTAGATTCCTGCAGCAGCAACTGCTGATGGTCCTCTGACCTTCCATAGTTGCTCTAAATTGAGTCCTATCAACGCAGCCCACGACTGAAGAAGGTATGTATGAGGATCTTACTCGAGGCAACAGACGTTGGTATAAGTATGGGTCTGGGTCAAGGCCTAGATTTTTTGAGGGTACTTTGGCATTTGATGATCATGATCACCAATCCGATCATGAATAGATTCATAAAACAAAATCATGCCGGTCTGACGTCATTTTTTCTGCCGATTGAGCGATTCATCATTAACTTTGATGGCAAAGAGTTACAGCATCCGAGGTTCAGTTGACGATCGATTTGAGTCACTCTTTCAACTTGAGAGTCATAAAAAAACGTAGCTGATCGACGCACCGTTGAGCATCAAGGTGTCAGAGTCTAAGATCAGACGATTGCCACTTTGAGCTACGACCCCAGCAATCTCCCTGGCAGCTTCAAGCCTTCGAAGTTGCAAGAAACCTGGGTTCGAAGGAGTCGCGTTCGATAAGCACTCAAGTTGAATGACCACAAGAGTGGGGATCGAGGGGGAACTGGTCTAATCAAGACGAAGAAAAGCGGGTGGGGGGTTGGGACTCACCTCGATTCTGTTTGACGGCCTCACCGATCAACTCTGCACTCCTCGCTTCACCTTGGGCCCGGATCTTGGTAGCTTGTTTTTCTTGGATGGCCTGGTCGACTAGGAATGCGGCGCGTTGGGCGGTCTGTTGAGCAATCTGTTTACTCTCGACCGCCTCACTAAAGGCGGGTGAGAAGGTGACGTGAGTGATGGAGACGTCGTCCAAGGTCAAGTTGAACCTGGAAGCCCGACGCGTTAGGTTTTCTCGTACGAGTCGGGAGACCATCTCCCTCTGACCGATCAGTTGGGATGCGTTAAACTGGGCGACCACCGATTTCAAGACTTCATTGCTAAGATCTCGTCAATCGGTCCAGGTCGTTTTCCAAGCCGAAAACGATGGATTAGTACGATAGGGCTGACTGATCCAAGTGTGTATCGAGAGATCTAAGGAAGGAACGAGTAGAGATGAAGATGATCGAGGGGAGTATTCACACGATACTGGGTAAGACGCGCTCATCGTAATCCGAACCGAGTTCTCGATAGATGGTGGCTAAGGAATCGACGTTTGGACGGGATAAGACTCGACAAGTGATGTTAACCATTTGGAGGTCTGAGGGTTGATTTGTGGGAGTAGAAGGGGTTGAAGAGATATTTTGAATGACAGGTCAAACGATGCGTTTGGATCTTGGGGAGGCTAGGAAGGGCGTGATGGAGTGTATATATATATACCTTTGGTTCCGGTGAGTGAAGCGATCGTTCTAGGTTTGGCACGGACGTCGTACAAGATCGGGGTCTCGAACCAGGGAATCTGAGGGCCAAAGGGGAAGTGTGTCGGTTGGGTGAGCAGGAAGGGATCGAGGGGGATCGAAGAACTGACGACGAAGTGAGTCCCTTCGCCGTAGACCTCCGGCCTGACGCCATGGATGCGAGTGTACTTGATGGCTCGATGACCACCGTCGACTGAGGGAGGGCCAGGAAGGGAATGTGAGTAGGAGTGGTATGGATGGTGTATATGTAGAGCAGAGCCTACCGTTGAAGAGAGCCGAGTTCAAGGTCAGGGCAGCACCACCGAGTAAGAAGAGACCACCGGCGCCGCCCAAAGCCTTACCGAGGCCGCCTCCGGTTGGGCCACCCGAGTTGGAGTTCTGAGCTCGTCCAGGACCAGATCGACCGAAGACTCGGGCCTGCTTGGCGAGCAGTCTGGCGAACTCTCGACCCTGTTGGTTCATGGTCAGTAGACTCGTTGGGTGTGGGAAGTGGTGAGAGAGAGAGAGAGAGAGAGAGAGAGAGAGTGAGTGAGCCGAGGATGAAGTTGAGATCGGGATAGTTAAGAGGTGCCTCCTGGCGGGTGGATCAGGGGATTCAGGATGAGTGAGGAGGAGGCTGTATGCACGCTTTCCAGTTGACCGTCCCTAATACAACATATCTACAAAACTGGGTTCCCGCACGGTAACAAAAAAAATATTCTTGTCACCTTTGATCCAATGATGATGCAGTGGGATGGCTTCAAGAGTCTCATTGCAAACCGATACAACAAGAATATCGACTCAATAGGTAATCTAATTCTTGATGGCTCCAATTCCAACCCCCTCCCGCCAAGATTCACTGGTTTGGATAGATTATCAAATCAAAGGTATTCAACAAAACTTCTCCAGCCCAACTCAAAAGATGATTTATCCTTTCTTTCATGATTGGATGAAGTGGCCAAGTTTCCAACTTACCGTGGTGGCGTCAACCTGAAGATGGTCAACCCCCGTGACGAAGTAGCCAAAACAAAGAAAGCCGAGTTAGTAGCTCATCAATGCCACATTAAGAATGCACGCCAAGCCAAGCAATCAAGCTCCTTCCAAGGCCATGGTGAAAACCTATCGAATTCTGGAGTAAGTCAAAGTAGTATTAGAGGCAATCATCGTACCATTGCAGATTATGTGAAATTTGTGGGAATTAACAAAAACAAAGAGATGGTGCTAGAAAAGTTGATAAACCATGACATGGATAATTATAAAATGTTTGACAAGGATTGGCTTACTGACAACCAAATCCAAGAGCTTGGGTTGATCGTAGGTGTGATTTCCAATTTGAGCAAGGGTGTAACTAAATATAGTAAACACTTGTTGTGGTAGTAGTCCTACTGTTTGATCCCCGGTCCCTTGTCTCCATTCCAGATTATTCCTTCGATTAGCTTTTCCCGGTCTCTAGTTTTGTCCATACGGCTTGTTAACCAAAATATGTACAAAATAATAATTTAAATCAAATTCTGCCCTCGGAATATTTACACTTGCTTTGTTTGAGTGATGAAAACGCGGCGATTGCTCTCCTCCGACTCAGGCATGTCCTCATCCAAGTAATTTGGGATATGGTGTTAGGTAGTACCCCAACAACATCATGTCCGTGTTGGTGTGGCCACAACACATATGATGAATGGCAAGTCATTGGCAACTTGCTCATGTCCGCATCGGTGTTGCCATTCAATATGATGAATGGAAGGTCATCAGTGACTTGCTCAAGGAACCGTATCAGCCCTCTGATACAGACTTGTCTACAGGACATGTTGATATTTGATTCAATACCTGTTGGAAGTGGGTATTTTGTTGGATACTGTTGTGTTTATATTGAAGATTATCTAAACCAAAGATACACTGAGACATTTCCCAGCTGACTGAAGTGATACCTTACCTAAGCCATTGGTATTGTTTCAAGACAAACATCAATATAGTTGATATCATCCTTGCCATTGGATATCACCCAAGGAAAGTCATGGGCAAGTCGAGTTGCTTGTATTGATGTGTTTGTAGATTGAATTCATAACATGGAAGCAATTGTAAATACCTTAAATGAGGCCAGATTTGTCCTCTCTTCTCAAAAATTCATTCACCCCATTGCTGTTTTCATCATTCAGCCAACTGTCTTGTCAAAAAATTAAATCCATCCACTTATTTGACTTTAACTCCAATGAACAAATACAGCAGAAAACCTTCTCACCCAACATTTGCTCATGGGTTGATTGATGTCCACAAAGAGGTTGGTCAAAGCATACAGCCATGAGAATGTGAAAATTGCAAACGCATTGATAAAACAACAGCTGACCACTTTTGTACACCTTTTTTTTTTTTTAGGATAAATCTTGCTCAAGCCCTTCAAACAGTCAGTATGCCTAATTTTCAAGTACTGCTTCCATTGGGGTAGGTGGCTTGAGTGAAGGAAACCCCCAAGACATTGCCTTTGGCATGGTTGCAAATACATCTCACAATGAATGTGTGAGGGCAGGTAACACATATGCAACAACGGTTAGGCTGATGAAGCGCCCAAATGAAAAAAAAAAAACATTTCTTGGGTATTCCACACCGGGGCAGCCCTGCAACATAGGCTCAACAAACAATGTGAGCATCAACAACTTGAACAAGATCACAATGACCGGTTTGGGTATTGTAACTTCAAGACAAGATATACCAAAATCTAAAGACCAGGAGGAAATGTTAAGGTGTACAATTCATCATACCAATTGGGACTTCCAGTTACGTATCTTTTTGGCTTGTGCTGGGGTTGGGAGGGGAAATAAAAATAATAATAATAATAATAATAATAATAATGGTGATGTGTCTTCTTTTAGACCCGTAGACATGTTGAGTTTGTTGTTATCTATGTTGTCATAAAGAGGGGTGTATTGGCCCATGCATTTGGTCTTTTCCAAGTGGGAAGAGAAGTATTGGTAACTGGCACAATCATTGATTGGGATGAAAATGAGGCCACATGGATTGTGAAAGTGCGTATGATGAACATTTTATGGAGTTGAGGGACCATTGATATCTGATCTAGCGCAACTTATCAATTGTACAAATACTGTATCTATTAAAAATCACTCAAACCAGCTGGTATTACCAAACCCCGCTTATACTAAAGAGCAGATAGTGAATACACCACAGAAGAGGATTTTGTATGTATCATTTGACTTCATTTTTTATGACATAGAATGAAATTAACATTTATCACATGCCATATATGTTGTAGGTTCAAGGGACAATTAAAGACAGCATATTCATCACCCATCTCTGAAGCCAAAAAGCACTCAGATTTTTCCTCACCCATCTCAGAAGCAAACAAGCATATGAATGAGGAGGATGTTTTGGCTATTCCCAGTAGCTCAAGTGCCAGCTATTTGGTGGCTGAAGACAAGGATGAAGGAAAGGGCAACATTGAGTATGACAAGATTATCCAAATGCCACTGAAGAACAGCTATACCCCAAAAAGGAGCCATCCAGACATTGACCAAGACACTTGCAAGCGTAAGAATATGAAGGGATGTTAGGGATAGCACCACCTTTTTTTTTTTATTATTAGTGGCTCCAATCCATGGCATGGCCATGCCTGTTACGGATTTATTTTTGTTGTATTTATCTAACAATGGTCAATTGCTTGATGATTTTAAATTGTGGCTCAAATTAAATCAATCCCATTAGTATGGTGGTATTCAAAGCCCAATAGAAGTGGGAAGACATTATTGATTGTAAATTTCAGTAAGGCCATGGGCGGGAGGGAATTGGTAATTAAAATTTGAGTACAACTTTGAGCATAATGATTGAATGATCACTTTTACAGTACACTCCCTGATGATCTTCATTGGATTGGGAGCTGCACAGAGGCTTTGTGATTGACAAAGGTATGATTTAATTTGAGAAAAACAAGTCTCAATTGGATTAAGATCAGGGAAGTAGGGTGGTAAATATTATAACTTGACACTGGCTTCATGGCAAAAACGGGCTAATCTTGGAACTTTGTGGATAGCAGCATTATCCACAACAAGGATTGAGTTGACTGCTGGGTACCGATTCATTTGTGGAAGCTAGGAAATCATTGAAAATTTTAAGCAACATCAATTTTCCTATTTTCATGCCCAAAAATTTGATTGGAGGAGAAAATGAATGTTCTTACCAATGTCCACTTGAGGATTCTCTCAAAATTAACCCCTTTGATGGTGCCCTTGCTAATTGATAAAGATATCAGACCATAAAAGCTGATTTCTGGTACAATGTTGAATCGTTTTGGGTTCTGTTCAACCTGGGTCTGTGTTGCAAGGCAAACTCTGGAAGATCTGGAGAAAAACCTCAATAGGTCACGACTACAGAGAGTGGATTGATCTATAGTATGTCATGTCAGACCATGATTCAAACACCAATTCCAAATGAAAAGATAGGGAAATCTGATACCTGTAAATACTAGAAATTTGGCAAGGATTTGGTCTATCCAGAGGTATTTCAAGCATAATGACTTGCGGATATTGAGAGTATGGGCCTTCTTCAGAGTGAGTTGCAGTTTTTTGACCAGATTGGTGTCTAAGGCCAATATGGTGACCAAAGTGCCATTTTCATCATACAAGCGTTCTTGGATTTTGTCCAAGAAGAGATTTGGTTCCAACCAAACCAATTAAATCATAAACTCACGGTCCTCTGTTGATAGAATAATAGGGTAACCTTGTTTCTCTTATGCGTGTGGATCACAAACTACCAGTTTGGTTTCTTGGTATAGGTCCATCCAGTGGTTGAATGATTGCCTGGAGATGCGTTCCCCTGGTGCTTTGCAAATAAAATCCCAGGGGAGTTCCTGGAGAGACATTTGGATGGTGGCAACTTTGATTGAGGGGCAGTATTGATGATACACCATTGTGATCTCTAAAACCGTTAGAGAAAATGGATTAATGTTATTCGTTCAAAAAACTGAAACAATTCTTTCATTAATATTTGGTTTATGAGATCCTTACAATATTCCCTATTGTGAAGTGAGGCCAAGAAAATGAGTGTAGCTGGGGCTTGGATTAGGATTTGGGCCTGCCGATATTGAGCTTGGGTGAGGAATGATGGCTGCAACGAGATAGGGGGTGTGTGGTGTGGGATCGTACGGGAGCTTGCTGCTGGTGGTCTGTGGTTTGCTGGTGGATATAGACAAACTAAATATTTATATAGTCGTGTGGTGGATCTTTTGATATCTGGCAGGTCGGCAGGTCAGAAATGTCTTTGCAAAAATCTCCTGGATGAGATCTCTTGTGATGCTAAATGCATACTTTTGATGGAATCAGGAACAACCGGGTCGAAGCTTTTGTGAAAAGACGATATGGTCCATACTGTACGGTACTATGCATGTCTTACCACCACCGCACCGCACCGCACCGCACCGCACCGCACGGTATGCAATATGCCACTGGCGGCTCGATCACCCGGATAGCCGGATACCGGATACCGGATACCGGATACCGGATACCGGATACCGGATACCCCAGCCGGTCAAAGCGCCCCCCCCCCCCCCACCTGGCACCAAGCGAGCGAGCCAGGAATTCTTGTTGACCACCAACCCAGAAGTAGCTCAACATCCATATACTTATTATATCCATCTACTTACTTATCTTACTTATCTTACCAACAACCTATCCACTGCTCTGCTTCGATCGACCTCGACCTCGACCTCGACCTCGACCTCGACCAGGATGGTCATCTTCCATCCAAGCAGCCAGTGATCCATCAACCCATCCTCACCATGACAGTCAGTCTCAAGCAACACTCGGCCTCCAAACCACCATCTTGGCTTGCCGGTCCAGCTGGCCTGCTCTCCATCGGTTTCGTCTTTCATGCCGTCTATCTACTCTCCAGTAAGCTTCCTCCGCTCTCTTTCTCTCTCTCTCTCCTCGCCATCCGATCACTCAGCCCATATCTCTCCATCCTCATCTCCATCTCCATCTCACCGCCCCACTCAGTCTTCGACATTTACTTCCTCAGCCCCGTCCTCAGAGTCTCCCAACGCTTCAGCGCCTCCGACCCCATCCCCGGTGAACCAGCCTCCGCTCGAGTCGATGCCGAGCCTCTGGCCGATCGTGTCGTCTTGATCGTCGGTGCGCTCACTCTCCATCCATCTCTCACCCCCTTCCGACTTCCTAGACTGATCCTCTTCGTCCCTCGTTCTTCCTATTCCTTCCCAGCCGATGGCTTGAGGGCCGATAAATTGTTTTCGACCTTCCCCGACCCCCCCTTCGATCCTCCTCTCGAACTACCCATCTTGCCCGACCTCAAACCCATCCCTGCTTCCCCCCTCGCTCATCCAAACCGAATCACTCCCGCCCCTTACCTTCGAGCCTTGATCGAGACCGGTCGAGCCAGTTGGGGTATCAGTCATACTCGCGTACCGACCGAGAGTAGACCCGGCCACGTCGCGATCATCGCTGGCATGTACGAGGACGTCAGTGCTGTCACTCGAGGTCAGTCGGCACCCTATCGGTGGTAGTAGTGATCCTTCCCCTCCTCATCAAAACCCTGTCTTCGTCCAGGCTGGAAGGTGAATCCTGTCAATTTCGACTCTGTATTCAATCAATCCTCCCATAGCTATACCTTTGGATCCCCCGACATCTTACCCATGTTCAAGCTTGGCGCATCCGATCCATCTCGAGTCGATGCTTGGAGTTACGCCGAGGAGGATGAAGACTTCACCAAGGACGCAGCTCAGTTGGATATCTGGGTACTCGATCGCTTGAGGTCTCTATTCTCTCAGGCTACCCGAGCCGGTCCAGGTAGTCCGCTCGACCGTCAACTTCGTTCCCATCAAGTCTTCTTCTTCCTCCACCTACTCGGCCTCGATTCGACCGGTCACGCCTATCGGCCCCACTCTCCCGAATACTTTCGAAACATTCAAGTCGTCGACCAGGTCGTCCGAGGAACCCAAAATCTAATCGAGAACTTCTACGGTGACGATCGCACGGCTTTCATCCTGACCGCCGATCATGGGATGAGTAACATCGGGAACCACGGAGATGGCGATCCCGATAACACGCGCACCCCTCTGGTTGCTTGGGGTAGTGGAATCTCCCAAGCCACCGAAAACGTCACCTTCGACGTCGATGACGCCATCCAACTTGACCCTTACTTCAAAGATTGGAATCTGAACATGACCCAACGAAAGGACGTGGAGCAGGCTGATATTGCTGCCTTGATGGTCTGCCCATCTCTATCGGCCTCTACCTCTCTCCTGGTGCTCATCATCCGTCATCGTCGATTTCATCTAGGCCGCTCTCGCTGGTATCCGAGTGCCGTCTAACTCGGTAGGAAGGCTGCCCCTTCAATATATTAACGCCTCTGGAGCGCTGGTTGCCAGGGCCACTTATGCCAACACTCGTGAGATCTTGCAACAGTATCTGGTCAAACACGGTGAGGAGCTGCTAGACCTTTGGGAAATTGGTTTTTAGTTCAAGGCTTACTTTTTGCCTGGGTTGTTGGATTTCAGAACTCAAAGCTTCCACCAAGTTCGCTTACCGTCCGTTTCCCGATTTACCGGACAAAGAAATTTTAACCAAACCAACTATTTCGGAGAGATTGTTTTTAATCCATCGGCTCATACTCACCGGTCGAGATCTTGAAGCCATTGAGGCTTGCCGACAGCTACAAAACTTAGCCTTGCACGGTTTACGATATTTGCAAAGGCAAGCAGCCTGACACTCGGTCATACCAACACGTTTTGATGACCATCCGTTTTGATGCTCGTGACTTAGATATGACTGGTTCCTTCTTCGTACGATCATCGTGATCGGATACGTCGGATGGATGCTCTACACTGCCATCTTTGTGTTACGCACTTACATCATTTCGCCCTCTCCTCGGGACCACCTGAGGTTTGGATCAATCTTTGGCGCTGTCATCTTTTTGGCTATGAGTTGTTGGTTCTACTTGGAACGAAGTCCCATAACCTATTACCTCTACGTACTATTTCCAAGTTATTTTTGGGGTCAAATTATCGATGATCTTGATACATTACAAGATCTCCTGGATCTCACTTCAAACCGTTACGCTTCTTCTGCTGGGGTTTGGACCACGATTTTGACGACCGTGATCAGTTTAGAATTTATGGTGCTCGGATATTTTCATCGAGTCGCTTGGACGGTTGGATGGATCGTCATGGGCATCCTCTGGCCTCTCCTGGGAGTGCCAACTACCTTTAGGAGGGCCAATCGCCCATTGCTTAGCGCCTGGGCTGGTGCCTCGTTATTCACCAGCGTCTTCACGATCTTGCCAATTGAGAAGGGTGAAAGCCTCTGGGTCATGTCAGTTTCCATCTTCGAAAAATGGCAGCGTATGATATACTCACGTTCAATTTAGCAATTTTGTAGTACCCTCGGAGGTATTGCATTCCTTGTGGCGGGTCATCTGATTCGCCGAAGATTCGATGGTCCCTCTCGCGCCCAGTGGTTGTTGATCTTGCTCTCACTGCTGGTAACCATCGACTCCGGAAGGAGGCTGCAGCGCAAGAAAGGGCTTCCACTCGTCAACCAACTGATCGGATGGACGTTGGTGGCTTCTTCATTCCTACCACTCTTACCAAAACGTCTAGTAGGATCGTATCGGTCCCAGCGATCGACACAGACTAACCGGCTAATCGAAATCATCTTCGCCTACGTGCCCGTCTTCATCATCCTATCGCTCTCTTACGAAACCCTGTTTTACCTTGCTTTCTCGGGCTCATTATTGATTTGGCTCGAGTTGGAGACCAGGCTGTCTGGATTCCATGAAGCTGACGATCGGCACCGAGCGAGAGGATACCAACCTAAGGGGTATCAGGCTGTCGTTCCGATCTCCAAGTTTCGACTGCGGCACTGTAGATTAAGTTTCTTCTACCTGTTCTTTATCCACGTTGGTTTTTTTGGGACGGGTAACGTCGGCTCAGTGTCCTCGTTTTACTTGGAACCAGTCTATAGACTCGTGCCGATCTTCAACCCGTTCCTGATGTCGACCCTATTAGTCTTGAAGATCTTGATACCGTTTCTCATCGTCTCATCCGTCTTTAGCTCCTTAAATTTAAACCTAGGACTTCCCAAGTTTTCATTATTCGTCTCGAGTTTAGTGATCACGGATTTGATGAGCTTGAACTTCTTCTTCTTAGTCAACGATGTTGGTTCTTGGTTAGAGATCGGCCAATCTATCTCTCACTTCGCCATCTCATCCCTCCTACTCGTCTTCATGATCTTACTCCATTTCCTCGGTGACTTCTTATTGTCCGATCTCATTCCTGGTTCCAAGTCGAAGAGCTCGACGTTTAGTATTAAATCAAAACCTCATTGAACATTTCAACTCCTCAGTCACTCCGCCTTCCAACAGTTTATCTATCACCTGTCCCACCATCCCATGCCATCCACATACAGTGAGATATGTAAGTACACGATCTTGTCGAGTTTCAAGACTTGCTCCTAAAACGGCTTTGGATCTATCCATTTCGGGAGAGGATGATTGGACGGAATAGGGACTATGGTACCAAGTAGGAGGCCTTTTAGTTCCTTGATTTAGAGTAGCACGATACGCTTTGAGTGGGACATCAACCTATTGTACCCAGTAGGAGGCCTCCTAGTTCTCTGACTAAGAAGACCACTACATCGAGAGTAGAGTGGAAGAGGCAAGGCAGATCCAAGAACGAGAACAAGATAAGGTGACCAACATCGAATTCCTAAAAAAAAAAAAAAAAAAAAAAAAAAAAAAAATTGGAATGATATCCTATAGGTCTATTCTACCCATCTTGGATGGCCTGTTGGGTGTTTGACTAACAGGAGCATGACATGCTTTGAGTGGGGGACACTCACCTTAAGAGTGGTAGTGGAATAGATGAGTGTACATACGTAGATAGATGGTGAGAGTGAGAAGAAGACAGACGAGAAGATGGTTGGAGTTCTCAATGGAGCGGAGAGATCTCCGATCGGTCTATCGTACCAATGACTTGGGTGTTGAAGGTAAAGGACGATTGTCACGCCGACGTCTTGATTCACAAGGCTCGCATTTGCTTCAAGGGTTTCGATCGAATCCATGGGTTAGACTATGAAGAGACTTTGGCGCCTACTGCCAAGATCGCCTCATGGCGGGCTTATCTTGCTTGCTCTTTGGTCTAAAAAAAAAAAAATGGTGATCTGATCATCAAGCGAGTTGATGGGAAGGCTGCCTTCCTTCATACACCAATTGAAGAAGAAGAAGTCATCATAAAAACGCCCGAAGGATGCGAGAGATCATCAAAGTACCACAAACTCAACCAAAGTCTCTACAGACTCAAGCAATCCCCCCCCCCCCCCCCAAAAAAAAAAAAAAAAAAAAAAAAACTGGTCCGAGAGCTTGACAAGCTGGATCGAATCGATGGGCTTGCAAGAATCGGACAGCAACCAGTGTCCATACTTACCCATCAGAAGATCGTCCGTCCCTTCATCTTCTTTCACGTATGTAGATGATCTCATCCTGCTCGGAAACGGGTCATAACAACCTTTGAAGACAGGGTTAGGGAACGCTTCAAGAGTTCTCAGTCTCACGAATCAGACACCATTCTGGGTATGAAGTTTTGAGAAGATAAATCACAGGATTGTGCTCAGTCAAGCAACCAAAACATGTCGAACATGGCCTAGAGGAACTAGGGCTTAGGATGGCTCAACCATCTCTTACTCCGCTCATACCTCATCCACAACGGGTAGAAGCCACCGATGAAGACTTTGGAGGCGTTCAAACGAACCAATGTGAACTACCGTTCAGCCATAGGGTTCCTCAACTACATTGCAAGTCGCACGAGACCCGACTTAAGCTATTCTATCTCCAGCCTAGCAAGATTCTAAACCAAACCTGCACTCATCCATTGGAAAGAGTTAAAGAAGACTTGGCAATACCTGATGAGTCACACCAACAACGTCAAGCTTACCCTATCCAACGATCTACGTAGCAATCCTCTTTGCTGCTATAGTGATGCATCCTGGGGAGAACACCCAACGAGTCGTAAGTCTCAATCAGGATAGATCTGTATGTCGTATGGATCACTCGTCTCATGGAACAACGTCGAGCAAAGAAATGTCACCTACTCATCAACGGAGGCCAAACTCCATCCTCTCCCTGATGGATTCCCGGAAAGCAAATGGCCAGAACACCTGCCCAGCAAAGTTTTCTCAATAGGGATTCCCTTCTCAACCCATCATCATATTGATAACAAGGGATTAGACGATAGGTCCAAAAAAAAAAAAAAAAAATCTTTTTTTGGCCCCAAAACTCCAAGACACGACACATGGATCTCAAGACAAAAGGCCTGGGGGAGGAACTTACCAAGGGTTCTCTGGTAGTAAATCTAATCAGCACCGAAGAGTAGGTTTCCGACCGCCGACCGGTTAACCAAAGCCACCACCAAAGAGTCCTTAGGAACGCTAGTCTCCTCCCTCATGGACTCAAATCAGGGACCTTCACCAAGCATCTCATCCAAACGATCATCTCCAGTTGAGGGGAGTGTAAGACTTGCGGCTTGGATGACTAGGCACGTGCACCGTCAAGGAGGATCACTAGTGCAGGCACTCCAATCCTGGGAAGCTCTACATCAAGTTGCACCTGCTCAACAGGGAGCGACCACCAGAGATCTTGGGGCTCACCATCAAACCATCATTCCTCAAAGGGTGATGATAAATTCATGACTCATTTGAGTCGTGTACCCCAACTCGAATGGGCCGTGTGGCACACTAGACAACTACAATTGAGTGGTGTGGCCTCTACACAACTTGACTGTAGTTGTGTAGCCCCCACCCAATGGTTCTGTGTTGTGTGACACCCTGCACGACTACATTCAAATGTTGTGTGGGGCTGTAGACAACTCAAATGTAGTTGTGTAGCATGCCAGACAACTACAAGTGTTGTGGGCCAAAATAAAAAGTCAAAAAAATAAATTGAATAAAAATTCAAAAAAAAACAAAAAAAAAAAAAAACAGAAATCCAACCAAAAGATCAAGATGTGTTGATTTTTTTGGTTAAAATGAATTGATTACTTGATTGATTAATAAATGAATTAATTAATAAATAAATAAATAAATAAATAAATAAATAGATAGATAAATAAAAAAACAAACAAGCAAATAAAGAAATAAATAGATAGATAGATAAATAAATAAATAAATAAAAATTGTGTTTGGAATGACCCATTTGACACTTGTATGGAACCCCAGGAATTGATTGTGTTATGTGGGGCCCTACACAAATCCCACACAACTGGGAGTTGTGAATTTATCATGACCCTTCCTCAAAAGATCAAGACACTCAAAGGTCATCATCACCAAAAGGTCAACCTCTCCAACCTTTTCATTCTAGTTCCTTTCAACCTTTCAATCTCATTTCTTCTTCATCCTTCTCTTTCTTTTTTCCTTTTAATTTCTCATTCCTCTTTCCTTTTGATACTCATCTTACAATCCTCAATCACCTCAAGCCTTGAATCTTGACAGGCAAGCATCAACTTCAAGTCAACCTTCAACTGGTGAGATCGTTCCAATCCAACATCCCTCTCAACCGCAACCTCATTCTGAATTCTTTGATTAGTGAATGCTCTTTCAGCCCATCTCCATGCCCTGATCTTAAGCCACTCTCTCAATCTCCTATCTTCACCCACCAGGTTGTTTGAAATTTTAACTACCTGTCCTTGAGTTTCTTCAGTTGCTCCAAGCTCAACCTGCTCTCAATCTGTTTCTCCAGGTTTCAGTTGACTGGTTTAAAATTCAACTCATCTCAAAATAATGCAGAGCTTGGTTTCAGCTCAAACAGAGATTGGTTGGAAGATCATCCTGGGATTGGTCAATGGTTGGCCAAGAGATCCTGGATGGCACTTGCTAGGAAGTTCCATCACCTTTGTTTTTGGTGATAAACCCTCATAAATATTCAATCATGAATAATTCATAATAAATAATAAATCATGCATAATAAATCATAAGGTGTAACAGAGTTAGAAAAACCCACCATTTTGAATTCAAAAGATGGTGGGTTTCAACCAAAGAGCTCAATCTCAAAAAAGCCATTGAAAAAAAAAAAAAAAAAAAACCAACTGATTTCACAACAGGGTAGGATCTCATGTTTTCCTGAGAATAGGTGGAATTTTTAAAGTATAGCATGTAAAATTTCCCCTCCTTTTTTTTAATCCCCCATCACTTGTCATCCATCCTGTACCAACTCTAGATCCCACCACCACCATCATCATCATGAATCTCAAGAACTGGCCTCATGTTCATCCAAGATTGCTCACAAGATCAACTCAACTCAACCTATTACCTCTTGCCAGAGATTTCATGTTTGTTGATAGAATCTTGACTGTGGTTAAACCTGCAGAATAAAGACAAGATCAAAAAATTGAATGAGTTCATGACTTATCATAACAGTCATGCTGATAGTATACATCACAACTCAAACATGATCAAATTATTGTGGCCATGCTTTAAGTGCCTATCTAGAGGTAAGGGAACTGGCTTGAAGTGAATGAAGCCTAAAGTAACATTTTTTTTGACCATAGTCAACCAACACCCTTTAAAGGAACAATAAACATCACAACTCCAACAAAAGGACTTCCCACCCAAACAACTTGGATTTGAATTTGATTTTTTTTTTTTTTTTTTTTTTTTTTTTTTGATTTTGATCCTAAATTTCAAGGCCCCAGTTGATCCTCTTTGGAAGATTAAGATGGGTGGGATTTTTAAATATTGAGGTATCCTAAATTGATAATAAAAGAAGAAATGACTGAGGAAGGGGATATATTATCAAGAGCATGTTCTTTTAAGGTGACAGGAGCCCTCAGAGGACTCAGGAACTTGGTCAGGGGGAGTGCTTCAATCCTCCTGGTTTTGTCCCCAAAGGCTCAAACCCCATCAAATCATCCCAAAGTAGAAATCAGGGACTACATACTCATCAGGGTGGAAATTCAATGTAAAGTTTTGATTTATATGATTGTAGTTTATCAGGAACCCTTTGGGGAATCAATAGATCATCAGGGGAGTAAAAGGCTCTCCCTAGTTCTTTCCTCAAGGGATCAAACCCCATTGGATCATCCCCAATGAGAAATAAGTCGCTAATACTCATTGTGTGTGTGTGTGGGGGGGGGGGAAGATATTCAATTTTTGAGTTTTTAATTCACACCCCAGAAGTTTATTTGATCAATCTTGTGAATTACATATCAATCAAATCAACCATGTGGTGCAAGAAAGTGTACTACTATAAGTATCTGCAACAAGCCCACTCTGGTCTGTGAATTTGATCAATCCTCTTTTCTAAAATACCTATCTACCTCAATCATCTCTGAGAGGTTGCCTATGCAAAGATGATGACCACAACCCCCAAGGTTTGGAAGAAAATCCTAAAATCCAGTCTCTGTTGTTTGTTTTATATCTCTGTGCCTTTCAGGATTCCCTATGACTACCACCACAATGAAATAAATATAACAGATAAATTAGGATTTGGCACCATCATATTCTCAATAAATACTCAATGATGCTTCAAAGAAATCTGATAAATATCCCTAGCAATTCAATGATGATAAAATAGATAGATAGATAGATACCCAACCTCCCCCCAATAAAAACTAGAAAGAAAAGTACTCTTATATACAACCAAAAATAATTTCCAAAACATGGTAAATCCAAAGAATTCCTTCCTCCACACTGCCTTCCCTCATGCACCCTGTAATGATCATGCTCATCATTAGTCATGATCTGCTTAGACAATCAATCTGCATGCATCAGTTTTGATATTATCTGCAATCTCCAATAGCCCTACTAGTTGATCTGCCCCAATATTCCTTCCAAAGAAAGATCCCCATCAATCCTTCCTCAGAAGATCCCCTTTGATCCTGGCATACCCCATGCTTTATTTCTGTATTTCATTGTCCCAACAATAATTTAACCTTCTGCAACTCCCGCTGCAAACCCCTTAGTCAATCCTGGATACATACCTAATAGCTCCAATCACTTTCTTCTGCACTTATACAAATACAATCCTAAGATATAATTCCCTAGATCCATAACTGTGGGAGGTGGCTGAATACCACAACATGACCATTTTCCACCACAAAAGGAAAAATCCTGGATCAGAATAGATATTGTAATTCAGATCCTGCATCTGCCCACCTGCTGAGCCCTCATCTTCTTCCCCCAGAGTAGGCAATAAGCCAAGCTCATCATACCCTTCTATTGTACTGCAGATCCTGAATCCGCCCACTTCTGAGCCTTCTGGTTAACTGCTATTTCTGAGCCTACTTAAGTCTGTGTCTAAAAATAACCACCAAATCCATTCACAACTTGAATTCTGTCCCCAGGATTCCCACACAGTCCACCAATCCCCTTATCCCTTCAAACAGCTCCCCCCCCCAAAAAAAAAATTAGAGTCCCACTACCTGCTGTAATGAACTTGTTCAAAAATTTTACAAAAACACACAGGAAGTCCACCTACACCCTTGGTTGTCCAGCTTGTGAAACCTGCTGCTTAGGACACTGAAGGTGATCCTTTATGGCCCCAACTCCCAGATAATTGTGGACTTGTCCCCAAGCCACCTCCAGCCCTAATTGCAAACACTGCAACCCAGGAAACATGGCAAACTTTGTTGTTGATGACAATGAAACAATCAAGAATGATGACTGGACCCTGGAGTCCATCCAAGCTTCATCCCTCTCACTGGTTGCACAGGCCACCAACCACCTCTCCCCCCCTGATTGAGGGGCTAAATTTGTCACCTCCACCAAGTGGGGAGACACCACCTGTGCCTGGGGATGCTGACACAGCCCTAAAATTGGTTTGGGACAAGTCCCCCAAGGTCCAGACCCAGCTCCTGTTCTCAACCATGTGGCCACTTCTCCAATCTCACCACCATCAGTGTTGGTCCCACTTTTCCACCTGGCAACACCATCCTACCCTCTGGTTGCTTCTCCACTCACAGAGAGGGATTCCCCGCAATTGGAAATTTTTATTAACTCCAAATCAGCACTGGTACCCCATAAGCTTCTCTTTTTTTTTTTTTTTTTTTTTTTTTTTTTTTTTTTTTTTTTTTGAAAAAGCTTGTAATCATCTAAACCTTCCAAAAAGCCCCTGCAACCACTGCAAAGTCCCTCTTGCCTCCATCACTGATCCAGATTTTGGATGTGTGTCATTCGTTGCCCCTGCAGACTATGTCCCCTTGGCCATTGAGTTGCTACCCCAGATCTTGTCCAGCTTGGTTTTCTTGCCTGCAACAACTGATGGTGCCATATCATCAGGAAATCCAGAGAAATGATGAAGAGGTTGGACATGGAATCAAGGAGGAAAACCTTGATCATTAACTCCAGGATTTGGAAGAATTGATCCTGGAAGTCCTCAAAAGGTTAGTTGGAATTCTGGTTGTGGAGCACCAGGATCTCCTCTGCAAACAAAACTGTGCCATCTTCTTTTCTTTTTAATTTCTTTTTTCAATCCTTTCTTCTTGAATCAATACCACACTTAGAAAAAATAACCATAAAAAAAATTATACCTAAATATATAGAAAATGTTGTTGTATCTTTCTCCATTGATCCTTTTAAAAATTTGAAATATATGGTGTCTGGCCCACCCCAGAAAGAATCCTCTAGATTCCCCAATTCATCCTACAGAGAGATAAACAACAGAAATCCACACAAAAAAATTTATTCTGAGTAAAACCTTCCATTCTTGAAATAAAAATCTTTGAGACAACCTTAGAAAATTGAGACCCAACCCAAGAAAATACTACACTACTGCACAGACTAAAAAAGAAAAAAAAAAGAGAAAAAAACAAATACTGAGATGAAGTCAAAAAATCTGCAATAGAACATTACCTAAGGGAGCTGGAACACCCCAGATGAGGTAAAAAAATAGCCTAGAACTTCCATTCAGCTCTTGGTGATTCAAGCTTCCCCACCCCATGTTCCCCCCACAACTTGAACATTGTCCCCAACGTTCATTCCCCCAAAAAATCCTCCCCAGACCACTCCTCCAACTCATTTTTTGAAACTCTGGAATTGGCCATATCCTAGTCTTTGTCAGCAGACTCTGCAGTCTCTTCAAATTCTGTTTTACCCTGGATGTGGAACTTTTTCAGATGTGCAGCCACTTCCTTTTTTTTAAGCAGAGTGCCATCTAGTTCCTCTAACTGGTAACTCCCTCTCAGGAACTGGATTACCATGGGGTAAGGGCTGTTCCACCAATCTGCAAAATGCTTACCCTACTGTATCTCCAAAAATTGATTATAAATTAAGAAAAGGTCACCTTTCCACCATGGGTTCTGCAAACAATTAGCACAATTTCTGTCCAATTACCTGACAGATTTTGAAAAACTCTCCTTCAGGCACTTTGAGGATTTTGCAACCGTTTCCTTCCTCCACAAGAGTTTCTCCATCTGGGCCACATCCAAGTCTTCAATTGTCTTCAACTTCCACAAATGAATGGCCAAGTAGGTGAGGCTCTCAATTTCAACCAGAAGCACTGGATGCTGTCTGTAAAGCAGCTATTAGAGTGAATAACCCTTTCCCTGATTCACAGAGATTCAAGCTACAAACAAAACTACAGGTAAGACTTCTTTCCATTTCTTACCACTATTTCTGAAGATCTTCACCATTGCATCCTTGAGTGGCTGATGCCCTTGCTCAACTTCCCCAGCTCCTTCTGGGTAGTACTGAATTACATGACAAATTTGACTGGGAAGGACTCAACTAACTTCCTCAAGTTGCCCCAAAACTCTGCACCTCCATTTACTGCAATTAGCTGCAAGCACCCAAAGAAAGAAAACCAATCCTCCTCTAGAAACCATCCAAATTTCTATTAAGGCAGCTTCACCAAAGGTTGGGCTTCTACCCAAGAATAAAAGTCATCCCAAGCCACAAGCAGGCATGTAAACTTACCTGTTTTAATATGGACTACATCTAGTAAGAATTTTAAAGAGAGTGCCCTCCCCCCTTGGAATACCTACCTCCAAAGGTAAGCTGGTACTCATCTGTTGACAAAATTTGAGAATCTGGAACCTATCCTGCACCAACCAACCAGGCCCTGGCCACAAGAAACTGGTTTTGACCCTCTGAAAGGTCTCTGCTTCTCCCCAATGTCCCAAGTTTTCATGGAGACTCCACAGAAATTCCTCTTGATCTTCCCACCTTGTGACCCCAACCAAATTTTTTTGTGGTTCCCACTTCCACAATTGAACTTCCTGGAAAAAGGAATGTGGAACCTTCAATCATAAAAATTGGACTATGATTTCTGCTAAAACCATTGGAAACTTAAGCATTTCAAGGTACTCTTCCATAGCCTGAAACTTCCCAAACTGTTTCAGAGGTAACTTTTTGACTCCCCCAGTTGTCACTGCCACTTTTAAGACTCTCTGCTCCACATCCAAATCCTCTTGGACCACTTTTAAAACCTCCAGAAATCTGCACAAGGGATCTGGAATTGTGAAGGCCTTCCCCGGTACGTTCCTATGCGTAAATTTTAACAGCTGTAAGTATGCAATCCACCTATCAATAGAATCATTAGGAAAGCTTTCAGAGTTGATCATTATGGCTAGTAGGCCTCTGCATCTAACAGAAGTTTAAAAACAAACCCCCACAGAACATGCTGTAACCTCCACAGGATCCAAGTCACTCCACATAATTTCTAATTTGGATTGAAATACCAAGACTTGACTTCTGAGAAGATTACCAATTTGTAGAGTATGGGCCAACCCTTCCCTTTTTCCTCTTGGGTCAGAACTCTGGCCACCAAACAGATCCAACCCCTTTTGTAATCTAATTCCTTTAGCAAGATCTGCCATCCAACCATCTCCTTCAAGTTGTGGAAGGCACAATCCCACTCCTTGGTCCAGTCCCATTTGGCTACCTTCCAAATTAACTTCCTCAATGGACTATCTATTTCCACAAAAAACTCAATGAAGATCTGTGACCATCCACACAGATCAAAAAACTGATATATATGAATAGGATTCTGCAGATTAGGCCACTCAAGGACCTTGTTGACTTTGGTCTTTGCTATCCATCAAACCCTTGCAGAAAACTCATGCCCAAGGACCTCTAAGGCCAGAATGCATACTGCAAACTTTTTCCCCAAGATTGTCAATGCTGCTTCCTCAAAACAGCACAGGATCCTCTGTAAATTCTGTGTGTATTCCCAAATGAACTTCCTTACCCCAGGGTTACCTGCAATGGTCTCCCTGCCATAGTCACTCCTAGGACCCTTGATACCCATATTGTCAATGAATATCTGAAACCTTTCCAGAAAATCATCCTGCAGAATCAAATTTATCTGAACCTGGTAAACCACCCCCAAGTTGGTTTCCCCTTGCAGAAGTGGTGTCAGCTGTAACCATCCTAATTGAGTTTCAAAAGCCATCCTTGGACACAACTCTGGATGAAGCTCCCACTGATTGTACCCTACCATTGCGTCTAATGACCAATAGAAGACCCTCCCTGTCATATTCTTGACAAACTCATACACCTTTGGAGGTAGCCCTGCATCCCCGATATTTACCAAATTTTGTTTTTGCAACTCATGCACAATCTGAAACCTCTTCCCCTCCTGCTTTAGAACCACAAAGCTTGGACTAGAATAAATAGAACAAGAAGGCTTGTAAAACCCAGTTGGAAATTGATCCTGCACCAACTCCATAAACTGATCCCTAATTGCCACCAGGATTGGTATTGGTTTGATCTGCCATGAATTGTGAGGTAAATTTGGAATCCAGTAGGGATCTTCTATCTTGTGTTTCAGCAAGCCCTGCTCCTCTGGATAAAATAACAGCACTTTTCTCTGCATAAATATAGAAAAAATTGACAAACTGATTTCTTCTGCATCCAGCAACCCCTCTGGTCCAAAGTTGAGGTTGGCAATCTGCTCCTCTGTTATATTTTTTGGATTGATTTCAAAATATTTTGGAAACTGTGGTGACTTATATAGATCCTGCAACCACTGAATAATCCTTAGAAATGGGTCCAAAGCCTGCAGCATTGGCTTTTTATGAAGCCTTACTTTCCTTGCCACCAGTTTTTAATTCCCCCAACAAGACCTGGCTGTGACTAGCTGCACTCCTATGTGCTTTTCTACCATAAAAAATCATCAACCTGCAAAAAACTAAAGGTTGCTCATGACTGTGGCACAAAGGTAGATGCTTGTGCTAAGGCCAATTGGAGGCAAATAAGCCAAAGTAATCACTTTTTTTCCTACCCCCACATTCCAAATTTACAAAACAATCCCTGCATTCCACATTGACAAACCAATACCCACTCTTTTCCACTCTGTCCAAATGACCCTGCATTTGGCAGTTTTCCTCCCCCCTTTCTCATCAATGGTCAAATGTCTGCACATAAAAGGAGCTATCTCTGCACAGCTGCATTGGCCAACTTCTAAAAATCCTCCATAGGAGTCTCCTCATGACTTTTCCCCATATGCAGAAACCCAATCCTGTTTTCCCATCTTCTTCTCCTGGGACAACACATGATTGTTTTGTACCATTTCCCCCAGGCATTGGCTACCATGAGGATTTCTTCCATTGTACCTGGTTGAAAACTGAGAGAAGTGGGGAATGAAAAAATAAATGGCCTTCCCAGTATGACCTCCTACCCTCTGACCACTAAGTACAACAGCAGAGCCAATACTTTTTCCCCCTCCGTTAGCTCCTGCTCCACCACTCTTTCCACCATGCATTCAAATCCATCCAAGATCTGCAATCCAATTTTTGCCTTATGCCAGACCAATAACACATCCTTTTTTCATCAAGAAAGAAGGATCTTTACCATCAAGCCACTATCTACCATGGCTTGGCATCTTTTGCCTCCAATCTGCATCTCAACATACCCCAGAGGGAACATCATGGACCCTTCTGCACCTAAATCTTCAAAGCCTGTATTAAGGGATCCAAAACATCCCTCATCCTTAGCCTTTAAATTTTCCTTCTTATTACCCTTTTGCTTCCAGAAAACTACCACCATGTCCCCTTCCATAATTGTAGAGATAGATTCCAACTCCTTAAGGTTAAGAAAAACCAGATGATCCATTCTGCAGATACTCTGAGTTCTCCTGGCATCCTGTAGGATCCTCCGACTTTGAAAAATATTTCTGCCTCTGGAGCTCTGGTTGGAGCCTGAAAGTTAATGTCAATATTTTTCTTGTCCAAAAAAACCACCCTTACCTCTGCTGCAAAATGTGGGGGTTCCCAAGAGGATAATGGGGAAGCATATCCTTCCAAGGTTGTTGCCTCCTTTTTTTCAACCACTGCATGAACCTGGTCCTTTGGCAAAGGAAAATACAGAAGGTCCATCGCTGTTTCTCCAGAAGGGAGAATTCAATCTATCCAATCTATCCCCACCAACTTGTTTGCTATATCTTTGCTAAGGAACTTAAATCCCCTTTTCAAATGCCGGTCTTCTTGAAAATAATAGCACTGGATGGGGCAAGGCTCACCTCTGCTGCAAGGTGGACAAGATGCAGCTGCTACAGGCTTCTCTGCAGCCTTCTGTGAAAAGATGTGGAGCATGTTGAAAATCTCCATTAAATCCACCATCTCCTTATCCATTACCTCCGTGGTCTCCTTTGGTGTTACTAGAGCCACCTGCACCTGCCTGACCAGGGTTTCCTCTTGTTCTGGCTTCTTGGGGTATTCTTCTAACATCTCTGCAAGCTTCAACTTGCATGTAATTGCCACCCAGATATCCTTCCTGTCTGGAAGGAGAGATACCCTGCCATCTTGCAATTGCTGAATCAACTCACTGTTTTAGAGCTTTTGGTGTACACTTCCGCAGGGATCTGTGCTCAACTTGGGCAAATATTTCATTTTTACAAAAATGATGTGCTCTGCCAGAATTTAATTCAGGAGAGATACTTGAGGATTCTGTCAAATGTTGAAAAGTAAACACCAAATGAAGTCCTTGAGGTTACAACTCCAGCCTCCACCATCTTGGATGCTTGCTGCTCTAGGTCTACCTCTTCAAACCTTTGCTCCCACATCCCCCAATTATTGATTTTCTCCCTTTGCAGCTTCACCCAGTCCCTTTCTTGATATCTCTCCATATCATCAAGGACCTGCAAATATTCCTTGTCAGGTATGAATTCCAGAATTTATCAGAAACAGTCCATGTTGGTAGCCCCTTTTCTCTCTGTCACATTCTCAAACCATTCCAAAAATCAATTTACACAAATCCCTGGTGAAAAACTTAACTGCGGGCTGATACCCTGGCCAGATAATCCCCCCAATTACCTTTGGATTCTTGGCTGGTACCTTGTACATTGAGCTGCTGCCCATGGTTTTTCTTCAAGGAGGAGCCATCAGACTCATTTTCTGACACAGAGGCAGTGGGTAACCTGCATTTGATGCTTCCAGTAAATAGGTAGGGAGAGCATCACTAATTCCACTCTCAAATTTTCCAATCATCATTGAAATTTTAAACAAAAAAAGGTAAAAATTTATAAATAGATCTGCAAAAAAAAACCGGGTATTTCAGCAAAAATACAGAATTTCTCAATGAGGCCCCCAATTTTTAATTGTACTAATTGTACTAATATATGGTTCTGCAAAAATCCTGCTCCGGTTTGGGAATTTAACCAATCATCTTTGCTAAAATGAGTATCTTCTCCAATTATCTCTGAAAAGCTGCCTCCAAAAAGATCATAACCACAACCTGCAACATTTTGAAGAAAATATTTTGATTAAATCTCCATTGTTTGTGTTATATCTCCATGCCCTTCAGGATTTTCTTTGGCTAATAATGCCATGAAATAACAATAAAATATAAATAAAAATTCTGCACTGTAATATTCTCTTTAAATACTCAGTGATGCTTCAAAAAAATTTGATGAATATCCCCCACAATACAATTATGATAAGATAGATAGATATGGAGATGGTTGATGATTATTTTGATGATGTCTGTAGGATATTTTCAACAAGGGTTCTGCCTTTGTGCAACTTGCACGGATTGAAAAATTGAAACCAAACTTTTTTGTGTGAGTTTTCTTTGAACATTTGTTTAGCAATGGCCTATTGTAGTAACCATTTCTATGAAAGGCTAAATCCACATATGTATCATTCTTTGAGTTGAAAACTGTTAAAGCGTAAACATGCTTCATTTCCTATGTTTGAAAAGAGTTTTTGCCTCTTCCCTAGTAGGAAAATCTCTCACAGGAGGTGGGTAATATGGATCTGGCACCAATTAAATGGTTATATTGATTGCATGCAATCCATTAGTTTCAATCAAATCAAATAAGGCAAAGAAGAGAGTAAAATAAAATGTTACTCACCACCAGAGGCCTTTTCAATTTGTGAAAAATTTTGTTCCTCAATTATCACCCTGGATGAGGATGCAATGGGCGCTTCCAATGATTCATTACTTGAATCCTTCTTGTCTGCAGCTTTGTTAATGGCACTATCAATGTAGTCCTTCAACGCAGCCATGTCAAAAAAGGGAGGGCTTGCCACTGTTCCCGTAATGCAAAAGAAGTGCAATGGTACTTGAGTATTCAATCCAAATTTCAATTGAACAACTACAAAGTTTGCTCAGTTTTAATTTGAGAAAGATCAAATTTACTGGGATTTTTGTTTTCAGTTTAAATTTTGTTTAAATAAGTTGGTTCAAATTTTCACTTTATTTCACTAGAGATTCACTTTAGTTTCTCTTTGGAATTGCTAGGTGTAATGCAACAGTCCACGTAATATGCGTTTATCCCATGTTTGGGTTGATGGAACTCAGATGTGGACTGGGGGGTCCCAAAAATCCTGGCACAACCCCTGGGGGGTCATATAGCCCCAAACATGCATCAAATGGGCCGTGTACAGGGGTACACAACCCAAAAATGCTGTTTTTGGTGGTGTAAAACCCCCTGGGGGTTGTTCCTGTTTGAAAAGACCTTTTGGAAGCATGTAGACGCGTTTATGGGCCCCCACGCTAACATTGGGCTGTTTAGGGACTTAAACAACTCCCACACAACTGGGAGTCATGAATTTATCATCAACCATTATTATTTATTATTTATTATTTATTATTTATTATTTATTATTTATTATTTATTATTTATTATTTATTATTTATTATTTATTATTTATTATTTATTATTTATTATTTATTATTTATTATTTATTATTTATTATTTATTATTTATTATTTATTATTTATTATTTATTATTTATTATTTATTATTTATTATTTATTATTTATTATTTATTATTTATTATTTATTATTTATTATTTATTATTTATTATTTATTATTTATTATTTATTATTTATTATTTATTATTTATTATTTATTATTTATTATTTATTATTTATTATTTATTATTTATTATTTATTATTTATTATTTATTATTTATTATTTATTATTTATTATTTATTATTTATTATTTATTATTTATTATTTATTATTTATTATTTATTATTTATTATTTATTATTTATTATTTATTATTTATTATTTATTATTTATTATTTATTATTTATTATTTATTATTTATTATTTATTATTTATTATTTATTATTTATTATTTATTATTTATTATTTATTATTTATTATTTATTATTTATTATTTATTATTTATTATTTATTATTTATTATTTATTATTTATTATTTATTATTTATTATTTATTATTTATTATTTATTATTTATTATTTATTATTTATTATTTATTATTTATTATTTATTATTTATTATTTATTATTTATTATTTATTATTTATTATTTATTATTTATTATTTATTATTTATTATTTATTATTTATTATTTATTATTTATTATTTATTATTTATTATTTATTATTTATTATTTATTATTTATTATTTATTATTTATTATTTATTATTTATTATTTATTATTTATTATTTATTATTTATTATTTATTATTTATTATTTATTATTTATTATTTATTATTTATTATTTATTATTTATTATTTATTATTTATTATTTATTATTTATTATTTATTATTTATTATTTATTATTTATTATTTATTATTTATTATTTATTATTTATTATTTATTATTTATTATTTATTATTTATTATTTATTATTTATTATTTATTATTTATTATTTATTATTTATTATTTATTATTTATTATTTATTATTTATTATTTATTATTTATTATTTATTATTTATTATTTATTATTTATTATTTATTATTTATTATTTATTATTTATTATTTATTATTTATTATTTATTATTTATTATTTATTATTTATTATTTATTATTTATTATTTATTATTTATTATTTATTATTTATTATTTATTATTTATTATTTATTATTTATTATTTATTATTTATTATTTATTATTTATTATTTATTATTTATTATTTATTATTTATTATTTATTATTTATTATTTATTATTTATTATTTATTATTTATTATTTATTATTTATTATTTATTATTTATTATTTATTATTTATTATTTATTATTTATTATTTATTATTTATTATTTATTATTTATTATTTATTATTTATTATTTATTATTTATTATTTATTATTTATTATTTATTATTTATTATTTATTATTTATTATTTATTATTTATTATTTATTATTTATTATTTATTATTTATTATTTATTATTTATTATTTATTATTTATTATTTATTATTTATTATTTATTATTTATTATTTATTATTTATTATTTATTATTTATTATTTATTATTTATTATTTATTATTTATTATTTATTATTTATTATTTATTATTTATTATTTATTATTTATTATTTATTATTTATTATTTATTATTTATTATTTATTATTTATTATTTATTATTTATTATTTATTATTTATTATTTATTATTTATTATTTATTATTTATTATTTATTATTTATTATTTATTATTTATTATTTATTATTTATTATTTATTATTTATTATTTATTATTTATTATTTATTATTTATTATTTATTATTTATTATTTATTATTTATTATTTATTATTTATTATTTATTATTTATTATTTATTATTTATTATTTATTATTTATTATTTATTATTTATTATTTATTATTTATTATTTATTATTTATTATTTATTATTTATTATTTATTATTTATTATTTATTATTTATTATTTATTATTTATTATTTATTATTTATTATTTATTATTTATTATTTATTATTTATTATTTATTATTTATTATTTATTATTTATTATTTATTATTTATTATTTATTATTTATTATTTATTATTTATTATTTATTATTTATTATTTATTATTTATTATTTATTATTTATTATTTATTATTTATTATTTATTATTTATTATTTATTATTTATTATTTATTATTTATTATTTATTATTTATTATTTATTATTTATTATTTATTATTTATTATTTATTATTTATTATTTATTATTTATTATTTATTATTTATTATTTATTATTTATTATTTATTATTTATTATTTATTATTTATTATTTATTATTTATTATTTATTATTTATTATTTATTATTTATTATTTATTATTTATTATTTATTATTTATTATTTATTATTTATTATTTATTATTTATTATTTATTATTTATTATTTATTATTTATTATTTATTATTTATTATTTATTATTTATTATTTATTATTTATTATTTATTATTTATTATTTATTATTTATTATTTATTATTTATTATTTATTATTTATTATTTATTATTTATTATTTATTATTTATTATTTATTATTTATTATTTATTATTTATTATTTATTATTTATTATTTATTATTTATTATTTATTATTTATTATTTATTATTTATTATTTATTATTTATTATTTATTATTTATTATTTATTATTTATTATTTATTATTTATTATTCATTATTTATTATTTATTATTTATTATTTTTTATTTATTATTTATTATTTATTATTTATTATTTATTATTTATTATTTATTATTTATTATTTATTATTTATTATTTATTATTTATTATTTATTATTTATTATTTATTATTTATTATTTATTATTTATTATTTATTATTTATTATTTATTATTTATTATTTATTATTTATTATTTATTATTTATTATTTATTATTTATTATTTATTATTTACTATTTACCATTTATTATTTAATATTTAATATTTAATATTTACTATTTATTATTTACTATTTATTATCTCTTATTTATAATTTATTATATATTTTGTATGATATATTATATATTATTCATTATGGCATTAATTTTCTCATTGGCGCAATCTTTTATTTTGCAGAAGATTAAATCTGCGCGCCATGGCACATCCTTTTTGCTACAGGGACAGATACTTTACTTCACAGTACTTCCAAGAATTTATTTCTTTGGAATTTTAACACCACAGTCTCTTAGCTGGGGTTCATAAACCCCTCAAAAACTTTTGGTGATTTTGGAGGCATTAGAACCCCTCCAAAAATGGAATGAAGAAATTCAAAAATTTTGCAAAAACCAATTTTCACATGGGTTTTTGGATCCTTATTTTGGCTTTCAATGATTCATTTTTTGGTTATTTCAGCTACCAATGGATAGAAATATTAAAAATTATTCAACTATTATTTTTTTATGTTTCTACTCAATTTTCTTGGAGAAAAAAAAACCTCAATACCAAGATCTAAGTTTTTCTCAATACTGGTTTTCCAAGATTTGGAATCCTTGGTTACAAAACCTTTCAAAATTGGATCAAACCTGGGAGCTGGTCAATAATAAGTCTTGAAATTGAATGAGACTATATGTTTGGATTCTTCTAAAACAATGAAGAAGATAGGAGAAGTTTTGAAATTTTGAGTGGGAGGGGAACTTACAGGAAGATAAGTGCAAGCCATTAAAGAGGAAAACAGAACTGCTGGAGAATTATGTGTTTCAGCCAGAAGGAAACCATGGTATGAAAATTTCATACAAATATTTATGGGAGCTTGGCCAGAAATGTGGTTCAGTTGCCATCTTGCTTCTTGGAAAGTTTCAAACAAGATTTCAGGCAGTAATCTTGGGTCCTTGAAGATTGGGTTGAAATCAAGCTCTTTCATATTTCTTTCCTGACTTCAATCCAGTCCTATGAGTTCCTCCCCAATCAAATGGCTTCTGCTCTCAAGCCACAGTTCTCACATCCTATAGAATCTTGAACATTTGATATATGTTGAATGGCTATTTTTGGGGAAATAAAATCTTTGTATGGGAACTAAAACCAAAATTAGACTTTTTACTAACAGAAAATATGGTCTAGAGATAAAATTCAATTATTCAATGGAGACTTGGTCTAATATTCTAGAAGAAAAAATACAATAATCTGCAGGAGATAAATCAAAAGAAAGATAATTAGGATGCCAATGTCCAATGAAAAACTTGACTTTTTTGACTTTTTTGACTTTTTTGGTTTTTTGAAGGAATTTTTTAAGGTAAAATGATACATCCAAAAAAATCCGGGATAAATATTTCAAAGCTCTTTGAATTTTGCTTGAAATAATTTGTTGGTGAAATAACCAAAAAATAATAATCAAAATAGCCAAAATAAGGATCCAAAAACCCATGGAAATATTTTTTTTGGGGAATTTCTGATTTTTTTCTTTCCATTTTTTGAGGGTTTCTAATGAATCCAAAATTAAGAAAGATTTTTTTGGGGGGTTATCAACCCCATCTTTTGTACTGTGGTGTCAGAATCCAGGGGTTGGGGTAGATAAACCCCCCCAAAAAAATAAAATAAATTCTTGAATCTACCATGAAATAAAGTACTTGTCTGTGTAGCAGCAAGGAAGCACAATGGCATGCAGATGTAATCTTCCATGAAATAGAGGATTGCTCCGATGAAAAAATTAATGACGTTTATTTATTTATTCATTTATTATTAAATTATTTAATGATTTAATTATTTCATTATTTCATTATTTCATTATTTAATTATTTAATTATTTAATTATTTAATTATTTAATTATTTCATTATTTCATTATTTCATTATTTCATTATTTCATTATTTAATTAATTACTTAATTACTTAATTACTTAATTATTTAATTATTATATTATTTAATCATTTAATCATTTAATTATTTAATTATTTAATTATTTAATTATTTAATTATTTAATTATTTAATTATTTAATTATTTAATTATTTAATTATTTAATCATTCAATTATTCAATTATTTAATTATTGAATTATTCAATTATTTAATTTTTTAACTATTTAATTATATAGTTATATAGTTATATAATTATATAATTATATAATTATATAATTATATGATTATATAATTATATAATTATATAATTATATAATTATATGATTATATAATTATATAATTATATAATTATATAATTATATAATTATATAAATATATAATTATTTAATTATTTAATTATTTAATTATTGAATTATTTAATTATTTAATTATTTAATTATTTAATTATTTAATTATTTAATTATTTAATTATTTAATTATTTAATTATATAATTATACAATTATATAATTATATAATTAAATAATTATTTAATTATATAATTATAAAATTATATAATTATATAATTAAATAATTATTTAATTATATAATTATATAATTATATAATTATATAATTATATAATTATATAATTATTTAATTATTTAATTATATAGTTATTTAATTATTTAAATATATAATTATATAATTTGTTAATTTTTTATTTTTTAATTGTTAATTGTTATTTATTTATTTACTTATTTATTTATCTACTTATTATTTATTTATTTATGCATTTATTTATGTTGGAATCACTGAGGATACACAGAGATGAGGGTAAGACAGAAGGATAAATTTCATATGAGAGTGATTGAGAAAGAAATGAATAATGAGATGATAATGAGTTCAGGAAAGAGATGACATGTTACTTACCTGAGGATACACAGAGATGAGGGTCAGACAGAAGGATGAGGAGAGAGGTCCTTCAGTCTGGCCCAGGCTCTGTCCTCAGGTAGTGTACAGCTGGGTTGGTAGAGTGGGACATGTGTGCCTGCACATGTGATTTGTGTGAGTTGGACAAGTGGGCAAACGCGCATGACAAATGGTTGACAGAAGAGATGAGATGATGAAACCCCGGTGAAGCTAGGGGTGAGACATGATGGGAAGGAGTAAGAAGGAAAATGGAAGATGAGCTGATGAAAACAGGCATTGTATTTTGAATGAGGTGACAGTCATAGAAAAGCAAAAGACATGATGTGAAAAATAAGGAATGAAGGGAGTTTATTCAAACACCCCCCCTTGCTAGTCATAGCCAGATAGCTGTAATAGGTGTTTATGAGATTGAAGAAGAAAGCAGGGAAACAGCTTGGTGAGCATATCTGCTAGCATGTCCTTAGTTGAGACGTGGTGTACAGTGAAGACTTTCCGGCTGATGCACTTGCAAATGAAATGGTGGCGGGTGTCAATATGCTTTGTGTGGGAGTGGTGCTTGGTGATTTTGGCAAGAGACTTGTCACCTTTGTTTTTGACAAAGAGCAGAACTGGTGAGTAATCCCTGAGGCAGAGCTTGCAGAGGATGTTGTGCAACCAGAGAACCTCTTTGCACAAGTTGGATAGGGCCTTGTATTTGGCCTTGGTGCTTGAGAGTAAAAAAGTGGGCTTCTTCCTTGAATTTTAGGAGATGGCGCCACAAAAAAGACAAAAGGTGCACCCTGAGGTAGATCTTCAATCCTCTTTTTCCTTGGCCCAGTGGGAGTCAGAGTATCCTGACATGACAGCAGAGTATTTGCGGTAATGGGTGTGTTGCAGGTGGTGTTGAGGTAGCGGAGGATGCAAGGAGGAGCATCCCAGTGGTGGGGGGAGGGATCTTTCAGAAATTGGGAAAGCCTGTTGAATGCAAATTCAATTTCTGGGTGGGTGCATTGGGACACCCATAGGAGGGATCCTATGAGTTGGTTGTATTGGGGAGGAGACCAAGGGGAGGCATGTGCGCGCTTGCAAAGGTTTTTGAAGCAGATGTTGGTTGGGGTGCAGGCAGAGATGGAGTAATTAGGAAGGAAGGAGTTCATCATGGCTGAAATGTAGTGACTCTGGTTTAGGGAGACAGTATGTTTACAAAGGTCACAATTTATGGAGATGGAGAGAAAGAGAGAGAGATCCTTGTTGGAACCAACCTTGTGGCTCTTACTGAATGAAGTGATGAAGGAGGAGAAAAAAATACTCCATTAAAGCAATGGCAAGATTGTCCACATGAGCAGTAACAACAAAAACCAGAAGACCTTACAGCAACTTGAAGTATAAGGAGGGATCATAACATGAGTGGGAGAGGCAGAGGGACAGGAGGGCGGAGTTGAGTTCAATGTTCCATTGGAAAGGGGACTGCTTGATGCCATAGATTGCCCTGGTGAACTTGCAGACCCAATCCAGATGGAGAGGTTCTTTGAAACCGGGGGGCTGCGCCATGAAGATGGGTTTGTCAAGACGGCCAGGGAAAAGAGGTTTTGAAATCAAGCTGGCAACCTAACCAACCTTTGTGACCCAGGAGGGTGAGGAGCAGACAGAGGATGGGAGCAAAGAATTTGGAGAAGTCAAGCCCCTGCACTTGCAAGAAAACCATAGCCCCAGCCTTGCCTTCAATTTTAGGATGGGACTGTTGGCACACCTCTTCACTTTGAAGACACACTTGGACAAGATGATCCTGCAACCTTTGGGAGGAGGGACAAGGATCCCTGTGCCCATGCCTTGCAGAAAAGATATTTCCTATTGCGGGGAGAGGAGCCGGTAGCGTCAATAAGGGGAGAAGAGGAGTTGATTCCAGGTCTTGGGGGACAGCAGATCATCTTTGATGGAGGCTTTTTGGGAGAAGTTTCTGAAATGGGACAGGTGGCAAGAGAGTTGGGAGGAACAATGTGGGGGAGAGATGGAGACAGGGGGAGCAGTGGAGGGAGCCAGAGGCAAGGGAGGGGGGGCAGGGGGGGGGCTGAGACCCAGGAGGTGGAGAGGGCGGGGATGAGGAGGGAGGAGTCAAGGAAAGAGGGGGAAGGATGGAGGAGCCATCTGATGAAGCTGGGCTGGGAGAGCAGAACCTTGTGGGAGGTGGGTTGAGAATGATGGGGGCAGGAGGGGGGGGGGGGTAGGGCTAACTGGGACAGTACTAGGAACATGTGGTTGGTGTTGAGTAGAGGGAGGGGAGGGAGAAAATCATTGGGTATAAGGGGAAATTGGTGGGTTGGGGATGACAGGCAGTTTGGGCCATGGGAGATTGACAGGTGGGGGAATGGGGTAGGGAAGGGAGAAGGAGAGTGGCAGCCATAAGGGAAAAGGGAGTCATTGAAGACACTGTTGCAAGATTTTATGGCCTTCTTTTTAGTGAGGTCAAAGGTGCAAAAGCCGGTTTGTTGGTGCAGATAAGAGAGGAGGACAGCTGAGCACCCTTTGCTTTCCAGTCTATTTCCTTTGGCTTCAGGAAAATTGTACCAGACAAGACATCTGAATGGAGGTAGCCCTTGTGGTTCAATATTTGCCCCCTTGAGAATGGAGTTAGGGGATACAAATCATTGAGGGGTTTTGCATGGATAAGATTTGAATTAGAAGAGCAAATGCTTTAGGGAATTGTGTTAAAGTACATAGGCACTTACCCGTGTGCCATGTATAGGTGTAATCCAAACAGGATGCACATATGGGCCTCAACTGCCCATTGGACAAACACAAGGACCACACAGGCCTGTGTGTATGTCAAAGATTTGGGGAAACTGGCCTCAAAACACGTGAAATAAGTCATTTGGTACACGGGCCATCACGGGCCTGTTGGGATGGATGGGCCACCCCAACCAAATGGGCTTTTATGGGCATTATTGGCCCAAGGTTCATTTTGGACATACTTGGCAAGCCAGGCTGGCCCACCAAAAGAGTCATTTTAGGTGTTTTGGCTGGGACAGCCCTTTGGGGACCTTGCCCATTTTGCAGCCACTGTTTCTTTCTCACATCCCAAAGGCCCACACGGGGCAGTTGTATGTGGTAGAGGGACTCCATGTGGAGTCCCCCCACCTTGGTTGCAGCCAACAAGCAACTTGCAGCCGCGGGAGCTGGGGCTGACAGCCCCAGCTCCCTTCCCTCCCCTTGCTTGCAATTGCAGAGGGGAGGGAAGATGGCTGGCTGGTAATAGATATCCAGCAAATGGTCAGGGTGGGGTGGATTTCATCACCCCCTCACCCAGGAAAAAAGTGAAGCGGGGCGCTCTCCCCCCCTGTTGCCAAGGGGGAGGCACCAAGGGCTGGGGGACCTGATTTTCCCCCAGCCCACTAGAATGTTGATAAACTCCAGGCTGGTTGCATCAAGGAAACTGGATGTGAGGGGGATTTCATCACCCTCCCACCTGTGTGTGTGGGATGGCACAAAGAAAGCAAGGAGCTCCCCCCCCCCCTGTGACCAAGGGGGAGGCGCCAAGAGCTGGAGGGACATGATAACCCTCCAGCCCACCTTTTTCAACTGTCAGCCTGGGGAAAATTGCTTCCAAGGCAACCAGCGGGGGATTTAACCACCCCTTCTGGTCACCTAGGTAGGAAAGAGGGGGGGGGGGGGGGTTGGCATGTCTGCCAGTTACATCCCCCCCCTGTGAGCTTGAGACTGGACCCAGATGAGTTCTGGGTCTAGCCTGGTCCATGTTAGGGGCCAGGGGCTGGTTGCATGAGACAACCAGCCTGGTAAGTGAGGTCAAAGAGATAACAGGGCTTTTTGTAAGGGACAAACAGCCAGGGGATTGAACAGTAAAGGGGCTGATTCAGCCCCATGAGGGTGGAAACACCAAATTTTACCAGAACAGGCTGCTCAAAAGGGTTCAGGGGCAAATGCCATGTGGGCTGATGTCTCCCAAACCAATTGAAAAGGCCTGTAGAGCCTGCAGAGCCCTTTTGGGGCCAAAATTTGCCTTTTCACCTGTTGTATCATGTGCCCACAAGAGGCCAATCTTTTGTAATTAAGAAGCCCTTCTCCCTGCTTTTTTCCATTATATCCCTTTGAATTAATCCAATAAATTATCCAAAGAATTTCCCCATTGTGAGAGACCATTAGCCTTTATAGACACAAGTTTTCCAGAATTTATTTTGCTTTAATTACTGCTCCTCCTGCAAATAAGCTAATTACTGGGCATAATTTTCACACATTGGCCCAGAAATATTTGGGGAGATTTAATGGGAGAAGTTAACAGAAAATTATGTTGGTGATGTTACAGCTTTCTCTTTCAGAAAATCCATTAAGTTGGGGGGAGTGAGGAGGTCAAGGCTTGTGATTGATTCCTTTTGATGCCAGATAATTTTTATTGAGTTTTTTACATATTCACCGCCGTTATCCAAACTTAGAGAAATGATTTTGTAATTTTAGTGATTTTTGAAGAAGGAGACAAAGAGTTTGGTGGATTTGAAGACATCCAATTTGAGAAAAATTGGGTAGGCAAAAATTGCTTTTGAGCAGTTGTCAATAAAGGTGAAAAAATCCTTGTGGCCTTCCCTTTGGACAGTTTCAAAGCTGCATAGGTCTGTGTGTATTAGGTCACCAGGCTTGGTTGATCAATAGATCAGATGGGAGTGAAATGGAAGTCTTTTCATTGTTGATTGGATACACATTGTGAACTTCTGGACCTCTCTTTTGTTCCTTGGATGGGGGATTATCCCATGAAATTTGAGATATTTCTGAACAAACTTAAGATTAAGATGAGATAACCTACAGTCATAACCAAAGAGACTGTTGTCATAGGTTTTTGTGATTCTTGAGCATTTCAATTATTTGATGCTCAATTTCTATTGTGGTAGATAATATAAGTTCCCTTTTCTGTATCCACTTTGTAGCGCCTTCTTATTCAGATTTGAGATGGAGCTGTCAAAGATTTTGCAGTGATCCTTTTGGAAAACCACTGTAATTCAGGTTTCCCAGAGATTGGAGATAGAGAATAGGGGTTTATGGAGGTCTGGAATGACCATTGATTTGAAGCTGCAGAAAGAGAAAGGAATTATCCCTTTTTTGTTTAACATGATTGTGGAACCGTCTGTAAGACAAATTGAGGTGTGGTCTGGCATTTTGTTTTTGGCCTGATTGCCATAGGGGGTAATAGAGATAGAACATCCTTAATCCAGGTTTAAAGCTTTCTGGGGATTAGGGTTGAAATAGTGTGTTGAGTTTCAAACAGCGGATCCAGCATGGACTATAGTTTCCAAGTGGGAGAGGTCATTGGATTCAGAATTGTTCTTTTCCCCCCAGTTTTGCTTGGATTAGCATTTGCTGGTGCTTATCTGCTTGTAGTGGAACCATTCTAGGATTTATTACTTGAACTTTTGATGTGATTCAGTGCTTTCAGAACATCCAGATATTTTTTGAAGGTATGTCCTTTGCTGTTGCAGGGCGTGAAAAACTAAGTTCTTGTTGTTTGTGTATTGGTGTTGCAAAAGGAGGAAGAAGAGATGGTTCTGGAGGGCTGTAGCTTTGCTGAGTTTGCCATGACATCTTTGTTTCTGGTTCTGAGTTGCTGGTGCTCTTGTTTCAGGGATGTGATCAATTTTGATGATGGAACAGATTCCTTGTTAATCATACTTGACATGCAGCCAAGCCAATCATTCATTGGTGACAGAAGTATTGCGGTGGATTGTAGATTGTTGGTGATAAGAGGGTTTTCTGGTGTGATTAGTGAAGACAGATTTTCCCCATAAAATAAAATTTCAGGAAAGATGGGTGGTCATTTCTTTGCCATTTAGTCTGGTGAGGAGGATTTTTTGTAGAAAATAAATTGTTCCACCTGAGGAATTGTCTTGATGGGCGGCTCTTAGCATGTTACATATACCAATTGTGCTTTCTTTGTTTTTTCCTATGAATTAGAAATTTGAGGAGTTGATAGATCTAGATATAACTGAACAGATGGTGTAGAAACAAGAGGGGTGTACTCCCCAAGTTGTCCCTAAGTTTGGGAATTGATGGTCCTATCATCTGTAAGGATAAGGATGCACCCATTTAAAGAGAGAGAGAGATGAATTTCATTCCTTTCCTTTCCTTTCCTTTCTGTACCGTAAGATGTGATCTATGGATCATATGAGACCTCCAAGCTTGTGTTGAGAGCAGGGACTTCTTGCCCACACTCTCAACCCTAACCTAAGTACAAGCTCAATGAAAGCCCAACAACAAATAGAAAAGAAAAACTAAAAACCAGAACCCTGGCCTAACCCTAACCTTTTGCCAGCCACAACCACCCTCAAGCCTGCCTACCATTACACAAACCTGTTTTCTCCTTCTCATGAAGCGGCCCTCCGCCGCACCATACTTGAAGCCCCCCGCGTTATCCGTATCTGCCCAGCGCACCACGTGATTCCCTGCCCTGCTCTACCTTCCCAAACTAGCTGCCTGCAAACCTGGTCAAGCCCGCTCCATTCTTGGGTCTCCAATGTCCGAGCGGGCCACAAACTACCACACCAGTTAAGCCCAACATGCACCAAGTATGCTGAGCCCTGGGGCGCCTACTGCTGAGCCCTCTTCCGCTGCTTCTGAGCCCGCAGCAGCCAGCACTGAGACCGCCCGCATCCCAAATGCTGAGCCTGACCTACCAAATGCTGAGCGTGCCGGCTGCGGCATGGTTCCCAATCCAAGGCTATATAACAACACCACATCCCCCCCAACTTGAGTTCTGTTTCCAGAGGTCTTCCCACCATTACCTCAATCATACCCACACTCCCACGCTTCCTACTACACCTCCAATCCTCCCCCTACTCCCAAGTCACTTTGCTCCCTTGTATTGCCATGGCCATGTGCAAGTTCTGCGCCCAAAACGGGTATGAGTGCTTGACTATCCCCGGTTGCCGCCAGGGCCATTGTCACTGCTCTCTCAGAAAGGGTATGCCTCAAGCTCCTCCTCAATCCGGTCCTTGCCCTTGAAAGAGGCGCATCAAGATCCTTTGCGGTGTTGGACAACAATGTTGGGTTTCAAATAGTCATGCTCATATTATTTCATTATTTTTTTTTCTTTCCCTATTATTTCTTTTCTCTTTTCTTCTTATTAAATCTATGTTCTGTCACGTCTGTGAACCTGAGGCCGCTTACATCACCCTCACTGGAAACCTTCAAAGTCATCCACTGCCAAAGATCCAATTCTGAAGTGGTGCTTGTCTGCTTACCAGCAATCTGGATAAAATCCTGGGAAGCTGATGAATATCTGTCAAGGCTCAATCACTTCCGCTACCATCAACTCTAACCATCAGCTACCATCAACTCCAACCATCAGCTACCGCTACCGCTCAAGATTACCACTTTGGACTCTCTGTCTCTCTCATTCTCATTTTTATTCTCTTTCTCTCTCTCAGTTCACGCTCCTGTTCAGTCAACACGCTATCTGGTCATTTTTAAGGTGCCTACTTGTTGTGATCTCTTTTCTTTTGTTTCTCTTTTCTGAAATAAATGTCTCCTTTTTAAGTCTATTAAAACTTCAAATTTACAGTCCCAACAAGCTCACTGGACCAGATAGGCTCAATGTCTGACTTGGAAGAACAACCCAACCCATCCAAGCTCAACATACCACTGTTGAACAACTCGAAATTCCCCTCTTGGAGTCTCAGGATCAAGAGCTATCTCCCCAGAAAAGGACTTCTTGAGCTTACCCTTGAACCTCCTCCTTCACCCTTTACTGTTCCTCAGAAGAAGAAGGTGTTTGAACCTGCAGACATAATCATTCAACATCTTGGTGAATCTGCCTTTGAATAAATTGTCAACAACAACAATGGAGACCCACATGCTATCTGGAAGGCAATTCTTGAAAAATATGCTTTTCAGTCCTCAAATAACCATGGTTTCATCTGAATCAACTTCATCCGCTACCTCTTCAAAGGTGACTTGACAACCTACATCAAGCATTGCAGAAAACTCATGAACAAACTCACGGTAGTACAGCTCAAAGTTCCTCCTGACATACTAAGCTACGCCATCCTTGCCAAACTCCCCAGCTTGTTTTACCACATTTTCAAATCCCTGATTCTCAACAATGCCCTCCTTCAGAACCAAACTGGCATCTTGAAAAAGCTTTGCAAAGTCCTGCATCTGGAGTCTTCTTGTGTACCTGATGCCAATGCAACTCCCAAGACGCATCCCTCTGTCTCACTCCACAAATCAGCTGTAAAGAAAAGACCCAAACATCCTTGTTCCAAAGGACATAACAATCCTTTAGCTGAACATACTGAAAGCAAATTTTGATTTGTGCATCACCATCTTAGACCCAACTGGAACAAAAATCCCTCATCCAATCTCCACACTGCAAATGAAAGCTCAAACTTCAGCAATCAAAGCAACAGTAAGAGCGCTGAACTTCACTTTAATGCTCAGATCTACCTCTTGTCCAATGGAAAACACTCCCTCCTTCCTGTACTGAACTCTGGCGCCAGTCATCACATAATAAACAACCCTAAGTTTCTGTTTGACTGCTTGCCTGTCCACCTCAAAGTGGGAACTGGTTCACCAAATAACTCCCTTACTGCTACACATTCCAGCTCAGCTAAGCTTGTCAATCACTTGGGAAAAATCATCACCCTGCAAGATGTTCTGCTCATCCCCTCTATCAATTGATGTGTTATTTCCCTCACCCAACTGAACTCCTCAAAGGCAACTTTTGAAAAAGTTGGTTACTTGGGCTTTGAGGTGAAACTGGACAGGATCAGCTTCATTGGCACTACAAACAATAAGCTGACCAAACTCTGTGGCACTAAATTCCTGAAATGCAATAAATCCACTCTGCTCCTCAAAGCCATGGAAAATCTCTGGAATCTTTGTCTGGGTCACCCAATTTCTCAATCTCTCAAGACTCTAAACCTATGCTCCAACGGCTCCCAAGGTCAAACTCCTATGCGTCAGATCTGCAAGACAGGCAAACAAGTCTCAACGCCATTAAATCGTCATTTTAAAAGGGTTAACAAACCTCTTGAAGCGATTCATCTGGATGTTTTTGGACCTTTCTCCATCACTTCCAACTCTGGATCTTCCTACTTCCTCTCTCTTATGGATCAGTTTTCAGGATACTGGTCCATGGAACTCCTCAAACCAAAAATTGATGCGTTACTTGCCTTCAAAGATTTTGTGGCTGGGGCCAAATGTCAAACAGGTCACACCATGAAGCTGCTGATCTCTGACAACGGCAGTGAATTCATCTCCTCCAATCTCCACTCCTTCTGTCTTGAAAAAGGAATCAGCCAACACTTCTTGCCCCCTCACACTCCTCAACAAAATGGACTTGCCAAAAGATCCAATTGCCTCATCCTGGAGAAGGACCAATTTCTGCTGAATCAAAGCAATCTTCCCCTGAAGTTTTGGGATGAGGCCATCAACACTGCCACCCACATTCTTAATGTGCTCTCTTCCAGGTCTTGTGGCAACATTATTCCCTAAAAATTTTTACACAGAAAAAATTTTAACCTCAACTGCTTACAACCGTTTGGATGCTCCCCTTTTGCTTTCATTCCCAAGGCTAATTGGAATTTCAAGCTTCTCCCCACCATTAAAGGACCATTTTGCTTGGGTATGTAAATGAATTTTTGTCATTTTGGCTGCTTGATCCGGATTCCTCCAAAATCTTCATCTCCGCAAACGCCTCCTTCCCTTCTCCATCTGGGGTCAAATCTTTTTCCTGTAATCCTAACTCCAATCTCATGCTGACTCTCCCTTCTTCCCTTCCTCCTCCTGTTGCCAATTCCCTGGAAACCTTGCCTTTTGTTTCCTCTTCCACTTCCTCTCCTTCTTCTTCCACTACCTCCTCTGCTACCTCTCCTTCCACTTCAACTGATGTCAACTCTTCCACCCCACCTTTCAACCATATCACAACAGGATTACCCATGGAAAAATCATTGATCATCCGCAACGCCCTAACTCAAAATTTGGACTTCCTGCTATCTACCTTATTGTTGATAAAAACTACTCTGATCCCACTTTGGTTCAAGAAGCTCAATTCCAAATACTGAGAAGAATGGCTTGAAGCCATGAGAAAAAAGGAGCTCAACCTGCTAAATTACCAAGGTTGGGAAGAATCACTTCTTCCTGATGGCAAGCTAGGACTGAAATGCGTTTGGGTCTTCAAAGCCAAAAGGGATGATAAAAACTGGATTCTTGAGTTCAAGGCACAACTCTGAGTGCAAGGTTTCAATCAGCAATACGGGGTTGACTTCACCTCAACCTTCTCACCCACCAGCAACAAAAACTCTCTCCAAATGCTAATTGCTCTTGATGCTCATTTAAAGTTGAAATTTCACCAAGCCAATGTGAAGGCTGCCTTTCTGAACCCCCCACTGCACAAAGAAGTTTATATCTTTCCCCATCTATTCATTAGTGTATCTTGAGGCAGTCATCTTAGGCTGAAGAAAGCACTGTATGGACTAAAGCAGGCCCCAGTGGCCTGGTATGAAACAATCAGCAACTGGTTGATCAAATGTGGCTTTCATCAGAGCAAGGCTGACCAATGTGTGTTCTGGAAGGACACCACCTACCTCTATGTGAATTTTGACAACATTGCGGTCTTCAGTGATTGACTGGAAGTATTCATTGGTCAACTCAGCTCCAGATTGAAAATAAAGGACTTGGGACCTGCCTCCTTACTTCTCGGAATGAAATAAACCATCTTCATGATGTTTTCAAGCTTTCTCATAGCTCCTACATCAATCAAATATGTGAGCAATACTTGATTCCACCTCATAAATCTTTCTCTACTCCTTTCAAGCCCCATCACAAACTTTATCCCTCAAGTGAGGAAGACCATGAAGAGTTCATCCAATTGGGCACCAATTATTGGAGAATTTTTTGGGAGCTTAATCACATCATCACATAAACCAGGCCCAAAATAAATTTTGCCATCAACTACCTGGCGCAATTCCTATTCAAACCGAATCTACACCACTTTCAAGCTGCTCTACACGTCCTACAATACCTTCAACACACTCCAAACTTTGGATTAATTTTTGATCCCTCCTCCTCTCCCCCTCATCTTGAAGCCTATGTTGATGCCAACTGGGAAACTTGTCTGTCCACCAGAAGATCTATCTCTGGATTAGTTGTTTGCTGGTTTGGTAGTGTCATCACTTTGAAGTGCAGAAAACAGCCCACCTTGTCACTATCCACCACCAAAGCCAATTACAAGGCGCTGGGCAATGCTATCAAAGAGTTAAGCTGGGTGAAGTCAATCATGAGCAAAATTTCACCAGGTGAAGCGGCCAAGCCAGCCACCATTCACAAGGAAAAAAAAGGGTGTATTAAGCTTTCTCTCAATCAAGCTAATCATTCTAATTTTCACACCAAACACATGTAGCTATGCTTCCACTATGTTCACAGCAAAATCCTCAAGGACACCATCAAGCTTCAAAGGTTTTCTTCCAAAATAAATCATGCAGAATTTCTCACCAAGCCGGTACCCCAAATGGCTCTTTGCCATGCTCTGAAAGCTCTCAACATTGCGGAATAATCTGAGCAAGGCAGGCTTTTGGGTTTCAAATAGTCATGCTCATATTATTTCCTTTTTTTTTTCTTTCCCTATTATTTATTTTCTCTTTTCTTTTTCTTAAATCTATGTTCTGTCACGTCTGTGAACCTGAGGCTGCTTCAATCTCCCTCACGCGCAAACTTCAAATTCATCCACTGCCAAAGCTCCAATTCTGAAGTTGTGCTGGTCTGCTTACCAGCAATCTGGATCAAATCCTGGGAAGCTGATGAATGTCTGTCAAAGCTCAATCACTTCTGCTACAATCAACTGCAACCATCAGCTACAATCAAATCCAACCATCAGCTACCGCTACCGCTCAAGCTTGCCACTCCAGACTCTCTCTCTCTCTCATGCTCATTTGTATTCTCTGTCTCTCTCTCAGTTCACGCTCCTGTTCAGTCACCATGCTATCTGGTACTTTTTAAGGTATCTGCTTGTTGTGATCTCTTTTCTTTTGCTTCTCTTTGCTGAAATCAATGTCTCCTTTTTAAGTATGTTAAACCTTCAAACAAAAATATCTTGGAAGACTCTTGGACCCCATTGTGTTTGCCTTCAGCCCACCGCTAGCAAGCCCTGCCTCCTCCGTCATCAGCCAAAAGCCATGACTTGGCCCCTCCCCTCTGCCGCGCCAGACCGCCTTGTTGGGTTGACTTTGACAGTTTCACAGCCAACCAAGCTGCCCTTCAGCATGGGGCTGATTCATTCCACATCAACCAGGGCCCAACGGACCTGAGCGTTGAGTAACTCTTTTGACAGCGCCCGTCTCCTCCTATGGCCCTTAGACCCACTTCTGCGCCACCGCCTCCTCCTCTGGTGTCACCATCCCTTGCTCTGCGGTGTGGTAGACCAAACCTGTCCTATAGCCATCAGACTCACTTTTCTAGTGTAACAACAGCTCCAACCCTCAAAGAAACCTCAGAAATGGATTCTACATCAAAAATAACCTATAGTCACTCAGCCAAAGTACCCCTCTATCTCTCATGGATTAGAAGATACAGCCCAAGAACCCTTCAACTGTGGCAAACTCATACCCAACCAGGTGTCACAGCTCTGTTGAAGGCATAAAGACATACCTTTCAAACCCTCAAGTACATACTAGTAACAGCCTACCCTCAACACCAGAACCATACACCAACCCTGTCACCTTAGCCAGAATACAGCAATACAGATACAGGAGGCAGTGCAACTAGTTCAGCTCCTGTCACCTCACCCAGGATGCATTCAAATACACATACACAAGACTATGCAGAAGTATACAGGAAAGTATAGGCAGGAGGAAGTGAAACCATTCTCAACCAGATCCAAAAAAACAAGCAAATAAACATACACTAGACTATGCAGAATTATACAGGACAGTATAGGCAGGAGGAAGTGAAACCAGTCTCAACCAGATCCAAAAAAACAAGCAAATACACATACACTAGACTATGAAGAATTATACAGGACAGTATAGGCAGGAGGAAGTGAAACCAGTCTTAACCAGATCCAAATAAACAAGCAAATACACATACACAAGACTATGCAGAAGTATACAGGACAGTATAGGCAGGATGAAGTGAATCCAGTCTCAACCAGAACTATGCAGTACCAAAAAAACCCAGAACCACACAGCAATTTATGCAGCCAGTAGCATGTGATACCAAATAAACTACCAGTACCAACAACCCTCAGCACAAAACAGCAATTTATGTAGTCAGAAGCATGTGATACCAAACAACCCACCAGTACAAGTACCACAGGGCTACCCAGCAATATATGCAGGCAGCCAAGAACATGCAGCAACAAACAGACCACCAGTAATGCACAAGAAATACATGAAGGTAGAAGCAAGTAGAACCAAAAAAACCACCAGTACTGCACAGGAATTTATTGTATCTGCACTTCACAGCAGTTTATGCAGGTCTGTGCATGCATGAAACCCCTGTACAAGCTTTTCCCAACCAGCAGAAATGCCTCATGAAACTGTACAAGCTTTTCGCAACCAGCATAAATGCCTCATGTAACTGTACAAGCTTTTTCCAACCAGCAGAAATGCCTCATGTAATTGTATCTCACTGTTCCTCACCAGCACAGGGAGAACCCTCAGGGGCAGCCTTGAGCACCCCTGGGGGCAGGAATTTTCTATTTAAGGAGGGCCTCTCTGCCCTATCCAAGTTGTATCAGCTATCCCTAGTATCATCATGCCATCTGGCTCATACCATCCCATCCCATGCCATCTGGCCTAGTTATCACCCATCTATCTGTGGTACCTACCCAGATAAAATATTAGTAGTGAATCAGTTATAAAAGCAAAACAAGAAATCAGAAACCAAGTTATTACCCATCTTTAACCAATTAAACCACCCAACCAGGTGCTTGAATAAGGGTTCCTTCTGTGACCTAAATATTCAGCACCATATTAAAGAAACCCCACCCATTAGTTAATAAATAACCCTTACAAATAAAGAGAGCAAAACAAAAAGAAACTACCAACCTTCCCTCTGCCCAGCCCCCTGTGGGTAAACCCATCCTTGGGTCCTCTCCTGAACCACCCCTTTGATAAACCCTTGAACCCTTTAATATTGGGATATTGGTTAAGATCAAATATATCTGATCAGTAACTAACCCATAATCCAATACATCTGGTCCATTCTTCAACAAACCCTACCAATAACAATTAATAACTAATCTAGGTCTCATCTGAGACCTATATTAAGTCTCAAAGAAACCAGTCATTAATTTAAATAAATTATTGTGCAGACTTACTATAGTACTAGAAGGGCAGGCAATTCAAAACCACTCTTAGTATATACTAATACTCCAAAGGAGTAGAAGTAATACTAAATTCCCCTTCAAGGACTGCCAGCAAGCTATTTTCTACTTTTATTTATATAATCCCACAGGAGTCTCTACAGCGGTTTTCTCCTGAATCCCCTAGGAAAGCCAAAACACCAGCATCTGCAGAGCAGGTTGTGATCTCTTCCTCTCCTCTGGCCCCTCCTCCTTGAAACACAGCTACCCCCAAGATCCCAGAAATTGCTACTGTTAAAATACAGATGCACTCAGGTAATGTGCATATTATTGTGTAATCCAAATGGAATGCACAAATGGGCCGCCACGGCCCATTGGACATCACGCAGGCCACGTGGGCCTATGTGGATGTTATTGGTTTTGGGCATTTGTGCACCAGAACACGTTTTTTTAGGTCCTTTGGGGCACAGGCCTTAATGGGCCCACCAGGGTGGATGGGCCACCTTAGCCAGACGGGCTTATCTGGGAATAACTGGGCGCAAGCTTTATTTTGGAAATACTTGGCCAGACAGGCTGGCCCGCCAAAGTACGTATTTTGTGGTCTTTGGGCCTTGGCGGCCCATTGGGGCCGCAGCCCGTGTTGCGGCCCGCTTTGGGCCCCTTGTTTCTCTCTGGGGCCCAAAGGCCCGCGCAGGGCCATTGTATGGGGAAGGGGGCTCTGTTTGGAGTCCCCCCACCCATGGCCCAAGTTGCACCACCTGGCTGGTTGTGGCCATGGTGGCTGGAGGCCCCTGCCTCCCTCCCTCCCCTTGCTCAGTTGTGAGGGGGAGGGAGGATGGCTGGTCCTCCCCCTCATCAAGGACCAGAATTTGGTTGGTTGCATGTGGCAACTGACCAGGGTGGGGGGGATTTCATCACCGTCCCACCTGTTGGTGGTAGAGGGAACAAGACAGTGGGGGGGATTTGACAACCCTCCCACCAAAGCAAGCAGGGCGCTCTCCCCCCCTGTTACCAAGGGGGAGGCGCTAGGGCTTGGGGGACCTGATCCCCCTCCAGCCCACATGTTTCAATGATCCGCCTGGGGAAAATTGCGTCCCAGGAAACCAGTGGAGGATTTGACCACCCCTGCTGGTCAACTAAGTAGGAAAGAGGGGGGGGGGAATGGCATTTCAGCCAGTTACACCCCCCCCTGTGTGAGTTTGAGACCAGACCCAGGTGGTAAGTGAGAGAGAAAGAAATCCGCCTCTGCGCACCAACCCTGAGTCTAGGCGCAAAAGTGAGAGTGAGGAACCGGGAAGCAACCTTGAGTCAGAGATCCGGCTTCTGGTCTGTTCCCGCGTGCCATGAGTAAGTGAGAAAGAAAGAGATCCATGTCCGCGCGCCAATCCTTAGTTACCAAAGTTTTGGAAGGTACCTGGGCCACCCCAGAAGAACTGCCACACAGTTCCCTGTAACTTTCCTGCAAAAATAAAACAAACAAAAAGCCACCAGCGCGTGTGCACCACCACTGGAGAGAGAAATTAGGTAAGGGGAACAAACATTCTGGGGTGTCTAGTCATTAAAGCTGTGAACTGGCTAGAGCACCCCCTTACCAAAGAAAACTTTCCCCACGCACACTCCAACCATACCCATTACACCCATCTGTAGAGAATAAAAAAAGATAATAAAGAGAAACAGACAAAGAAGAGAGAGATAAAGAAAGAGAAGAATTTTTTTTTTGCAGAACTCCTTGTCCCACCTTCTGCTCCCCCTTCCGTTTGCCCGTGGCTTGTCCTTGCGTTTACAGACCTGGCATTGTGCCGCGCCCGCGTTCCTGCAATACTATCCCTTCCATTTGCCCCCCCACACCTAGCTGCTGTCCCCAGTGGTTTGCAATCTTCCGCTCCTCTGGGAGAGAGATTGGCACAACCTCATCCAATCTCACATTGGTTGTGTCAACAGGCTGTTATCCCAACCTTCCTTCCAGGCATTCTTTCTTTCATCAAAGCCCTTGAAACTCCAACCTCATTCTCCCCAGCCATACCATTGACACCCAATCCCTTCCCATTCCACACCTGAAGCCCTGCCGCACGTGTCTGTAGCACAAATGCCAAAATATCCACTAGCTGTGATTGCAATGGGCCCACCATTGGCCAATCTATTCAGCACTCCCCGCGCTCCACGTCCTTCCATTCTGCATGCATTCTCCTTGCTGTCAAAGGGGTCCAACTTTGGTTGCAATCCTTCAATGCCTTGTCCGTTCCTTCTGCCACTGCTCCCCTCCTCTCCACAAGACCCATCCACTGTCTATTGGTTCCCAAACCACACGCAATATCCCCTGCTTTCTTTCTCTCCGCAAGACTTACCTGCCGCCCATTGGTTCCCAAATCACGGGCAACAGGCCTTGGAGCAGCCAGCGGCGGTTGCTCCTCCACATCTGCTCCCATCCCATCCCCTGCAGCTCCCCTTCCCTCCGCCCCCATTAGTTCTTCTTCCTGTCCCCTTGTCCTTGCTTGCTTCATAGCAACAGGCTGATCCAAATGCCCCAAGAACTGCTTTCCCCACACATATCCTGTCTCTGCTGGGAAAACCAATTCCGTGTTTGAATCCATTGTCCGGTTCTTGGGTCCCAACCCGTCAGCTTGCTACTATGTACAGAGCAACCTGCCATAGCAACACAAAACTATGAAAAATAAGAATATCTCAATTAAAAAAAGAAGGAGTGAGAAATCCATGAATATTATTTAAGAAATGGATTCCTCACCCAAAATTAAATAGGGTCACTCACTGACCCCACCCTTGAATTCCAAGTCCTTACATTTTTAAAATAATTAAAAAGAAAAATACTAAAAATTACGACACCAGTATGGCACCTTTAGGCCATTCTAATATTTCACACGTGTTTTCACATACAGGGTTTACACCTAAAATTCACTCAGAATTGAGGTGTTGTGTATATTTTAGGAGTTACACGCGGAAATGTGTTATGTCACAATTCCCGCGCGCAGCCCCGCATCATTACATATCCCTACATACTTGTAGTAGAAGATTCCTGCGTACTAGAGACCCGCGCGCAGCTAATTCTGCAATGCACGCAGCAGATCCTACCCCGCGCGCATCTGTACTGACTGATCCCCATGTCTGGATCCATTGTGACTAATCTGACAACCAGGTACCGCTCAGAAGAGCTACAACCTAGTTAGAGTTGGCTAGCATATGTAACAAGTTGAAATATGCATTAGTAATATTCCAAAAAGATCAAAACTTAAATAAAATTAATAAAAATTAAGTTAAGAACATTTTTTAATAATAAATCAAAGATCAAGGATTACCATGTAAATCACTGACTCTGATCTTTGAAGACCACAAAACACTACAAGGAGTGTTCATAAAAATTATTAAAAATTATCTATGTGATCAGAAGATGATGGAAAATCAGTAAACATCCACATCTGCCCGCTTCAAAGCAATACCAATAGTACAAATGAAGTATGAGTAAAGAATGATCAAATTTACGCCATAACAGATTAACAGATCCTGTGGCTAAAATAGTACAGAAATCCAGCAGATCTAAGGTCAGCTGATTCACAGCACCAAGTGGACGTGCCAATCTTGCCCTTACTGGCTTGCAAGCCTCAGCCCACGAGCAGAACCCTCTCTATGTGCCCTGAGAAGCTCAAAATCACCCCAAAAAGGTATTTATACAGACCTCTTTGGATCCATTATTCCATCATCAGTTTACCAGGAATTATTATTATCAATCAGACACCGTGTCATTGTTAGTCAAGTGCCTATGAAGAATCTAAGCAAGTGATTTATGACCAAGTCTGTAGTATTATTATTTATTTCTTAAAACCTATCAACCCTTGAAGTTTAGTCAGGAAATCCACCCCATCTGCTCTGAAACCCTTCCTATTATTGCAGGATTTTCGTGGTAAAGTGCTCAGAGTGAGTATTTTCCTTCCTGTCTAGGCCATTGTGCTGTTATGCTCGGCCATTAGTGGAATAAGCCCTTTCTAAGGCACCCATCTTCATTCCAAGTTTCTTAAACTGCCTAAGGAGGCCCCTTGAAGAGAGGTTGCTTTTTCTGTAAAGACCCCCAGTAGTATAATACTATGGCCCCTCTTTTATATACATATTGAAAAAATTTTATTACCAAACAAATTAAAACTTACAACTGCTCTTATCATATTATTTATTTGAGCCTCTAAGCATTTATTTTTGGAATAATAATAATAATTATTATTCCAGTATTTTTATCACTCTCTGTAGCTAAAGGACTGCAAGGTTCCTGGTATCAGAGAGATGAAAACTGGGGGTCTGGCCGGGAAATATCCTTAAATAATTAATTTTTAATTATTTATTCCTTGGACCAGTCTATTTATTTTTTTAGATAAGTTAATGTACTTATAACATATATTTTTGATCATTTGTTTCTCTAGTGGATCTTAAGACCAACGGAGAATTGATCAATTATTATTTGAACCTTCTTAAAAAGAAAAAAGAAGAAAAACTCTGTAAACTTGTCCCTGTTATTATAACTCCTGAGCAACAACAGGAGAAATTGCTTTATTATAAACAGCAAGTTATAAAAGACAAGGAACTTGAGCTTGAAAGAATTATCAATTTTAATTCTTTATTAAGGCAAAATAAGTAGTGGAAAATTTATCAAAGGAAGCTTTATATTTATAAACTAAATAATCCTGAAGATAAAGAAAAATCCAAAACTTACAAAAGTTATTATTCTTCTAAAAATATCATCTTAACACGTAAAAATACAATAAAATATTAAAATTATATATTTTTTTTGTTTTTATCCATCTCAGTGGATTTTGCTTTTGGTGATCTCATTGACCAGGACCTCCTAGAGGACGTCCCCAACAGTGTACCCTTGGACTTACCCTTGGATTTATCCCAAGATCTGATTGGAACACTTTCTGAGTGTGATTTAATGATCACTAACCCCATCAATGTTATTGAAGGAAGTATTGAGTCTTCTCTGGAAATAAATTCTGTTAATGAGGATTCTAACTTACCTCAAAAATGGAATCCCAACATGAAGATTTACCACATCTCTGAGGCTAAGGCCTTGACTCTAAAGCTTTCTTCTAGTAAAAGTTACACTTCAGGCAAAACATGCTATGCTACTGGTTTAATCCAAGGTTCCCCTGTTAAGTTACTTCTAGACAGTGGAGCCTTTTGCTCTTGTGTTGGTTCAACTTATTTTGAGAAACAAGACCCAAACTGGAAACTGAGTTTACTAACAGAACCTCAGGCTAAATTCAGCAGTTGTAATTCTTCTCTCAATGCTGTTGGAGTATGGTCTTCTGATATCATACTCCCTCACTCTAAAGGATCACTCAAGCCAAACATTGAATTTGTAGTGCTCCAAAACGGATTATGTGATTAATTTATCCTTGGAAATGATTCTCTTTGCTTATATGGTATAGATTTATTCCAAAGCAAGGGTAGATACTTCACTATAGGTGGAGACTGGAACAAGAAGTTCCAAATATGCCATGTCAATGCTCAAACTTCTGATTCAACTTATGAAAAACACTTAGAAATTTTAAATCAGGAATACTTTTATCAATCAGCTTTGAATTGCCTGCTCAATGAAGAACAAAAACAGGACATCCTACAAGTATGCTTTGAAAATCAGAATGCTTTCTTTACCAAGGATCATCCCATTGGTAACATCAAAGGACATGATATGATCCTTACTCTGACCATTAAGCCTCCTCACCCACCTAACCTCAGGAGAACTGCTTACCGTTCTAGTCCAAAATCTAGAGCTGCTCTGGAAACTCATATTCAAGAGTTGGTTGACTTAAAAGTATTAAGGAAAGTAGGACAAAATGAACAAGTGGATATCACTACCCCAGTAATTATAGCTTGGCATAACAATAAGTCAAGGATGGTTGGAGATTTCAGAATGCTGAAAAACTACAACCAAGCTGGTTATTATCCAATTCCAAGGATTGAACATGCTCTGCATAACCTATCAAAAGCTAGGTAAATAATTACCATGGACATGCTGAAAGGTTTTCACCAAATAACTATCAGCCCTGATAGCCGGAAATTCATGAGAATTAACTGTCATTTGGGAATTTATGAGTATATAAGGATGCCTTTTGGTATAAAAAATGCTCCTTCTAATTTTCAAAGGATGATGGACATCATCCTAGGATTATTTATCAGACAAGGATGGATGATGGTATACATTGATGATTTTATCATTTACTCTGATCATTGGGATACTCACCTGGAGAAATTAAGGCTAGTCCTCAAAACCATCTCTGCCATGGGATTAAAAGTATCAATGAAAAAGTGCAACTTTGGCTACGGAGAACTCAAGGCCTTAGGACACACTGTCTCTGGACTAAAATTAGCTGCTGACCAAAACAAGATAGCAGCAGTAATGAATAGGCCTATGCCTCAGAATAAAACTGAACTCCTATCTTTTATTAGCTTCTGCAGCTACTATAGGAAGTAATTATCAAAGTTTTCTCTTCTAACCAAGTTTCTGTATGAGATCTGCAACAACACCACCGTGTTTGAAATGACTCATGACATAGTCAAGAACTATGAGGAACTCAAGATGGCAATGACCTCAGCTCCAGTACTGATTCAGCCAGACTATTCTAAACCCTTCAAGCTCTATATAGATGCTAGTATGGACGGGCTAGGAGCTGCATTACACCAGGAAGTCATAGAGGATGACAAAACAGTAGAAAAACCTATACTCTTCATATCCAGAAAAGTTAAGGATACTAAGAAAAGGTATGGTGCAAGCCAAATGGAATGCCTTGCTTTAGTATGGGCTCTGGAGAAACTTCATTACTACTTGGAAGGCACCAATTTCACAGTGATTACTGACTGAAATGCCTTCAGGACTTTGATGAACATGAAGACCCCTAGTAGGCAGATGTTAAGATGGTAGATAGCCATACAACAGTACAGAGGTCAGATGACCATAGTTCACCAAGCTGGTGCTAAACACCAGAATGCTGATAGTTTGAGCAGGAATGCTTTACCCAATGACCCAAGTAACCCTGATTATGATCCAGAGGATAATGATATCTTCCTAACATTAAAATGTTGAACGTTGAAGCTCCTATAATGGGAATCCACATTTGTGAATTGAATGAATCCTTGTTCAACTCAATCAAAGAATCTTACAATTCTGTCATGAAAACTCTGATCACCATTATGGAAAGTACTTCTCCACCATCTGAATTGATCAATAGCCTACCTGAATCTCTCTTGAAACCATACAAAGCCAGAAGGTACACCATATGGGATGGTCTAGTATACTATAGGCATCAACATTCAAGTGTTATAGTCTTAACTAAGGATGACCATATCAAACATGTCCTGGCTGAATGCCATGATAACTTTTCATCTGGTCATTTATCTGCTGATAGAACCTTAAATAATGTTAAAAAAACTGCGTGGTGGACCAATTGGAGAGACTCCACTACCCAGTATGTTTCTAGTTGTGAAACCTGTCAGAAGTCCAACAGGACCACTGGGAAAAGGTTTGGTTTACTGCAAAGGATTGCTGAACCCAAGAAAAGATGGGAGATCATCAACATGGACTTTGTAGCTGGACTACCACCAGGAGGAGCATATTCCTACAACTCAGTCCTAGTCATTGTGGATAGTTTGTCCAAGAAAGCAAAGTTTCTACCTAATCACAAGGAAGACACTGCTATGGAAGTTGCCCTATTATTTTGGAACAGACTCATTGCTGATGTTGGAGTTCCCAAGATCATTATCAGTGAAAGAGATCCTAAATTTACCTCTGAGTTCTGGAGAAATCTTCATGACATGCTGGGAACCACCTTAGCTTTCTCTACAGCTTATCACCCTCAGACGGATGGCTTATCTGAAAGAATGATTCAGACTCTGGAAGACATGCTCAGGTGATTCTGTGGCTTTGGTCTAGAATACAAGAATTCCAATGGTTATTGCCACAATTTAACTGCACTAGAGATGGCCTACAACAGTTGCAAGCACTCTACCACTAAGGAAGCACCCTACATACTGGAAAGAGGATGGATTCCTAAATTACCCAAGGATATCCTTAATCACCAGTTAACAAATATTCACCCTAAATCACTTGATTTCAAAAAAATGATAGATTTAGCTAATAAAAATGATTTTAAGTGTGTCCAAGATGCTGTGGAGTATAACCAACAAAGGTAGGATAAAACCCATAAGGAGCCTGATTTCAAGATTGGTGACCAAGTCTTGATCTCTACCACCAACTTCACCAACTTAGCTGGAAATAGAAAGCTTAGACCAGCTTTTGTTGGAACTTTCACCATCAATAAACTTCATGCTAAAAATGCTGTGGAAGTAATCCTTAGTGATGAGCTTTCTAGAAAACACCCAGTCTTCCCAGTAAGTCTCATCAAACACTACCACCCAAGGAATGGAGAATATACTCCTTCACCTGAAATACCTGTTGCAGAAGAACCTGAAAAAGACAAAGGAAAAATTAGCAAGATCATTATAGATAATAAGGAAAGGATCAATGGAAAAGATGTCAGACTCTACCTAGTTAGATACAAGGGAGAATCAGCTGATAAGGATGAATAGTTACCTGAACACAATATCCCTGATGGACCCATACACCTAAGGAACTACAGAGCCAGCAGAAGGCATTGACCCAATTTTTTTTTCAGATATAGACATATCTTGGAGTGGGGGAATGTCAGCTTGCTACTATGTACAGAGCAAACTGTCATAGCAACACAAAACTATGAAAAATAAGAATATCTCAATTAAAAAAAGAAGGAGTGAGAAATCCATAAATATTATTAAAGAAATGGATTCCTCACCCAAAATTAGGTAGGGTCACTCACTGACCCCACCCTTGAATTCCAAGTCCTTACATTTTTGAAATAATTAAAAAGAAAAGTACTAAAAATTACAACACCAGTATGGCATCTTTAGGCCATTCTAATATTTTGCACGTGTTGTCACATACAGGGTTTACACCTAAAATTCACTCAGAATTGAGGTGTTGTGTATATTTTAGGAGTTACACGCGGAAATGTGTTATGTCACAATTCCCGCGCGCAGCCCCGCATCATTACATATCCCTATGTACTTGTAGTAGCAGATTCCCGCGTGCTAGAGACCCGCGCGCAGCTAATTCTGCCATTCACGCAGCGGATCCTACCCCGCGAGCATCTGTACTGACTGATCCCCGCGTCTGGATCCGTTGTGACTAATCTGACAACCAGGTACCGCTCAGAAGAGCTACAACCTAGTTAGAGTTGGCTAGCATATGTAACAAGTTGACATATGCATTAGTAATAGTCCAAAAAGATCAAAACTTAAATAAAATTAATAAAAATTAAGTTAAGAACATTTTTTAATAATAAATCAAAGATCAAGGATTACCATGTAAATCACTGACTCTGATCTTTGAAGACCACAAAACACTACAAGGAGTGTTCATAAAAATTATTAAAAACTATCTATGTGATCAGAAGATGATGGAAAATCAGTAAACATCCACATCTGCCCGCTTCAAAGCAATACCAATAGTACAAATGAAGTATGAGTAAAGAATGATCAAATTTACGCCATAACAGATTAACAGATCCTGTGGCTAAAATAGTACAGAAATCCAGCAGATCTAAGGTCAGCTGATTCACAGCACCAAGTGGACGTGCCAATCTTGCCCTTACTGGCATGCAAGCCTCAGCCAACGAGCAGAACCCTCTCTATGTGCCCTGAGAAGCTCAAAATAACCCCAAAAAGGTATTTATACAGACCTCTTTGGATCCATTATTCCATCATCAGTTTACCAGGAATTATTATTATCAATCAGACACCGTGTCATTGTTAGTCAAGTGCCTATGAAGAATCTAGGCAAGTGATTTATGACCAAGTCTTTAGTATTATTATTTATTTCTTAAAACCAATCAACCCTTGAAGTTTAGTCAGGCAATCCACCCCATCTGCTCTGAAACCCTTCCTATTATTGCAGGATTTTCGTGGTAAAGTGCTCAGAGTGAATATTTTCCTTCCTGTCTAGGCCATTGTGCTGTTATGCCTGGCCATTAGTGGAATAAGCCCTTTCTAAGGCACCCATCTTCATTCCAAGGTTATTAAACTGCCTAAGGAGGCCCCCAAAGAGAGGTTGCTTTTTCTGTAAAGACCCCCAGTAGTATAATACTGTGGCCCCTCTTTTATATACATATTGAAAACATTTTATTACAAAAACAATTAAACCTTGCAACTGCTCTTATTATATTATTTATTTGAGCCTCTAAGCATTTATTTTGGAATAATTATTATTATTATTATTCCAGTATTTTTATCACTCTCTTTATCTAAAGGACTGCAAGGTTCCTGGTATCAGAGAGCTGACATAACCTCCAATAGCTGTTATTGTCACCATATGTGCACATCTGAGGCATGGGCACACTAGGGAGATTATAACAATCCGTCGCGCAAGATGGAAAACCACACCAGTGCTGCAAAATGTGGCTCATATATATCTTGAGGTCCCTTGCAAACTCTGCAAGTTCACTAGCCCAAGGGATGGTTGCCAGTGGTGGGGCCAGAGCACATGCTGCCAAATAATTTAATTCTGCTTTCAAACGGACCCCACCATGCGCGCTTGCCTCTGCCGCGGCTTGTTCAAAATTTCATTCCTGGAAACAAGGCTTGTGCTTCCCCCACCTTGCCAGAATGTCCCCTTTCAGTTTTGGCCAAACAAGGTTTTGGTAGCCTTCCATCTCTTCTACATCCCAAAGATCTTCCTTGTCAATGATGAACAGGAAAACATGGTGCGCCTTGTCTGAATTGGATGTGCCTTTGGATTCTGCAATCACTTCATATTGTGAGATGAATTGCTCCACATCCGCAATGTTGAATCAAATGTGAGGGTAATCCTTTGGCTCAATGCAGAAAGGGCGGGAGGAGGAAGAAAAAGGAGAATTAATTTTTGGTAGCCTCCTGAGTAACTTTGAGAGATTTGAGACAAAAGATGTTCCCAGCCAGACCCCCAGATGTGGAAACGAGAGGCTGTGATTCCCATTTTCCAGAAAAAAGGCATCAAAATGCAGAAATTTTGGACTTTCTGTGCAGAGCATGTTGATTCCTAGTTTGAACAGGCAGTGTTATTCCCCTTACAAACAAGAAAATCCAGGAATTTCCCAAGCACTCCAGATTTGAAAAGTTTATTTTAATTTTAATCATGGGGTATTTCACTCTCTACAGGTCATAGCACTTCCTGTGATTCCTGTTTTCCAGAAACTGGGAATCCAAATGCATAAATTCAAAACTTTCCATAAAGTGTGAAAACATGAGTTGAAGGAGTAAGAAAAAGGGTGAAAATGAGATCAAAATGCTCTGTATGGAATGTTTAAAATTTTTGCATGTTGATAAACCAGGCATCACAGGAAGTTTTATGCCCTCATAGGGAGTGAAACACCTAATTTTTCACATCAAACATATCAGGTCCAACCGGGAGTGCTGTGGAAATTCCTGACTTTTTTCTCTTTATGGGGGCATTTTGCAAATCAAACATATCAGTTCCAACCTGGAGTGCTGTGGAAATTGCTGGCTTTTTTTATTTATGGGGGCATAGAACTGCCTGTGATTCCTGTTTTCTGGAAGCCAGGAATCAAAATGCATACATTTTTAACTTGGTTTACCCAGAATGTTGATTACCAGTTTCCACGGGCAGTGTTATTAACCTTGTAAAGAAAAAAAATCCAGGAGTTTCCACAAAAATCCACATTTGAACAGGTTTTTTTAATTTGAATCATGGGGTGTTTCACTCTATACAGGGGCATAAAACTGCCTGTGATTCCCAGTTTCCAGAAACTGGGAAACAAAATTAATAAATTTCAAACTTTCCATACAGAGTGAAACCATGAGATGAAGGAGAATAAATAAGCATGAAAATGAGATTAAAATGCTCTGTATGGCATGTTTAAAACTTCCCCCATTAATCATAATCCTAGGTAGCTATGATGCCTGATGAACTTGTTTCTTCTCTCAGAATATTAATATAATTCTCCTCCATCACCCTAGGCCACTGTGCATGAGGTCCTAGTTGCTTCTTTTAAAATAGAATTTCTTCCCCCATATCATATCCTGACAAGGTGGTGTCTTTCCATTCATTTTACATCTCTTATCTCTCTCATTTTCATATTCTCTTCTCAAATCTCCTGAATCTTTTTGATGTGGATTGACCTTGATTTTTTTCCTAAATTTATCATCTAAGGTGCTGTGTTTTATTTTCCTGTTCATATTCTTTAGATAAAAAATTTTGTCAAGTTTATTTTTATCTTGATATTTTCATCATCCTATTTTCACTGTCTCAGGCCCTTATGAGGGCTCTCTACTTGTATTAAACCTAATACCTTAGGCACCCTTTGGGGTTCTATAGCTTTCCTTAAAAAATGGTCCTTCCTGGTACTATCAATGAAAAACATCTGATTATCAGACTTCTTAACTGGAGGGCCCCTTCCTCCTCATCAGATCAGTTCTACTTGACTTCACAAGTAAGATCCCTTTTCCCTTGGATCTTTTTTCCTCATAATTTCTCTTTGATTTGCTCTTAAATAGTGTATCATTTCTGGTTCTTATTCCTTAGGCCTTACAGCTTATCTTAAATACTTCAATCATCAAGATCAATTTAATCCAATCTGATTGGAAAAGAGTAAAAAAAACCCTTTGAGAAGAAATTAATGGAAGTCTTAAGGCTGCAGAGTGGTATATTCTTCATAAGGTCTATATTTAAAATTTGATCATTGCCATGCAATTTGAAGAACACCCATTCCCATCAAAAATTGTTTAAAATAACTTCCCTTTAATAAATGTTTTGAAAATTGCAAAGGGTTGGAATACAAGCTCCCAAAAATGGTCCTGATTTCACCAGGCCCTAGAAAAAATATTTTTAACTTTGTAGGAATTTCATTCCAGAGCAAATCCAAATCCAAATCTTCATCTTGCATTACATATAACTGAGATTGAAAAAGGTGGGAGCCAGTCCCACATGTGCTACCTGGACTTACAAGTGCTTGAAGGAAATATTTTTGAAGTTAACCAGCAAAAAACGTTTGGGTGTGTGAATTCTTTAGAAAAAAATATATACAGAAAACCAAATTAATGACTTTGATCTAAATTAAAATGAGATAAAACATCAATTACTATAGTGTAAAGATTGTACAGAATTTCCAATCTTAAATCTCTTTTTGATTCAGCTGGTATATTACCAGAGATAAAAGACACTTCAGGAATTCTTGAATCATCCAAAAGGTCAAATTCAACCCCACCCCAAATCCTGTCAATAAAAATACAGAATATTATCAAAAATTCCTCAATTATCAATGGAATAACACCCCTTCTACTAATTAGAAAGATATAAATCAAATTAATAGTGTGTATAAAAGTAAGCAAACCTGCCATTGGAAAACCACCATTTTTTTGACCAAACCCACCATTTATAATGGCGGGTTTCTGAAATAAATATTGGCGTATTTCAAAATGGAGGATTTTAATCAGCAAACCCACCATTTATCATCCATCCACCATCCATTGCATGCAAAACACCCATACACACATCCACATCAGCAAATCCATACCAATCCCATCTCCATCACATCACACACTTCTCATCTCCATAAATTCACATCTCCATCACTTTACATCTCCATCACTTCACACATATCCCATAATCATCTTTCTCATCACCCCACATCACATAACCATATTTCTCAAAATTTCCAATAAAACTTCCTGGCAGCAAGTTTAAAAAGCAAAAAATCTGACTGAAATTTTATTATTATTTGAATCTGATTCATAATACAATTTGGAATAAAATTGGTTAGCTTGGAATTCTATATTGAAAAGCAATGCATGGTTCCAAGAAGACACTCTCCAAAGCCCTATGTATGAAAGGAAAAAACTTCACCTACTCCCTGACTTAAGCTTCCAGAAACTGTTCCAAACTTTATTGCCTTCATTCATGAAACTTTTGGAGATGATTGAAGACCACTACATATTCCAGAACAATTGATGGAATCCTCAACGCAATCCAGCTATCCAACTGGCCATTGATCTTTTTAGATTGGGATCAAATGGAAATGGAGCAGAAATTCATCAATTTGAAAATCTATTCTGGGTCAGTTATGGATCCATTGACTTATACACCAAAAGAGTCATGACTGCTATCCTATCTTTCTGTTGCTCAGTCCTTTTTTGGCCAACCAAAGAAGAAATAAGGAGATATCTCAAGTAATGCAGACTGAAGGTTTTCCCGGTTGAATTGGTTTTGTTTATGGAACCACTATCCCCTTGAGTCAAAAGCCCAAGCTACATGGCAACCACTATTTTGATTGGAAAAAATGCAATTGATTCATTTCTTTCTCAAAAACTTTGATAACACACTGACCAAAAATGTTTTACTTTTTTATAGAGACTCTTTGGAACTAGAACTTGTTTGTGATAACAACAACAAGTTCATATCCATCCATGCTTGCCTTCCAGGTTCATTTCAAAATTCATATGTTTTCAATTGGATACGGATTTCCCAACAGCCAGAGAACTAATTTGACCAAGATCAATACCTTCTGGCCAATTCAGCTTATGCTAGCGGGAAATATGTGGTTCCATCATACCACAATGTTTAATCAAACAATAAATCCAAAACTGATTTCAACTATCATCTTGCCCAATCCCAAGTTTGTATTGAGCATTCCATAGGAATCCTGAAAGGAAGATGGGCCAGCTTACAGGAAATCCAAAATTAGCTTCAAAATTCAAAATACATGAAGATCCTAATCAACTGGATTACCACTTGTGTAATCCTTTACAACCTTCTTGCCAACATCAAAGGTGATTGGGAAAAAAATATTTGAATAAAATATTCCTGATCCTCCTCAAGTCATCAATGTCTCATCTGGTCGCTTATCTTCTGCCATGAGAGAGCAGATTCTACCCCTCACACTTGCTAACTTTGATGAGTAGCATTTGGTTTTGAAATAGGTGAAATATCAAATCACTGAATTTTTTTGCTTTTGGTTGTTCAACCAAGAATCCTAGGCTGACTCTTTTTTTTTTTTTTTTTGGTGGACTTTGACAAAAACAAGAAACAAAACTTCCAAACCACTGCTCCACTCCCACCAGTCCAACCCTTCCTACACTTCACCATCCACCTCCACCTCACCATCCACCATCCACCTCACCATCCACCATCCACCTCACCATCCACCATCCATCTCACCATCCACCATCCACCTCACTATCAACCATCCACCTCACCATCACCCAGCCACCTCACCATCAACCATCCACCTAACCACTCATTCAATCACTTTAGGCCCCCCCCTCCTCCTTTGGTCAGAACCCCTGGTAAGCTCCCCCCCAAACTCCTCTTCCTCTTCCTCATCTCTTGCTCATTGTCTGTTTTATTCATGTTTAGGACCCCCCCCACCCTGCCACCTTGCTCACTCCTCTAGGTAAGCCACCCCCCTCCTCCATCTCCTCCTTTTCCATCCGCCTCCATCCCAATTCACCAATTGATTTGCAATTGATTGACCAATTTATTCACAATTGATTGTTTGATTGATAGAAAATCAATTAGTAAATTAATTTTCCATCAATTTACCAATTGATTAGCTATCAATTGGTCAATCAATCACTCCTCCTTATCATTCTGCTCCTCCTGACCAATTGATTGATCAATCAATCAATCAAATGAGTAACAAGGTCACTGACTCCTTTTTTTTTTTTTAGGAAATTTAACCAGTAATTTTTTTATATTTTCTATTCTTGTTGATCATCTATGTTGATTATAATGGACTAATGATTTTTTTTTATTAAATGCAATGCAATCCAAAATTCCTGCCCTTCAAGCACCCTCTCTTGACCACCCATTCTTCTCCCACCAAACTCAAAATGTTAGAAAACTAATGGATTTCTATCTTGATCCTCACCCCAATCAAAGTATACAGTTGGGAGGGAAAAAGATGGAAGGAGATAGTTTAAAAAACATACAGAGAAGTTGGAAGAAAAGGGCTCAACAGAGAAGGAGGGCTCAAATTTGGGATTCTGAAATTTCATTGGAAGTGACTGAGGAAACAATTAATGAAAATGTTTTTTGGTCTTCACGCAAAATATGTCCCTTGAACCTGTATCCTTCCATTGTCAAGAAAAGTCAAAAGCCCTCCCCTGAAGAGTTGGAACAGGCAAAACAGAAGATTAAACCATTCCATTTCTTCAGCTCTGGAAAATTATATGACCAAGATTGATCAGATCATGAGGCTATGGTTGGAATCATCAAATTTTTCCCTTTGAATGAACTCTCTGAGAAAGAGAAGAAGGAAATCAACTCAGCAAAAACATTCCTTCACCAATCAAAAAAATTTGTCAACACTGTTGGTCCCTTAAGATCTTGGGGTGGGAAAACATGGGCACTTGGATGGAAAAAATTGATGCACCCTTCTGAACTATTTGGAAAATATTTGAAGAAAGATTCTGTCAAATCCTCCCCTAAAGAGTATTATTTTTTGAACCTTAGGTCTGACAAGGTCACTCAAATATTGGGCCAAATGTTTTGAAAATTAGCCAAACTTGTATTTGATTCCAACAGTGAAGCTATGATGGAAAAAATATCCCTTCCTTCTCCTCATTTGAATTTGGATCTGGCCTCACTCCTTTTGACTGCTCCCCTCACATCAAATTCACCTCAGACTCCTTCTATAACTCTACCAATATTGACAAAGGTGATTTCTCCTCCTATCCCTTTTTACTGGTGGTCCCTACCAAAAAAATTAATGGACAAATTATCAACAACAAGGAAGAATATAAAGTATCCAATGGAAAATTTGTGTTCCCTGAATTGGGTTTTGGGATTGATTTCAAACAAAAAGGCATTTTCAAAATGGTTTGGGCAGCAAATAAGTACAATAACTGTAATTTTCCAGCTGTGGAGTTGGCAACTCATACCAGGATTGCCATGTCCATGAAAATTAACATAAACCACTCCAAAAACTAGCAAGGACTTTGCCAGTGGCAAAATATAACTTAGGAAAAAGAATATTAATTAAAATAAAAAATATTTCTTCATTGGTGGTTTTAAAAATACTCTCAAACGTTGATGCAATCAAAAAGAATTTTTTTTGTTTTTATTTTTAAAATTTTTATCAAATTAAATATATTTACAAGCCAACCAATCAAGTATTTCTCTTCATTTCATCCACAGTTCTTCTGCTACAAATACATGCCATGGCTACCAATTATCTATTTTTTTTTCCCGTGGGTAGCCTTTCACTCTCCTTTTGGATTTGTTCTTAGTTTCAATCCTTCTCCATTTCCTATTTTTGAAACTCCAGCTTGGCCTGTTTGATTTTCCACTCAGCATCTAACTTGTGTTGATGAGCCAAACCTTCATCTTTCCACTTTTTACAATCCATAGCCAGTTGAAAATACCACTTCTCCTTTTCAAATTGAAATTTTTTTGGATTCAATTTGTGATTTTACTGTTTTTTGGAGGAGGGGAATAGGAATCAGCTTGATTTTGAAAGCAAGGAGAATCAATAAATGGACTTACTTGAATCTTGCTTCCCATGATATCCTCAAAGCCAGAAAATTTTGAATTGTTTCTCCGCTTTTGAGGCCTATTAGGGTTGAGGCTGATGGAACTGGAGGCCTTTTGCTTTCACTTTGAAGAGGAGTTTTGTGTGCAAACGTTGTCACTCCAATTTGAAGGAAATGTGGTAGGCCCCATTGGCTTGATTTATTGGCCAATCCTGAATGAAAAAGGCTGGTCTTTTACAATATAAATCAGTCAGGATTAACCAGACAGAAGAGAAAAGAACTTGGGTTCTTACTTGAGCAGATGTTGATGGTAGTGGTGATACAGGAATAACTTGCTCCTCATTGGCCAAGTTGTTAATTCATTCCACCCAAGGAAGAGAGCAATCAAAAGAAGGAAGTGAGGGGTCCAAGGAAAGGTTTTTCAATGCTGATGTAGACATGATTTTAACTGGTTGTTTTGGAATATCCTCCTCCAAATTGGATTGGGGCCACTCATAGGTTTAGTCTGGATCATCATTGCTAGGCTGAGGATCCACAGCCAAGTCTTCAGCTTGGACGGATTCAGATTTTTAGGCATCAAAAGCAGCTAACAGGGTGATGTCGGCCTTCTTTCCAAAGATTTCATCCATATGAACACAAAAAGGACATATGGATTCCAATTTATCAATGACCAAGGTGATTCCTTTGGCTTTATCAGATTTGGTGATGCCAAAGCCAGTGGAGATTGAAATGGGGTGGGCTTTTTTTTACTTGGCTCATTAGTTCTTGAATTTATCCCGCATCTTTTTGGATGAAAGATCTAGACCACCATTGATTTTATTCTTGAGTTCATTTGCCATCAGGAGATGAACATTAACCTTAAAGGATGGAGGTGGGCCAACTCATGCTTCATTGTTGGATCCAAAGCAAGCATCATAGTTAGACAGAATTTTGAGCCAGTTTACAAGGATGATGTGATAAGCTCTCTTGGGATGACTTGAGATTTTGGAAGCTGATGGGGGGGGGATTGTTGGACGTTGAGTTCCTAGGGGATGTTTTATTTGGTTGAGTGGGCTTGCAGGGGTAGTTTTGCTGAGGGGCCATTTAAAAATAGTAAGAGGGATGAAGTGATGAAGCAATGAAGTTATGAAGCAATAAAGCAATGAGAGTCAGGATATGATGAAAGGGGGGATGAAGTGATGAAGCAATAAAGCAATGAGAGTCAGGATTTGATGAAAGAGGGGATGAAGTGATGAAGCAATGAAGCAATGAGAGGATGGATGTGATGAAATCAATAAATTGATGACAGTGATGAAGCAAGGTAAGAGTGATGAAGTGATGAGGGGATGAGAGTGATGAAGGGGAAGAGATAAAATTGATGAAGTGATGAGAGCAATGAATCAAATCTCAGGATGAGGCTAGAGGTAGAATTTTTTCCAAGAAGTTGATGAATTAATGAGAGAAATGAATCAAATTTCTGGATGAGGTTGGAGGTAGAATTCTTTCTGATGAGTTTGGAGGTTTAAACCAGGGGTGGTGATGTGGAATGACGCGTGGTTGAGCTGTTGAAGGCCTTTATATACTTTACTTGCAAAAAAACACTTATTTCATGTTAACTTTGACATGCCTGATCTGAAATAAGTGGTTTATTTTTATTTTTAATGGTGGGTTTGAAACGGCGGATTTGGATTGAAACCCACAATTCAAAAATGGTGGGTTTTCTTCAATTTTATAGGACTTAATATTTTCAATAATGAACAAAAAACTTTTACTATCTCACCATTGTGGAAGTATCAGAATAATCTTGATTGGAATAAAATGGAATTATCAACAACAGAATCAAGTTCTTGGAACAGTACTGTGTCATATAATCTGGGTAAAGTCTCTTTCTTGGGTAAGATAAAAAAAATATTTAGGGTGGTGGATCCATATGGGAGCATGGAAGGTTTCTTTTCAGAAGGTACTTTTTGTGAAATTGATTAGAATTCTTCAGCTGACTGGAAGAATCTAAATTTTTAAAAATTTAAAGATGGGATCAAAACAGCAATTATTTCTTGTGATTCTGTTGATGGCCAGTGTTCTTATTTATCTCAGAATGGAATAATACTATTCACATAAATATATCTTCTTTCAAGTAAAATTTGAAAGTTTTAAATATTCAAAAGGTTTTAGGACAGGCTTTAATTTTTTCCAATGCATTCACAATGCTTGAAGTGAATTAAAATTATATTTTTCAAACAATAATTTTAAATAAAACAAAAACTACCTTTAAATACAAGAAAAATATCATGACAGGAGGAATTCTATGAAAGATGAGAACAAATTTATTTTGAAAATATGCTGTAATTTCATTTCATAAAATAAGGAAAGATTGTGCTACTAGGTGGGAAAACGATGGAAAGTGGGGAGAAATCAGGGAGAAATCAGGGAGAAAACAATTGGAAAACACATGGAATCTGAGAGGAAATAAAACAGAAATTTTGGAGAAGAAAACTTGAAATAAGAAGGAAGACCAGAAGAAAATAAGGAAAAAACTAGGAAAGCCAAAGGGGAAATAGAATGGAATTGAAAAGGAATAAATGTGCATAATTTGAGAAATTTTGAAGCAACTAATTATAAACTGGGGATAAGCTGTGTTTCCAAATCAAAGAAACATTTTAGAAATTTATTGGATTTCACCATCTCTTTGGAAGGATGTGAAGTCTCTGGCCCGCCAGAGACACCTAATTTTACCTGGTGTGACTGTGTCACAAAAATTTTTTGGAGAATTAAAAGAGCTTCAAACAGAGATTCCTTGATGGAAATTGCTAGAAAGTGACATCAAATTTTTCATTGTTTCACAGGCCTGAAAAATCTTCAAACATCAAAAATATCCTGTCACTTCAGGAAAATGTGTATCCAGCAGGTGGAACAAACTTGTCTGAAAAGAGTCCTGGAAATTATCAAAAGCTTCTGAAACAAAATAAATTTAAATATTCTAAAATCTCTTTTTTTTTCTTCTGAAATTCTTGATGACCAACTGAGTGAATTTAATTCTATTCAAAATCTGAAAAATTACTTCAATTTATCATTGAAAGATTGAATAAGAATGAAGAATTAGCTTTTCCTAGACCCCTTGAGTGGCTTACTCCTGTTTCAGGTTATAGTGGTCACACCTGACCAAGCTAACCATTTGAAGTTGAAGATCCTTCATCAACACCATGACTCCCATTCTTCATTTTATCCCAGTAAACAGGACGCTCAAACTGAATAAAAGAGTATTCTCCTGGAAAGGAATTTAAAAAGATGTGAAGAAATGTGTTTCATCCTTTTATCTTGGCAACAGGAAAAATAAATGGTATGAAAATAAACTAGGTCTACTCAATTCTGTTCCAATGCCTGATGGCCCCTGGAACTCAATCTCAATGGAGTTCATCTCTCAACTTCCATACTTTAATTTCTTTGATTCTATCCTTTTTATTGTTTACTGCTTCTTTAAAATGGCACTCTTAATCAAAACAACCTTTAAAATAATTGCAGTAAAATTATCTAACCTTTTTCTGGATTTTGTATTGTGCAAGAATGGGTTGTCTGCTGACACATTAAGTAACTGAGGCTCCTTGTTCATCCCTTCTTTCTGGATAATAAATTGTGAAAATTTACAGATCAAAAGAAATATATCCACAGCTTACCACCCAGAAAAAGATAGTCAAACTAAAGGATTCAATGAAGTACTGGAAAAATAGCTTTTCATGTAAATCAGTTATCACCAGGACAACTGGGATACTTGGATCTACTGGGAAAATTCCCCTAAAGCAATAGGGTTCAGTATTATACTCACCAATCACCCTTCTTCAATCTCTAAGGAAGGAAGCCCAGTTTTTATTTCCTGAATTTTTTTGAAAAACAGCCTGCAATTCACTACTTGGAACAGATTCAGAAGATCCAGAATCAACTCAAGAAAGAATTTCAAGAGTCTATGGATAAGTATAAGAAATATTCTGATATTTAAAGAAAATACATTCCAAACTATATTACTCCTGGGAATGAAATTTCATTATCAGCAAAGAATATCAATACTAACAGACCTTCCAAGGAGCTCTCTGAGTGTTTGTTGAATAATTTTGTCATTTTTGAAAAAATAGGATCTCATGCTTTCAAACTACAACTACCTGATCAATGGTCCTCCATCCACCCAGTCTTTCATGTATTTCTTCTCAAACCTAGATCTGATGACCCAAACTCTCCTAGGCACCAACTACCTCAATAATCAGTGAGAGTCAATGGGAAAGAAGAATTGGAAGTCTCTCAGATCCTGGACTCCAAGATTTGAGTGGAAAAATTTCTACTTAGTCAAATGGAAAGGGTTTTTATAAGACTCTGAAAGAACCCCATGAGAACCAGTCACCAACCTCAACAGCTGATCAGCCCTTCTCCATGACTTCTCATCACTCTGTCCTTCCAAAACAAAACCCAACAAATATTCCAAATTACTCCTCAGGCATTTTCATTCATCCTCCCACCATATGTCATTTAGTAAGCCTAGGAAGAAAAATTAATAAAATCAAAGATTTTATCCAAATCATTAATTCCATTCATCTATCCCTATCTCAAATTAAAAAAATAATAAGAAAATATATACCCACTTCTCCATCTTCAAATCCTCCTGAGTCTTAGTCACAAGATTAGCAATTGTATTAAACCATACACTAGCTAGCTCTATTTTAATATTCTCATACTCCTTTCTATCTTTTGCAGGAGAAGCCATTTCATACACTACTCAACGCAAAGAAAGAAAATACTGCAGCTCTGCTACCCCTTCCTTTTTAAAATCTTCTCTTCTCCCATTATTCTTAACTTCTTAAAAATTACCCAACTCCATCAAAACAATATACTAGTCCTTGAATCTTCACAAAAATTGCTAAGATTTTCTCCAAAATTCTTCAAGGCTTCCATTGGATCATTTTCAACAGAATCCAGAGGACCAACTTTCTTTCTGTTTGCTTCAGAGCACAAAAAGAAAACACAGTCCTGCTTTTTCCTCTTCATCCTCCTATAATCACCCCCTTCTCCATACTTGGCCAAATCACATCCAATCAGGTTCTCAGAAGACCTTGGTACTCAAACTCCTTCCTCCATTGGCTTCTATCTTTCTTTTCATTTATCCCCCACTTACACTCTTTCCTCCTCCTCCTCCTCCTCCTCTTCTTCTTCTTCATCTTCATGCCTTGCCTCTTCCATGATTTCTTAACCTGGCTCACCAGGAGCATTTTTTTTTGTCTTCAACTTCAAAATTGAAATTGATTGGGGCTAATTTGACAGCCTAGGGTGCTTTGATTGGTGGCCTTTTGATGGTTAAAAAATCTTTCAAAATTTGAACTCTGATGTACTTTTAACACTTTGATTCCTATTAAAATCTCTCTTCTGCTTCAACTATGATCTGATAAACCTAAAACTGCTTTTACAGTTCTTAAACAAGTTTTGCCCAGTTTGGCTTTGCAATCTCAAAATTTGATCAGTTTGAATTTCACTTTTTTAACTTTGACCAATTTAATTCAAAATTTTCAAACTTTGACTGGTTTGACCATGTTTCAACAGGATTCGACCAGTATGAAAATATTCAATTGGTTCAATTGGGGTTCAAAAATGTTTTCATGGAACTGCTATGGGTTTTGAATCCACCATCAAAATTATCAAAGAAAGGTATGGTCTCCCCCATATTAAATCTGATGCCTTTGAACTTGATGGATCCATTCTCAACATTCTTTCCAATGCTAACTGGTCCACATTCCTCAATTCCCTTAGACCTTCATCCACTTAAGTGTATATTTCAAAGCCTCCACTAGTAACATATCAGAGAAAAGTATTTCAGAAAAAATAATTCTATTAATCAGAAGACAAGAATCCACTTACTATCCAATGGAACTAAACTACTATACACCCCCAAGGATACAATTTCATCTTCTGGGGATTCTTTGAATTCAAAATTTGTTCCAATATTGTCCTTAATCTATACAACAGGTCCAAGCACCTTCCTCCCAAGTTCAGAAGCTCCAGAGCAAGGCCTCTTGTATATTCTACAGTATTAACACTTTCCAGAATTGTAATTAATGCTGGTGGTACAGATCTTTTCAGTCTCTAAGCACCTGTAGCAGGGATGGAAGTATTTTTTGAAAGGATGGTAACCACTATTATTCTACATGATAAAGGGTTCAGTGCATGATCTGTTGTAAGATGAAAAGAATGGACAGCTGAAAGGTGGTGATGGTTATAAATAAGGTGAAGTGAAGGGAAAATAAGACTTGGTGAAAAACCAAAATTCATTCTCACCTTCTCTCATGGGTATCAGGAGATACCACTTCCTCTTGTGGGGGATTACTGTCATAACCACAACTTGACTCTCCATAATCAGTCCCCTTAGTAAAATCAACCTCTACCTCATGTTCCACAAGCCCCAGCCCTTGAAGCATCTCCCTAAATCTCATAAAGGTCCTAGGAAATCTTCCAGGATCTCCATCTCTCTATATGGCTTGGTGCATCCTCCCTCTCTCCTTAAATCTATCTTTTGTGAGAAGTACAAAATTACATAACTTTATATACATATTGAATATTCTTGGCTAGTCAACCCACAATTCCATTTCTGTGTATGAAACACCTTCCTGGAGAGGGCCATCATCCATTCCTTCAGCAAATTTCTCCAGGTCAATATTTCAATATTTAATACCATGGGAAATCTCAGCCACAGAACCAGTCACTCAATCCTCAAGGCCTTTCCTCAGCACTCACATAAACTGGCCTCTCTTTACCTCCTGGAATAATTCCCCCCAATGAATTAGTATATTAATTATTATTGGTTATTCCCTTCCAATAGGGGTCATCTCAGCGAAAGAATTTCAAACAGCTTACCTTACTCATAAAGATTTCCCCTCTGGTGTTCCTCTTATAGGATTCAGTATATCAGTCTCCTTCACATCCTTACTCTTGGATTAATATCACCTGTCATCTTGCTACTATTGCAGAGCAAGCTGCAAAAGTAACAGAAATAACATAAAAATAATAATAATGAACTTAAACTAAGAAGGAGTAGGAAAACCATAAATATTATTACAAAAATGGATTCTCCACCAAAAATGAGGTAGGGCCATTCACTGACCCCACCCTTGAAATCCAACTCCTTATATTTTTAAATAATTAAAGAAAGAAAGACCAAAATACCATGGCACCACTATTGAACTTTTTGGCCAATTAAATATTTCACATGTATTTTCACATATTGGTTTCACAACTAAAATTCAGTCAGAATTGAGGTGTTGTGTATATTTTAGGAGTTACAGACGGAAATGTGTTCTTTCAAAATTCCTGCATGCAGCCAATACACCCGCGCGCGGCTGAGCTACAGCTCTGTTATTATTTTGAAGAAGTGTACGCAGCCCCAGGCCTCTGACAAGTACGCAGCCGCGGGACTACGGGTTGACAAAGTGACAGGCGGCCTGAGAAACCTAGGTACCGCGTAAAAATGCTACAACCTACACGGGAACATTCTAAATATGTAATAAATAATCCAGTGGATAGTAGATAGTCTAAAAATAAATAAAATTATATAAAAATACTTGAATAACCTTTATATGTATTTTTTAATAAATATAATTCAAAGTACCAAAAATGTCGAAAATAAGATAATGACTACTTCTAAAAATATATTAAAATACTTTAATAAACTATTATGAGAATTTCTAGACATCAATATTTTTGTGACATACTAAGAAAACTTATGATTTAAAAATATTACATGAATACCCGTGACTTACATTTTAAAGTAATTATTTTAGTAAATCAACTGAATTTCAAAAATAAGGAGTAAAATCAATATCATGACTTTACTCCAATTATTTAATACATAATGAGAACTCAAATGACATAAGAATATTTTTAGGAATGTCTATTAAAATAATTATTAAATTACTGGGAACATTTACTAAGGATAATGAATTAAATAATAAATAAAAACAATAGATTAGTGTTATTCACACGTCCAAACATCAATTATAAAGTAGAATAATTCCCATACCCTGTGGAATTAGATGCTACCTGTGTTACAGCACCCATACAAGGCTACCACTGGTTACCCTGCTAGCCTCAGTTTCTGTCCCTTTGAGCCCCTGTACCCCTCAGAAGGACAATATTGGGAATCCAAAAGTTATAAATAAAGAGCTCTTTTGAGGATATTGATAACCAGAGACCCAGTTATATTTAAATCCAGACACTGTGACAAGGTAATCAAATACTCATAAGAGATAATTAAGTGATTTATGGCTTTAGTCTGATCAATGATATCTATCCTCAACCCTCTTTTATCAATTTAAACTGATGAACAACCTTATAACCCCAGTATACAGGTTTAACCAATCAGTACATGTCCCAAACAGGTAACCAAAGGATTTAATAATATACCAGTGCTTCTTATTATCCTTTCTGTGTCGTGGAAGCTTGGTTACAAAGCCCTGCCACTCCACTTTGTATTTTATATACATATTATCTTTGGGCAAGATATCCTTCAAACTAAAGGTTCCAAAGTAACCAGGCCTACGTGTTTTCATACTGAATTCCCTGAAGAGAGGTGTTAAAGATCCCCAATATAATTGTGGCCCCTCTATAAAAATATTTAATAATGAATTTATCTATATTGATTTATAACAATAAACCATATCCAAACCAATTAACGTTGCAATAAGCTTTATCAAAATATTTTATGGGTTTTTGCTGCATTTATTGAATAATATATTTATCATTTATTCTATCACCTCTGGTAGCTAAAGGAGAGCAAGGGTCTTGGCATCCAGGAGTCTGAAATAACCCCTTAATTCATCACCCTTGTATTAAATTCATCCCTCATCCTTTACAATACATTCTGTGAAAATTATGACCAGCAATTAGCTTAGTGGCAGCAGGAGCAGTAATTAAAACTAAATAAATGCTGGACACCTTGTGTCTATAAAGGATAATTAGCTCTCAAAATGGTGAAATACTTTGTACAATTGATTGGATGAACTAAAATGGATATGTATGGAAAACAGCAGGGAGAAGGGATCCTTAAGTACAAAAGATTGGTCTCTTGTGGGCACATGATACAAGCAAAAATGCAAAAATTCCGCCCTCAAAGGGCTCTAATGGCTCTTAAACCAGCCTTGCATGGTTACAAACCAAGGAAGGGGCCCAGTTGTCTCCAATCAGCCCCTGTGGCTGATAGAAACATCCCTGGTTGGACACATATGGTCCAACTGGCGTTGCTTGGCCCTTTAGCTCCCTACTAACTACCATTTACTGGTTAGTTATGGCTGGGATGATCTCCATGGAACTCAGCCTATTCCACCAGCCCCTCCTGGGCCAGTGGGTGTTTCAATTACACCAATTGGACCAGCCACGCCTCCAGGGAGGGTGGCTTGGTGCTACTCACACACTGGGGGGGGGGGGGGTGGCAGTCTGACAGAAATGCATGCCCCCCCTCTAATCTCACATTTGAGGTGGGAGGTGATGAAATCCCCCCCCCATGGCAGTCTGGTACCACCATCACCGCCAAAACCATGTTGGTTGAAGCAGCAGTAGAAACTAAAATTGATGGGGGGGGGGTGCTCAGATCCCCCCCTCATTGGGGGTAACACAAAGTTACCCTGGGGAGGTGGTCAAGTCCCCCCAGGGTTGTTGCTCCTCCCCCTTGGTAAAGTGGGGGGGGGGGGGGGGGGGATGGCCCCTTGCTTGTTTGTGGGAGGGTGGTCAGGTCTCCCCCACTGCTGGTCACCTTGTTGCAACAGGCCTGGTCCTTTGCTGGTGGGAGGGTGATCAAATCCCCCCTACTGGCGGTCGACTGGTTGTGTCCGGCCTAGCCACCTTGTTTGCTCCCTTGCAGAAATGGGGGAAGCTCTATCACTCCCCACTCTGCCACCGCAACCCCTTGCCCGGCTGCAACAACCAACAGGGGTGAAGGGACTCCAAAAGAGTCCCTCTGCCCCCTACAACAACCCCTTGCGGGTCACCAGGCCCAGAAACGGGCCAAATGCAAGAAACAGCGGCCCCAAGGGGGTCACAACATGGGAAACAGACCCAAGAGGCCTTTGGAGCCCAAAACCAAGAAATTGCTACTTTGGCAGGCCAGCCTGGCAGGCCAAGTATGTCCAAAAATGAACCTTGGGCCAATAATGCCCATAAAAGCCCATTTGGTTGGGTTGGCCTATCCATTGCAACGGGCCCGTGATTTCCCATTTACCAAATGACTTATTCCATGTGTTTTTAGGCCAGTTTCCCCAAATATGTGACATACACACAGGCCTGTGTGGTCCATGTGTTTTTCCAATGGGCCTTAGAGGCCCGTATGTGCATCCAATTTGGATTAAAACTATAAGTGGCACACACATAAGTGCCTACATATCTTAAAACACACCCTTAATCCAAAAGGGGTGACATAAACATATTAGAGACAAAGCATTGATGCTTGTTTCTGTCTAATGCCTTTGTCATGATATCCCCAATCATTGCTCAATTAGGCATTGATCTTAACACTATTTCTTTTCAGTTAACTGCATCATGTATAAAGTTATACTGAACATCAATATGTACAACACAAGTTGAACACTTGATTCTTGTTGGAATAACCAACCAAATCAAAGTTTGCTGACTTTGAAAACTTTAGTCACAGAATATTTGTTCCTTTAACAGCACTTCATAATCAGTACGGCTGAGAAGACTCAAAGGATTTGGGTACTCCAATGCAGTCAAACATCCATTTAGAGAAGTCCACAGATGAAGAGTATCTGGAGTTTTTTCAGTCAGGAAATGATTATAGGTTGAATATGAAAAGTTAGAGGCTAAAAAGAATGGAATTTAATTATCAGACAAGGAAGGAGAACACACGCAGAACAGCAGAAGTGTAAGAAAGAGAAGAGAATGAACCTAAAAAGAACCAAAAGAGGTGACAGCCAGGCGTGAGGTTAAAGTAGGTGATCTTTAGGATCTCAGAGCAGAAGACTCAAGATGAGTCTGGAAAAGCAGTTGGAGAGTAATGAAGAGGAGCCAAAATTGAACAGGAGGAGGTCGGTCAGTAGTGGAAGGGAAAGACTAATGAGAAAGATGAGAAAGATAGGAAACAAAAACAGTCAAGGAGGTTTGAGACAACTTACTCGACGAGGAGGACCTGAGAGCCCTAAGGGAAAACACAGGATCCTTTTCAAGCAATACAAATAGTGGAAGAACTGAGGCAGATCTGAAGTGTCTAAACTGTATGGAGTATGTCAGGTGTGAAGATGCGCGCGCAAGGTCACTCAGGTGCAAGTCACAAATATGAAATGAAATAAAAGGAATCATTTGAGGAGAAGGAGAATGAGAACAGAGGAAGAATAGGAAAGAGAAATTCAAAGACAAAAGAATTCATTTATAATTCTAACAGAATATTGGGTTGCTCAATTATTTGGGACAATGTACAAGACCAGATATTGTGTTTTCAATTGGAATTTTATCACAACACTTAGATAAACCATGCATGCATGCATGGTTTATCTAAGTGTTGTGATAAAATTCCAATTGAAAACACAATATCTGGTCTTGTACATTGTCCCAAATAATTGAGCAACGAGATATCTTAAAGGCTACCCAGTGCCTCATGAATGGTTTATATAAGTGTTGTGATAAAATCCCAATTGAAAACACAATATCTGGTCTTTTAAATTGTCCCAAATAATTGAGCAACAAGATATCTTAAAGGCTACCCAGTGCCTCATGCATGGTTTATCTAAGTGTTGTGATAAAATCCCAATTGAAAACACAATATCTGGTCTTGTACATTGTCCAAAATAATTGAGAAACAAGATATCTTAAAGGCTACCCAGTGCCTCATGCATGGTTTATCTAAGTGTTGTGATAAACTATCAATGGAAAATACAATATCTGGTCTTGTACATTTTCCCAAATAATTGAGCAACAAAATATATTAAAGGCTACCCAGTGCCTCATGCATGGTTTATCTAAGTGTTGTGATAAAATCCCAATTGAAAACACAATATCTGGTCTTGTACATTGTCCAAAATAATTGAGCAACAAGATATCTTAAAGGCAACCCAGTGCCTCATGCATGGTTTATCTAAGGGTTGTGATAAAATCCCAATTGAAAACACAATATCTGGTCTTGTACATTGTCCCAAATAATTGAGCAACCCAATATTCAACCTATAATCATTTCCTGACTGAAAAAACTCCAGATCTCTTCATCTGTGGACTTCTCCAAATGGATGTTTGACTGCATTGGAGTACCAAAATCTTTTGAATCTTCTCAGCCGTAATGATTAAGAAGTGCTGAAAAATAACGGATCTGATCCAATTTTATGCCACGATCACACTTAGTATTTTTAATCTCTAGAACTTTTTGGGCAAGACCAAGATTTTTTATCTTAAATAATTTCTTGAGTGTATCCATGAATTTATCCTTACCATTCCAAATGATAATAATGTCATCTATCCAAGCAAATAGTATAGCATCCTTTATAACAAATAGAAATGGATCAGCCTCCCTAATGTTGAAACCTATCTCTACAAGTTTCTGACTCATGGTATTATACCATAATCTAGCTGACTGCTTCAATTCATACAGGGATCTCTTCAGCTTGAGGACATATTCCCCTTTATCTGCAGATAAAAAACTTCTTATGCAGATTTTCTGCATGGTTTCCAGTTTGGTTTCAACCAACCATTCTCTAAAAACATCAGGAATTGACATATACACATGCTCCTCCTCCTCAAGTTTTGCATTCAAGTATGCTGTTACAAAATCAGCTTTTCTGATGTCTTCACCCAACCCCACTTCAAGAGAAATAATAACACTGAATGTGGAAAACCTTCCAGTTGGAAAGAAAGTTTCTTGGTAATCTATACCCTCTCTCTGTTTGAAGCCTTGTGCAGCACAACTTGCCTTGAATCACTTCAAAACTCCATTAGTATCAAACTTCTTATTCAACAATAATATAGACCCAATAATTGTCTTTCCTTTTGGAACTAAATCCCGCTTAAACACTTTGACAAAACTATTATTTTCCAAAGAATCAAACTCCCCATAAATAGCTTTATTCTGGTTGGCTCCCTCATCATAATTCATAGCTTGGCCATAGCTATTTGGTTTAACCCTGTTACCCATCTCTGAACTCAACTCCAGAATTTCATTAAGCATAAATTGTTCCCTGAATGTATCTTCCTCATATTATGCAGAAACATAATGGGAATTCCATTCCCCATACATATCAACCAGTAATCCCATCCTACCACTCCTTCTAACAGGAGGTGGAGGCTCAGCAGGTTCCAAATTAACAGACTCCCCTGAAGCAGGTACTGAACCCTCTGGTGGCATGTCTGCCATATCCTCATCATCTGGAACTGAATTTTCCTCAGCCTTTTCTTGTGAAAGAGGCTCTAATTCTATTTCTTTCTTTCATCTATCAACAGAAATATATTCACTCCTCTTGAGTGGAAAGGTACTTTCCTCAAGTTTTATATCCATACTATGGATAACCTTTCTAGATTCTGGACAATATATCCTATATAACTGACTTATGAAACCATAACCAACAAGCAACCTTTTTCTTGCTCTAGGATCCAATTTTCCAATCACCTCATTATGGTGAACATTATAATATGCAAAACAACCAATTGTTCTATGTTTTGACTTTTTGGGCTCTTGCTTCCAAAACTGATAATGGGGAATCTTCCCATTAAAACTTACAATATCATGTAACAGACCAAATGTACCTAAAAACTTAGCCCATAAAAACTTTTGAAGATCAGATTAAGCCATAATAGTTCTGAATTTATCCAACAAAGTCCTATTCATTCTATCAACTATTCCATTATTTTGTGAAGTACTTGCCGTTGTAAAAATATGAGTGATACCATAATCACTTAACAACTTCACAAATTCCTTACTCAAAAACTCACCCCTCCATCAGTGATTACCCTCTTGATATCCTTCATCAAACCATTATGTTTCAAGACCTAGAAGATTAAAGAAATCCCCTCTGGGGCTTGATCCTTTGATCTTATTGGTTTCAACCATAAAAAATTAGTTTCTTTATCAACTAAGTTGATGAAGTAATTTGCCCCTCCAAGAAAAATTAGGTTAAATGGACCTTCCAAATCAATTCAAAATCCCTCTCTAGGAATCATAGTTCTTTCTCTACTCTTTGAGAAAAAATATCTATTCTTGAACCCTCAGGTACAAATCTCACATTTTTTGTCCTTTGCCCTATGACCAGTCCTTCAGTGATCCACTGTGCTCAGAGCTGAAATCTTGAATAAACCTGCACAAGCAATTTATTCCAAACTTTTCCACAAAGAACAGTTCTAATTTTCAAATCATCAAAAAAAACCTTTATCTTCTTAAAGATAGTTAATCTCACTCCAAAGCTCATGGTAATTAATAAAGTCAATTACTCAATCCTATTATACTTTAAATCTTTTATTGGGGCATATTTCCACAATAATTATTCCTTCCAAACTAATTTGAATTGCTTTGTTAGATCCAATAATCAAAAACCTATAACCTCAGAGCCACATCTTCCATAGCAAGATTAAACTTATTTTCTTTTTCCATGGAACTCAATTTATTTGCTTACCTTCAATCAAATAGTGAATCTGCTTCTGGATCAAATATCCAACATAATTCACCTTCAGAATCTACAATAAGATACTAATTGTCTCCTCTTCTTCCAAAAAGAGTATCTGCAACCAATGCCACATGATTCTCACTCAAGTGCCTCAAAAATAAGATGGTAAGACTTTTTCTTTACCTTGGAACAGATCAGAATATTCATCATTACTCATAAAATTACTACCACAAATGTTGTCAAGCTCAATATTCATAAGCATTTCCCAAAAATTAAACATCTGACTCACTCAGAATAATTTTGGCATAGCTGGATTCTTCAATAAAAGAAATCTTCTCCAAAATTCAAAGGTACTACATAGAAGCCAGAGTTAAAAAAGACACACATGGCTTCCAACAGTGGATTCAATAAAGACTTGAACTGATAATTTGTGAAAATTATGGCCAGAAATGAGTATAGTGGCAGGAGGAGCAGTAATTAAAGCAAAAGATATGTTGGAAACCTTGTTTCTATAAAGGCTAATGGTCTCTCACAATGGGTCAATACGTTGGATAATTGATTTGATGAATTTGAATGGATATGGATGGAAAACAGCAGGGAGAAGGGCTCCTTAAGTACAAAAGAGTGGCTTCTTGTGGGCACATGATACAAAAAGAGAAAAGGCAAAAATTACGCCCTCAAAGGGCTCTACTGACTCTAAAACCAGCCCTGCATGGTTACACATCAAGGCAGGGGCCCAGTTGGCCCCAATCAGCCCCTGTGGCTGATAGAAAGGCCCCTGGTTGGACCCATACGGTCCAACCAGCGTTTCTTTGCCCTTTGTCTCCCTACTAACTACCAATCACTGGTAAGTTATGGCTGGGATGATCTCCATGGACCCCAGCCTATCTCAACAGCCCCTCCTGGGCCAGTGGGTGTGTCACTTAAACCAATTGGACCAGCCATGGCTCCAGGGAGGGTGGCTTGGTGCTACTCACACACCAGGGGGGGTGGCAGTCCAACGGACATGCGTTCCCCCCCCTCTCTTCTCACATTTGAGGTGGGAGGTGATGAAATCCCCCCCATGGCCGCCTGGTACCGCCATTGATGCCATGACCAAGTTGGTTGCGGCGGCAGTAGCAACAGAAATCAATGGGGGGGGTCAGATCTCCCCCTCATTGTCAGTAACATAAAGTTACCCTGGGGAGGTGGTCAAGTCCCCCCCAGGGTTGTTGCTCCTCCCCTTGGTAAAGGGGAGGGGGGAGATGGCCCCTTGCTTTTTGGTGGGAGGGCAGTCAGGTCCCCCCCACCACTGGTTGCCTTGTTACGACTGGCCTGTTCCTTCAAGGGTTGAAGGGTCATCAAATCTCCCAAAAAGCTGGTTGCCTCATTGCAAATGGCCTTTCCACCTTGTTTGCTCCCTTGGGGCAATGGTGTAATTGGTATTGCTCCCCCCTCCACTGCTACAACCCCTTGCGCGTGGTGGCAACAACAACAGGGCTGGAGGGACTCCAAATGAGTCCCTCTGCCCCCTAACACAACTCTGCGCAGGTTGTTGGGCCCAGAAACGGGCCAAACGCGAGAAAAAGCAGCCCCAAGTGAGCGGCAACACTGGCAACAGCCCCAGAAGACTGTCCCAGCCCAAAATCAAGAAATTACTACTTTGGAGGGCCAGCCCGGTGGCCCAAGTATGTCCAAAATGAACCTTGGGCACAATAATGCCCATAAAAACCCATTTGGTTGGGGTGGCCTATCCATCCCAATGGGCCCGTGATGGCCTGTGTATCAAATGACTTATTTCACGTGTTTTGAGGCCAGTTTCCACAAATCTGTGACATAAACACAGACCTGTTGTGGAGACTCCTTTGGGATTGGGTAACGTTTAGCAAATAGCTTGCTGGCAGTCACTTGAGGGGGAGTTTAGTACTGCAACTATTTATAAGATAGATGAATACTAAGGGAGGTTTTGAATTGCCTGCACCTCTAAGTACTATAGTAGTCTCACAAAAATAAAAGAAAATAGATTGGTGGCTGATTTTCAGATAGAGTTGCTACTATATTAGTCTCTATCAGACCTAGGATCAAATGTTTCAAGCTTTATAAGGAAGAAGTGGTTGAACCAATGGGTGACTTGGAGGATAGAAGCTGAGTAAGGGAAGAATCCTTTATCAAGTCTTAATCATTTATATATTTTATTTATATTGATTTTATTGATTACTGATTTATACTACTTTGAAGAAACAGTTGATGATTTGAATAAAGGTTGAAATGTTTGAGCCTATAGTTGATAACTGATGGTGATGGAGGTGGATGATGATAGGTGATGATGATTCTTGATGATGGTCAAGGTAGGTGATGATGGATGATGATGATGTTGTATGGTGATGATGATGGTTGATGAGGTTCAAGGTAGGTGATGATGATGATGGATGATGATGATGATGGATGATGATGATGATGGATGGTGATGATGATGATTGATGATGGTCAAGGTAGGTGATGATGATGATGGATGATGATGATGTTGATTGATGGTGATGATGATTGATGGTGATGATGATTGATGCTGGTCAAGGTATGTGGTGATGCTTGGTGATGTTCAAGTTATGGGGACATGGTGATGATGTTCAAAGGTATGGGGTCTTGGGTAAATAATGGTGGTGGTGGATGGTCAAAAGTATGGGTTATTTGGTTGGGTCATGGTTAAAAGTATTTTTTGATGATGGTGAATGGTCCAGGGTAATGGTGGTTTTTGTTGTTGTTGATGATGATGATGGTGGTGATGGTGATTGTATGGGATATGGGATTGGTGATGGTCACAGTAGGGGTTATGGGATAATGGTTGAGGATGGTAAAAGTATGTTTTAAGGGTGCCTAGGAGGCATGGTGATCCCTGGAGGGAAGGATGGGGGGAACTGATGGTGCCTGGATGGGGGAGAGAGGCCCTCCATTTATAGAAAATCCTTCCCTCAGGGCTGCCCCTGAGGGTCTCCCTGGTACAGTGAATACAGTTCATGAGGAATTTTGGCTGGTCAGAACAGGAGGCTGTGCAGGATCTACATTCATGTACACCCTTGCATGCATTTCTGTGCTGCATTGATACAGGTCCCCCCTGCATAGATTACTTCTGTATAGTGGTGGTTGGTCATTTGTTTGGTCCTTCATGCAGTGCCTTGCATATATTTCTTCTGTATACAGCTGTTTGTTTGGTGCTGCATTCAGTGGCCTGCATGTATTTCTTCTGTATACAGCTGTTTGTTTGGTGCTTCATGCAGTGCCTTGCATATATTTCTTCTGTATACAGCTGTTTGTTTGGTGCTGCATGCAGGGTCTTGCATATATTGCTGTGTATACAGGTCTGGTGATTTTTTTGGTGCTGTATGGGTTGTAATGTATGGTGTATGTACTTGAAGGCATCCAGGGTATGTCCACAACCTTTCACTGATCTGTGAAACCTGGTAGGGGGATGGGTAGGCCAGGGTTGATTTGATCTTTATCTTCTAAACCATGAGAGATAGAGGCGTACTTTTGCTGAGTGACTAGGGGTTATTTTTGGTGTAGAATCCAATTTTGAAGTCTGTGTGATTATTGGATAGGTCCTTATTTTAGAAAAGTGAGTCTAATTGCTATAGTTTAGGTTTTAGTTTACCACATGGTGTGGTCTGTGTGTTTGTCCAATGGGCCGTAATGGCCCATATGTAAATCCCAATTGGATTACACCTATTTGTGGCACACAAATAAGTGCCTACATATTTTAACACATTTCTGTCTATCCTGAGTTCTGTCAGTAGTTGTGCTTGATCCCTCTTCCCCTTACATGTCTGGCACAATTGTGAAATTGACCTTTCTGGAGCTCAAAATTGATTGGAATGAAAAGATAATTTTTATTTTCACGGTGGATAGCTTGTTATAGATGGACTGGTGTTAGATTTATTGTGTAACAGGTGGTGCCTTTGAAAGACTGGAATCCATCATCATTAATTTCAAGGGAAACTTTGGAGTGCCTTTTTTTACCCTTCCACTTATGGTTGGCATTCTTTTTGGGATTTCACAGGAAAATTAAACTTCAGCTTTCAGTATAGAGTCCCTGGGAGACAACACAGTAGCACAAAGTAAAAAATTAGATGAAAAACCTGAAAGTCTGCACTAGCCTCTACCCAAGAGAGGGGGATCTGGTAGAAACAAAAAATTGCAAGCATCACTCCAACCTCAAACTTCATCAAGCTCATCATCATCTTTACCCCTCACCATCTCACAACCAAGACCAACCCTCTTTATTGCTTCTTCATCTTGCTTCTTCTTCTAATCTTTCTTTTCTTTCCTCTTTTTCTTGTTTTTTTCCTACTTCTTCCTTTCTTTTTTCAAATTCTCAAAAACCAACAACCCACCATGGCCCTCATCAAATCCAAAACTAGTCCAACAACCTGCTCAAGATGCCTGGTGAGATTCTGATTTTCAAATCCTTTGTCATCATTCTCATCAGACTCACCCAAGTTACTGGCCAGCCTGAATCTGCTCCACAAATCAATCTTGACACCAAATTGCCTGACTAATGGACCCAGCTCCATCATCCAACTCATGCCACATCATCTTAATGTTGATTCTCTCAGAATCCATCTTTTTTGTTCTTGATCTGTTGTGGTCTCATCTCTCACCTGTTGTGCCTCCAGTCCTCAGCTTTTTTTTCAATCAATTCTCAGTTTTCTTTCCAATGCTTTCACTTTTTCCTAATAATTTTTGCCTGATTGCCTTCCATAATTAACTAAGCCTCCCCCAATTTGTGAGTTCCTGCATCAACAATGGAATCTCAAAAACATGTGTATTAATTCCACCAAGTCATTTGATCATTTTCCAAAAAAAAGGCCCATCAGAATGGGAATCCAGTCATGTTATGATGGCCAATTTATGAAACAAACAAGATAAAAAAGATAAATTGATTAAAAAAAAAGTAGCAAAGAAAATCAAGGCATATTAGTTTCAATTGATTTTCCCAGTGTTTTCTTTTAAAATACTTGGGCACTTATGTGTGTGCCACCTATAGGTGTAATCCAAATGGGATTCAAATAAAGGCCTGTATGGCTCATTGGAAAACCACACAGACCACACAGGCCTGCGTGGATGTCATTGATTTGGAGAAACTGGCTCCAAAACACGCAATATAGGTCACTTGGTACATGGATCATCATGGGCCTGTTGTGATGGGTGGGCCTCCCCAGCCATTATTGGGCCCAAAATTTATTTTGGGCATACTTGGCCCGCCGGGCTGGCCCGTCAAAGTAGTCATTTTAGGGGTTTGGGCTGGGACGGCCCATTGGGGCCATTGCCTGTGTTGCATCCCGCTTGGGGCCGCTGTTTCTCTTGCTTGGCCCATTTCTGGGCCCAAAGGCCCGTGCGGGGCCATCTTTGGGGGTCCAGGAAGCTCATTTGGAGTCCCTCCACCCTGGCTGGTTGTTGCGGCGGCGCAGGAGCCACTGCAGTGGCAAGTTTGCTCCCCCCATCCCCTTCCCTTGGTTGCCACAAGGGAGAGGGCAAGACAACCAGGCCGGTAAAATTGAAGTGACGGGAGGTGGTGGGGACTTGATCACCCCACCACCGGGAAGGGCCCATCTACCACCCTCCCCCCCCTTTACCAAGGGGGAGGAGAAACAACTAGGCCGGTTGCAACAAGGTGGCTAGCAGTGGGAAGGACCTGACCACCCTCCCACCAATTAGGGGCGCTCTCCCCCGCCCCTTTACCAAGGGGCAGGAGAAATGGGCTGAGTGGGATCTAACCACCTCCCGGCACACTTAAAATTAACAATACCCTGGGGTTATCAAACTCCAGGGCCCTGGTAGGGGGATTTTACTTCCCCCTCCAGGGAATTGACAGAGAGAGGGGGGGGGCGGCATGTCTGCTGGTTACACCCCCCCCCCCCCTTGGTGAGCTTGAAACCGGACCCAGATGACTTCTGGGTCCCACCTGGTCAATATGAGGGGCCAGGGGCTGGTTGCATGAGGCAACCAGCCCAGTAAGAGAGGTCACAGAGGAAAAAGATCTGGTTTTGAGGGACAAAAAGCCTAGGGATTGAACAGTAAAGGGGCTTGTTCAGCCCTGTGAGGGTGGAAACACCAAAATCAACCAGAATGGTCCGGTTGAAGGGGTTCAGGGACAAATGGCATGGGGGCTGATGTAGCCAAAACCAATCAACAAGGCCTTTGGAGCCTTTAGAGCCCTTTTGGGGCGGAAATTCTGCCTTTTTTCCTGTTGTAACATGAGCCCACATGAGGGCAAATCTTTTGTAATTAAGGAGCCCTTCACCCTGCTGTTTTCCATTATATCCATTCAAATTTATCTAATAAATTTCCCAACATAATTACCCATTGTGAGAGGCCATTAGCCTTTATACAAACAAGGTTTCCAGCATTTCTTTTGCTTTAATTACTTCTCCTCCTGACACTAAGCTAGTTACTGGACATAATTTTCACACATTATCAGTACCAGTATTTATTGGATCCATTGTTGGGATCCATGTGTGTATGTTTTGATTCTGGCTTCTTTATAGTACCATTAATTTTTGGAGAAGATGTCTTTCATTCAATAATTCAGCTATGCCAAAATGATTCTGAATAATTCAGATGTTTAATTGTTGGGAGATGCTTATGCATAGTAAACTTGACAACATTTTTGCTAGTCAGTTTATGAGGAATGATGAAGATTCAGATCTTTTCTGAGGTAAATAAAAATTCTTACCATCTTATTTTTGGAGAACTTGAGTGAGAATCACGTAGCATAGGTTGCAGATAATCTGGTTGGAAGAAGAGAAGATAATTTGTATCTTCTTGGAGATGCTGAAGGTGAATTATGTTGGATATTTGATCCATAAGAAAGGTCAATATGTGAGTGAAGGTAAGGAAAGAAGTTCAGTTCCATGGAATAAGACCATCAGGTCAATCTTGCTATTGAAGATGTGGCTCTGAGGGTATAGGTTTTTGATTATTGGATCTAAAAAAGAAATTCAAATTAGTTTGGAAGGACTGATGATTGTAGGAAAATTTCCCCAATAATGTAGTTAGGGTATAAGAGGATTAAGTAATTGACTTGATGAATTACAATGAGATTTGGAGTAAGATTCATAATATTTAAGAAGATAAAGGTTTGTTTTTGATGATTTGAAAATTAGAACTGTTCTTTGCGGAAAATTTTGGAATAAATTTCTTTGTGCAGATTTATTTACAATTTTAGCTCTGAGCACAGTGGCTCACTGTAGGCCTGGTCATAAGTCAATGGAAAAAAAATGTTAGAGTTGTACCTTAGGATCCAAGAATAGAAATGTTTTCTCAAAGAGTAGAGAAAGAACTATTATTCCTAGAGAAGAATTTTCCATTGATCTTGCAGGGCCATTCAAGCCAATGTCTGTTGGGGGGGGCAAAGTACTTCATCAATTTAGTTGATACAGAAACTAATTTTGTATGGGAAAAACCAATAAGATCAAAGGATGAAGACACAGAGCAGATTTTCATAATCTTTAATGTCTGGAAACAGAATGGTTTTATGAAGGAGATCAAAATTTAATCACTGATGGAGGAGGTGAGTTTGTGAGTAAAGAGTTTGAGAAGTTGTTAAGTGATCATGATATCACCCATATTTTTACAACTTCAAGTACTCCACACAATAATGGAATGGTTGAGAGAATGAATAGGACTTTATTGGATAAATTCTGAAATATTATGTCTTGATCTAGTCTCCCAAATTTCTTATGGGCTGAGTTGTTATGTAAAGATTTTCTCTTGCAAAATATTGTGAGTGTTATTGGGAAGAGTCCCCATTATCAGTTTTTGAAGCAAGACCCCACAACGTCACACCCTAGAAAAATTGGATTTTTGGTGTATTATAGTGTTCAACATAATGAGTAGATGGGAAAATTGGACCCTAGAGCACAAACAGGGTTGCTTGTTGGTTATGATTTAGTAAGTAAGTCATATAGGATACATTTTCCAGAATCTAGAATGTTTATCTATAGTAGGGATGTAAAATTTGAGCAAAGTACCTTTCCACTCAAGAGGAGTGAAGATATTTCTGTTGATAGATCACAGAAACAAATAGAATTAGAGCCTCTTTCACCAGCAAAAGCTGAGGTCAATGTAGTTCCAGAAGATGAGGAGATGGTAGAAATGCCACCAGAGGGTTCAGTACCCATTTCAAGGGAGTCTGTTAATTTGGAACCTGGTGAGCCTCCAACTACTGTTAGGAGGAGTGACAGGATGAGAGTAGGGGTTGATAGGTATGAGGAATGGAAGTCCCATTTTGCTTCTGCATAATATGAGGAAGATACATTCAGGGAACAATGTATGATTAATGAAATTCTGGAGTTGAGTTCAGAGATGGGTAACAGGGTTAACCCAAATAACTATGGCCAAGCTATGAATTATGATGAGGGAGCCAAACAGAAGAAAGCAATTTATGAAGATTTTGATTCTTTGGAGTATAATAGTGTTCTCAAAGTGGTTAAGGGGGATTTAGATCCAAAAGGAAGGATCATTGTAAGATCAGAATCCAAACCCAAAACCAAATGATGAAATTAAAATGATGTCTATAAATTAAAATGAAACTCAAGTTGGTCTTTGAGGTGATCAAACCAACCGGAGGCTCTTTTTGAAATCAGGGAACATGGTTTTGAAACTATGGGCAAAATTGGAATCACATCTCCCATATGAACAAGCTGGACCCAATGGTCATTGTTAACAAAGCAAATGAACATAGGATATGATTGTTCTTTTAAACCCATTTTCATAGGAGTTAAAGTAAAAAATGATTCCAATGAAATGAAACATATTGGTATTCCAAAAGTATCTGCTATTATTTTACCCATGTCAAGCTTTAAAAGCCATTTTTAAGAGGCAATTTTTTTCATTTATTTCATCAAAATCAAGTCTTTTTTCTATCTTTTAAACATCTTTTATGCCACCAAGGATCTTAGCATAGAATGTCTTATTTTTATTCAAAGTTTGAAGCCTTTTTTTTAATTGAAAGAATCAATGCTCATCATACCCAATTCATTCAGCAATGACTCTCAATCCACAGTTTGCATCAACAACTGGATCCCAAATCTCACCCAAGAACTTATGTAATTTCTCAGGTATTTGATTGAGGTAATTCACTTCCTAAAATAAAAAATTAGTTAGCCCCAATTATAATCTTGTTAAAGGAATCTCCACTCACCAAAGATGACATTCCTTTTGAATCCTCCATTTCTTCTGCTTCATCCTTCAAAAAGGAATCTGATTCAAATGGCACCAAAACCAATGAAATTTCAGTCTCTCCCACTGAACTATGAAATTAAAATGAAGAGCCATCTATGCACTACAGAAATAATTACCCCATAAATTCATCAAACCATAAAAATGAACATTTCTCCAAAATAAAGACTTACTATCTTGGGTCTTTCTGGTCCCCTTTTAATTGTTTCTTCAGTCTTGTCCTCTGAACTATGAGATTCAGATGAAGAGCCATAGTTGAACTACAGAAATAATTTCCCCCTCAGATTATTAAAACATAAAAATGAACATTTCAAACTCAAAATGATAGACTTACTGTCTTTGGTATTTTGGGTCCCCTTTCAAACCTTTTTTCTCTCAATTTTGTTTTCAACATGTCCAAATTTTGAAAGCTCACAATGGGTTGCTTTTAATTTGGGCTGACCGCGGCTTGACCTTAACACCTTTGGCTCAAGCCTTGGCTTTGCAATCCAAGCAGCTGTATTCTTGAATGTTGACCTTAGAATCTCCAACCTAACTTTTTAAAGTTGTTCCCTATACATAAAATTCCACTTGTTTTAAATTTGAGATTCTTCATCAAGCCCTGGATTGGTTTGAAACTGTCAAAAACAAAAGAATTATAAATTTTTCAATCCAATAATTTTTTAGAGTTTCATACTGAAAAAGTTTTTTTTTTCATTTTATTAGAGACTAAATAGATTGAGGCATTTCAAGAAAGAAAACAAGCAATAGTCATTTAGCTTAAAAAGGAGGAACACACGCTAGACAGCTTTGGGTGTTTTACAACAGTTATGGTGTTGGGGAGAACAGGAACAGAGCAATGATTATACTTGCTGGGGTGATTGCGTGGCATTAATGATTTGGTTGGAATGCTAGCGCTCAATTTCTCCAGAGGGAACACAATGTATGCAAAAAGGGAAGGTATAAATAGGAAAATGAGAAAGGAAAAAAACTGTAGCTTCACCATTCATTCTGGATGTACAAGTTAAGGTTAAAAAGGCATGCATATTCATGAAAGCCACAATGTGCCAAGCTCATGTCTGCTTCTCAAGAAATGGTGTCAGAAAAGTTTGACCTCAAGAATTGGTGAAGCTTTCACACCCCCTGTGATGTCAAGCTTGAGAAGACCCAAATGATACAAGGCCCTGTTCAGTGTTGGTTGGCAGGTTGGCTTGGTTAGAAAATCTGCAAGCATGTTTGTGCTTTTGGTTTACTGCAGTTTGATGATGGATTTAGAAATGAATTCTTGGAAAAAGTGTATTTGAATTTTGACATTCTTCATTTGGAAGTGATTAAAATTACAGTTATTTTTGGCTGTTTCAATGCATGCTTGGTTGTCTTCAAATAAGGTGATGGGTCCAGGGTCAGATGAGATCAGTTTTGTTTCAATGAGAAACTTTTGGAGCCACAGGAGTTTGCTGGTGAGATTGGTCAGAGATCAGTACTTGGCCTCTGCCCTGGATTGTGAGATTCAGGGTTGTTTCTTGGTTCTCCAAAGGATTATGCAATTGTGGAACATTGTTAGGTAGCCAGTAACTGATCTTTGTGTGGCCTGGAAGTTTCCCCAGTCAGCATCCAAGTAAGCTGATATGGGTGCTGGCTTATTTTTTGGAAAAGAGAGAGAAAAATGAAGGGAGCCCTTCAGGTATTTTAAGACATGCATGAATGCGTTCCAGTGTTGAATACTGGGTTGTTTGTCATGATGAGAGAGATTGCTAACAGCGTATGCTATGTTGGGCCTGGTGGAAGTGCTCAGGTAGCTTAAGGATCCAATGGCGCTTTTGTAGTTAACTTTCAAGAGCTTGAAGTTTCTCATGTCTTTGTCCAATGCAGGTTCAAGGTGAGTGTTTGGGATCATTGGTGTTGCAACTGTTCTAAAGTTGGTCATACCATAATTTTGGAGGATTGACTTGGCATAGTGGGCTTGAGAGAGCTCGATTTTGTCTTCTCCTTGGATGACTTTCATACCTAGAAGAAGTTTGGCCTTGAAAAGGTCCTTCATGTAAAACTCTTCCTTTATATCAGCTTTGAAGCTTTTGAAATTGTTCCCAAATATGGCAATTTTGTTGACGTGTAAAAAGAGCCAGATTGCAGAGACTCCTCCTCAATGAAAAACACAAGCATCTGATATGGAGCAGGTGAATCCCATCTGACTCAGCCAGGTTGAGAGGCAGGAAATTTTAACATGCTGGCGGCGCCTGTTTGAGGCCGTAGAGGGCTTTCTTCAGTCAGAAGCAGAATTCTTTTTATGGTCCTATTCCTTGGAATATGGATATGTACACATCTTCATCCAGTGGAGAATTGAGCAAGGCTGATTTCACATCCCCCTGTTGGAATTCAAGGTTCTTTGAGGCTACATGTGCAATTAGTGCTCCTAGGGAGTTGATTATGCTGGTCAGGGCAAATGTCTTAGAGTAGTCCTTTCCCTGAATTTTTGAGAATCCTTTGTGCGCAGAGCTGTGCTTTATATTCCACCAACTTAACAGTATGATCCCTCTTCTTTTTAAATACCCAGGTTGTATACACCAGCTTTTGACTGTTTCTTTCCACCTTCTCCCATAATTTCAATTTATCCATTGAGCCTATTTCCTTCTCAATGGTGGAAATACAAGGTTCTTATTTGTAAAATTCCATTGCTTCTTTATAGCTTCTTGGAGTTTTCTTTGGATCTGCTGTTGTGAGGTGTGCTTTTGGTCTTTTTGAGAAGGGTAAGATGTTGATGGGAGAGACATCTCCTTTGTGTCTTGTTGAGTGTTGGGGTCCAATAACTTTGATTTGCTTTCCACATGTGCTTGGTGGGATTTAATGTTCCTCAGGAGAATTTGTGTCAGGAAATTCAATGTTAGGGACAGTGATTTTCTTGGGATGTTCCTCAGTGGCCTCCCTCATTGTGCCATGATTTGCATTGTGTTCTCCATTTGGCGTAGCATTCACCGGAAAGATCCACGGATGTTCCTCTTGGAATTCAAAGAAGACATTGTCTTCCTCAAGTTCTAATTTGTCCCACCTGTTTTCAGAGGAGCTTTCAGTAATTTCTTCTGGCAACAACACAAAAAGTTCTTCTGAAAAGCTTATGTGCCTGGTGATAAAAACCTTTCTGTCCCAGAGGCAAAGAATCCTGTAGGAGGATGTGTTGTTTTTGTACCCCAGCAGAATACCTTCATCTCTGGTAGGTCCCAGTTTCCAGGCTTGTTGGTATTTTGGAACAGATATGTAGGCTTTGAACCCAAGCAATCTCAGATTCTTGATTCCTGGTGCTTTGGAGTTCCATAAGGAATATGGAAAGAAATTCTTCCGCAAAGCTGATTGTTTCAGATTAGAGAGAAAGAAGGCAATGTTCACTGCTTCCCCCAAGTAGAATTTGGGTATTTTTTTTCCCCAAAGTAAGCATTGTTACTTCTCAAGAATTTTTCTGTTTTCCCTTTTGGCAAAGTCATTGTTCTTGGGATTTTCTGGCGGGGAGAGAAAATGGATGAACCCGCTGCTTTTGGCCAATTCCTGGAAGTCCTTGTTTACAAATTCTCTGCCGCGTTCAGATAAAATTCTCTTTATCTTTTGATCTTGGAGGGTTTCCATCAGATTTTCAAAGATGAAAAACTGGTGGAATGCTTCTGATTTTGTTTTCAGAAACCTTACAAAATTGAAAGAAGAGAACTGACCAACAATGGTAATGAAGTATTTTTAGCCAGAGATGGATCCAGGATTGATTGCATCAACAAGATCTAGATGGACGCAACCCAGTGGTGCTCCAACTTAATCAAAGTTACTGAGATAGGGCTTAGCTGTGGACTTTGAGGTCCTGCAGATTTAAAAATTGGTGGAGTTGGCGCCGGTGAAGCCCATCAATTTGAGTACTTGGTCATTGGGGTGTTTCAGTTGGCAATGCCAGATGTCTGAGTGTGCTGAGGCAAGGTAGTTTTTTGGAAACTTTGGAACTATGAAATCAACAACCATTAGTATTTTCACAATTTCGCCTCTCAGGAGAATCTTCTTTCCATCCAGGATCTGAAATTGGTTTCCTTCCCTGTTGATGGAGATTGACTTCTTGATGAGGGGCAGCAGGGGTATCAGGTTTTGTTTGAGTTTGGGCACAAACAGACAGTTGGACAGGGGGTGGGTGGTTTTGCCTATGGTAATGATAATCTCTACCCTCCCTTTGGCCAGCAGCTGACTACTTTCATCCCTGGTAGTGAAAGTCCATGGAGCGCCGAATTTAAGGCTTTCAAACTTATTGGGATCAGGGAACATGTGGTGCATTGCTCCACAGTCAATTATTGCCATTGAAGAGTTGCAGTGGGTAGCATTTACCAGAATTTTGTGCCCCTCCACATGATAGGCTGCGGCAACAGTGATGTGAGCTGAAGCGCCTTTGGGATTGTTGGTCTTTTTCCTTTTGGGTCTGAGGTGTGGGAACTCAACCCAACATTTTGAATCCTTATGAGTTTTGACCATGTGATCATTGGGTTGTGCTTCCCATTTGCAAAGTAGTAGAATGTTTTTCCTGGGTAGCTGGTGTTGCCTGAGGTATTAAGTGCAGTGGCTTTGGGTGGTGGACTTTCCTTAGAGCAATCCTTTGATTTTAAGTGATGGAAAAAACTCTGGAGTTGCATGAGGGTGTTTTTTGGGATTTTGACCGCTGATTTTTCCATGGCCAGTAATTAAATGAGGTGGAATAGATGTGTGTATTTTCATATTTTTCCAAGGATTGAGTAGGACAATATATTGTCTGGGATTTGTATTTCTACAGAAGCTACATCTAAGAGGGTTTTTCTGCATCTTTTAATGAACTCTTTAAGGTAACCATTATAGGACAGGGACTCCCATTCCATCCAGATGCGTCTTCTATTTAGTGCTGTTGTGGAGGCATATTGACTATTTATTCTGTTCCAAAGAAGACAGGCTTTGTCTTCAGTGCTGGCCACCATGCCTTGGATGAAGACGGTTTGATTTATGCGACTGGTGATGATCCCAACTGCTTCATAGCTTGATTTGTTCCATTTTTTTATGAATGAGGCATTGGCATCTTTGGCGGGTTCCTTTTTGCATACTTCAAGGATGACTTTGGATTGGAGATGAATCATCATTCTCCCCTTCCATACGCTGAAGTTTGTGCTGTCAAGGATGGGGATTAATGAGAGGTCTTTTGCAACATCTTTGTTGGTCATATTTGAGAGTAGGGTTTCCACCCTTTTTGAAATCTTGAAGTGCGCCTGGGACTTTAAATCTGTTAGAGTTTCAAACTGAAAAAGGTTTTTTTTTATTTCATTAGATACTAAAGAGATTGAGGCAGCGCAAGGAAGAAAACAAGCAATAGTCATTTACCTGAAAAAGGGTGAACACATTCTAGACAGTTTTGGGTGTTTTACAACAGTTATGGTGTTGGGAGAACAGGAACAAAGCAATGAGTATACTGTATGGAGTGATTGGGTGAAATTAATGATTTGGTTGGAATTCTAGCACTCAAGTTCTCCAGAGGACACGCAATGGATGCAAAAACAGAAGGTATAAATAGGAAAAAGAGAAAAGAAAAAAACTGTGGTTGCGCTGTTCATTCTAGCTGTAAAAGGTTAGGTTAAACAGGCATGCATATTCATGACTGCAAGCTCATGTCTGCTTCTCAATAAATGGCTTCAGAAAATTTTGAACTCAAGAATTTCTCAAGCTTTCACATAATTAATTTTTCAATGCAATAATTAATCTTTCAATCCAATAATTAGTACCCTTCAAAAAAACCCACTTAATTCATTGGAAGGGTCATAGTCCAACTGCAACTGAGGATGAACATCCTCAGACTCAATGGACTCTCTTTATGCTAGTATTTACCCTAAAATGTGGGAACAAGGCAAGCTCATTATTTTTGAATACAACTTGGAGCACACCTTGCCATCATGATTGTGCTTTAACTTCTTGAATTGTTACCCAATGAGTTTAATTGAATCAATTGAAAATTTGTAAACCAAATTAAATCGTTCTGTTGGAAGACCTGCTGCCAAATTTATTTGAGAGTTTTTAAGTGCTGCATAGACTGATTGGATTTGAATTTCAATAGTTCCTTCAAGGTGTTTCCACCAATCCAAAATGTTCCCCAAAGATCCCATGGGTAATTGTTTGAAAGTAGAATGGGCCCCTTCTACCCAATACTTTTTTTTGTTTCCAAAGTCTGGGTAGAAAAAAGTCCAAGCCGTTACAAATGTCTCTTTGATAGGGAAAATATTCTTTTCCATACACTCAAGTATATCCTTGCGGTCTTTCAAGAAACACTGTATAAAAGTTTCAAAGTTAGAACTCCCAGCAGAGATCAATAGAAGAAGCAATTAATTGGCATAATCTGAGTTCTGCATCATTTACTTTTGCCTCCCCCTTGGTTTTAGAGGCCGCATACTTGGCCCATAGAGTCATGAAACTTTTCCATCCTTCATTGTCATTACTGAAGCGCACTGTACAGTTTGCTTGCATGTTTTTAGACAAGTGGCAGGAGCATGGATGTGTGGATGACTCAGGGAAACTGTGTTTAATAGCATGAAACAGAGCTTTTTCACAGTCCGTCACAAAGAATTTTGGAAGCCTCTTGGGATCATAAGCCAACTTCTTTAATTCATTCAACACCCAACTGTAGAACTCCTATGTTTCTTTTGTTATAAAAACAAAAGAATTTGTAAAATTATTTTTGTTGGAAGTGATTCCTGCAACATGCAATAGAGAGATATTGCACCTATATGTTTTATAGGTACAATCCAAAAATGAAATATGATGCTATTTTTTGCAAAGTTTCATGGACTCAGTTTGGGAAAAGAAAAGGGCCTCTAAGTTACCCTTTAAACCAAATTTGGACCTGGAAAACCACTGGGATTCCTGGAGCATTTCCAATAGAGATTCAATAACACCTTTCCCATCCAGTTTGGCAAGCTCTAAATTTTGCTTAGTGTTTTAGATTTTTCTATTGTCAATGTATTCTCCACCATCAATCTTGCTAAATTTCCTTTCAAGTTTAACCATATTGAGCCCATCTTGCATTTCTTCCCCAAGTAAACCTGATGCTTGACCTGATATTCTCCTCAGCTGAGGATGCACTGAAGGACTTTCTGATGGTTGATGATTTTCCAGGCCACTTATAATGGAGAGATGCCGCATGGGATCTGCTACTTTCCTACTTGCACAAATCATGAATTGACACCCAACCTTCCTTGTTTGAGTTTGCCTTTGAATTTTGGTGAGGAATGGCCCTTCATAAACCCCAAATATTTCACAAGCTAGATCAACACATTTTTCTCTCCTCAAATCAAAATTTTTCAATGTGTAGCCATCCATGGATAACCATTTCTGACAATAAATATTGCCTTCTTTCCTAGTATCAAAGTCTCTCAAAGGAGGAGGGTCAAGAGTCTCTGGAACCCCTTATTTATGTTGGATTTTGGTTTCTCTGTTCATTGCCTCATTCTCCAATTTCCTTTTGTTCTTTTCTTTATCTCAATATTTGCTCAAGTTTGGAGTGATCAACATTGTTGGCAGTACTGTTCTATGAGTACAGAACCTGTGTCATCTCATATTTTTACATGTCACCTAACCTGTCCAGCCAACCAGTCCTTTTTTGATTTATTGATTCTTTCTTATTGGCTTACTCCATATTTGATCAACTTGTCATTTATTCATATAGTTTCTGCCATGGTTGATTATTCATCAAGTGCCTTAGGTACCCTGTGAGGGGCTCTCTATTTGTCTATTTAAACTGGTCTTTTCCCGTACCTTGCAATTAAACTCATCAAGTATGATCCGCTCAAAGTAAGAGCCACCTATAGTGGCTGGATCCCTCCTACCATTTACTCAGGCCCTATGTAGGCCATCACTTTCCGCTACCTCAAGACTTCAGTCATGAAACTGGTCTTGCCTTATCTACCCTTAATCCGCTCTGCTAAGTTACAGTCTAAATCCTCTATCCTAATCATTGCGGACATCCAAGAGTCTCTTACCTTAAAAATTTAAATTATTACCTGTCAATAAAAATCTTTCTCAGTCCCATGACATATGAAATCTAACCCACCACCTTTAGTCAATTCAAGTTGTGACCAAACATCTTTTTCCAGTTGTGAAGAATCATCATGTTCCTCAATTGTAACTGTAGATGTGGATGAAATTGGGGCTTCCAATTTTTTCTTTTACAACTCCCTACCCAAATCCCAAGATTCCACCCAAAATTCATTAAATACACTTTTAATTAAGTCCTTCAACGCAGCCTTGTTTAATCTGGGAGGGCTTGGGTTTTCCACTGTTCCCATAAACCAAACAAATTTGATGGAAATTTAGCATTCCATACAATTTTCAATCCAACAACTCCAAAGGTTCTCTCACTTTGGTTTGAGAAAAATTAATTTATGCAAAAGGAATGTGTTGTGTGTGTACGTGGTGTGTGTCAAGAGTTTTTGCCAATAGGAAGAATGTTTGATTTTCAAGTTTCTTTGTGGTCCAATAGTCCCACATAGTATTCCAGATCCCCAAATTTGGGTTGAAAGCACTCAAATGTGGTCCAGGGGTGCCTAGGTACCCCAAATCCCCCCAAAAATGGCCCATTTTTGAAGAGCTGAATCAAATGAAATTCCTGGACCAACAGACTACATACATGTGGGTCAACATGAGTTCTGAGGAATTGAAAGGAATGAAAAAAAAGAATGAAGAAGATTCTCACTCTATGCGGAAATGAAGAGAGTGAGGCGCTTGAAAACAATGATGTAATGGAGATGAGAGGAGAACGGAAGAAAACAGGAATCTGATATGTATCATATGCGGACAAGTATGTGAGTTGATGGTCAGTCCACATCTCAGAATGGGGAAAACCTCACATATGAACAGTAAGGAAAAGAAATCCTTCAATCTTTGGGTGAGGTGAGTGTTGATGGAAGGATGACTGGTGGTTTGGTGTTGAGTATGAGCGTTTATGGTTCAAGAAGTTGTTTTTGATTGTTGAGTTGAGGAGAAGTCAATGATTTGGGCGGATAGCAGTGGTGAGATCAATGTCAAAGGTAGCGTAGATGATAATTTTGAAGCGGTGGTGGATATGATGGATTTGATATGAATAATGGAGGGATAGGAAGTGGAGTGAAGGATAGAGGGAAGAGGCAAAGAGGAGGTCAAAGGGGAAGGAGAGAAGGATGAGAGGATGAGAATGAGGATTGAAAATGGGTTGGATCAGAGCGGGATGAGCGAATTGGGCGGGTGGAAGGGAGTGGGGATGAGAGGATCAGAAGGAGAAGCATAAGTGAGGCTGATGAAAGGTGGGTAACAGGTTAAGGCAGTGGTGGTGGTGCGGAGGTTGAGCTTGAGAAGGATTTCCTTTCAAAAAATTTTTTTTGGGGGGCGGAGTGGCACAAATGGGCCAGGAAAACAAGCGCAACCCCTGCTTGCGACTCAGGCATCCCCTGGGGGGTTGCAAATACTTGATTGCAAGCCAAAATAGGGTTTCAAATCCCCAATTGCAATGCAAACTGGGTTGCAAACGGGGGTTTGCAACCCCCCGTAGGACAGGCAAGTTGCTAGCAACCTGGCTTGCTAATTTTTGGGCAGTGATTGGATGTTTGCAAGCCATATGGATTTTGAACAGCCATTCAAGCCTGTTTGCATCCTCAGGGTTGCAAATATAGCATTGGCCTTTATTGAATATTCCTGTTTCTTTTTTTTAAAAAACACAGCTTGGATCTCCAATTTTTAATTGGAATCCTGTTAGGAGATTTGATAGATGGTAATTATCTGATCTTAAAAAAATTTAATTAATTTTTTATCAAGGATGTAGGGAAAACTGTTTAGGCTTGATTTAATACCAAGAATTTTCTGAAAAACAGAAAAACAATGAAGGATACAATCATCCAATCAAAACCAAGCATAATTTTTCTCTGGTGACAGCCAAGAGGATTTGGATTTTCAATTCAATCATGGGAGAATTTTTGCACTGCATGAGGGTTGTCAGGTTGAATTATTTCTTGATCAAGAGAATACTTTAAAAGAACACAGCTGGAAAAAGAGCTTGTCTCATCACAGTATAACTCAAAGTTACCAAATCACCGCTTTCTATGATCCCTCCACACTCTTCACTGGGCCATTGATATTTCAAAATGTAAGCAGTATGTACCTGCATATTATTTTTGGAGAAACCAAATAATTTGCAGAAAATAGTTGATTGTAGATGCAAGTGAGAAAGTGTAAAAACAAATTTTTGGATCCAAGAGATACATTTTGAGAACAGAGGACTGCATGAGATTTCAGTGGGTGTCTCCACAATCTCTCATATATTAAAATACCTTTTCAAGCTTTTTATAGCTTATGTACATTGGAAATTAGTCCTCTTAAAACTAACCATGCTTCAATTCTTACATAAAATTGCCAATTCTTGTTACTTTCAAGTTTAAAATTGATTCTGGATGAGATTGGAGAACTTCTCAATAAAGTAATCAATATCTCAACCCCTTTCTCAAAAAAAAAGAGCCTGTCAAACCATCAATTGAGAATCTAAGGCTGCTATCACCTAAATCTGAGAATAAGCAGATGATTTCAGCTAATTGGGAACTAAGTTCCTACCACAAAAGTGAGCAGGAGAATTTTGTTGAAATAAGAATTTCAGCCCACAAAAAAAAATCAGGTTAAGAATCTTGGGTGAAGATAAATTTTAAACTGAATTCAAAAAAAAAAAATGAAACTTCTGGTTTAAGTTTTGAAATTGGAGAATCAAAAATAATGATTAAAGATGAGCAAGAGTGAGAGTAGGAAATGCTATCTCATTGAAAAAGGTAATGATCAGATGATACTGGAATGGCTTGAGGAGGATCAAAGGTGTTACCTTCCAATATTTAATCCTGAAATATTTGATCTAGTTCATATTTTATTTTGGCCAATCATTAATGGAGAATAACACATCAAATGATCCATTTAATGAGTATCTTCATGTCTTTTTAATTTTTCAGCTGGTTATAAATTTTTCCCAAGCTGGCCCATCTTCCCTTCAGCACTCCTATGGCATGCTCAATATGAAATTTTAATTGAGCAAGATGATAGTTGAAATTTTTTTGACTTTATAATTGGAAGAAAAATTCCCCTATTTTGGCACCATGTGTTTTCCACTAGCATAAGCTGAATCTTGCAGAATGTATTGATATTCATGAAAGTAGTTGTGTGGTTCTGGCACAATATTTATATAATGGAAACCTAATATCATGATAGGAGCCCAAAAGGCCTGCATTCAAAGAAATAAAATTCTTTTTTTCATTAAATACTGGTGGAAAAGCAACAGATTATCTCATTGAACAGTGGAATTATGTTTTTTGAGTGTGTCATAAAACAAATTTACCTTCTATTCCAATAAAAATAGTGGTTTCCATCTAGCTTAGGTATTTGACTCAAGGGAATTGTGTTTACATCAAAAAATTCAATAAAACCATGAAACGTTTCATTCTCCAAGACCTGATATATCCCATTAAACCCTTCTTTTTTTTTCTAAAAAAAGGTCTGAGAAACAGAATCGTAGGATAGAAATCATAACTATTTTGGTTTGTGATTTTATGGTTCCATATCCAATCAAGAAAAAGTTGTATAATTAATGAATAGATGATCTGTTTCCATGTGATCCCAATATAAAGAGATAAAATTCCATTTGGATAGTTGAATCAAATTTTGTATTCCAAGATTTATCCTGAAAGGTGTGGTGATCTTAAAAAATTTGCAAAATTTTCATGGATGACACCAAGGAAGTTTCTAAAATTTGTTGAAGGCTCAAGTTGAAGAGTAGATGGATGTTTTGCCTTTCATTCATGTGATGATTGAGGGTCTTTCTTTTAGAATCCATTTATTGATGTGAAGTGTTGAATTGATGATATGGTTTAATTTATTTATTATTTTATTATATAATGGATATATTATTAGATTTGGTGATCAAATGTGTGAATAAATAATGATTAATGGGATTTATGTGTATTTGAAAATGTGGAGGTGTGAATGGATGTGTTGCATGCCAGGTATGATGGATGGATGGTGAGTCATACATGGTGGGTTTGATTTTTGAAACACACCGTTTGCATTAATCAAACCATTTTGGAATGCACCATTTAAGGGGTGTGTGTATTGCAGAAACATGCCATTAAAATGGCTGGTTTGTTCAAAAAAAATGGCAGGTTTCTAATGACGGTTTTGCTTACTTTGATAAACACTATTGAAATCATAAAATCATCAAACAGTTTTTTCTCATTTTCATTACAAAGATTAGTTTAGCCCAATTTCTATTCTTTTTCCTCAATTTTTTAATTTTTCTTATTTTTTGTCTCTTCAAATGGTTTTTTAATTTGAGATTACTAATGAAAGGTTTATTTTTGCCTTCCATTTTTGAACTGGTTTGAGTAGGTTCAAAATTATTTATTTTTCAAGGATTTTATCATTTTTAATTTGTTTGAAATTTAAAAACCCTTTTTTTGGTTTGGTCCAGTTGTATTTGAAACACCTTCTCTTCTCCAAAAACCCAAACTTTTTAAACAATGATTTCAAATAAGCCTAATTTGGGCCCAATTGAATTATTTAGATAGGAAAAAACATGATGGTTGATGATGCTTTTTTTTTAAAAAAAAACAAACATTGGAAGAATATAGCTTTTAAGAGTTAGAGGAAAAATAAGAAAGATTCAAAAATATGTTTAGAGGTTCATGAGGATGATAATATAGAGTGGATTTTTAAGTCTGGCAGGAAATTATGACCCTTGGATCTGTACCCTGCCATTGAGTTTCAAAAGAAAATGAAAGATTAGAAGCCAACCCACAATGATTTCAACCAAGCAAAAGGACTAAGAAAGTACTTATATCTTTTTCAGATCTAGAAAATTGATTTTTCTATTTTTTCAAATCTATAAAATTTATTTTTCTATTTTTTCAGATCTAGAAAATTAATTTTTCTAGATCAGCCTGATCACAGCTCCCTCACAGCCATAATTTAATTCATCTTTTTGAATTGACTGACTGAGGAATACAGGAAAAAGATGAAATTTGTGAAAGCCTACCTCCACCAAAAAAGAAGGTTTTTCAAACCTTTTGGGCCTTCAGGATCATGGGTTTTAAATATAGTTGCGATAAAATGGAATAAATTTATGCACCCTTGCAATTGTTTTGGTCAATAAATAAAGAAAGATTCCATTCAATCTTCTCCTTAAGAATTAAAATTTCTGAATTTAAAATCTGACATTCTCTCCCAGATATTAGGGGCTATCAGATTTAAGCAAACCCGCCATTTAGTTAATGGCTGGTTTCAACCAAAACCTGCCATTTCAAACCTGCCATTAAAAATCAAAAAAAAACTACTTATTTCAGATCAGACATGTCAAATTTAACATGAAATAAGTGGTTTTTTTCAAGTAAATTATATAAAGGCTTTCACCGGCTCAACCATGCATCATTCCATATCATCACCCCTGGTTTCAACCTGTGACCTCATCCAAAAATTATACCTCCAAACTCATTGGAAAAATTTCATTTTCATTGCTCTTATCAGTTCATCACTCTCATCCCCTCATAAAATCATCACTCTCAAATTGCTTCATCACCCTTCTCACTTTATTTCTTTCATGAAATCCATTCTCTCATTTCTTTATCCCTTCATCCATTCATCACTTCATCCCCCCTTTCATCACATCCTAACTCTCATTGCTTCATTGCTTCATCCCTTCATCCCTGCTTCCATCACATTGATTCATCACTTTATTGCTTCATCCCTTCATCCCTCTTACTCTTTTTAAAGGCCCCTCAGTAAACCTCCCCCTGCAAGTCCACTCGACCAAAGAAAACATCAACCAGGAACTCAAAATACAAAAATAACCCCTATCAGCTTCTGAAGGCTCAATTAAGCTCAAGAGAGCTGATCAAATCATCCTGGTAAACAGGCTCAAAATCCCCTCCAACTATGACGCTTGCTTTGGATCCAACAATGAAACACAAATTGACCAACCACCATCCTCTAAGTTTAATGGTTATCTCCTGATGGCCAATGAACTTAAGAATAAAACCAAATATAGTATTTATCTTTCATCCAAGCAGATGTTGGAGCCATTCAAGAACTATTCAACCAAGTAAAAGTAAGCCCACTCAATGCCAATCTGCACTGGATTTGGTATCACTGACTCCAATAAAGCAAGGGGAATCAAATCAGTGGTTGATAGGTTGGACTCAATTACTTTTCTTGGGGTAGGAATCAAGAAGTGATTCAATTCATTGCATGACATTTTGAGGCTTGAAAGCCCAATTTTTTACACATATCTGTATTTTTGTCAAATCATTTCCTCCAATCTTGTTCCCTCCCATCCAAATACTTCAATTGGGGTGAGGATAAAGAAAGGATTCAATTCATTGGTAACAAGTTTAGGGTGGTTGGAGTGTTAGAATACAAAATTTAGTTGGAAACTATGGTATTTGAACCCATGACCTCAAAATTCATGATTGATGCTTTAACCGCTAAGCTAAGTGTTCCATTTCCAGATGGATCATTGTACCTGTCCACTCATTTATCAAAAGATCTTATTGTTCATGATCATGAACCAGTTAACCATCAATATCCTCTTGGATACTTATAGACTTATCATTCCTCACTCAAGACCAATCCTAGACTAGTCCTTTAGTCTGACCTCTACAATCCTTGTTGGAATTTGGGTCTTATTTTGATCCAAGTCCAATGAAATCCAACAAAGGAGTGATCCAACTTGGGTTTGGCGTTTAGAGAAGAGGATCAAAATCATGAGGAGGAGGAGGAGGTTGACTCCTGCTATTGATTGTTTTTTGCTCAATTGCTGGCGGCGTCAGAGGAGGAGCAGGGGGAGGCCGCTGGCAATAAATGAATCAATTTCTGGCGGCTGCAGAGGAGGAGGATTCCAGGAGATAAGTTGCCTGTGGGGGCAGAGGAGGAGGAGGAGGAGCCCGCAGCCCGCAATCACTTGCCAGCCGTGGCAGAGGAGGAGCAGGAGGAGGTAGCCGGCAATAAATTAATTGATTTCCAGCAGTGGCAGAGGAGGAGGCCACTGGCCATGATTGATTGATTGCTCAATCAATTCACAGGGGCAGCAGAGGAGGAGGAGGAGCCGCCCGCAATCAGTTGATTGATTGCTGGCGGAGGCAGAGGAGGAGCAGGAGGAGGCCGCTGGCAATCAATCAATAAATCTCTGGTGGCAGCAGAGGAGGAGGAGGAGGAGGAGGCCGCCGGAAATAAATCAAAAAATTGCCAGCAGGGGCAGAGAAGGAGGAGTAGGCCGCCGCCTGAAATCAATCAATCAATTGCCGGCAGGGGCAGAGGAGGAGCAGGAGAGGGCCACTGGCAATAAATCAATTGATTTCCAGCAGTGGCAGAGGGGGAAGAGGAGGAGGAGGGGGGAGCTTACCTGGAGGATTGAGCAAGGAGGTGTGGGGGGACCTGGAGGTTGAATGATCAAAGGATAAGCAACCAATGAGGGGCAGGAAGAGGAGGAGGAAGAGGATGGGGGGGGGCTTACCAGGGCTTCCAACCAAAGGAGGAGGGGAGGTGGAGGTTGAGGTGGCAGTGATGGGTGAGGTGGAGGTTATGGGTGAGGTGGAGGGGTTAGGGGAGAATTTTTGGTGAGGAGGAGGAGGGAGTGGACCAGTGAGAGTGGACCAGTGGGAGTCGACCGGTGGTTAGAATTTCAGCCAGAAGTTTTGTGTTTTAAACTTTCTTCCGGGAAGTTTGATTGGACATGTTGAGAAGGATGGTGATGTGATGTGGGGTGATGAGATGATGATAAGATTGGTTTGAAGAAATGGAGATGTGAAGCAATAGAGATGTGAACCAATGGAGATGTGAACCAATGAAGATGTGAAGCAATGGAGATGTCAAGCAATGGGAATTCAAAGCAATGGAGATGAGATGTGTGTGATGCCATCAAGATGGGATTTGTATGGATTTGATGAAGTGGAGTTGTGAATGGGTTTTTTGCATGGGATGGATGGTGGATGGATTATGGTGCATAAATTGCAGTTTTTATGTTTAAAATGCGCCATTTTCATGAAACCCGCCATTTTAAAATACACCAGTTAAGGGGTATGTGTATTTCAGAAACCTGCCATTAGAAATGGTGGGTTTGGTAAAAAAAATGGCAGGTTTCTAATGGCAGCTTTTCTAACTTTGATACGCCATATTATGCCAAATTTTTTGAAAATTTTCCAGTATCTCCTTTCAATAAAAACAGAAAATCATGAATGAAAAAATAATCCCCTCCTTCTTCTCCTAGGGATTTGCGGCTCAAATCATTTTTTTTATTTTCTACTCACATCAACTTAAGATCCAATGGCTCCTAGAATCCTTCACATATTGAAAATGATGATTTCTCTTTACATTTTTTTCTACTGCTGGTTCCAACAAAAAATTTAAATTCAAAAATTATTGCAAATTTGGAAAAATAAATATTTTATGATTGGGTTTACCTGGCTTGGTATGTGGTATGTATTTCAACCAAAAAAATATCAATATTATTCAGGTTGCTAAAAATTACAAGCATTGTAACTTTTATGCTCTTGACTCAGCCACACTTTATAGAATTGGAATTTTCAATCAAATCATTCAAAGTAAAAGTAACACCAGAAGCAACTTAAATATTTGGTAGATCTACTCTAGGAAACAAAATATAAAATGAAATGAAAAAATTTTATATATTGGATGTTTTGAAAATATTATCAAGTATTTTTATAAATCAAAAGAATTATTTTTTTATTTTTTCAATCATAAAAAGGAATTTATTTAAAATATTACTAGTATATGCCCCCAAATTTGGGAAGGCACAAAATTTTACCAGTGCAGTATGGACTTTTCCCGGTTCAAAAGCTTGACTGAAAATGCACATCCTGCATTTAGTTAGCAAGAAAGGCTTTGGCTACTCAAATGTTTTTGAGGGAGGTCTCATAAGGAGGCAAAAATTGTCATTTTACAACCCTCAAAAAAATAATATTTGTAAAGAACTAGATTATTTGAGGAATTCCTTTCACTTCCTCCACTGGTATGAAAATAAAAATAAATGCAACAGCTCAGGATGAATTTTCAATTTTTCCTGATAAAATTCAATCTTTCTCCTTCTGCTCTTGATCCTTCTCCTTTGAATATTTTTTAAAATATGACTGAGTCATCCTAAAGTTGAACTGAGGAAACAGAATTTTTCCTTCAGCCATGTTTTCACCCCTTTGTTATTCTATATCAATTGCTAGTTGGACCACCCATCTTTACCTTTCAAACTGAAGCTTTTGTTTTTCAACCTAAAGCCTATTCATTTCAATCTGATATTTAACTTTTTTTAAGAGCATATTAATTGAATAGTGAATATACACATGGAAATATTGGTTGATTGATTCAATTTCATTAGGAAAATATTTATTTTTAATGATCATTTAAGAAACTCCAGAACTGTAATTTTCACTCTGATTTTGGTGGCTTTTTGCTTTGAGTTTTTTGGAATTTGATTTCTTAAAATATCAATTTAATGAGGATCAATTCAGCTGTAAGTAATTGGTTTTGTTTATGGTGAATTTGGAGGCTCAATTGGCTTAAGCTTTTGGTCATTTAAAAAGGGTGGGATTTTTTTGTAGGAAATAATTGATTATTGTATGTGAAAGGTAAAGAAACATTTACTTAATTTAGATGGATCCATAGATATGGCTGGTTGGGGACAAGGAAATCATTTAAATAATCCTCCTTTGGGTTGACAGGAATGTTTATTTGGTCCAAGTTTTGAAGCAAAAAGTTAAAAGAGGATATTTTTTGATCCAAAGAATTATTCTAATCACTAATTGCTTCCAATTTAGAACTGATTATAAATTTAATTTTTTTAATATATTCATTTTCCCCAGATTATGGCCACTAAAAGTGTTCCTCAATAAAGGTTTCCTCATTATAAACATAACTTGGCTGAGAATTTTCCACCATCTAATTTGCATTAATTGAGTTTTATCTTTCAGAATCAAAATACCATAGTGGGATAATTTTGGCCTTCTTTCCAAATTTTTCATCCATTTTGAAATAAATCAACATATTTAGTCAAATTTATGAACCACCAATTTTATCCCTTTGGTTATATTGGCATCAGTGAGACCAAATTCCATTGAGATTGAAATTGAGTGGAATTTTTTATGTTTTGAACAATATTTCTTCAATTTCCCCCTCATTTCTTTGGATGACAGACAAAAGATACTGATTCAATCCTTCTTCAGCTCTTTTCTATCAGTAGTAAATTTTGAAATTAGTTTCAACTGAAGATCCAGCGGCCTTGGCAGTCTCCCTTGCGCAGGTCTTTGCCAGTACCGCTGCAAACGCACCTAGTCTACGCTAAGGCCATCCTGAACCATGGCTCCCGCCCCTCAACCTCCTTAAATCAACACCCTTTTGCCTCCTGCCCCGTCCCCTTCCAGAGCTCAACCCTCCTTCCTCTCCTCACTGACTTACCCAGCCAGAAGAATATACCACATGCAACCAAAACTTGGCATCCCAGCTAAATTCAGGAGGAGAAAGTACTCAACCCACTCCCTCCTGCAACCGCGGCGCCAAGCCCGCTAGCAGTGCTTTGACAAAGGTGACATCTCACATCCTAATTTCCTTTGTCATGTTTTTTTCCCAGCTAACACTCATTCTCATCTGTGCTTGTCTCATTCATTTCTGACTTGTGATTTTCTCTGCTATTGCATGTTGAACCACCTCTTGTCCCTCATAGGATACTATTACAAGCTTTTGTAGTTGAATTGAAATAAAGAGACTCTTGAGTAAAACTTAACATGGTAGCAAGAGTCATTCCTTAATTCCAACAGGGCTCAAACAGATAAACAGGTCAAACAATTCCAGGTACTCTATCTGATGGCTGATCACAAAGTAAATCCCATACCCATCCCCCAATCAGATGACTTGGAAAATGATTACTCTGCCAAGAAAAAGATTGTTAAGTGAAACCAACATAACTGGCAAAATTGGAAAAGTGCCTTTGAAGAAATTACCATTGGTGAATGTCACAAGGAGATACTAGATGACAAGTGGATCAAGAATAACTCACACACAAAAACCTATTGCTGCAAGAGATCTCTTTCACTCAGCCTCCGAAGGAATTCAATCAAAAAGGACCTAATATCCTGTGTCAAGTCCGGCAAGTCAGATTTCAGCAAAGCATACAAGCTCCTTACAAGTAAATGTGACAAAAACTCACTAATTTTTATACGGGACGCACTAATCCAACTGGTCAATCTCACCTACAAGCAGGGGAGAAGTCTACAAGAACACACCTAAATGTTTAAAAATGCCTACGTCAACCTCACTAATATGATCAACAGCCAGCCAAAAAAGGACCAGATCATGAATGTCTCCCCAGCCTTGGTTACGATCTTTCTCATCAAGATCCTGAGGCAAGAAAACATGATCTCAAGTATCACCTCTATGCTTTATGACATAAGGCCCTTAACCCTGGAAGCAGCGTCCACCAGGATCTTACTGGAGGACTCAAGAAAAGAATTGAATGCTTTGGATGCAAGCTACTACGCTCTGAACACTCAATTACAACCTTTCCGCCCCAAACATAAAGCTTGTGGCAAAATGACGGACAAAGCATCTTCATCTCTTCCCAACCAACCTTGTTCCGTTGCCCCCACAAGGAAAAAACCCTCAACTTTGCTCGCGCCATACATCTTTAGCTTCTGAAATAAAACAATTAGATCAAGAACTTAAGCAACTCAGGTCACAAAATACCATGAACGTTGCAGAAGACTGCACCAAGGAGTCCCCTGCAGAAGATCTGGTTGACAACGCCCTGGCGGTGGAAGATACCACCAATCCTGAAGATTGCAGGTTTCTCCTTTGCAATGACGCTTTGTACAACACCTCAACCCCATGGAAACCCAGGTACAAACTGGTCTATGACTTGGGCGCGTCAAGGTCCACAGTATGCAACCTGGCACTACTCATTAACCCCACTCCCGTTGTAAAGCATCTGAGTACTTATGGAGTTTGTATCAAAATCCCACGTGTTGGTAAGCTCAACATAGGCGGACAACCATATAACCGCTGTTCTACGCTCCGGGCAGGCCCCGCGACCTGATCTCTGCCACTCAACTAGAGGATCACGGATTGCTGGTAGTCCAAAAACACTGTACCATACTAGTAAATCTTTCGAACCTTATTGTGTATCAATTCCCTTGGGTTGGAAATCTCTACATTTTGTACTACTCCCCTCCACCCAATATCAACCTGGAAAAAAACCAACACCAATGTTGATTGGCACATAACAATGGGCCACCCATCAGAAGTTTACCTAAAAAATTTCCTCCTCTTCCACAAGTTACCTTTGCAAACTCCATTCCCATCAGCCAACCACTGCAATATTTGCTCAGAGTGCAAGATCAAGCCTAAAACCCACGCCAACCCCCTGCCAGTCTTGCTCAGGATGTTCCAAAGTCTTCATCTTGATGTCTTTCAGGTCACCCCACCGTGCAAGCAGTCAGCCTTGTAGATGCTTGTGATCAATGAAAACTTCTCCCAATTCAACAGGATTCATATCCCCAAGAACAAGTCCAATGCGGAGGATAGAATTTTCAGCTACATGCATGAAATCAAGAACCAACTCAATGTCACTCTGGGGCTCCTACACTGCAATTGGGGGGGAAAGTTTGGCTCAACAAAACTCCAAGATTTCCTGTCAAGCCGTGGGATTGTTCTCAAACAAGGTCCTGCAAACTCCCCTCAGTCAAATGGGCTTGCCAAACGTTTCAAACAGACTATCTTGACAAAGATGAGGTACCTTCTGGCAAAGTTGGATTTTCCCATCAACTACTGGGACAAAGAGGCAAAGTATTCCTCAATGCTGATCAACCTTCTCCCCTTTGCATTGCTTGGCTGGAAGTTTCCAGTTAGCACACTACTCCATGTGAATGCCACCATAGAGCCTGTGAAAAAAATACTTCCTCTGATTCCTTCTGGTCTCAAGGTGCACGTGCTCATCTCTCCTCCTTCAAAGCTGGAAGTTTGATCCAAAACCCTCCTGTTCCTGGGGTACAAATTGTACTTGGACGCAGGATGCTTCATAGACCCAAACAAATGTAGGGTGGTGGTAAGCTGGGACTTCACACCAACCCTTCTTGTTTTTCCATATCATTCCGCTTAGTCCTTGAAGAAGCCCCCTTCCTCACTCCCAAAGTCTGCCTCAATCCCAGCAACAGAGCAGAGCTCATCCATACACCTTCCCATCTCCTGGCTCCAAAGGAATGAATGCTGAAAACCGGTCAAGCCCATGGTACGCATCAATCCCCTTCCATCCCCTCCTCAAAGCACATGTCACACAACGCCACCTCACCCCGTTGCCATGGACATGGGCACTCCCCTGAAGTGTCCACCATCTGTTGCTGTCTGTGCCCCTAAGGGTTATGCGTAGGTGCCCTACTACAACAAGGCTCCTGGGATATCTCTTCCAACATCAATACTGCCCCATACAGCGGAAATCAAGAGGCATGCGTGATGCTCCCCCCAACAAGGACGACACAGATGAGGCCTTGGTCTCTGAAGTAATCTTGGTGGATAAGGCCTTTTCAGACCCAGACAAATGCAAAAAGTGGATGGAGTCAATGGCGGCCAGAAATCAATTGCTTCTGATGCATGAGACCAGCACCCTAGTTCCCCTGCCAAACAATGATAAATTCATTGGTGAGATGTGGCGTTTGGTCCAGAAGAGGAACAAGTTTGGAAAAATCACTCAGCGCAAATCAAGGTGAGTTTTTTTTTGGGAATCGCCAGGAATACCCCAGACACTACCTCAATACGTACTCAGTGGTTGGCCAAAGCAAATCACTCTGGGCACTTCTCTTGGCTGCGGTCCAGAAAAAATGGCATGTGTTTCAGTTTGATGTCAAAACGGCATTTCTCTATGGCAACATTGACGCAGTCATTCATGTAGCACAAGTGGTGGGGTTCAAAGTGCCAGGAAAAGAGGATTGGGTTTAGAAGCTTAACAAGTTGCTGTACGGCACCAAGCAGGCCCCAAGATGCTGGAGCTCCCACCTGGAAAAGATGCTCCTGTCACTTGGCATGGCCCCATCAACCGGCAATGAGTCCATCTTTGTCAACCAGTCAAAGTATATTCAAATGCATTTACATGTGGACAATGGGCTAGTTTTGGGGCGGATCAAAAGGAAATTGAATGTTTTCTGGAACTTCTGGGGGGAAATATAAAATAAAGCTCCAAGAAAGTCCAACCCAACACCTGGGCTACACCCTTGAGTGTGGTCAGGATGGCTCCCTCAAGCTCCACCAACACCACTTCACAGAGAAAGCCTTGAAGGATTTTGGTTTTGAGCACCTCAATGCTGTAAAAGCGCCCGCCCCCATGAACATACACAAAGTGGTAGGACAGGATTCACTGGATTTTGATGTAAAGACCATGCAAAACGCGCTAGGGACCCTCATACACCTAGCCATTCACACAAGGCCCAACATTCAGTTCACGGTCAATTTACAATCCCAATTTGCAAACAAACCAACTTGAGCTCAATGGAAGATGGTCAAAAATCTATTCCAATACCTGCAAGGAACAAAATCCGTGGGACTCCTGTTCACAAAGTCCTCCCACCCTAAGGATCAACTGTAAGGGTGGGCAGATGCGGACTATGGCCAATCCATCACAACTCAAAAGTTGACCTCTGGCCACTTCATCACGCTATACGGTAACCCCATCAGCTGGACCACAGCAAAGCAGTCCATTGTGGCCCAGTCTACAATGGAAGCGGAGTTTGTGGCAATAAATCTATGTGCAAAGCAAGTAAGATGGCCCTCAACGCTCATCCTTGGACTTGGCATCTGAATCTTGAAGCCAAAAAAAAAGAATTAAAATCAGGAAGCTAACTTCATAAGCAAGGAAGCACAGCTAAACCCTAACTCCAGGAACATTGAGATTAGATTCCAGTACGGGCGCAACCTTGTGTCCCAGTCACTGATACCTGTCAAACACGCCCCAACAGAAAAAATGATAGAAGAAATCCTCACCAAGACCTTTGGGTATGTGAAGGTGATACAGGTCAGGCTACAACTTAACCTCACCCCCGCTGAATCTAGGAGGACTTTCAACTGAAGATCCAGCGGCCTCCCCAGTCTCTGTTGTGCAGATTGGCACAAGTACCACCACAAACGCACCTAGTCTACACTCAGGCCATCCTGACCCATGGCTCCTGCGCCTCCACCTCCTTACGTTGACACCCTTTTGCCTCCTTCCCCGTCCCCTTCCAGAGCTCAACCCACCTTCCTCTCCTGATTGACTTACCCAGCCGGAAGAACATACCGCACGCAACCAAACATTTTAATCGTGGCTAAATTCAGGAGGAGCAAGTACTTGACCCACTCCCTCCTGAAACCGCGGCGCCAAGCCTGCTAGCAGTGCTTTGACCCAGGTGACATCTCACGTCCTACTTTCCTTTGTCATGTTTTTTTTGTGGCTTGCACTTTTTCTCATCTGTGCTTGTCTCATTCATTTCTGACTTGTGATCATCTCTGCTCTTGCATGTTGGACCACCTCTTGTCCCTCAGAGAATACTATTACAAGGGTTTGTAGTTGAATGGAAATAAAGAGACTCTTGAGTACAACTTAACAATTAGAAGATTAACTTTGGGCAACCTGTCACAAGTGCTGCTGGCGTGTAAGCAGCGCTTGGCACCAGGGTTCTCTACTCAAAGCAGGCTTTAGGGGAAAGGCTGCTGAAGGATTCTACAGAGAGCAGAGAAATTGATATAGTAAGGTAAGGTTCTTAGTTGACACTTTCTGGGATGTATTTCCTAGTGAGAAGCAGTAAACTGATTTATTGGGGTACAATCAGGAAGCAGGAAGAGGAGGAAATTTTAAATAGACAAAAGGTCTGGAACTAAAACAGAGGTACAACAGGCTTGGGATCAGAATCCATATTTAATGACCAGATCAGTCAAGATAACAGAGGGGGATAGTCAGGTAATGCTACCACATTGCTATAGGCTGCCTACTACATTGGAGAAGGTTCACAGTTCTGGGCTGTATAGGTTTCAAATGTAAAGTCAAAGGATGTATACTGTACATTGGAGTCATGTCACTATGTCCTAATTAGAAAGATTATGTGATACAATCTCCAAGAGAATTTACAGTGGGTAGACAGAAGTAATGGGACTGATTGACCAAAAACAGTCAGTTTATTTTCAAACATTTGTTTCAAGCTAAATCTATCACTCAAAAAAGGAATGTATTTACATTTATCCATAAAGTTATATATTTCAGCATCTTTAATTCAATTATAAAAAAATTGGAATTTCAAAAAAAATCAAAGTATTAATTTAAAAAAAACCTTATAAAGCACAAAACCCTCAAAAAACATGCCAGAGGAAAAAAAAATGAAAAGTTCTGTACCATTAATATTTTTTTTCCTTATGGGGGTTTTATAGAGGATCAAAAGAAATCATTTAAATGAAATAAAAATTAATGTTGAGGGCTTCTAAAAAAATATTTAAAACCAATTTTGATCAATCTTGATTTTTCATTGCCTTGGTGATATGGTAGCAATAATCTTGAGAGATGTTGGTTGGGATTCATGGAAACCAATCAAAAATTCTCATCCAAAATTTTTATGTATCCAATTTTCATATTGTTCAAGTTTTCTTCTCTTGGCCTACTTTGAGGTGCCTTGAGATGCCAGAGGTTATATTATTTTGAGGTTGAATTGGGGTGAAGGTGGTGCACATTGTTCTAAATTTCATTTCAGAAATCAAAATTCTGCCCTCCTTGGATGGTTTAACCCTCTTAATCTTCTGAAACAAACAAGTTCCCAAGGAGGAATAGATATCAAGAAAAAAACCCATGAAGCAGAATCAAATAAGAAGAATAAGATTTAAAACAAAGTTACTTACCATGTTTTTTTTTGAATCAATTGAGAAGTCAGACATCAAAAGAATAAACTGAGTTTGTGGCAATGTGGCAATTGGTCAAATGGAGTGGGAGCCAGAAGATAGGTTGGTCAACAGCAAGAATAAAAGGCTCCAGGCTTCATCTATATTGTTTGAGCTACCTGGGTATGGTTGCTTTGACAAAAATTCCAACAACTTTTGGCTAGCCACTGTACATCTACATAAGTTTTACAAAAGCATAAACCATGATTGAATATTGGATAGAAAGGTTGAGTAAGTTTGGAGGATATGCAGAGCTGGGACATTAAGTATGTGAAAGCCTATGAATTCTATCTGTATATTATATGAGGTTAGACTATGTGTACATTTAATATAATGCATGAAGATCCTGAGGATATTTAGTTACTTGTCAGCTTGCTACTATTGCAAAGTAAGCTGCAAAAGTAACAAAAATAAAATAAAAATGATAATAATTTAATTAACCTAAGAAGGAGTAGTAAAACCATAAATATTATTACAGGAATGGATTCTCCACCCAAAATTAGGTAGGGCAACTCACTGACCCCACCCTTGAAATACAACTCCTTATATTTTTAAATAATTAAGGAAAGAAAGACCAAAATACTATGGCTCCACTATTGAGTTTTTGGTCAATCAAATGTTTCACACACATTGTCACGTATAGGTTTCACACCTAAAATTCAGTCAGAATTGAGGTGTTGTGTATATTTTAGGAGTTACGGAGGGAAACGTGTTTTGTGCCGCGGCAGCCAATGCACCCGCGCGCGGCTGAGATAAAGCCCTGTCACTACATCAAGGTTGTGTACGCAGCCCCAGGCCTCTGACAAGTACGCAGCCGCGGGACTACGGGTTGACAGAGTGACAGGCAGCCTGAGAGGTTCAGGTACCACGTAAAAATGCTAAAACCCACACAGGTACATTCTACATATGTAATAAATGTTCCTGTGGATAGCAGATAGTCTAAAAATACATAATATTATATAAAAATACTTAAATAATCCTTATACATATTTTTTATTTGAAATAATTCAAAGTACCAAAAATGTCGAAAATAAGACAATGACAAATTCTAAACATATATTAAAATACTTTAATATACTTTTATGAGAATTTCTAGACATCAATATTTTCGTAACATACTAAGAACACGAATGATGTAAAAATATTACATGAATTTCCATGACTTATATTTTTAAGTAATTATCTTAGTAAATCAACTGGAACTGGAAAATAAGGAGTAAAATCAATATCATGACTTTTACTCCAGTTATATAATACATAATGAGAACTCACCTGACATCAGGATGTCCGTAGAAATGTCTATTTATATAATTATTAAATTACTGGGAACATTTACTAAGGATAATGAATTAAATAATACATAAATAGGACAGATTAGTGTTATTCACACGTCCTAATATCTATTATAAAGTAGAATAATTACCATACCCTGAGGAATTAAATGCTAACCATGCTATAGCACCAAGAACACATGACAGGCTACCCCTGGTTACCCTTCTAGCCTTAGTTTCTTTCCCTTTGAGCCCCTGTACCCCTCAGAAGGACAATGTTGGGACTCCAAAAGCTATAAATAAAGAGCTCTTTTGAGGATATTGATGGGCAGAGACCCAGTTATATTTATATCCAGACACCATGCCAAGGTAATCAAGTACTTATAAGAGATAAGAAAGTGATTTATGGCTAAGTTTGATCAATAATATCCGTCCTAACCCTCTTTTTTATCAATTAAAACTGCTGAACAACCTTATAACCCCAGTATACAGGTTTAACACATCAGTGCACGTCTCAAACAGATACCCAAAGGATTTAATAATATACCAGTGAGTTTTATTATCCTTTCTCTTTTTTGGCAGCTTGGCTACAAGGACCTGCCACTCCACCGTGTATTTTATATACATATTATCTTTGGGTAAAATATCCTTTAAACTAAAGAGCCCAAAGTAACCAGGACTACGTGTTTTCATGCTGAAATCCCTGAAGAGAGCTGTTAAAGATCCCCAATATAATTGTGGCCCCTCTATAAAAATATTAAATAATCAATTAATTCATATTGAATTAAAAAAATAAACCATAACCAAACCACTTAACCTTGCAACAAGCTTAATCCAAATATTTCACAGATTTTTGCTGCATTTATTAAGTAATATATTTATTATTTATTCTATCACCTCTTGTAGATAAAAGATAGCAAGGGTCTTGGCATCCAGGAGGCTGACAATTGGGGGTCTGGCTGGGAAATATTCCATTTTATATTTAATACCTTGGACCAGACATTTCACAAAAAAATAAATCAAAGATAAATTTATCTGACTTTATAACCGTGATTTATGATTAAATTCTTTTGCAGTGGATTCAAAAAACAATGCAGAATTAATCATCTATTATTTAAATCTTTTGAATATAAGAAAACAAGAATATATTAAAAATTATGAACCTACTGGTTGGAAAGCTTTAACTCAAGCAGAGCAACTTAATATCTCTTCTGCACGTAAACACTTAGATAAACTCCTTGAACAAGAAGATCTTGAAAGGCGTATCAACTTTCAGGCCCTATTAAGGAAACATAAAGCTTGGAAGAAATACCGTATAAATTACTTTTTGAAATATAAAAGTAAGTATAAAACTTGTATTACCATATTTTTTTTTTTTTAAAAAAAAAAATATTGATATATTTTATTAACCAATAAAATAAACTTTTTTATCAGTGAGCCCTCCTGTACCAGAAACCACTGCCACTGAATTTGATTTATTGGATCAGAAAATCCCAGATATCTCTGGAAGCCCTGAAAATATTGATTGGGCAGGTGAAGACCTCATTGGAACACACCAAGACCCCATAGGATTACCTACTAAGGATCAATTTAACCCCAATAAGGTCTTGGTAACTTTGAACATCAACTCAAGTGAGTTTTGAATAAAACTTATTTTTATGGATTTTTTCTGTAAAATACTCATAAACATATTATTCTCAAATGAATATAAGTAACACAAGAGCCTCAGGAAGAATTCCCTCCTATGGATCTATGCCAAAAGCTCTCAGTAACCGTGAGACCACAAATAAGGACAACAATGAAGGGACTAGAACCCGTGAATCAAATGTTGATGGACAAGGAGCAGCACCAATTACTTCTTCCCTCTCCAAACCTAGAGCCGGAGAAGGTAGTAGAATCAAGCCACCCTCCTGTAAAAAAAGATTACCTGCAGCCACCCCAGCAGAATCTGGCCAAGGAAGCCAGGATCAAAGACTTAGTCAAAGAGCACGTGAAATATTGGGAAGAACTCAAAGAAGCCCAAGCCAAGGAGGACATGGTGTCTATGAAAAAGATAATCTCCCAGGCAAAAGCCACCCAGATAGCTCTTCAGAAAATGATTCCAAGGAAAGAGGTAGAATCCTATGTAGAAAAGTGGAATCCTTGGGATAAATTAGGCCAACTGAAAGTCAAAGGATCAGGAAAGAAGAGATCCTCTTCCTATCCCAAACCAAAGGGAAAGAAAGACTGGGATCAGATAATATCCCTAGCTCAAAAATGGAAAAAGGTTTACAACAATTAGCTTCTAATTCTGAGCCCAAACAAACCTCTGATGTAATTACTTCCTTTTCTAATGATATGCGTCATAATTTCAAAATTGTTTGTGAAAATTTGGACGGTTTTTATACACAAATGGATAAAGTAACCTCAGTAGTAGCCAAATTTAACCTCAGTATTAGCCAAATTGATTAATAACCAAACAAAGACGGTAGGAATGGAATAAATCAAAGAACACACAGAAAAGTTATTGGAGACAATTAATCAAGGTAGGATCAGACAGAATCAAACCATTTAGAATATGTTATCAGGAATCCAAGAAGATTTTATTATGTCTTTCCACCCCTTAAAAGAAGAATTGGTAACCACTACTAACAGCTCTATTCTATCCCTTAGTTAAAAATTGGATGTGCTTAATAACAAAGTGGACCTGCAACTTAATCTGATCAAAAATGATCTTAGAGACTTGAAAGTCTGTCTGACCAACCCCTGGGGGAGTACCACAGAGGAACCAAAACCTCCCAGACAAACCACTACTCCTTATGCACCACCCTTATTAGGAATGCATAGGAGTGACAACTTTAGTCCTAGTCCTACCCCTGAGATGGAGAAAGCCCTCAAACTGTTACCCCCTATTTCTGAATGGCCCAAGTTCTCCGGTGAAGGAGAATACAATCATATAAATTTTATTAAATTTATTGACTACACTATTAACTCTTATGACCTACCAGAAGCTATAGCTGTAGTCAGGCTGCCCAGACTATTTGAAGGAGTAGCATTGGACTGGTTTATCAGTAAAAGAGAAGAAGTAGGATCCTTACAATGGAATTCTTGGAAACTCCTCATTAAAGAAAAATTTGGTTCTAGAATGTGGAAAAGAAAAATGATGAAAAATTTCAAAAATTCCTCATTTGACCCCTCCAAGGATAAACCTCACAAATGGTGCTTGGAACAGAAGGAAATTTTGGATTGCTTCTATCCAGATGCTAATAAAGAGGAAGTAAATGAAAGACTCCTCAACCTGTGTCCTGGCAACCTTAGACATAGTGTAAGATGTAGGATGAGTATGGATGCTGAATTGCCAACTCTAATCAATGTGCTAGAGGAAGTAATAGACATGAATGGGTTAGAAAAGAAAGCCCCTTGCAGACCCAAAGAGAACTATAAAATCAACAAAACCAGAGAACAACCTCCTTTTATGAATGCCTCTGATAATAAGAAACCTAATGAGAATAGGGATAAAGAGAGGATGCCTGCAACTTTTTGTAATTGTAACAAGACCGGGCATATGAGACAAGACTGTCCATTACCAAAAAGAAAGATAGCAGTCTTGGAAGGAGAGAAAGAGGTTGAAGGGAATCAGAACTATGAAAATATAGCTGATACTGAAGGATCTCTTTCTGAATGTGAAGTGATCCTGAACAACCCTGTTAATGTTATAGAAGGAGATATATGCACTTCTGTAGAAATCAATAACATCCATGGGGATTCTAGCTTGCCCCAACAATGGGATCCTACCATAATTCCCAGACATACTACGGATGTCAAACCATTAACAGTTAAAACTATGAGTGGGAAAGGTTATACCACTGGTCAAACTTGTTATGCAACAGGATTGTATAAAAACAGACTTATAAGGTTATTACTGGATAGTGGAGCCTTTTGCTCATGTGTCTGTGCTGAATTCTTAAACAAATGGGACCCCAATTGGAAAGAACACCTTCTGCCCGTCCCAAAAGCCAGGTTCAGCTCTTGCAACTCTACCATGAATGCTATTGGAGTATGGACTGCTCCTATAATACTACCTCATACTAAAGGTTCTTTGAGGATACAAGTGGAATTTGCAGTATTGCTCAAAGGACTATGTGACTACCTAATACTGGGTAATGATGCCTTATGTCTATATGGTATAGATGTGTTCCAGAGTAAAGGGAGATAATTCACAGTAGGAGGTGATTGGGACAAGAAGTTTAAGATATGCACCATTTGGTCTAACTTCCCCTCCTCTACTAATCAAAAGCATTTAGAAGGCTTTGACCAAGAATACTTCTCTCAAGCAGCCCTGAATATGAAAATTTCTGAGGAGCAGAAGAAAGATATATTGAAATTCTGCTTTGAGAACCAGAATGCTTTTTGTACTAAAGATCATCCCATTGGTAATATTAAAGGACATGATATGGTATTGACATTGACCATTAAGTCTCCTTATCCTCCAAACTTAAGAAGGCCTGCCTATCCTTCTAGTCCTAAGTCTAGAAAAGCTCTTGAGGAACATATCCAAGAACTAATGGACTTAAAAGTATTAATGAAGGTAGGGCATAATGAACAGGTAAATGTGACCACACCTGTAATCATAGCTTGGCATAATGACAAGTCAAGAATGGTAGGAGACTTCAGAATGCTCAAAAATTATACTCAAGCAGATTATTATCCTAAACCCCACATTGATCATGCTCTGCATAACTTGTCAAAGGCCAAGTACATCACTACTATGGATATGCTTAAAGGTTTCCATCAGATACCAATAAGCCCTGAAAGCAGGAAGTTATTGAGAATAATCTGTCATTTGGGAATATATGAATATATTAGGATGCCCTTTGTTATAAAGAATGCTCCATCACACTTCCAGAGAACAATGGATACAGTTCTAGGTACATACATCAGACAAGGATGGATGATGGTATATATAGATGATGTTATCATATACTCTGATGATTGGGATACTCATATTAACCAAGTAAGATTAGTACTGCAGAATATCTCCAGAGAAGGATTGAAGGTGTCCATGAAGAAATGCAAATTTGGCTACAGAGAATTGAAAGCCTTAGGACATATAGTCTCTGGCCTAACCCTAGCTGCTGATCAAAATATGATAGCTGCTGTCATGAATAGACCTATGCCTCAAAACAAAACAGAGTTACTTTCTTTCATTAGTTTTTGAAGTTATTACAGAAAATACATACCAAAGTTTTCTATGATAACTAAGAGTCTGTATGAAGTATGCAACAACAACACTCTATTTGAAATGACTCATGAGAGACTGAAAAACTATGAGGAATTAAAAATAGCTATGACCTCTACTCCTTTACTTATCCAACCAGATTACTCCAAGCCCTTCAAATTGTACATTGACGCCTGCATGGAAGGGTTAGGAGCTGCTCTACATCAAGAAAGGATAGAAGAAGAAAGACCAGTAGAGAAACCATTACTCTTCATATCTAGACAGATCAAAGATACTGAGAAGAGATATGGGGCCAGTCAGTTGGAATGTTTGGCACTAGTATGGGCTTTAGAAAAGCTACACTATTACTTAGAAGGCACCACTTTTCAAGTAATTGCAGAATGTAATGCTCTAAGAACTCTTATGAACATGAAAACTCCCAGCAGACATATGCTCAGGTGGCAAATTGCTATACAACAGTATAGAGGTCAGATGAATATAGTGCATAAAGCTGGAGCTAAACATCAGAATGCTGATAGTCTAAGTAGGAATGCTTTGCCTAATGACTCTAAAAATCCAGCCTATGACCCTGAAGATAAATATATTTTTCCTATCCTGAACATCAATCTTTTTGCATTGAATGCTCCAATAATGGGGATCCACTTATGTGAATTAGATACTGCTTTCTTCAACCTAGTAAGGGACAACTACTCTCCTGAAATCAAGCTGCTGATTACCATTATGGAATGTGAATCCCCAGAAGCAGCTCTGATAAATAGCCTACCTGCTCCATTAATTAAACCCTATAAAGCAGGAAGGTTTACCTTATGGGATGGTCTCGTTTACTACAGACACCAACATTCCAGTGTATTAGTACTAACCAACAAAGAACATATACAACATATAATCCAGGAATGCCATGACAACTGTTCATCAGGGCATCTATCTACAGAGAGAACTTTGGAAAAAGTGAAACAAACTGCTTGGTGGATAGACTGGAAAGAAATCACTAATAAATATGTTACTAGCTGTGAAACCTGACAGAAATCTAATAAAACTACTGGAAAAAGGTTTGGACTCTTACAGAAAATCTCTGAACCTACAACCAGATGGGAAATCATTAATATAGATTTTGTCACCGGCCTCCCCCCTGGAGGTACTCATTCATATAACTCTGTCCTAGTTATAGTTAACAGATATTCTAAGAAGGCAAAATTCTTACCTAACCACAAAGAATATAGTGCTATGGATTTAGCTCTACTATTCTGGAACAGGATCATAGCTGATGTGGGTATACCCAAGATTATAATCAGTGACAGAGAGCCCAAATTTGCCTCTGAGTTTTGGAGGAATCTACATGATATACTGGGTACTATCCTAGCATTTTCTACAGCATACCATCCCCAAACTAACGGATTAGCTGAAAGAATGATGAAGACCCTAGAAGATATGTTAAGAAGGTTCTGTAGCTTTGGTCTAGAATACAAAAACTCAGGTGGTTATTGCCGTGATTGGGTAATCCTACTCCCAGCTCTAGAGATGGCTTATAACAGCAGTAAAAATTCTGCTACCAAAGAAGCTCCTTACATACTAGAAAAAGGATGGATTCCAAAACTCCCTAGGAATAACTTAAACTATAACTTAGCAACAATGCTTCCAACATCTCTTGACTTTAAGAAGATGATAGATCTGGTGAATAATAATGCTAAAAAATAAGAAGCAGCAGAATAAAACACATAAAGATGGGAAAAATCACATAAAGAACCTGTCTTTAAAATAGGAGATAAGATCTTGATATCTACAACCGATTTCAACAATCTAGCAGGTAACAGAAAACTGAAACCAGCCTTTGTTGGACCATTTGTTATCAAGAAGATGCATGGCAAAAATGCAGTGGAATTAATCTTGAGTGAAGAATTATCAAGGAAAAATCCAGTATTTCCTGTTAGCCTAGTCAAACACTTGAAACCAAGAGAAGGTAGCAACCTCCCTCCAGCAATAATCCCAAAAGAACCTGACCCTGTGAAAGAAAAAGGGAAAGTTAGCAGGATATTGAGAGACAAGAAAGAGAGAGTACAAGGAAAAGATGTTAGACTATACTTAGTCAGATACAAAGGAGAATCTGCAGACAAAGATGAGTGTTTACCAGAAAATAACATACCTGATGGACCAATAAATCTCAGAAACTACAGGGCTAGCAAAAGGAACTGAAATAAACATGAAGTTAATTTTCTCCCAAAATCCTCCTGGTTTTTTTTTCAGATATGGCCATATCTTGGAGTGGGGGAATGTCAGCCTGCTACTATTGCAAAGCAAGCTGCAAAAGTTAAAAAAAATAACATAATAATAATAATAATGTAATTAACCTAAGAAGGAGTAGTAAAACCATAAATATTATTATAGAAATGAATTCTCCACCCAAACTTAGGTAGGGTCACTCACTGACCCCACCCTTGAAATCCAACTCCTTATATTTTTAAATAATTAAGGAAAGAAAGACCAAAATAGTACGGCTGCACTATTGAGTTTTTGGTAAATTAAATATTTCACTCAAATTGTCATGTATAGGTTTCACACCTAAAATTCAGTCAGAATTGAGGTTTTGTGTATATTTTAGGAGTTAAGGATGGAAATGTGTTTTGTCACAATTCCCGCACAAAGCCGCGGCAGCCAATGAACCCGCGCGCGGCTGAGATACAGCCCTGTCACTCCATCAAGGTTGTGTATGCAGCCCCGGGCCTCTGAAAAGTACGCAGTTGCGGGACTACAGGTTGACAGAGTGACAGGCAGCCTGAGAGGCTCAGGTACCTCTTAAACATGCTACAACCCACATGGGAACATTCTACATATGTAATAAATGTTCCCATGGATAGTAGATAGTCTAAAAGTACATAATATTATATAAAAATACTTAAATAATCCTTATACATATTTTTTATTTAATATAATTCAAAGTACCAAAAATGTCGAAAATAAGACAATGACAACTTCTAAAAATATATTAAAATACTTGAAAATACTTTTATGTAAATTTCTAGACATCAATACTTTTGTGACATACTAAAAAAACAAATGATGTAAAAATATTACATGAATTCCCATGATTTATATTTTTAAGTAATTATCTTAGTAAATCTACTGGGACTCGAAAATAGGGAGTAAAATCCATATCATGAATTTTACTCCAATTATATAATACATAATGAGAACTCACCTGAAATCAGGATTTCCGTAGAAATGTCTATTTATATAATTATCAAATTACTGGGAACATTTACTAAGGATAATTAATTAAATAATACATAAATGGGACTGATTAGTGTTATTCACACGTCCTAATATCTATTATGAAGTAGAATAATTCCTATACCCTGAGAAATTAGATGCTACCCGTGCTATAGCACCAAGAACACATGACAGGCTACCCCTGGTTACCCTGCTAGCCTTAGTGTCCGTCCCTTTGAGCCCCTGTACCCCTCAGAAGGACAATGTTGGGACTCCAAAAGCTATAAGTAAAGAGCTCTTTTGAGGATATTGATGGGCAGAGACACAGTTATATTTATATCCAGACACCGTGCCAAGGTAACCAAGTACTTATAAGAGATAAGTAAGTGATTTATGGCTAATTCTGATCAATAATATCTGTCCTCAACCTCTTTTTTATCAATTAAAACTGCTGAACAACCTTATGACCCCAGTATACAGGTTTAACCCATCAGTGCCCGTCACAAAAAGATACCCAAAGGATTTAATAATCTACAAGTGAGTTTTATTATACTTTATCTGTCATGGAAGCTTGGCTAAAAGGCCCTGCCACTCCACCGTATATTTTATATACATATTATCTTTGGGTAAAATATCCTTTAAACTAAAGAGCCCAAAGTAACCAGGACTACGTTTTTTCATACTGAAATCCCTGAAGAGAGGTGCTAAAGATCCTCATTGTAATTTTGGCCCCTCTATAAAAATATTTAATAATAAATTAATTCATATTGAATTAAAACAATAAACCATAACCAAACCACTTAAACTTGCAACAATCTTAATTCAAATATTTTACAGATTTTTGCTGCATTTATTAAATAATATATTTATTATTTATTCTATCACCTCTGGTAGATAAAGGATAGCAAGGGTCTTGGCATCCAGGAGGCTGACATTACTGAAGTTATACTGAAATAAGTCCCCTGAGGCCCTGAGGTTGAAGTTACTTGGCTATTAGATTAGACTGAGGGTTAGACTGATTTAGGATTCATTATGACAAAACCCAATCTCTATTTTGAGACCCACAGAAAGCATTATGTTTGATGAATTTTTAGCCATTTTACAAGGATCACATGATCTTCTTTCTTGAGTTGAATATAAAATTTTGAAGTGGATTGAGGAAAAGGGAAAGAGTTGACTGTTTTTTAAATTTTGGTTGTTGAACTTTTTTAGGAGTTTTTCTTGGCATATTTTCAAGTGGAGATATTCTGAGAGCCCCTTTTAAGAGAGTAAGAGAAATGAAGTGATGAGGGCAAAAAATTGAGGACATGGCTGTTTTGATACCACCAAATTACAAATTTCAAACCATTTCTTTTGCATTTTCACTTGATCCGCCCATATTCCTGTCACCAAAAGCTGCACATGACAATATTTTTGGTCTATATAAGTACAAACAGCCAAAAGTAAAATCAATTTGGAATGTGGATGTGCAAATTCCAAAAACTGGTTTGGCACTCAAAGATATTAATAATTGAAAATTGCAAAAAATTATAAAAAATACTTACAATAATATCAAAAGTAAAAATAAATGTTGAACATGAACCTCTTGATTAGATATAAATTACTTCAATACCACATATCAAATACAAGGAAGGAAAACTTTTTCATTATTTTTTTCTCTAATAATTATGAAAATTCATTTTTTTATTCCAAGAATCTTTTTTATAAAAAATCAAAGGAAGAAAAAGAAATTTCAAAAAGAATGAGTAAAGCTCGAAATTGATATATTCTGAAAGCTTTTATTTTTCTTAATTTTGGTTATAAATTTTTGAAGCTAAAATTGGTTCAGAAAGAAAAATTGAAAAATCAAATGCCTTAATATGAAATTTTACATTGGGTTCCTTTCTATAGATCTCCAAATTTCTTCCCAAAAATATTTCCTTCTTGGAAAATTATTAATGAGGAATTTTTTATGTTTTGTTGATCTTTTAAAATTATTTGTTGATAGATTCATGTATTTCTCCAATTCCTTGGCTGAAAAAATTGATTTTTACAAGAATTAAGGTAAAAATCATAAAACACATTCACTTCCTTGTATCAAGTTTCTGGTATTAAATTTTTTCTGATCTCATCAAGGGTTTTACTTTTCATATTAGGGTTTTTCAGACTTAGAAAACCTGACATTAGAAAAATGCCATTATGGTCAAACCTGTCATTAAAAATGGCGGGTTCCTGAAATACCCATACCCCAAAACTGGTGTATTTCAAAATGGCATGTTTCAAAAAAATGGTGGGTTTCAAACATGAAATCTGCATTTTCATCACAAAGCACCACCTTCATCATCATCTCATCCTAGAACCGCAAACCATCCTCTCCGTTCTCCTCCTCCTCTAAATTATTATCTTCTTGCATTGAGCACTTGATGTCAGCTTTGAGCAAACTTGTATCTCAAATGGTTTCTTAGGCTGGGAATGTTTCAACAGCAATCAAACTTGTAATTGATCACTTTGAAAAGTGTTTCTGGGTCCAGAGAAATATTTAATTCAGTCATGTCATTCTTTCTTGAATAATCTTCTCAAGGTGAGATTTTTAGCTTATGATTCTCTTGTGGCAAGGATCCCCCCACCCTTCTTTTTCTCTCTCTCTCTCTCACCTGTGCCCATCCCCCTACTAATGTTTTCTATTGGTTGTTTTTTAGGGAATTGAATCTTACAAACACCCCAATCATCAGTGGGAAAAAGCCTTGAAACACCAATTTTGATCATCAGCCTGATCATCTTAAACCATCAGATCCATCTTCTCTTGGATCTGGTATCAATCTCATCAAAGAATAGTTTGACTTATCACACTTATCTTTTTGCACCAGAAAAAGCACATAACTCCCTGAGCATCAATCAACAAGCTCCGGAAGCGCCATGGAATCAGCCAGCCATATCTAACCAGATGGTGGGGACTAAATTCATCATACTGAAAGCTATGAAAAGGCTGATTGCAAAACACCAAGGGTAGGGACTTTAACACAGCCAACCCAAACCAACCTTTCATCCATTATTTCTTCTTGCAATTTTGTTCAATATTTAAGGAGATATCTCATCTTTTACCTAGCTTGCTCCCATCCCCAGAGATCAATCCTGATAAATAATGACCAATGACCAAACAGAATAGGGTGTATCAGAGTTAGAAAACCCGCCATTAGAAACCCGCCATTTTTTTTGACCAAACCCACCATTTTAATAGGGTGTATCAGAGTTAAAATTTCCAAAAATTTAAAAAGATTATTTCAGGAAAAATATGAATTTTTCAAAAAATATTTCATTTTCAAAATAAAAAATGAATCAATAGTTTTAACAGAAAAAAAAAATAAAATTTTGAAAAAAAATGGATAGGCCTGAAATCAGCCATTTAATTTCTTGAAAATTTGAACTCTGATATGCCCTAATGGCGGGCTTCTGAAATACACATACCCCCTAACTGGTGTATTTCAAAATTGCCAGTTTCATGAAAATGGAAGATTTAAAACATCAAAACCACCATTAAACCCACCATTTATGCATCATCATCCATCCACCATCCATCACATTGACATCAGCAAATCCATACCAATACCATCTCCATGACATCACACTCATCTCATCTCACTGCTTCAACTCTCTATTGCTTCAAATCTCCATCTTCACACAAATCCCATCATCATCTCATTTACCCACATCAAATTACCATCTTTCTCAACATTTCCCATCAACCTTCCCAGAAGCAAGTTGAAAATTCCGAAAAGCTGACTGAACTTTTGTTAGTATTTGACTGCCATTCAGACTCCAATTCAGACACCAATTTTGAATCAAATTGGTTGGCTTTGAATGCTCTATTACAAAAGAAATACCTGGTTCCAAGAAGAAAAACTCTCTACAAACCTATGTATCAAAGGCAAAAGCTTCATCTCCTCCCCAAATTAAGCTTCCCAAAACTGTTCCAAACCCTATTGCCTTCTTCATAAAACTTTTGGAGATGATTGAAGATAACCACATCTTCCAGAAAAATTCTTGGAATCCTCAAAGCAATCCAGCTATCCACCTGGCTGTTGCTCTTTGTAGATTGGGATCAAATGGAAATTGGGCAGCCATTCATTGATTATAAAATCTATTCTCAGTTAGTTATTGAACCATTGACTCATAAACCAAAAGAGCCATGATTGCTATCCTATCTTTGCTTTTCTCAGTCCTTTCTTGGCCAAAAAAAGAACGCAAGGAGATATCTCAAGTAATTCATCAACTGGATTATCACTTGTGTAATCCTTCACAATCTTTTGGCCAAAATCAAAGATCAATGGGACAAAATATCTGAAGATGATATTCCTGATCCCCCTCAAGTCATCCCTGTCTCATCTTGTCCCTCATCTTCTTCTATTAGATTATGGATTCTTCCTCTCACTCTTGCTTGCTTTGATGAGTAATGTTTGATTTTGAATTAGGTAAAAAATCCCTTCACCAATTTTTTTTGGTTTTGGTTGTTCACCCAAGATTCCTAGGCTGAGTCAGTTTTTTTTCCTCATTTGGTGGGGTGGACTTAGACAAAAAAGACTCAAAAATTCCAAACCCTCCACCTGCCCCCACCAAACCACCGGTCAAACCACCCACCTCACCCCACCAAACCACTGGTTGGTCCACTCCTTCCTCCTCCTCACCAACCACCTCCACCTCACCCATCACCTCCACCTCACCCATCACCTCCCCTCCTCCTTTGGTTGGCACCCCTGGTAAGCTTCCCCCCCCCTCCTCCTCCTCCTCCTCCTCCTCCCCATTATACAATTCTCAGCCTTTGATTCATCCACCTCCATCCCCCTTCAGCCCCCTACCCCCTTTGTTGATTCCCCAGGTAAGCTCCCCCCTCCCTCCTCCTTGTTCCCCTTTTCCCTCACTCTCACCCGCTCTTGGTCCCTCCCACTCACTCACCAAAACCCCCCCTCTCCCCCCTTCCTTGGTCTGCCTCAGCTTGCTGGCCTTGCCCCCCCTTGCTCCGGTCCGCCCCCACTCCCATGTTGCTCAGCTTGAGGGCCTCTCCCCCCCTCGCCATTGTTGTCCCCCCCTCCTTGCTTGCCCCCTTTCTCTGGTCCGCCCCCCCTCCCATCTTGCTTGGCTTGCCAGCCTCCCCCACCCCTTCCTCTGGTCTTCCCCCCCCTCCTTTCTTGGATTGCCGGCCCCACCGCCCCCTTTCCATTGTTGCCCCCCCCTCCTTGCTCAGCTTGCAGGCCCCGCCCACCCCCTGGTCTCCCTTGGCTTTCCAGCCCCGCCCCCCTTGGTCTCCCTCCGCTTGCCAGCCCCACCCCCCCATTCTCCGGTCCGCCCCCCCCTCCTTCCTCAGCTTGCCAGCCACACCCCCCGCCTCTCTCTCATCCGCCCACCCCCCTTGATCCCCCACAAGATACCCCCCTCCCTCACCACGTGGCCAGGCGCCATCCCCCCTGCCCAACCTAGCCCTACCCAAAGCCCAACCCAAGGCCTGCCCCAAAGCCCCGCCCAATTTGCTTGCACCCAGGTATTTTTTTTTTTTTGGCGATTTCATGACTTTTTTTTTTGGTTAATAAGCCTGGCCCAATTAGTTCACGCCCACGCCCTGTAATTTTTTATTTTTTTAATTTTTTCATCAAAGCAAATATATTTACAAGCCAAGAATTTGAGTAATCTGCTTTAATTCATCTACTGTTCTACTGCTACCAATGTATGCTGCAGCCATTGACCACTTATTGTTTTTTTCTGTTGCCAGTTTTTCCCTCTCAATTTTCAGTTGTGCTTTCTTTCAATCCTTCTCCTTTTCCTCTTTTTGAAATTATAGCTCAGCCTTTTTCATCTTCCACTCAGCATCCAATTTTTGTTGATGAGCCAAACTCTTGGATTTATGCTTTTGAAAATCAATAGCCAGTTGACAATCCCACTTTTACTTTTCAAACTGAAGTTTTTCAGATTCAATTTGCAATTTCACTGTTTTTCAGAGGGGAAAAGTAATGAGCTTGATTTTGAAAGCAAGGAGAATCCAATGGGCTTACTTGAATCTTGCTTCTCCATTATCTCCTTAAAGCCCAAAAAATTTTAAGTGTTTATTGTATTTTGAATGCTATTGGGGTTGATTTTGATGGAATTTGAGGCCTTTTGCTTTCCCTTTGCAGAGGAGGTTTGTGTGGGAAAATCATTTCTCACATTTGAAGGGGATGTGGGAGGCCCCATTGGCTTGAGGTTTTGGCCATTCAGGAATGGATGAGCCTGTTTCTTTCAAATATAAATTGGTCAGGATTAACCAGACAGAAGATAAAAGAACTTGGTTCCTTAAATGAGCAGATGTTGATGGCAATGATGATACAAGAATTACATCCTCCTCATCAGCCAAGTTCTCCAGTTCTTCCACCCCAGGAAGAGAGAAATCAAAAGAAGCAAGTGAGGGGTCCAAGGTTGGGTTTGACTCATCAATCAATGTGGAAGTAGATGTGATTGGAGCTGATTGTGTTTGAATATCCTTGTCTGCATTGAATGGGGGCCACTCAAAGGCAAAGGTTTCATGAAGGACTCAAAGGCAAATGTTTAATCAAGGTCCTCATTGCTTGGCTGAGCATCCCCAGCCAAGTACTTGGAATCAACTGAATCAGATTGTTGGGTGCCAAAAGCAGCTAGAGGGGTGATGTTGGCCTTCTTTCCAAATATTTCATCCATTTGAATATAAAAAGGACAAATGGGGTCCAGCTTATCAACCACCAAGTTGATTCCCTTGGCTTTTTTGTATTTGGTGAGACCAAAGCCAGTGGAGATTGACATGGAGTGGGCCTTTGTGTACTTCAATCAATAATTCTTGAATTGCTCCATCATCTGTTTGTATGAAAGATCCAGCGTAATTTTTTTTATTCTTGATTTCATTGGCCATCAGGATATAACCATTGACCTTAGAGGATGGAGGTTGGCCAACACGTTTTTCATTTTCCATTCCAAAGCAAGCATTGTAGTTAGATGGAATTTTGAGCAAGTTTACCAGGATGATGTGATCAGCTCTCTTGAGCTGACTGGAGCCTTTGGAAGCTGATGGGGGAGGATTTTTGGGTGTTGAGTTCCTGGGGGATTTTTGCTTTGGTTCATTGGATTTTTAAGTGGACTTTTGGGGGGAGGATTGCTGAGGGGCCATTATGAGAGTGATGAAGCAAAGATGTTAGGAAGATATGAGAGTTATGAATTGACAAGAGGGATGATTCAATGAGAGTTAGGATGTGATGAAAGCGATAAAGCAATGAGGGTGAGGGAGTGATGAGGATAGTGATGCAATGAGAGTTATCTGGATGTGATGAAAGTGATAAATGGATGAATGTGCTGAAGTGATGAGGATAGTGATGCAATGAGATTTAACTGAATTTGATGAAATCAATAAATTCATGAGAGTGATGAAGTGATGAGGATAGTTATGAAGAGATGAAGAGCAATGAATCAAATTTTTTTCCAATGAGGTCGGAGGTAGCATTTTTCCAAGGTTAGAGGTGGAAAAACAGGGGTGTATTAAGTGGAGAGGTGGTGGAAGCCTTTATATACTTTACTTGAAAAACCCACTTATTTCCAGGTAACTCTGACACGTCTAATGTGAAATAAGTGGTTTTGTTAATTTTTAATGGCAGGTTTGAAATGGCGGATTTGGTTTGAAACCCACCATTAAAAAATGGTTTGTTTTTTTTTAACTCTGATACGCCCTAATTTGAACATTGTAGGACTTCTCAAGTCTTTCTTGAGAAGAATTTAGAACAGATGTGACCTCAACTCAGGGTTTTTCACTGAATCAATGTTTCCTTTTGGATTGAATTTGCATTGAGATAATTGTTTTTAATCTTGGAAATCTGTTGTTAATGTGAGAGGTTGCACTCCATGTCACAGGGATCTTTGGTACTGGAAATTTGAGATAAGATAGCAAGATAGAGTTTATTCCTTGTTGAACTGGCTAAAAAAATGGCAAGTAGCGCTTAAACACAATTGGTGTGTGGAATAGAAAAAAAAGAAGTGATTTTTGAAGTGAAGATGAAAATACAAGCTGGAGCCTAAGCGCTCCTTATATGGCACATGCAAAATAGTTAAAAGCATCTCCTTCTTCCTCATAACTCCCATCTTTTCTTCCTCTAATCCATCTTTTTTGATCCCTGATCCCAGTTTACTTACTGTCTAGGAGACTGTTCTGCCATTTATACACGTCCCTTCTTCTGCAACATCAATCAGCTTCTTGAGTGATTTGTATGCCTTCTTTGACAGCCAGGTGCATCAAGCCAATGCATTCTTCACAGTTAAAAAATTAAGATCAATCACTGTCAGCACCAAAATGATGCAAGTGATCAATGAGGGCTTGTATTCAAGTTGTGTACAATCATTGAGTCCCTGCTAATTCTCAATCCCAACACATCCACTTAACCCAATCTCCTGCTCTTTTAGCTTTTTGAACATTGCAGGATCAAAAATCGTGGTATTGATAAGGCAGCTTGCAAAAAAATATTCAGTAACTTGACCTATGCCAACCCATCTGGATTGACCAAGGCTGAGGTGGCCAATTTAGACGGTTTTGTCAACAATATGCTCAAGGTCAATCCACAATTGGTTTGAACACCAGAAACCATGCTTGTGTGTGCGTTGGACACATGATGTTGCAAATTAAAAGCCTTTTCATTAAGCTCAACAGCCAAACCAGACCCCAGGGATGGGCTACTAGAATCTTCAAGACAACAGATTTCACAAATAAAGAATTCAAGCGTCCATATCTCATCCAAAGATATAGATAAAGACATCAAATGCTTTTGAGGCTTGAGAGAGCCGGAACCAGATACACCATTGGAAGTGGTCAAATCAAGATCTTCCAGCGTATATTCTTCCTTTGGATGGAAGGGTGGTTTACCATCTAGATATTTCTGGATCTAACAGACATTACTGGGTCTCCAAAGCCTCTAATGGGTAAGACTCCATGGCTAAAAAGTTGGTTCAAGCATTGAACCAGGGAGGGGGATTGCATGAAGGGTGATGGAAATGGGGAGGAAAAATTTGAACACAGTTGCCAGAAATGATTGCTTGAAGTTGTTATAGAGTGCCTAGGAATCCAGGATGGAGTTTGGAGGATTTGAGAATCTTCAAATTGCACAGAAATATCCTCCATCTCTTTGGGTAAAGTTTTCTACTTTTTCCTTCCCTTATCAAGTTCATTGACAGTGGTATTTTACTATTCTTGAATATTGTGAAACTCTTTTAACAGCTAAGAATCAACCTGCCTGTTGATTGGTTGGGGGAATAGTTTCCCTTTTGGATCATTTTTTGAATACAACAAACAGGGAATTGGAGACCAGCTTTGGGGTGGATTGATTGGATGGGAAGAAGCGCAAGAGTGGATGTAAAGGATAGATAATGAGGGGATGAATGAGTGGTGATAGTAACAGAGAAATAGAAATGATCAAGATTTATGTAGTAAAATTTAAAAAACCCACTTATTTTTAGTTAAATCTTACACACCTGATGTGACATAAGTGGGTTTTTTGAATTTTTTGATGGTGGGTTTGAAATGGAGGATTTGAGTTGATACACACCATTAAAAAATGGAAGCTTTGGTTAACTCTGATACACCATATGAATTTTATATTTTAAAATGATTTTAAGTATTTTTGATATTTCTTTCAAAGTTTCAATAAAAAATTGTTTGATTGATACACCATTTTTGGCATGAACATTTCCACATGTCAATATTTATTGCATACACTGTTAAACATGCTAGGAAATTAAATTTAAATGAATTTGTTTGGCTTATAAGCAGCTACAACCTAAAGAAATGATTTTTATGAATCAATTACTCTGGTAAGGCTGGACATCCGAAGTATTAAGGGAAAGGAAAAGAGAAATGGGATGGAATAGCCCATGATGAAGGACATTTGTGGGAGTAATAAAAAAGGGGGTTAATGATATGGTCTGAATTTTGTTCAATGCCACAAGAACTTTGTTTGGGTAACTCTGACACATCTTACGTGAAATTATCTTTTTGTTTTTTTTAGAAATGATTTTTTTACTTTTTATTTACTTTTTACTAATTTTTTTTGGGAATTAAATTTTTCACGCCCCCAATCCTTTGAATCATGGAATTTTGTATTTGCGCCATTGTGCCCCTTTGCTGCTACACAGAAAGATACTTTTTTGAATGGTTGTTTCAAGAATTAATTTTTTTAAAATTCTGAAGTCTCAGCCCCATAGATTGGGCTTATAAACCCTTTGAATAATTCATTTTTAATTTTGGGGCATTAAAAGCCCTCCAAAAATGTAATCAGAGCAGGGAAGAAATCCACAAAAACCAAATTTTCAATGGGTTTTGGAATCCTTTACACTATTTTAATTGATTTTTTTGGTAATTTCAGCTATCACAATTTTCAAGCAAAAATAAAAGATCTTTCCAATATTTATTTTTTATTTTTTGGATGTATCCTTTTAACTGAAAAAAATCCTTCAAAAAACCAAAAAAAATAAAAAATGAATTTTGCATCAGACATTTCCATCCTTTTATTTGCCTTCTGATTTAATTCTTTTTTGATTGTTTAAGCTTTCAAACTTTTTTGAAAAAAGTTAAGGATCATTGCCATATTTTTCCAAAAATTTTTGGATGTATTATTTGACCTTAAAAAATTCCTTCAAAAAACAAAAATATTCAAAAAATTCAATTTCCTCATTGGAATTTTGGATCATTTTGTTTGGCTTTTTGATCAATTTTTTTTTGGTAATTCAAGCTTTGAAAAAATTTAAAATAATTATAGAAGAGCTTTTTAATTGTTTTTTGGTTTGAAGTTAAATTCACGGCTACATGGCTACAACTGAGCCATGTAGACCCCACAAAATTTGAGTGTGGTCGGGCTGTACTCCACACAGCACTGGACCACCATGTGGTGGCGCAAAGCTAAATTTTAGTCTTGTAGAGACCCACAAAGCTCAAATGTAGTCGTGTGGCCATGCCACACGGCCAGCCCAACCACATTGGAGTTGTGTGGGGCTCTACATGGATCAAATGTAGCCATGTAGCCGTGCCACACGGCTACAAGTCTGGTGGGCAGAAAAAAGAAAAAAATAAAGGGTATGAAATAAAAAAAATAAAACAAAACAAAATAAATAAAAATACAAAAAAAAACAGAAATCAACCAAAAGATCAAAAAAAGTTGATTTTTTGGTTTAAAAAACAAAAAAAAATAAGAAATAAAATAAAAATAAGTAAAAATAAATAAGTAAAAATAAATAAGTAAAAATAAAAAAATAAAAATAAAAAAATAAACACTGAAGAAAACCAACCAGTTTTCTTCAGATTCAAGCAAAAAACCCAAGTCCAACTTGACTTTCCCTAAATTAAAAGTGCCAAAAAATGCAAGAAGTCTTTTGAAAAGTCCTGAAGTAAAAGTGCCAAAAGGAATACTAGTCTTTTTACCAGTCAAAAAATACAAGAAGTCTTTTGACCAGCCCAAAAGTTAAAGTTCCAAAAGAAATACCAGTCTTTTGACCAGCCAAACAATACAAGAAGTCTTTTGAACAGCTAAAAAATACAAGAAGTCTTGTGACCAGCCCTAAAGTAAAAGTTCCAAAAAAAAAACAAGTCTTTTGACCAGCCCTGAAGTAAAAACACCAAAAAAAATAGTTTCAATACACAGCTCAAATGTAGCCATATAGCTGTGCAACTTGGCAAAAATTCTGCTGGACAAAAAAAATAAAAAATAAAAAAAAATAAAGGGTATAAAATAAACCAAAATAAACAAAAATAAACAAAAATAAACAAAAATAAACCAAAAAAAAATACAAAAAAAAACAGAATTCAACCAAAAGATCGAAAAAAATTGATTTTTTGGTTAAAAATAAAATAAAATAAGAAATAAGATAAAAATAGGTAGAAATAAATAAATAAAAATAAATAAAAACAATGAAAACTGAAGACAAACAACTGCTTGTATTCAAATTAAACTAAAAAATTCAACTTCAAATTGACTAGCCCTAACGTGAAAGGGCTAAAAAATGCAAGAAGTCTTTTGACCAGCTCTAAATTAAAAGTTCCAAAAAAAGTAAAACTCTTTTGACAAGACCTAAATTAAAAAAACCAAAAGAAAATAATTTCAACTTGTGTTAAGCTGATCCCATTGGAATCTTAACACAAGTTAAGCTTGTGATGGCATCAGCCCAACACATGTTGAACTTACTTACCATTAAAATCTCATTCAAAACACTCATCATAATGATTTTAACTCAAAACACTCAACATAATGATTTTCAAAATTTGATAACCCTTTATATTAATAGAATTACAATATCAGCATGTTAGACCCAACCCAAATGATGAAATTAATCTATAAGTTAGAATACAACTCAATTTGATGATTGAGGTGGTCAACCCAACCAGCTGCTTTTTTCAAAATCATGGAATGTGGTTTGTAAACTATGGGAAGGATTGAAAACACATCTCCATTAAATAAAAGCTGGATCCAATGTTTACTTTCAACAAAGCAAATGAAAATATGATCTGATTGTTCCTTTAGACCCATTTTCATAGGAATAAAATAACAACATGATTCCACTGAAATGAAAAATATTGGTCTTCCTTAAGTATCAGCTATTATTTGACCCATGTCAAGCTTTGAAAGCAATTTCAAAGAGGGAATCTTTTCATTGATTTCATGAACATCAATTCTTTGTTCTATCTTTTCAGCATCTTCACTGCCGCCAAGGATCTTAGGATAGCACCCCTTATTTTTCCTCAATGTTTCAAGCATTTCTTTTGAAACTTTAAACCATCCATCCTCATCATACTCAATTGATTTACCAATGACTCTAAAACTACAATTTCAATCACCAACTGGGTCCCAAACCTCACCCAAGAACTTATGTAAGTTCTCAGTTATTTTATTGAGGTAATTTAATTCCTAAAATCAAAAAGTAGTCATCCAAAATTCTAATCTCATTAAAGGAATCATCACTCACAAAAAATGAGCTTCTGTTTGACTCCTCCATTGCATCTCCTTCATTCTTTGAAAAGGAATTGGATTCCAACAGCACCAAACCCAATGAACTTTCATTCTCTTCCACTGAACTATGAAATTCAGGTGAAGAGCCTGACTTGGACTATAAAAATTTTCCAATCAGTTAATTAAACCAAAAAAATGAACCTTTCACAAAAGAAAAGACTTACAATCATTCATCTTTTATTCTTTGGTGCCCTTCTTCTTCTCTTTGCCCACTTAAGTTCCTTTTCAATGTGTTTAAATCAAGAAGGATCTTGCCGGATATCTTTCAATTTTGGATTGCCTCTGCTTGATTGCAAGACTTTAGGTATCATTCTTGGCTTTGATTGATAATTGGCCATCCCCTTCATATAGTGCTTCAACATCCCTCAATAATATTGATCAGGAATTTAAGATCCCTGAATTGAGCTTCTCTTTTAAATGAGAATTGTTGAGCATTTCATCAACATTGACCTTTAAAAATTCAAAAGGATCAAATCTTAGGCAAGTAGGAATCATCATTTTAATCAAGTAGGACTCATCATTCAAAAAGAATTGATCAAAAAGAATCAATCACACAGTGATTTGAACAATTCAACTTAAACCAAATTACAGAATGAGAACTGAAAGGGTCATAATCCAACCTCCACTGAGGATGGAAATCTTCAGGCACAACAGAGCCTCTTGATGCTAGTAGTTCCCCTATTTGGTAGGAACAGGGAAAACCCATAGTCATCAAGTATGACTTAGTGCAAACTTCCCCATCATGGTTCTGCTTTCACCTTTCTAATTGACCCCCAAAAAGTTTGATTGATTGTAAAGACACCTTGTATCCCAATGGTAACAGTTCAGTAGGGAGAACTATTCCAATCTTTATTTGAGAGTTGTGAAGCGCAGCCTGAACCAATTTAATTTGATTGGAAACTGTTCCCTCTAGGTTTTTCCAAACATCCAACATGTTTCCCTAACTTAGCAAGGAATTGTTTGAGAGTAGCATGGGCCCCTTTAACCCAAGACGTTGTTTTATTTCCAAATTCTGTGCTTTTGCAAGTCTAAGCAGTCAAAAATTTATCTTTGATACGGAAGATATTATGATCCATATACTTCAGTACACCCTCAGGGTCTGCCAAAAAAAATTTTATACAAGTCATACTGTAAGAAACCCAAAACTAGGAAAATTAAAAGTACATGCAGTGCTTTGGCACTTAATCTAAGTTCTGCATCATTTTCATCTGCCCCCTCCTTGGTTTTTGAGGCCCCATACTTAGCCCACATAGACACAAAGCTTTTCCACCAATCAATGTCATTTTTAAATTTCAATTTACAGTTTGCTTGTATGTTTTGAGACAATTTCAATTGACAGCACTGTCTTTTTGACTCAGGTAATATTTTTTTAGATCATGGATAAAAGCTTTTTCACAGTATGTCACGGAGACTTTGAGAAGTCTCTCAGGATCATAAGCCAACTCCTTTAGCACATTTACAGACTAACTGTAGAACTCAAACATTTCTCTTGTTATAAAAACAAGAGCTTTTGTGAAATTTTTCTGATTGGAAGTAATTTCTACAACGTGCAATAGGGGGATGTTGTACCTATTTGTCTTATAAGTACAATCCATCATATCTATATGATGGAATTTCTTGAAAAGATTTAATGAATCTGGGTGAGCCAAGAATAGGGCCTCCAAGTGACCCTCTCCACTGAATTTTTCTCAATGAAACCAACCTGAATTAACAAGTTTTCCAAAGAGGACCTCCATAACACTTTTCCCATTCATTTCTTCAAGCGCTGCCTTGCGCTTAGTGTTATAGATTTTTTGGTCATCAACATATTTGCCACCATTGATCTTGCTTGATTTTCTTTTGTGTTGAATTTTATTGAGCCCATCATTCATTCCTTCTTTTAGATTTTCTAAGGCTACCCCAGAGATTCTCCTCAGGTGTGGAGATGGTTCATGTTTATGTTGATCATTCTTGTAGGAGATTTGCCACAAGGGATCAGCCTTTGTGTGACTAGCATGGATTACAAACTTGAACCCAACCTTTCTTGTGTGAGGTTTCCTTGACCATTTGGTGAGCAATTTCCCAGAATACAAACCATGTCTATCATAGGCAAAATCCACATATTTATCACGCTTTGAGTTGAAAACTGTTAAAGCGTAACCATGCTTCATTTCCCATGTTCCAAAATAGGTTTGTGCCTCTTCCCTAGTGGGAAAAAAACTCACACAAGGTGGGGCAAGTGAATCTTTCATATTTTAATAGTAATATATACAGAATCATGATTATATTGATGGCATTCACTCCATCAAATTCAATCAAATTAAATACTGAAAAGACCAGTAACATAAAATGTTACTCACCACCAGAGGTCATGTTCATTTTTGAAACATTTTATTCCTCAATTTTAACCCTTGATGAGGATGCAATTTGGGTTTCAAATGATTCATTACCCAAATCCTTCTTTTACGCAGCTTTTTTCATTGCACTAATTTAGTCCTTGAATGTGGCCATTTTGAAAGTAGGGCTTTCCATGGTTCCCATAATGCAAAAAAATGCAATGCTACTTCAGTATTTGATCCAACTTTAAATTGAACAACTATCAAGTTTTATCACTTTCAAGTTGGGAAAGATCAATTTTGTGGGATGTTTTATTTGCAGTTTCCTAGTTTCACTTTAATTTCACTTGAATTTTGCTTGATTTCACTTTAAATTCACTTTTTTGTCACTTCATTATTGCTAGATGTTGAAAAAATTCCACATAGTAAGTGTTGATCCAAAATTTGGGTTGATGGAGCCCAAATGTGGTCCAGGGGGACCCAAACATTTTGGAAAAACCCCCAGGGGGCTTCCTATCCCCAAACAAGGCTCAAAAACGCCATGTACAGGGTTACATGCCTCAAATAGGCAGTGTATGGGGTGTATGCAGCCCCCTGGGGGTTGCGCGTGTTTGATATGACCCCTTGGGCGCTTCTAGACGCGTGTTTTTGCCTGAAAGCGTGTATGGGCCCCCACGCTTCCATTGGGCCCTGTAGGGCCCTAAACAACTCTTTTACAACTGGGATTTGTGAATTTAACATCACCTTTTTTTCAGAATTTTTGGATGTCTTTATTTATCTTCCTTAAAAAACCAAAAAATTCAAAAAATTGAATTTTCTCATTGGGTTTTTGGATCATTCTTTTTGCCTTTTCATTTATTTTTTTTGGTGATTCAAGCCATCATAAATTTAAAAAAACAAAAAATAGCTTCTTAATAATTTTTAAAGCTCTTTTGGATGTATGCGTACACCTTAAAAAATTCATTCAAAAAATCAAAAAATATAGGACAAATATGGGTACAAATATTGAATTTTATGCAAATATGCTTGTTTTTATGTTTCTTCTTGATTTTCCTGGAGGGAAAAAAACCTCATTAAAAAGCTCCAAATTTTTATGGATAATGGTTTTCCCAGATTTGGAATTGTTGGTCACAAATCTTTTCCAAAGTGGATCTAACCTGGGAGCTGGCCAATGATCAGACTTGGACTTGAATGGGACTATTTGTTTGAAATCTTTGGGAAGAATGAAAAAAATAGGAGAATATTGGGAATTTAAAGTGGGAGGGGAATTGAGAGGAAGAAAATTGCAAGTGATTCAAGAAGACAACAGAACCACTGAACACTTATATGTTTCATCCAGAAGGAAACCATGGCATGGAAATTTCATACACATATTTATGGCTTCTGGGCCAGAAATGTGCTTCTGTTGCCTTGTGCCCTCTTGGAAATTTTCAACCCAGATTTCACACAGTAATCTTGGGTCCTTGAAGATTGGGTTTGAATCAAGCTCTTTTACCATTTCTTTTGTTACTTCAATCAAGTATTCTGCTTTCCTCCCAAAACAAATGGCTGTTTCTCTGAAGCCACAGTTACCATCTCCTAAAGCCTCTTTACAATGTGATACATTTTGAATGGCTGTTTCTGGGGAAATGAAATCTTTGAATTGGAAATAAAACCAAACATCAGAATTTTTTAAAAAATAAAATATAGTTTAAAGATAAAACCCACTTCTTCAATTGATACTTTGTCAAAGATTCCAGAAGAAGAATAAGATAATGTGCAGGAAACCAAGATGAAAAACCCAAAATAAATCAGAGAAAATTAAAAAATGACAAAATATAAAATCACTCACTTTCTCACTCATTTTTGTTGCTGTTTGTGCTAATAACTTCCTTCTGGGGGATGGTCAAGTGCATCACCATCTTCAGTGGATACCTTTTTTTTCTTGATTCTTTTACAAGGATTGTATTCAGGAGTAGCAAGCTGTTTATTCAAAATGGTTCCAGACCTCCGATAACAGTTTGAATGGAAAAATTAGTAAAAAATGATATCCAAAAAAATCAACAAAAAATAAAATCAAATGAAAGCTCACCATCTTAAGAAAATCCAAATTTGGAGGCTCTTCATCTTTTGAATCTTCCCCTTCATCCAAATCAGGTAATTCTTCATCTCCTGAATATTTCTTTTCAATCAGAAATTCATCCTATGTTAAAAAAATTGCAAGGACTCATTAAAAAAAATCCATTGAAGAAAAAATAAGGATAGATATAAATTTACCTCTTCCTCTGATCCCTCCTTATTTTTCCCTTCCTCTGTTCCTTTATGGCCTTCCAAAGCCTGATGGATCTGTTTTACTTGAGGACTGAAAGATCTTCTTGAACTAATTGGCCTCCCCTTTGGGACTTCTTCTTAATTGTCAACTTTGAGTGGAATTGGGCTCTTAAATTTGATTAAGTTGATATCTTCCACTGTATACATTCTTGATTTTACTCAGATAATAATGCTGTTTTCCAGGTGTCAACTTGCATAATTCTTCAAATATTTCAGTGAGATATAGTTAGTCATTACTGATGTTCAATCAAACTTCAAGGGTTTGTGATTCTCCAGTTTCATCAGGGTTCCAAGTTAACTGGAGAAAGAAAAATCAAAACAAATGGGGAAATTATTAATTTGAGCTTGAATCCAAGAAAAAATTTAAAAAATTTACTAAGAAGGGGGCTTTGACATTCCATTGAGGATGAAAATCTCCAATTTGGATTTCTGATAGCCAATTTGACTTTGTGAATACATTCTCTACCCATTTAACAAAATTAATCACAGTTGGTGTAAGTGGTGGAAGATTCAGGAACTTGTTGAAATGAATGAATTGTTTTGAGAGAAAACTGGATGATTTTTCCAGAAATATGATACACACAGTGAGGTCAACCAATTAGATTCTTGAACCGTTGCTGAGAGGCTTCAATTTATATCTCATGTTTTTGGATGGTGATGAAATTGTAAATTTTTTGAACTTCATTAGAAGAAGAGCCAATAGATGAATATATGAAAAATGTGATGTAGGAGTGTATGAAATGAATAACCAGAAAGTGATGCCAAGTGAGACTCAGGTCTTGGGACCCAAGGAGACAGAACAAGATGTAATGCCTGAAAAGGTTATTAAACAATGAGTTAAGGGATATTTAAGATGGAAATCACAGTAGGGACTGAAGGAGAAAAAACTAGAAGAGATAAAAAAAGCAGAAACAAGAAAAAGAGAGCAAACCTGAAATGAATAACCAGCAAGTGGTGGCAAGTGATACACAGTTCTTGGGACCAAAGTTGACAGAAATAGATCAAAAACTTGAAAAAGTTATTAGACAACGAGTGAAGAAACAAAAATGAGTGTGATGAAGAGAAAGGAGAAGAGACATTTACAATGTCTAAACCATTAGGCAGTAGGTACAGTATCTTTGAAACCTAGTGTAAGGATACACAAGTTTAATGTCACACCATGGTATGTGAAACCATAAAAATAGCAAAATGAACCGTTCTTTCAGCAGGTTTCATAGCCTTTTGGTTATGCCTTTCCTCTCAATTGATTTGCAGTTGTTCAATGTATGAAAATAAACAAACTTTCCCTGTTTTTGGTTCAATATCAAATCAGGACAAGTTTTGGGATTGGCTTGTTCTGTGACAATGGTTGGGTTTTCTGCCTGTCAACAGCAAGACTGCCAAGTATTGGTGGCTCTTAATGGCATTCAGGAGTGTGTCTGAATATGGTCCCATGAATGCAAGGTGGGTTAGTGCCACCAGCCATACACACTTTGGGAGGAAGTTCCTATAAACCCAGGGGTACTGTCACATGGTGGTATGTGAAACCATAACAAATGAAAAATGTGCTGGTCTTTCAGTTGGTTTCATAGCTTTTTGGTTAGGCCTTGCCTCTTAATTGGTTTTCAGTTGTGCAAGGTATGACAGTTAACCCTAGGGATAGTTTTAGAGTTACACCAGAGTCAATTCTTCTTGTTTTGAGTTGGTCTTCAGTTAGTTGAGTTTCAGTCAAAAACTAAAATTTAGTCCGTCCATTCTTGAGGTACTTTTTTTCCCAAAGTAATAGTGTTTTTTTGGCCAAATAGGAGAAAACTTTTCTTTTGAGAGGAATCCAGTTCTCAATAAGGTAGTCAGAAGTTGGAAGAGTCCAGAAAAGAGAAATTTTTGTGAATTTTTAATGATAGCTTGATTTAAAGTTGGAATGGAAAAACTGATGTGATTTTTTCTTTAACAGCTTGAATTCATCTTCAGATTTGAGGTGCTTCTTGCAATGGGTTTGAATACTTTTGGAAATTTTCCAGAGACAGAGAAGATGATGAAAGGAAGGGAAAACCTTTTCAAAGGTACTAATAAGTGCTTGTTCTTTGTCTGTAAAAATCACAATGGGTTCTTGATCTTCTAAAATCTTTAGAAGTTGAGTAAGGGCCCATTCATAATTCTATTTTTTCTCTTGAGATAGAAAACAGAAGGAAACTGAGAAATTTCCTGAAAAATTTATTACCCCATAATATGAAGAAGGGGAATTCCAAACTTTTTTGATTTTTATGTACAGTCCATAGCTATAAGGTGAGGGAAAGGTTTTTGTATTTTGATTAAATCAGGGTTTGAAATGAATAAATAATTGATTTTAACATCAAAATTATTGTTTTTTAGAAAAAAGAAGAATTCCAGATGTCCAGTATGATTACTTAAACAGGAGTTTTTCCATCAAGGCCATTTTTTTGTATTTGTGCTCTTTTGTTATAAACGGTATTCATATTTTTATGGATAGGTGATGAAAATTTTTTGATAAGATATTTTAGTATTAAGGGGGGAACTCCTGATTTGGTTCTTTTTTCAACTATGTCTTTTGTCATGACCACAACTTGACTCAGTTACCTCATCCATAATCATCCCTCAGCCAGCCTCAGTCCTCAGCATAACCCACCTTCTACCCCTGGATCCACATGCTGAACCTCCTGAATTATCCTCCTGCATGCCCTTCAGGCCCTATTCAAATTTCCCTGGCTTCTCTCTCTCTCCCTATGGCTTTGTGTATTCACATCTCTCCTTCAAATCTATCTGTTATGAGAAGTACATACTGTAAACCCATAGTGCATAGTGCTGGCTGCATAACCCATACTCCAGTTCAGTCCATGCCATAATCTTCTGGAAAGTCCCATTACCCAATCCTTCAACCCACTTACTCAAGCCCAATTGGTCAACAAGTACTACCATGGGGTATCCCCATCCCAGAAATAGTCACCCCTCCTCAAGGTCTCCCTTCAGGTTTCACATATACTGGCCTCTCTTCCCTTCCTGGACTAATTCCCCCCAATGAATTAGTATACTAATTCTTATTGGTCAGTCCCTTCCAATACATGTCATCTCAGCACAAGAAAGCCAGCCTAGCTGACCTTCCTCATCTCACCTACCCCTCTGGTTTTATTCTTATAGTATTCAATCTTGAACCTCCTTCAGAGCCTTTGTTCTGGATTCTCTTCCTTCTTATCATTTCAATTACTCCTCCTATTTTCATTGCAATCTACATCAATTCTCAATGCTGATTTCTGGGAGCAGTAGTTCCTGTGTCTTCAGCCCCTTGCACGCAAGGGGAATGAGTCTTCTTGCTTCCCTTGAACTCTTCTGTGGATGGGATGAGTGGAAGAATCTTTGGAAGTTTGATGGTTGTTGTCTGAAAATATAAACTTTACCAGCCAGAAACTCAATATTTTGAAAAACTTGCCTGATAATTTGAAAGAAAAATTGGTCTTTCTTGATTTTTTCAACTTTGTGGAATCTTTTCTGGTTTATATTCCCCATATTTATCACATTGATGAGTGGAGGTATGTTTCTTGCAATTTGATACTCTTGTGGATAAGGCAGATCCATGGGACTTTTCCTGTGATTGGAGAAACTCAACCAGCTCCTCCATTTGATTATATTGTGGTGTGGTGTGGTATGGTGTGGTGTGTGTGGTGTGCGGTGGTGTGGTGTGGGGTGGTGTGGTGTGGGGTGGTGTGGTGTGGGGTGGTGTGGGTGGGGTGGTGTGGGGTGGGGTGGTGTGGGGTGGGGTGGTGTGGGGTGGGGTGGTGCGGTGTGTTGTGGGGTGGGGTGGGGTGGGGTGGGGTGGTGTGGGAGTTGGGTGGTATAATGATCAGGGTGTGATGGGGGTGATGGGATTGTGGAAAAAAATCAAGGGGTGGTTAATTAGATAATTGTAGTGTGAGAATCATTGGCCCACAAGCTTATTCAAAGAGCAGTAATTAAAGCAAAAGAAATGCTGAGACAATAATGTCTTATGATTGAGCCTAAATATGAGGCAGAGGCAATGATGCAGACGTGAATGTGAATAAATTGGTGAATGAATGGATGGAGAAACGCAGGGACAAGAGCTCCTTAAATACAAAAGATGGTTCTCATGTGGAGCTCATGTAACAACAAGCAAAAGGAAAAAATTCCGCCCTAAATGGGATCTACAGGCTCTACAAGCCTTGCTACTTGGTTTGGGATTAGTCAGTCCACTTGGAATTAGTCCCTGACCCTTTTTAACAGCCTGTACCTGTTGAGTTTGGTGTTTCCACCCTTATGGAACTGAGCTAGCCCTTGTTGCTGTTCAGACCCTGGCTGGTTTTCTATTACAATCAGCCCTGTTACCCTGTTAAAATTCCCTCTTGACTGTATTAGTCCTTATTACCAACTCACATGGCTAGTTGCCTCCTGCAACCAGCCCCTGGCCCTCAGATTGGCCAGGGTGGATTCAGAAACACTCTGGGTCTGGTCAAACTTACAAGAGGGGAGGTGTAACCAGCGGACATGTGTGTCCCCCCCTCTCTCTCTCAATCCCTGGAGGGAGCGGTCAAATCCCCCCAGGGAGCCCTGGAGGTTGATACCCCCCAGAGCAATTCAAACAATGAGTGGGCTGGGTAGTGGTCAAGCCCACCCAGACCCAGGTCACCTCCCCCTTGGTATTGGGGGACGGGGAGATGGCCCCTGAGACTCCTTGTTGCTACGCTTGAGGTGGGTGGGTGGTCAAATCCCATCCCACCTTGCCAGTAGCTTTTTTGCGGTCATTCCTTGCTGATCTGGATGCAAAGGAGGACAAGCCATCCTCCCTCCCCCTCACAACTAAGCGAGGGGAGGGAGGGAGGCAGGGGCCGCCAGCCACCGTGGCTGCAACCAGCCAGGTGGCACAACTGGGGCCGCAGCCTTGCACACAGCGGGTGAGAGGACTCCAAATGGAGTCCCCTGCCCCAAACAACGGCCCGCGCGGGCTGTTGGGCCCAGAAACGGGCCCATGCAGCAAACAAGGGGCCCCAAGCGGGCCAAGACATGAAGGCGGCCCCAATGGGCTGCCAAGGCCTAAAGACCTCAAAACTACACTTTGGCGGGCCAGCCCATCTGGTCAAGCGTTTCAAAAATAAGCCTTGGGCCCAGTTATGCCCAAATAAGTCCATCTGGCTAAGGTGTCCCATCCACCCTGGCAGGCCCAAGAAGGCCTGTCCCAAAAAGACCTGGAAAACGTGTTTTGGCGCCCAAATTTCCAAAACCAATAACATCCCCATAGGCCCATGTGACTCACGTGATGTCTAATGGGCCTTAGAGGTCCATTTGTGAATCCCATTTGGATTACACACTAAAATTCATGCAACATGAGTGCATCCGTATTTTAAAACACCCCCTTAATCCAAAAAGGATGCCATACGCATACTAGACACAAAACCTTGATTTTTGTTCCTATCTTATGCCTTAGTTAACATATCTGCAACCATTTCTCCAGTTGTCATGTACCGTAACACTATCTCTCTGCAGTTTTCTGCATCATGTATATACTTATAATGAAAATCAATATTTTTTGTTCTTGAATGTAACACTTGGTTTTCTTCCAATGCAATGCCACTCTGATTATCAGAATAAAACAATGCAAACCCTTTTTGGTTTGTAACAAAACTACCCCATGTACTATAGGGAAATCTTAGATGATTGTGAGCGCAAAAGGAAAGCTGAGTGCAAGGCCAAGTGCAAGGTAGCAAGGGCTAACTGCAAGGTGCAAACCTATGGTGGAGTAAATTAACACACAGTAAGAGGGATGAATGTTCCAATGGAAGGGAACCAAACCCAAGCCCAATGTGATTACTGAATTTAGAAAATGTGAGAATGTATGAAATTAAAGAACTGAGGAAACAATCCCCAGGCAAGGGGAGCAGCCTTTGTAAGGTAATCCAAAATGACTAGGTACAACCTGATGGACGGTCAACTACAGTTTTGAGAAATGAGGCAATGAATGACATGAACAGAGTAAAAAACAAAATAACAGTATGAACGTTTCCAAGGTCTTAGCGTAACTGCAAGACAATAGAGGACAAATTTATTGGAGTGTAACAGTTGGGACATGAGGGAGTGACGTCAGAAGCAATGCAAATATGAAGGTTTAGTTTATGCAGGGTAAGGGACTAGTCCATTTTCAAACTATACAGTTGAGGTGGCTTGATTAGCGTGGGTGTAAACTAGCAAGAGCATGTGACTGGAAATGGGAACCCAAGGGTTATTGATACCCAGGGTTAAAAGGCAGAGCCAGAATGGATGGTTGACTGAGGTAGAGTTGACTGCAAGGTTTGCAAGTGGGTTCTGAGTCAGTTGCCAAGGATGGAAGGTTGTTATGCAAGCCAGAGTTGATAAGCGGAAGGCACCATTGATGTTGTGCTTCTAGTTTTTCATGCTTCTGGAGTGAGGTAGATGGTACTGAGGAAAAGGGTATGTCAAAGTGGGAGGAACATAATCCTTAAGCTCAAAGCGTGACAGTTGCCCGGGTATAAAGGCACAAGCTCCTGCAAGCGTTCAGACAATTTTCCCATTGATTCCAAAGTTGTTACAAATACTGTATACCCATTAACACTACTTCTTCACTTTAAATAGATTCATAATTAATTATTTATTCATTGTCATTCTGCCGTTGTGAAAACTGCATTCAACAAAACAAGCAATGGATCCCTAGTACAGCCATGCGAGGTATTGGAGGCAAGTGCAAACAATGCCGTTTGTGCAAGTTTGCTTGCACATTCCCTATAAGTAGCAAGCTGGTTGTAGATTTCCCAGAAGCTTCCAGAAGGGAGGTTCAAAGTCAAAGGTCCGTGCTGCAAGTCAACTATCATATACCACCAGTGCCAGAGATTGAGTTCTTAGGTATTTGGAACCCTGGTAAGTCAAGGCTTAGAGACTAACAATAAGTAAAAAATAAAAGAAAGAAAATGGAACTAATATAATATTCCTTGCTGTATTACTGCCACAATTTTGGAGATATACCACCGCTGCACCTCCGCTGCCGCCGCCATATACTGGGTCAATTGGGTTTGACGTGCAAAGTGAAGTGCAAGCCAAAGAAACACAGACAGTCAAAGAGGCAAGAGAAGAAGGAAAAATGACTGGAAGGAAGGTGGAAACAGAGCAAAGGGAGGAAAATGAAGAGGAAGGAAACGCAATAGAAGGAAGAAGTGGAATGGAATGGGAGTTTTAGGAATGGAATGGAATGGAAAGAGATTAGGTAGAGGGCCAAAATGAGGAGAATGGGGTGCAAGTTGAAGGGCCAATCAAAACTGATGCAAGGGAATTTACTCGCAATTTTTGGGAAGGTTCTTCAAGGGGCCAAAGGAAGGGAGCTCACAAGGAACTCATGGAGGAAGGTGGATGGAATAACTGACCAAAGAGAGTTTGGACTTCAAAGTTCAAGGAGATATTCAAGAGAAATCTGGTGACGCAAGTGATGAGCTTTGAAAGGCTGTCTTCTTTGGTGGACAACAAAGATTTGGAATTTTTTAGGTTGATGGTAGAAGAATTGAATGAGAATGGGGAGGAAGCAGTGAGAGAAATAAAGGATAATTTTTAGAACTGTATTTTTTAATTATATATATTATTTTTGTAATTTTATTATTATTTTTTTTTCTTTTTTTCAAGGAAAATAGGATTCTGATTTTGAAATAAAATGTGAAGGGGTAAAATTGGGAAAAAGAAAAGGGGGATAGCTCTGAGAAAGGGAAAGGAAATTGGATAAGGAAATTGGATGAGATTAATGGGAAGGAATGGGATGGAAATGTGGAATGGGATGGAAGAAATGGAATGGAAGCTACAATTGGCAAGGTTTTCAAGGGTAACTCGCATGGAAGTCTCAAACCAAATCAAGAGAGTTGCAAAGTTGATGGGCTGGTTCCCACAAGGTGCGCTCTTTGTTGGACTGGAGGCCAGTCCATTTGACAAGGTATTGAAGCTTTCCTTTGGGTAACCTGTAATCCAGGATACGGCTTACTTCCCACTCTAACTGATCATGGATGCTGACCTGTTCAGGAGGAGGATAAGTCTTTCCTGGTTATAGGACTCAAGCTGGCTCTAGTAGAGAAATGTGAAATACCGGGTGGATACCTTTCCATTTTGCAGGTAAGGTGAGTTGAAAGGCTTTAGGGCAGACAATTGATTTGACTTTGAAGGGTCCAAGCTTTCTTTGAGAGAGTTTACAAGTTGGGCAAGTACTTCAAATATTGCAAACATCAAGCCATACCCAATCTCCTACTGCAAAGGTTGGGGCCAAAGTGCAAAGTAAATCTGCTTGTTCCTTGTAGCGCTGGTTTGCTGCTTTGAGGTTGGTTCAAATTTTTGTTTGAAGGGATTGGATGTGGTTAAGGAAATTGGTAGAAGGTTGAGAAGGTGCTAAGTGAAGGGAAGAGAAATTTGGATTTCTACCATAAAGATTCTGGAAGGGCAACTGTTTGGTGGAGGAATGAGTGGATTTGTTGTAGGAAAATTCAGCTAATGGGAGCCATTGCAAACAGTTGTCCTGTTGGTAGGAGACATACATTTGGAGATATTGTTCAAGGATCTGATTGACTTGCTTGGTTTTACCATCTGTTTACGGGTGGTAAGCCATTGATAGATTGCAAGTGATCTTCAAATGTTGGCACAGCAAGTTCCAGAAGCTAAAGACAAACAAAAATCCACAATCACTAATTATGTTATCAGGGAGACCATGCTTTGAGAATACATATTCTATAAATAAATTAGCTAAGTCTTCAGAAGAGGCCCTCAAATTACTGCAAAGAAATAAAGCCATCTTTGAGAAGCAATCTACTACTACTAAAATATCATTATAACCACTAGAAATAGGTAATTGCAAAATGAAATCCATAGAAAGCAAGTGCCAAGGAATTGGACAAATTGGAAGTGGCTGGAGAAGCCCATACTTCCAATGCTTTGAGGAATTGTTTCAATTTCAATCATAGCATGTGTTAACATAGTATTTTACTTCATTGGTCATACCAGGCCAATAGAAGTCTTGTGCAATCAATTGGTAGGTTTTATCCTGCCCATAACAACCAGCAAGCGGAGAATCATGCCTTGACTTAAAGATATCTAACTTAATTCGAGGATTATCTGGTACTACTATACAATTTTTATAAACTAAATAATCATTTTTGTCAATACTATAATAACTATCTAATCAGTTTTCATTCTTGAAAAGTTTGCTACACTTGAGGTTGTTGAGTTGAGCTTTTTTTAGTTCAGAAGCTAGATCTCAAAGGTCAGTGATTATTGAACTGAGTTTGGCAGACTGGGTTGAGAAAAGTGTCCTAACGTTTTCAGGGTTGTTGTCGGCAAAGATGCTCCCCCCTCCTGGATAAACGTTGTCCCAATGTGACCAAGCATCAGAAACTACTGCTTGCTTCCCAGGACGGTACATCATTGTAAAGTTGAACTTGGAGAGATATTGGGTCCAAAGTGCCTGTGTGCATGTAAGTACTTTTGAGCTCATGAAATATTTCAAATAATTGTGATCAGTTAAGACCTCAAAAGGTTCCATAAGACTCAAGAGGTATGAAAACCATTTTTTCAAGCAATAAATGATTTCAAGAAGTTCCATTTCATGAATTTCTTAATTGAGCTCTGTAGAAAGCAATTTGAAAGACTAAAAAGCTATGGGATGAAAAAGAGAAGAAGAGGAGGAAAAATGCAAGATTACCCCTGAAATTGCATAGTTTCTTGCATCTGTTTCTACAATAGTGAAAGCTAGCTCATTAAAGTGAGCAAGTATCAGAGCATTGTTAAATGCTTTTCTCGGAGCTTTGAACTCCAAAGCAGCTTGTTCTGTGAAAACAAAATGAGCCTCTTTTTGAATAAGATTAGTAAGGTTCACCGTTTTCTTGGCATAATGCTCAATAAACCTTCTGTAAAAATTACTGAAACCAAGGAAAACTTGAAGGGATTTAACAGAGGAAGGCAGGGGCCAGTCCAATATGCGCTGGCCTCTTGGCTGGATCCATTGATAGTCCTTGCTGCAAGACTATCACACCTAAAAATTGAAGAGAAGGCGTATGAAGTTTTCACTTAGGGGCTTTTGCAAACAGGTCATTCTTGCAAATTTTCTGCAGCACCTCTTGCACATGTGCAATGTGATCTTCAAGAGTCTTTGAGTAGACTAGTATATTGTCAAGATACACCACAAGATATTTCTTTACAAGTTCAGAAAAATGTCATTGAAAAAATGTTGAAAAGTGGAAGGAGCATTGCAGAGGCCAAAAGGCATGATGGTATACTCATAACTGCCAAAAGTTGTTCTCATTGCGGTCTAATACTCATGAAATTTTGCAATGCAAACTAGGTTATAGGCGCCTCAAAGGTCTAACTTTGAGAAATAAGCAGCTCCATGGAAAGAGTGAGGAGTTGCAACATAGGGGGTACTGGGTAGGCATTCTTCTGGGTTACCTGGTTCAGTTTCCTATAGTCAAAACAAAGGCAAAGTCCACCATCTTTCTTTGGAATGAATAAGACAGGTGAAATGGTGTTCAAATTGCTTGGTTGAAGAAATCCTTTTATACATTTTCTGAAATGTGTTCTTGAAGTTTGGTCAATTCCTGCTTTGAGAGAGAGTAGACTGGTCCGGGTTCCGGTGGGGGGTCAGTAAGTTTGATCTTATGATTGCAAGAACCAAATGGAGGAAGTTTATCTGCCTTTACAGCTGAAAAGATGTCAGTAAAGTCATGATAAACCAAAGGTAAAAACTCTCAAATGATTCCTAAATCTTCAATCTTGTCATCTTTGAGCACGGGATTCAAAGTGCTTGCATAATGCAAGAGGATTAGGGAGCTAAAAATACACCATTTGGTTGGTGCCTGTTTCTCTTTGAAGAAACAAGGAAGAGGTAAGTTGGAAAAATAAGCAATAAATCCTAAATCTGAAGAGGGAACTTGGGAATGAAGGTCAGGATATTGAAAATCTCCTGGAGGAAAAGTTTCATCAAACTCAATGACAGTGTCAGGTAGGCTGTTTGATTCCTGTTAGAAGGAAGGGTTAGTTTCCTGGGTTTGCAAGGTTCAAAGGTTAATTACTCCTTCTTTCCAATTCACATCCAGATTCCATTGGACTAGTAAATCATGGCCTAGAATGGTATCATCCATTCTGGGAATATCAAAGACAAAAAAATCCCATTTGAAGCTGGGGAAATTAGAAAATGCAAAGGTCCATTGTGCCTTTTGGGAAACCCAATGAGACGGCTCAGTTGCACTACTTACTAAATGGATAGGGAATCTATCTATCTTGGAATGCATAAGAGTTTTGGAAGTTGCAAAAGATTCACTGATAAAAGAAAAATTGGTGCCAGAATCAAGTAAAACTTGATAAGGGTAGTTTTCAGAATGGAAAAGTAAAAATCATAAACTTGGAGCACCTAGTAACTTGCAAGTGTGAAGATTGACTTGCTGTAATTTAGATAATGTGTAGCATTCCTTGCAAGTGTCAGGAAAACTACAAGCTAATTTTTTGAATGTTTAGCCGCTTCACCCGCCAGCCGCTTTGCACTACTATCAACATCATGTTTGCCTCCACAATACATACATAACCCATTCTTTTCCCTCCTTAACTGTTCCTCATTCTGGAGCATCCCAGTTTTTTTTCCCAGGAACTTTGGAGTTTTGGTGACAGGCTTTGCTTTTGGGTTGGAGTGCAAGGTTGGATTTGGTTTGGATTTCTTTGGATTCTTCAAAGATTTTTTTGGGAAATAGTCTGCCTTTGGAGCCAAATTTGACGGTCCATGGTTGTTTTGTTGAGAGCAGTTTATGTTGTGATAACCATTATAAATATCAATCACCCAGTCAATTAACTGCTGAAGGGAGTGTTATAATTATGGCCAGCAATTAGCTTAGGCAAATGAGCAGTATTTAAATCAAAAGAAATTCTGGACACCTTGTTTCAATAATTGCTTGATGGGCTCTCACAATGGGGAAACATGTTGGATGATATTGTTGATGAATTCAATGCGGTGATGAATGGATAGATGAAAAACAGCAGGGAGAAGAGCTCCTTAAGTACAAAAGATTGGCCTCTTGTGAGCCCATGATACAACAAGCCAAAATGAAATTTTTCCGTCCCAAAAGAGCTCTACAGGCTCTACAGGCCTTGTTACTTGGTTTGGGCTACATCAGCTTGCATGGCTTCAGTCCCTGAACCCTTAAAACCAGCCTATTCTGGTCCATTCTGGTGTTTCCACAGTTACGGGGCTGAACCAGACCCTTTGCTGTTCAATCCCTTGCTGGTTGTCCATTACAACCAGCCCATTTAGTCTTATTTCCTTACTTATGGGCTGGTTGCGTCATGCAGCCAGCCCCTGGCCCCACATATGGGCCAGGTGGGACCCAGGACTCACCTGGGTCCGGTCTCAACCTCACTTGGGGGGGTGTAACGGGCGGAGATTCCACCCCCCCCTCTTTCTCTCAAATCCCTGGTGGGGGCAGTCAAATCCCCTCACCAGGGGCCCTGTGGATCAATAACCCCAGGGTGTTGTCAACAATAGTGGGCTGGGGGTGGTCAGATCCCCTCAGCCCATTGCTCCTCCCCCTTGTTAAAGGGGGGGGAGAGAGCCCCTCTTGCTTTGCTGGTGGGAGGATGATCAGATCCCCCCCACCGCTGGTTTCTCTCTCTGCAACCGGCATTGTCATCCCCTGGGCAAGGGGGTGATGAAATCCCCCCTGCCCTGACCAACCGCCTTGTTGTGGTTGGTTGCTGGCTGGTTCAACCCAGGCCCCTCCCCCTTGCAATGGCAAGCAAGGGGAGGGGGAGGGAGCCGGGGCCGCTGGCCCTTGCTCCTGTGGCGGCTGCCGGGCCTGCGCAGCATTGCACTGCACGGGATCCCTTGGCCGCCCGGACAGTCCTGCGCGGGCCGTTGGGCCACGTGTGGGTCAAACCAAAGGATACAAGCGGCCCCAAGGCTGCTGCAGCACAAGCAGAAGCCCCGAGCGGGCTGCCACATGGGCGGTAGCCCCAAGCCTGAAACCTGAGACAAACACACTTTGGCGGGCCAGCCCGTCTGGCCAAGTATGTTCAAAATAAACCTTGGACACAATTATGCCCACACAAGCCCATCTGGCGGTTTTTGTCCACATCCCCCACCAAACCCGTTAAGGCCCGTGTACCAATAGGCCTGTTTCACGCATTTTGAGGCCAGTTTCCCCAAATCCGTGACATCAAAACGGGCCCGTATGGTCCATGTATGGGCCGCAGAGGCCCACATGTGCACCCCATTCAGATTATGCTTATACTTAGCACACACGTAAACTTCTAACACAGACTTTCTTCATGGTTTCTGGTTTAGTTTCTACTAACCATTCACAAAAACCATCAGGGATTGACATGTAAACAGTCTCCTCCTCTCCAAGTTTTCCATTAAATTATGCTGTTACAAAATCAGCTTGTGTGATTTCTTCTCCAAACTCCACCGCCAGAGAAACAATGTACCTGAAGGTGGAAAGCCTTCCAGTTGGTAAGAAAGTTTCTTGGTAATTGATACCCTCTCTCTTCTTGAAGCTTTGTGCAACGCATCTAGCTTTGAATCTTTTCAGAACTCCATTTGTGTCAAACTTCTTGTTTAACACAAATCTAAACCCCACAATGGTCTTTCCTTTTGGAACAGAATCCTGCTTAACCACTTCAAAGACACTATTATTTTCAAGAGAATCAAATTACTCAAAAATAGCACTTGTCCAGTTGGCTCTCTCATCAGAATTCATAGCTTTTCCCAAGCTATTTGGGTTAACCCTGTTACCCATTTCTGAACTTAACTCCAGGACTTCATTGAGCATAAACTGTTCCTGAAATGTATCTTCCTCATATTATGCGGCAGCAGAATGTGACTTCCACTCCCCATAACTATCAACTGGCACTCTAACCCTACCACTTCTTCATACTGGAGGTGGAGGCTCATCAGGTTCCAAATTAACAGACTCCCCTGAAGCAGGCACTGAACCCTCTGGTGGCACGTCTTCCATCTCTTCATCTTCTGGAACCACATGTTCCTCAGCCTTTGCTGGTGAAATAGGTGCTAATTCTATTTCATGCTGTGACTTATTCACAACAACATCTTCACTCCTTTTGAGTTGAAAGGTACTTTCATCAAATTTTACATCCCTACTATGGATAACCTTTCTTGTCCCTGGACAATAGATCCTATAAAATTTACTTATTGAATCATAGCCTACAAGTGCCCCTGGTCTGGCTCTAGGGTCTAATTTTCCAACCATCTCATTATGGTGGACACTATAATACACCAAGCAACCAATTTTTCTTAGGTGTGATGTTTTGGGGTACAACTTACAAAACTGATAATGAGGACTCTTCCCATTAAAACTTACAATGTTATGCAACAGACAGACTTTACACATCAACTCAGCCCATAAGAACTTTGGTAGACCAGATTGAGACATAATAGTTATGACCTTGTCCAGTGAAGTCCTATTCATTCTCTCAACTATTCAATTATATTGTGGAGTACTTGCAGTAGTGACTATATGAATAATACCATAATATTTCAATAACCTCTCAAACTCTTTACTCACAAATTCACCACCTCCATCAGTGAAAAACCTCTTGATCTCCTTCATTAGACCATTCTGTTTCCAGACTTTGAAGATTACAGAAACCTCCTCTGTGGTCTGATCCTTTGGTTCAACCCAAACATAATTAGTTGCAGTATCAACTAAATTGATGAAGTATCTTGCCCCACCAAGGGACTCCAGTGTGAATGGCCCTGCCTAATCAATGGAAAATTCCTCTCTCGGAACATCAGTGCAATCTCTACTCTTTGAGAACACATTTATAGTCTTAGCCTCAAAGTTACAACTCTCACAGTTGCTTTCCTTTACCTTATGGCCACTTCTATTGTGAGCAACAGTGCTCAAAGCTGAGATTTTGAAAAGGCTTTCACACAAAAGCTTTTTCCAAACCTGTACACTGAGAACAGTTCTACCATTTGTATCAATAACAAACTTATCTTCTTTAAGATAAAAAATCTGGAAACCTTTTTTCCACAACACTCCAAGGGGCACAAGGTTATAAGGCAACTCTGGTATATAGAACACTTTCTCAAAAGAAATTTTGAAACCCAAGTGATTTGCCAGAATAACTTTTCCAATTCCTTTAAATTGAATTGTTCTGCCTTTCTGACCAATATTTACAACTCCATCATAATGACTAAGATTTGAAAATAAATTTGGTTCAAAGAACATGTGATCTGTGCAGCCAGAATCAATCAAAACAAGAACATCCTCCTTCAATCCTCCTAATAGGAAAGAAGCTTTATCAGTCACTGATAAGTTCTCATCTTTGAGATTTAGATTACTCACTTTGTAATCAATCAAGTCCATTTCTTGATCCTCATCAATTTTGGCCTTTTTTTTGGGACCTTCTTCCCCAACAACCATTTCTGTTGGACCATCAAACACCACCATTGCAACGTTTTCATTAATGAGATTGACCTCCTTGTCATTCTCTTTTGACTTTTGCCTCTTCTTGGCCTTCTTGCAATCCTTAGCATAATGCCCCTTATTCTGACAATTATATCATAAGACCTTGTAAAAATCCTTTTTTGCCTTCTTGAAAGATTTTCCAGTCTTTTCAACAAGGGATTTTTGGGAACCCCCCCTTCATCTTGAACTGAAGATCATCCTTTTCAATCCTTTTCAGCACATCCTCCTCCCCAGGAAGAGGATCAAATTGAGAAATGATTCTGACTAAAGAATCAAACTCCTTTGGTAGCTTCTGAAGGATTAAGAGTGACAAACACTCAGGATCCATGTTAATTCCTGATGACTTAAACTTGGCTATGCTAGAACTAGCCTCTGCAACAAACTGTTTACAATTTTAATATTGTAACTTGAACAGTTTATTGAAAGATATACCCTTCTGGTGAACAGAATCACCAGCATACTTGGACTTAAGCAACTTCCAAAGGATGCTACCCCTCCTTCTCTCATCTTACCTAAGATTATTGGCAAACCATGTCACATGATTCTCATCAAGATTCCTAAGGATGAGATGATAAGACTTTTTCTCCACTTCTGAACTGATCAAATTTTCATGTGCATCCATTATCTCCCCACAACAGATGTTGTCCAGCTCACTATCCATAAGGAAAGCCCAAACATTATAATTCTGAATTTTCAGAACTATCTTGGTGGAGCTAACATCAGGGATATGGGAAATCTTCTTGGAAAACTTGAGGTATTTGAGGTTCTCCAGAGTAAGTTATAAGAGTCTAGATGGCTTGGAAGTAATGATGATTTTGGTACTGATAATGTGTTATAATTATGGCTAGTAATTAGCTTAGGCAAATGAGCATTATTTAAAGCAAAGGAAATTCTGGAAACTTTGTGTCAATAATTGGTTGATGGGCTCTCACAATGGGGCAACACGTTGGATAATATTGTTGATGAATTCAATTGGATGATGAATGGATAAATGGAAAACAGCAGGGAGAAGAGCTCCTTAAGTACAAAAGATTGGCCTCTTGTGAGCCCATGATACAACAAGCAAAAAGGAACTTTTTCCGCCACAAAAGAGCTCTACAGGATCTACAGGTCTTGCTACTTGGTTTGGGCTACATCTGCCCGCATGGAGTCAGTCCCTGGACCCTTACAACCAGCCTATTCTGGTCCATTCTGGTTTTTCCACCGTTGCAGGGCTGAACCAGACCCTTTGCTGTTCAATCCCTGTCTGGTTTTCCATTACAACCAGCCCAGTTACTCTTATTTCCTTACTTATGGGCTGGTTGCCTCATGCAGCCAGCCCCTGGCCCCAAATATGGGCCAGGTGGGACCCAGGACTCACCTGGGTCCGGTCTCAACCTCACTTGGGGGGGGTGTAAATGGCGGACATGCGGCCCCCCCCCCTCTTTCTCTCAAATCCCTGATGGGGGAAGTCAAATCCCCTCACCAGGGGCCCTGGGGGTCAATACCCCCAGGGTGTTGTCAAGAATAGTGGGCTGGGGGTGGTCAGATCCCCTCAGCCCATGATTCCTCCCCCTTGGTAAAGGGGGGGGAGAGCCCCCCTCTTGCTTTGCGGGTGGGAGGTTGATCAGATCCCCCCCACCGCCAGTTGCTCTCTCTGCAACCGGGGTTTTCATCCCCTGGGCAAGGGGGTGATGGAATCCCCCCTGCCCTGACCAACGACCTTGTTGCGGTTGGTTGCTGGCTGGTTCAACCCAGCCAGCCACCCCCTCCCCCTTGCAATGGCAAGCAAGGGGAGGGGGAGGGAGCCAGGGCCGCTGGCCCTAGCTCCTGCGGCAGTGGCTGCAGTTTGCAACTGGTGGGCCCGCGTGGGATTCCTTGGCTGCCCTGACAGCCCTGCGCGGGCCTTCGGGCCACGCGTGGGCCAAACCAAGGGATAAAAGCAGCTCTGAGCGGGCTGCGGCACAAGCAGCAGCCCCAAGCAGGTTGCAACACGGGCGGCCTCCCCAAGCCCAAAACCTGAGACAAACACACTTTGGAGGGCCAGCCTGTCTGGCCAAGTATGTCCAAAATAAACCTTGGACACAATTATTCCCATACAAGCCCATCTGGCTGTTTTGCCCAATTCCCCCCACTGGGCCCATTAAGGCCCGTGTACCAATAGGCCTGTTTCACGCATTTGGAGGCCAGTTTCCCGAAATCCATGACATCAAAACAGGCCCATATGGTCCATGTATGGGCCACAGAGGCCCACATGTGCATCCCATTTGGATTATACTTTTACGTAGCACATGCGTAAGTGCATGCATATTTTAACAGGGAGGTTGCCTTATTTCCCCCAACTGCAAGTTGTTCAATTAGGCATGCCGGTAAACCTTTTTGAAAATTGAATAGAAGGGCTGCCTTTTTACATTGGATGCAAGACTGCACAGTTTGAAAATTGGAAATATAAATGGAGATTCTACTATTTTCCTTCATGACTAGATTATTGAGTTTGTATTCAGCGTTTTGAACTTCATTAGGGTTGCCAAACAGGGTGAACAGCTTTTGCTCAAACTTGTCCCAATTTTTGAGAATACAAGTGGGACTAGTGTTATCTAATAGTTTAAGGTAGGGTTCAAACCACTGTGAGGCTCTTCCACCAAGGAAGGAAGATGCATACATAACTCTAGGTCTATCAGTAGGGAAATTGTGAGGATTTTTTGAGAAGATGATTTTGCATGACTTTTGGTAGGACCTAAGCTTATGAGGGTGTTCCCCAGTAAAATAATCAGGCTGCTTCATGCCAAGGTTATGAAAACTAGGACCACTCAGACCAGATTGCAAGGCAGTTTGGTTCAGCGCCTGGATCAGAGTTTTGAGTAAGATTGATGCGCTGTATTTGGGAGAATTAGTGCAAGCCCGCCATCTACCACAATTTGAGATTTCATTGGAAGAGTATTTGATTTCTTTGAGAGGGTTCACTTCTTTGCGAGAGGGAGAAAAGGGATAATCAAGAGGTTCAACCAAAGGAGATTTATAAGAAGGGACAGGATCTAAAGGTTGTCTGGCCCAAGAAACGCTGGATCTCCCTACCCAATGGGTATCATCATTGTAAGGGGTGAGGGAAGTGTTCCTGGTTGAGCAAGTACGTGAAATTGTAAAAGAAATCTATTATAGGTTGGAAAGCTACAATAGATGAGTTGAGTTATTTAACTTACTGTCACAAAACCACCCCATGTAGTATAGGGCAATCTTAGATTATTGTGAGCGCAAAAGGAAAGCTGATTGCAAGGGCAAGTGTGAGGTAGCAAGGGCTAACTGGAAGGTGTGAACTTATGGTGGAGTAACTTAAAACACAGAGAGAGGTATGAATGTTCCAATGGAGGGAACCAAACCCAAGCCCAATGTGATGACTGGATTTAGCAAATTTGAGAAGTTATGAAATTAAATAACTGAGGAAAAAATCCCCAGGAAAGCGGAGTAGCCTTTATAAGGTAATCCAAAATGACTAGATACAACCTGATGGACGGTCAACTACAGTTTCAAGCAATGAAGCAATGAATGACATGAATGGAGTACAAAATGAAATAACAGTATGAGCATTTCCAGGGTCTTAGGGTAAGTGCAAGACAATAGGGGACAAATTTATTGGAGTTTAACAGTTGAGACATGAGGGAGTGACATCAGAAGCAATGCAAATATGAAGGTGTAGTTTATGCAGGGTAAATTACTAGTCCATTTGCAAATATACAGTTGAGGTGGCTTGAATAGTGTGTGTGCAAACTAGCGAGAGCATGTGACAGGGAATGGACACCCAAGGGTTATTGATACCCAGGGTGAAAAGGGGGAGCCCAAACGGATGGTTGACTGAGGTAGAGTTGACTGCAAGGTTTGAAAGTGGGTGCTGAGTCAGTTGCCAAGGATGGAAGGTTGTTATGCAAGCCAGAGTTGATAAGGGGAAGGCACCATTGATGTTGTGCTTCTATTTTGTCACCCTTATGGACTGAGGTAGATGGTATTGAGGAAAAGGGTATGTCAAAGTGGAAGAACAATAATCCTTAATCTGAAAGTGTGACAGGTTTATGAGTATCCTCTAACACCTTTCTCAACCACTTTGCCTCCTGTGAAGCTGACAGGTACACTCTGTACTCTGCTTCTGTTGATGAAAGAATTATTGCTGACACTTTCTTTGACATCCATCACACTAGATTCTTTCCTAAAAAGAATACAAAACCACTTTTTGATTCCCTAGTGTTACAATCTGTCCAACTTGCATCAGAATAACCAACCAAATCAAAATTTTCTGACTTTGAAAACTGCAGTCCCAGACTGCTTGTTCCTTCAGGATACCTCATAACTCTCTTAAACGCTGACCAATGCCTCATTCTTGGTTTCTCTAGGTGTTGTAACAATATTCCAATTGCATAAGCAATATCTGGCCTTTTTAACTGCCCCAAATAATTCAGCAATCCAATAGCTGACCTATCATTGTTCCCAGGTTGGAAAAACTCCAGATGCTTGTCTTCTGTAGACTTTTCTAACCAAATGTTAGACTGCATTGGAGTACCAAACTCCTTTTCATCCTCTAAGCAATACTGCTTAATTAGAGCTAACACATAATGGTTTTGAACTGACTTGATCCCATTATCGCTCTTACTAACTTTCATTCCCAGCACCTGTTATTCCAGGCCAAGACCTTTTATCTTTAACTCCTTTTTGAGTGCCTCCATGACTCTCTCTTTACCATTTTCAATAATGATAATTTAATCAACCCATAAAAACAAAATTTCATCCTTTCTCACAAAGAGAAAAGGATTGGCGGCACTTGTCCTGAAACCAATCTCTATCAGTTTCTTACTCATGGTGTTATAGCATGACCTAGCTGCTTGCTTCAATCCATACAGGGATCTACACAGCTTGAGGACATATTCCCCTTTATCCTCCAGAGGAAACTTCTCACACATATGTTCTTCATAGTTTCTGGTTGGTCTCTACCAGCCATTCCTTGAAACCGCCAGGAATTGACATATAAACAGTCCCCTCATCTCCAAGTTTTGCATTCAATTATGCAGTCACAAAATCAGCCTGTCTGATTTATTCACCCAACTCCACTTCTAAAGCAATGATGTACCTGAAGGTGAAAAGCCTTCCAGTTGGCAAAAAACTCTCTTGGTAATCCATACCCTCTTTCTGCTTGAAGCCTTTTGCAATGCATCTAGCCTTGAAACTCTTCAAAAACCCATTAGTATCAAACTTCTTATTCAACACTAACCTAGACCCAACAATGTTCTTTCCTTTTGGAACTAAATCCCGCTTAACCACTTCAAACACACTATTATTTTCTAGAGAATTGAATTCCTCAAAAATAACTGTCTTCCAATTGGCTCTGTCATCAGAATTCATAGCTTGGCCAAAGCTATTTGGTTTAACCCTATTACCCATTTCTGAACTTAACTTCAGAATCTCATTAAGCATACATTGTTACCAGAACATATCTTCTTCATATTCTGCAGAAGAATAATGGGACTTCCATTCCCCATACCTATCAACAGGTATCCACGTCCTTCCACTCCTTCTAACTGGAGGTGGAGGCTCATCAGGTTCTTGTTCCACAGACTCCCCTGAAGTGGGTACTGAACCCTCTTGTGGCACGTCTGCCATCTCAACATCATCACTAATCATTTTCTCTACAGCATCTACTGGTGAAATAGGCTCCAATGCAATTTCCTTCTGTGATTCCTGAACAGCACTATCTTAACTCCTTTTGAGTGGAAAGTTACTTTCTTCAAATTTTAAATCCCTACTATGGATAACCTTTCTTGTCCCTGGACAATAAATCCTGTATGACTTACTTATTAAATCATACACTACAAGTGCCCCTTTTCTGGCTCTAGGATCTAACTTTCCAACTATTTCATTATGTTGGACACTATAATACACTAAGAAACCAATTTTTCTTAGGTGTGATGTTTTGGGGTACAACTTCCAAAACAGATAATGTGGACTTTTCCCATTAACACAACAATATTGTGCAACAGACACTCTGTGAACAACAACTCAGCCCATAAAAACTTTGTTAGTGCAGATTGAGCCATAATAGTTCTGACTTTGTCCAATAAAGTCCTATTCATCCTCTCAACTATTCCATTTTTTTGTGGAGTACTAGCAGTAGAAACTATATGAGTGATACTATAAACATTCAATAGTTTCTCAAACTCTTTACTCACAAACTCACCCCCTCCATCAGTAATCACCCTCTTGATCTCTTTCATCAGACAATTCTGCTTCCAGACTGTGAAGATTACTGAAGCATCCTCTGTGATATGATCCTTTGATCTTATTGGTTTCACCCAAACATAATTAGTTGCTGTATCAACCAGGTTGATCAAGTACTTTGCCCCCCCCCCCAAGGGACACTGGTGAAAATTTCCCTGCCAAATCAATGGAAAATTACTCTATAGGAACTTCTGTGCAATCTCTCCTCTTCAAGAACACATTCCTGGTCTTGGCCCCTAATTTAAAACTTTCACAGTTTCTGTCCTTTGCCTTATGGCCACTTCTATTGTGAGCAAAAGTTCTCAAAGCTGAAAACTTGAACAAGTTTGCAAAGAGAAAACTATTCTGAACTTTTCCACTCAGGATAGTTCTCCCATTCAAATCAATAAAAAACTTATCTTCTTCAAGATAAAAAATCTGAAAACCTTTTTCCAGAAAACTCCAAGAGACACAAGGTTATAAGGCAAATCTGGTACATAGAACAATTTCTCAAAAGATATTTTGAAACCCAAGTGATTTTCAAGAATAAATTTTCTAATTCCTTTATACTGAATTGTTCTTCCTTTTTGGTCAATGTTTACAACACAATCAAAATCTCTAAGATTTGAAAACAAATTTGGCTCAAAAAACATGTGGCCTGTACTCCAAGAATAAAACAAAACAAGAACATCCTCCTTCAACTCTCCTGTTAGGAAAGAAAAATTATCAGCTACTGATAAGTTCTCATTTTCAAGTTTAAGATTAAATACTTCATAATCAATAAAGTCAATTTCTTTATCCTCATCAATTTTATCCTTCTTGTTGGGGACTTGTTCCTCAGCAGCTTGCTCCATTGAAGCATCCAATACCACCATAGCAATATTTTCCATGGCAAGGTTGACCTCTTTGTCCTCCTTTTCACTTTCCTCAGATTTCTTCCTCTTCTTGGCCTCCTTGCAATCCTTTGCATAGTACCCCTTCTTCTGACAATTATAACACCAGACCTTTGATAAATCCCTTTTGGCCTTTTCCTTCTTCCTGGATTTTCCTGTCTTGCCCACCAGAGCAGCTCCTGTGCCATCCTTCATTTTAAATTGAAGATCATCCTTTTCAATCCTTCTAAGCACATCCTCTTCTCCAGGAAGAGGATCCAGTTGAGATATAATCCTAACCAAGGAATCATATTCTTTTGGTAGCTTTTGAAGAATGAAGAGTGCCAAAAACTCAGGATACATGTTCAGCCCAGATGACTTTAACTTAGCCATACTTGATATTTCCTCCCCCACAAATTGTTTGCAGTTGGCAAATTTCAACTGGAACAACTTATTGAAGGCAATCCCCTTCTGAAGGACATAGTTACCAGCATACTTGGCCTTGAGAGTTTTCCATAAAATGCTACCCATCCTCTTCTGTTTTTCCTTTAAAGTCTCAGAAACCCATGTCATATGACTTTCATCCAAATGCCTAAGAATGAGATGATAAGAATTGTTCTCTACCTATGAACTAATCAAAGTATCATCTGCATCCATAATCTCCCCACAAAAAGTGTTTTCCAACTCACTGTCCATTAAGGTAGACCAAGCATTATAGTTTTCACCTTTCAAAACAATCTTGGTGGAGCTGGACTCTGGGATATAGGACATCTTCTTAGAACACTTGAGTTCTTTGAGGTTGTACAGAGTAAGGTATAAGGGTCTATTCTTGTTGGAAGTAATGATGAAAATTGTACTTCTAATGTGTGAGAATTATTGTCCCACAAGCTTAGTCAAAGAGCATTACTTAAATAAAAAGAAATTCTGAGACAATAATGTCTTATTATTGATCCTAAATATGATTCAGAGTCAATGGTGCAGTGGTGAATGTGAATGAATTGGTGAATTAATGGATGGAAAAAAGCAGGGAGAAGAGCTCCTTAAATAAAAAAGATGGTGCTCATGTGGAGCTCATGTAATTAAAAGCAAAAGGCAACAATTCCGACCTAAAAGGGCTCTACAGGCTCTATAAGCCTTTCTACTTGGTTTGGGCTTGCTCAGCTCACTTGGAATGAGTCCCTGACCCTTATGACCAGCCTTTACCAGTTGATTTTTTTTTCCACCCTTGCTGGGCTGAACCAGCCCTTGTTTCTGTTCAGACCCTGGCTGGTTGTCTATCACAATCAGCCCTGTTGTCAGCTTGCTACTATTGCAGAGCAAGCTGCAAAAGTAACAAAAATAACATAAAAATAATAATAATATAATTAACCTGAGAAGGAGTAAAAAAACCAAAAATATTATCACAGAAATGGATTCTCCACCCAAAATTAGGTAGGGTCACTCAATGACCCTACCCTTGAAATCCAACTCCTTATATTTTTAAATAATTAAGGAAAGAAAGACCAAAATACTACGGCTCCACTATTGAGTTTTTGGTCAATTGTATATTTCACACACATTGTCACATATAGGTTTCACACCTAAAATGCAGTCAGAATTGAGGTGTTGTGCATATTTTAGGAGTTACAGATGGAAATGTGTTTTGTCACAATTCCCGCACGCAGCCGCAGCAGCCAATGCACCTGCCCGCGGCTGAGATACAGCCCTGTCACTCCTTCAAGGTCTTGTACGCAGCCCCAGGCCTCTGACAAGTACGCAGCCGCGGGACTACGGGTTGACAGAGTGACAGGCAGCCTGAGAGGTTCAGGTACCACGTAAAAATGCTAAAACCCACACAGGTACATTCTACATATGTAATAAATGTTCCTGTGGATAGCAGATAGTCTAAAAATACATAATATTATATAAAAATACTTAAATAATCCTTATACATATTTTTTATTTAATATAATTCAAAGTACCAAAAATGTCGAAAATAAGACAATGACAAATTCTAAACATATATTAAAATACTTTAATATACTTTTATGAGAATTTCTAGACATCAATATTTTCGTAACATACTAAGAACACGAATGATGTAAAAATATTACATGAATTTCCATGACTTATATTTTTAAGTAATTATCTTAGTAAATCAACTGGAACTCGAAAATAAGGAGTAAAATCAATATCATGACTTTTACTCCAGTTATATAATACATAATGAGAACTCACCTGACATCAGGATGTCCGTAGAAATGTCTATTTATATAATTATTAAATTACTGGGAACATTTACTAAGGATAATGAATTAAATAATACATAAATAGGACAGATTAGTGTTATTCACACGTCCTAATATCTATTATAAAGTAGAATAATTACCATACCCTGAGGAATTAAATGCTAACCATGCTATAGCACCAAGAACACATGACAGGCTACCCCTGGTTACCCTTCTAGCCTTAGTTTCTTTCCCTTTGAGCCCCTGTACCCCTCAGAAGGACAATGTTGGGACTCCAAAAGCTATAAATAAAGAGCTCTTTTGAGGATATTGATGGGCAGAGACCAAGTTATATTTATATCCAGACACCGTGCCAAGGTAACCAAGTACTTATAAGAGATAAGTAAGTGATTTATGGCCAAGTCTGATCAAAAATATCCGTCCTCAACCTCTTTTTTATCAATTAAAACTGCTGAACAACCTTATAACCCCAGTATACAGGTTTAACCAATCAGTGCGCGTCTCAAACAGATACCCAAAGGATTTAATAATATACCAGTGACTTTTATTATCCTTTCTCTGTCGTGGCAGCTTGGCTAAAATTCCCTGCCACTCCACCGTGTATTTTATATACATATTATCTTTGGGTAAAATATCCTTTAAACTAAAGAGCCCAAAGTAACCAGGACTACGTGTTTTCATACTGAAATACCTGAAGAGAGGTGTTCAAGATCCCCAATATAATTGTGGCCCCTCTATAAAAATATTCCATAATCAATTTACTCTTATTGATTTAAAACAATAAAACATAACCAAACCACTTAACCTTGCAATACGCTTAATCCAAATATTGTATGTAATTTTGCTGCATTTATTAAATAATATATTTATTATTTATTCTATCACCTCTGGTAGCTAAAGGATAGCAAGGGTCTTGGCATCCAGGAGGCTGACACCTGTTACCCGTTTATAATTCCCTCTTGACCATATTGGTCCTTATCTCCAACTCACATGGCTGGTTGCCTCCTGCAACCAGCCCCTGGCCCTCAGATTGGCCAGGGTGGACCCAGAAACACTCCGGGTCCAGTCAAACTTACAGGAGGGTAGGTGTAACCAGCAGACATGTGTGTCCCCCCCTCTCTCTCTCAATCCCTGGAGGGAGCAGTCAAATTGCCCCCCCCAGGGAGCCCTGGATGTTGATACCCCCCAGAGAAATGCAAACAATGAGTGGGCTGGGCAGTGGTCAAGTCCACCCAGCCCCAGGTCACCTCCCCCTTGGTAATGGGGCGGGGGGGGGGGAGATGGCCCCTGCTACTCATTGTTGCTATGCTTGAGGTAGGTGGGTGGTCAAACCCCACCCCACATTTCTGGTTGCTTTGTTGCGGCCAGTCCTTGCTGGTCTGGATGGGAGGGAGGACCAAACATCCTTCCTCCCCCTCAAAACCAAGCAAGGGGAGGTAGGGAGGCAGGGGCCGCCAGCCACCCCGGCCACAACCAGCCAGGTGGTGCGACCGGGGCTGTGGCCTTGCACACAGCGGGTGGGAGGACTCCAAATGAAGTCCCCTTCCCCATAAAACAACCCTGTCTGGGCCATTGGGCCCAGAAATGGGCTCAGGCAAGAAACAAGCGGCTGCAACGCAGGTGGTGGCCCCAATGGGCCACTGAGGCCAAAAGACCTAAAAACTACACTTTTGCTGGCCAGCCCGTCTGGCCAAGTGTGTGCAAAATAAACCTTGGGCCCAGTGATGCCCAAATGAACCCATCTGGCTAAGGTGGCCCATCCACCTTGGCAGGACCAAGAAGGCCCGTGTCCCAAAAAGACCTAGAAAATGTTTTTTGGCACCCAAATGTCCAAAACCAATAACATCCCCATAGATCCACATGGCCCACATGATTTCTAATGGGCTGTAGAGGCCCATTTGTGCATCAAATTTGGATTACACACTAAAATGCGCATAACATGAGTGCATCCGTATTTTAACATGGAGAACTCCAAGATGGGTGCAAGGCCTAGGAAAATCTTTTGAATCATATTGAATTTATGCGTGCAAAAGGGCTTAAATAAGGGTGCAAGCGCCCAAAAGGGGTTATTATCATGCTTTTTTGGTTTGGCTTTTAAAAAACACATAGTGCCTCAAAATATAACAAAAGATATTTTATGGAAAGCTTTGGAGAATCCCTTGCAATCTGCAGCTTCAAATATCTTATATGATCATCATTTTTCTCAGAAACAAAGGAAAAAAAGGATAATTACCAAGAGCCCACCCTTTTCTTTTGAATTATTTTAAGGGTGATGATAAATTGACAACTCATTTTTGAGTTGTGTGGCCTCTAAAAAACTTTGCTGTAGTCATGTAGCCCCCACAAAATGGTTCTGTGTTGTGTTGCACCCTGCACAGCTAAACCTGAGTGGTGTGGGGCTGTAAACAACTCAAATTTAGTTTTCTAGCATTCCACACAACTACAAGTGTTGTGGGTCAAAATAAAAAAAATAAAAAAGTAAAATAAATTAAATAAAAATTCAAAAAAAAACACAAATCAACCAAAAAAATCAAAATATGTTGATTTTTTGGTTAAGATAAATTGATTAATTGATTAATGATTCAATGAATTAATTAATTAATCAATTAATCAATCAATTAATAAATAAATTAATAAATAAATAAATAAATAAATAAATAAATAAATAAATAAATAAATAAATAAATAAATAAATAAATAAATAAATAAATAAATAAATAAATAAATAAATAAATAAATAAATAAATAAATAAATAAATAAATAAATAAATAAATAAATAAATAAATAAATAAATAAATAAATAAATAAATAAATAAATAAATAAATAAATAAATAAATAAATAAATAAATAAATAAATAAATAAATAAATAAATAAATAAATAAATAAATAAATAAATAAATAAATAAATAAATTGTAAAAATAAAGAGAGCTTGAGCTTGAGTGAGATGAAAGGGTTAAAGAATGAGTGAAAGGGGCTTGTAACGTCAAGCGTACCGGACCTTAGATCAGGAGGAAAAGGACACTCCGGTTGATTTATTGGCTGAACAGATGGTTTAATTCCACTTGAGAGCACCATGGTTTAAATAGACTAAATACATGATTGGCCAACAAGTGGTTGAGAACAAAATGAATAAGGCAAAATTAACATAAGCAGTTTAAGTGACATGGTAAGTGAAATTTTATGCTTGGACAGTCTGACAATCACTACTAAGAACACAGCCTAGTTATATTTAAACCTCTATTTTAATACTTCAATAACAACAATAATATAAATCAAATCAATCCAATCAATAGTACTTTAAACTCCAGTGAAAGTCACATAAATGAAAATCCAAACTCTAACACACCCGCTTGACTTGCACCGGAGGAAGTTACTGTCCTAAAAAGGAATCTAACTCTTTTTCTTCAATTAACATAATGTTCTACTAACTGTTGGAATAATTCTACATACAGGTTAGTGACTGATTAATAAGATGAGCTGAATGACTTGTAAACTTCCTGGGGCATATTTGAATACAAATCCTATCTTCAAAGTATAATTTCTACTATTTGCTGGAAAATTCTTCAGTTCAAAAGTGAATGACTTGTCAGATGCATTGGATTTGTTCAAGGTTGGATTTGATTGTGTAGAATAAACTTGATTGAGTTGGTTGATTTTCGGAGTTGAGTACTGGAATGATTGTGAAAATTGATGGATGATTGATGAAGAAAATAAAGTGTAGGTAAAGTGTGAATGCAGCAGGCAAACTACAGACCAATCCTACCAGGACTAACTGACGCGACTTTGAGGTTGATGGTGATCAGGTCGAGTTCGTGAATGCTGGATGAGCAGGATAGTTCAACAACTTTAAAGGCGAGGTAATGACCTTGAAACAGACTGAGTAGAGTGATTAAGCAGCTGGCAGAATTCAGACCGATCCTCCCAGGACAAGCTGATATCAAGATGTTGAGATCAATGGTGATCAGGTTGTGAGACCAATCCTCCCAAGACGAGTCAAAAGTAAAATATCAGGGGTGCTGGTTATCAGGTTGAGTTTGCAAGAGCGATTCTTCCAAGACAAGCTAATAGCAAGATTTTGAGATCAATGGTGATCAGGTTGTAAGACGGATCCTCCCAAGACAAGTCAAAAGCATTTCAAGATTGACAGTGATCAGGTTGTAAGACTGATCCTCCCGAGACGAGTCAAAAGCATTTCAAGATTGATGGTGATCAGGTTGTAAGACCAATCCTCCCAAGACAAGTTGAAAGCAAGATATCAGGAGAGCTGGTGTCGTTCTCAGAGTCCAATCGATCAACGACAATTAAGTAATCTTTTATCTTGTGGCTTGTTGAAGTTGAGGCTGAGCGGGTACGCGACAGTCTAGTGTTGAGGATTGATCGTGGAGTTGGCCACATGGTCACCCAATTGATTCCTTGGGCTGCGGTTGGAGGTACATCCATCTCTTCTTGATCAAGTCTTCCGAGATATCCAGTGAGCCAACGACCGTCAACCGATTTGAATTTGCCAAATAGGATGAAAAACAAAAAAATTAATTCCAAACTCGCCAACGCTTGAAGCTCTTGCCGTTTCACATTTTGGTAGGTGATCTTAGATACTCGTTTCCTTATTGACATAGTAACAAACAAAACTGATCAAACACTTTTTAGTTGTTGTTGGATCACACACAGTTGTTGGGAATTGATTAAGACTCGTGGCTTTTTGTTGTTGGTGTTGGTAGCAAGGTAGGATCTTGATTTGGTGGGTAGGAAGCTAGGATCTTGATTTGATTCATTGGCTTTTCTCTGCTAGGACTAATAATCATCAGCTTTGAGTTGAAATTTGTTTTGTCAATTTACCAAGTTTGGCTCTATCTGCCGTGGCTGAGCTAGAACCCGTCATTTTGGTGAGAATTGAATCAATTTCTTGGTCAAATCGAATTCATGAACCGGCTCAACCCCTGGCCTTTCAGCCAGCTTCCAAACCTAAGATTGGAAGTCTCTCCCATTTGTTCCAGCAACGTGAAAAACTTGGAATGTTGAGGCGCGGATGATCCAGATAACAAAGTATTTGTCGGATTTTTCAGTCGAAGTCAATAGCGTGTGTCTAGCGTCAAAGTGAATGGATAGGATGAGCTTGATTGTCAATGACTAGGCTCATCCCTATCTCACCCCCTTGCCAAAAGAGTCGAAGACCAATTTCCGGATGAGACTATTGAAGGCAAACAAGTTGAATGAGAGACCGTTGGCTCTGGTTGAGCATAGGCTTTTAGCCGTGTAAAAATAAAGAGAGCTTGGGCTCAAGTGAGATGAAAGGATTAAAGAATGAGTGAAAGGGGCTTGTAACGTCAAGCGTAACGGACCTGAGATCAGGAGGAAAAGGACACTCCGGTTGATGTATTGGCTGAACAGATGGTTTAATTCCACTTGAGAGCACCATGGTTTAAATAGACTAAATACATGATTGGCCAACAAGTGGTTGAGAACAAAATGAATAAGGCAAAATTAACATAAGCAGTTTAAGTGACATGGTAAGTGAAATGTTATGCTTGGACAGTCTGACAATCACTACTAAGAACACAGCCTAGTTATATTTTAACCATTATTTTAATATTTCAATTACAACAATAATATAAATCAAATCAATCCAATCAATAGGACTTTAAACTCCAGTGAAAGTCACATGAATGAAAACTCAAACTCTAACATAAATAAATAAATAAATAAATAAATAAATAAATAAATAAATAAATAAATAAATAAATAAATAAATAAATAAATAAATAAATAAATAAATAAATAAATAAATAAATAAATAAATAAATAAATAAATAAATAAATAAATAAATAAATAAATAAATAAATAAATAAATAAATAAATAAATAAATAAATAAATAAATAAATAAATAAATAAATAAATAAATAAATAAATAAATAAATAAATAAATAAATAAATAAATAAATAAATAAATAAATAAATAAATAAATAAATAAATAAATAAATAAATAAATAAATAAATAAATAAATAAATATATAAATAAATAAATAAATAAATAAATAAATAAATAAATAAATAAATAAATAAATAAATAAATAAATAAATAAATAAATAAATAAATAAATAAATAAATAAATAAATAAATAAATAAATAAATAAATAAATAAATAAATAAATAAATAAATAAATAAATAAATAAATAAATAAATAAATAAATAAATAAATAAATAAATAAATAAATAAATAAATAAATAAATAAATAAATAAATAAATAAATAAGTAAGTAAATAAATAAATAAATAAATAAATAAATAAATAAATGAATGAATGAATGAATGAATAAATAAATAAATAAATAAATTAATTAATAAATAAATTAATAAATAAATTAATAAACAAATTAATAAATAAATTAATAAATAAATTAATAAATAAATTAATAAATAAATTAATAAATAAATAAATGAATAAATGAATAAATGAATAAATAAATAATCAATAAATCAATAAATCAACAAATAAATAAATAAATAAATAAATAAAAAATAAGCAAATTGTCTTTTGAAAAACCCATTCCATGCTTGTATGGGCCCCCAAGCGTTGATTTGGTGATGTGGGGCCCAAGAAGACTCCCACACAACTAGGAGTTGTGAATTTATCATCACCCTTATGTTAATTGTCATATATAATTTTAGGGGGGAATAATGTGACAAGAAGTCAGAAAAATTTACAGTTGAGTATTTTTATTCTCTTAAAGAAATATGTAAAAACTTTGATACACAATTCAAAAAAAAAAAAAATGGAATGGATGCCTTAATTTGAAGTGTTTTTTTTGGGTGATGTTAAATTCATGGCTCCAACCGTGTGGTAGTTGTGTAGGGCCCTACACGGCTCAAATGAGACATGGGGGCCCAAAGACAGCTACAAAGGGCCGTTTCAAACACGCGCGACCCCCAGGGGGTGCTGTAGGAGTCATATAACCCCCGGACAAGGCTCAAATGAGCCGTTTATCCCCATACACAGCTCAAATTGGCCGTGTTTGGGGGTGCACAACCCCCCGGAAGCCGTGCCAGAACTTTGGGCACCCCCTGGACCCCACTTTGGTTCTGTCAACCCAAATTTTGGATTAATGCATACTTTTTGGGACTGTTGTTCCACACCTAGCAATCCCAAAGAGAAATTAAAGTGAAACCCAAGTGAAATTAAAGTGAATGATCATAAATCATTTAAAAATCTGCAAAAAATTCTTTCTCAACTCAAAAGTGAGAAGACTTTGTTTGATCAATTGAAAGTTGGACTGAATAAGGAATTATACCATTGCATTTTTTGGCATGGGAACAGTGGCAAGCCCTCCTTCTTCTGAAATGGCTGTGTGGAAGGTCTACTTTGATAGTGCCATCAATAAAGCGTTGGGAAAAAAAGGATTTGGGTAATGAAACATTGGAAGCCCCAATTGCATCCTCATCAAGGGTGGAAATTGAGGAACAAAATGATTAACAAATGTAAATGACCGCTGGTGGTGAGTAACATTTTATGTTACTGGTCTTTGCATTATTTAATTTGATTGAAAACAATGGAGTGAATGCCATCAATATAATTATATAACTATGGCAGATCCACTTGACCCACCTCCCTTGAGAGCTTTTCCTACTAGGGAAGAGGCAAAAAACTATTTTCAAACACGGGCAATGAGGCATGGTTACGCTTTAACAGTTTTCAGCTCAGAGCATGACCAATATGTGGCTTTAGCCTTTGATAGACATGGTTCCTATTCAGGAAGTCTTCTTACCAAAGTTTCTAGACAAACTCACACAAGGAAGGATGGGTGCAAGTTTTCAATCCATGAAAGTTGCACAAAGGCAGACCCCTTTTGGCGCCTCTCCTACAAAGAAATCCAACATAACCATCAACCATATGAACATCCCTCTGTGCATCCTCAACTGAGGAGAATTTTGGGGGTAGCCTTAGAGAATCTATTAGAAGGCATGAATGATGGACTCAATACCTTACAAATGAAGAGAAAATTGAGCAAGATTGATGGGCGGGATTATGTTGATGACCAAAAAATCTATAACACTAAGCAGAAGTTAACTCTTGCAGAACTAAAGGAAAAAAGTTTTATGGAGGTGCTCTATGAGCAGCTTGAAGAAAAAAGTTGGATTCACCAGTCAAAGTTCAGTGGAGAGGGTCACTTGGAGGCCCTGTAATTAGCACATCCAGAGGCAGTAAAGCTTTCAAAACAATTCCATCATATTGCTATGTTGGATTGTACTTATAAAACAAATAAGTTTAAAACCCCACTATTGCATGTTGTAGGAATGACAGCCAATTGGAAAAATTTCACAAAAGCTCTTGTTTTAAAACAAAATAAACGTTTTAGTTCTACAGTTGGTCTGGAAATGCATTAAAGGAGTTGGCTTATGATCCTGAGAGACTTCAAAAGTCTTTGTGATGGACCATGAAAAAGCTCTGATTTGTGCAATTGGAACTAGTTTCCCAGAGTCATCAAGACAATTTTTCACTTGGCACTTGTCTAAAAACATAAAAGCAAACTTTAAAGTGCGCTTTGTTAATGATGTTGAAGGATGGAAAAGCTTTATGAATCTGTGGGCAAAGTATGGGGCCTCAAAGACCAAGGAGGAGGCGGAGGTCAATGATGCGGAACTCAGAGTAGGTCCAAATCACTTCTTCTTATTCTTCCTAGTTTTGGGTTCTGAACTTTTGACTTGTATAGTTTTTCTTGAAAGACTATGAGGATTTACTTGATTATATGGAAAATAAAATTTTCCCTATCAAAGAGAAGTTTGTAATAGGGTGGACTTGTATAAACCCAGATTTTGGTAACAAAACAACTTCTTGGGTTGAAGGGGCCCATGCAACCCTCAAAAAATTCCTTGCAAACTCTTTGGGAAACATGTTGGATTTTTGGAAAAGCCTTGATGGAACAGTTTTGAATCAAATTAAATCAGTTCATGCATCACTTTATAACTCTTGGATTAAGTTAGGGAAAGTTTTTCCACCTGAACTGTTACCATTGGGTTACAAATTGTCTTTAGAGGCAATCCATCTTGTTAGGGAACAATTTTAGAATTTCAAAATTGATCATGATGGCAAAGTCTGCACCAAGTCATATTTCAAGACTATGGCTTTGCCCTGTTCCCACCAAATAGGTGACCATCTAGCATTCAGAGGATCTTTGGTACCTCAGGATGTTCATCCTCAGTGGAGGTTGGACTATGACTCTTGCAGTTCTATTCTAGTAGTTTGGCTTAAGTTGGATTGTTCAAGTTGGATTGATCAAATCACTATGTGATTAATGCTTTTTGATTAATTAATCCTAATTGACTAATGGTTGATACTTTTGGATTTTTCCAGTGCAATATCAATGAAATGCTGAGCATTACTCATTTACGTGAAAAAGTTAATGCAATGGTCTTGGAATCTCCAGATCATGAGCAAAGTGGACTATTGAATTATATCATTCAGAAGATTACAAAATATCCATCCAAGCCAAGAATTGAACCTAAATTCTTACAATCAAGTATGGGCCGGCCAAAATTGACAGATACATGGCAATAACCATCTTGGTTTGAGCCTGTTGAAAAACAACTCAAGGGTGAAAAAAGAACTAGAAGGGCTCCAAACAAGAAAAAACAAAAGATTTTAAGTCTTTTCTTTTGGGATATGTTCATTTTTTTGGTTTAATGAACTTAGTTACCAACTAATGATGAATTTTTAGTCAAATTTGGCAGAATCTGAATCTGAATTTCATATTTCAGAGGAAGAGACTAAAATTGAATTGGGATCACTTAATTTGGAATCAGAATCCTCTTCAGAGGAAGAGAAAATGCAGCAAACCTCAAGCAGAAGCTCATCTTTGGCAAGTATTCCTTTCATTGATCCAATTTAAGAAATGAATTCTAAGTTAGTTTTAATGATAGGAACCAAACGTGAAATAACTCAATCAAATACCCAAGAAATTCCAGAAGTTCTTGGGTGAGGTTTGAGATCCAATTGGAGATGGGAATTGCAGATTTAGAGTCATTGCTAAATCTCTTGGTTATGAAGAACTTGGTTGGTTTAAAGTTAGGAATGAAATGATTGAAATATTAGAGAAACACAAAGCATGATACATGAATATTCTTGGTGGTTCAAAGGAAGTTTAGAAGATTAAAAAAAGACTTGATTTTGAAGACATCAATTAAAAGATTCCCTCCTTAAAATGGCTGACTAAATTGGACATGGGTCAAATCATAGCAGACAAATATTCCAAACCTATATGTTTCATTTCATTGGAGTCATGTGATACTTATACTCCAATGAAAAATGGTGTTACTGATCAATCAGATCCAATGTTAATTTCATTTGTAAACAATAACCACTAGGTTCTATTAGTACTTGAGGGAGAAATGATTCCAATCCCGCCCATTGTAGCAAAAGCACATTCCTTGATTTCTAAAAAATCCTCTGGTTGGGTTGATCATCTCAAAGATAAACTGCAAATGTATTCTAGATTATAGAGATTATAGACTTTGACTTCATTTCATCATTGTGTTTCATATAAATTTTAATTCTAATGCAGCTAACAAGTTCTATCAATATAAAGGGTTATCACATTTTGAACAACATTATTTTGGGTGTTTTGAGTTAAAATCATTATATTGAGTTTTTTGAATGAGAGTTTAATGGTAAGTAAGTTCAACTTGTGTTGGGCTGATTCCATCACAAGCCAAACTTATGTTAAGCTTGGGATGGGATCAGCTTAACACAAGTTGAATTTGTTTTTTTTTTGGTGTTTTTACTTTAGGGCCTGTCAAAAGAATTGTATTTTTTTGGGAACTTTTAGTTTGGGCTGGTCAAAAGACTTCTTTGATTTTTGGGCCCTTTTCCTTGAGGGCTAGTCAAGTTGGAATTACTTTAGGGTTTGTCCAGTTACTTGTGTTTTTTTTGGTGTTTTTACTTTAGGGCTTTTCAAGTTAATTGTCATTTTTTTGGTGTTTTTTGTTTAGGGCTATTCCAGTCACTTGTGCTTTTTTGGGTCTTTTTACTTTAGGGCTATTCCATTGGATAGTACCAGTTTTTTTTGTTTTTTATTTATTTATTTATTTATTTGTTTTTTTTTTGACAAAAAAATGAGATCTCTGTTTTTTTGGAAGGTTTATTTAGTTTAACAGTTGTGTTGGTACCCTTTCATTCATTTTCCTTTTTTTTTACCTCACCGCAGTCTGGTGCTGTGTGGGATGCAACACAACTAAATTTGGGCCATGTAAAAATCCACACAGCTTGAATGTAGTTGTGTGGAAGTCCACATGGCGGGGGACCGGGATAGGTGGCCCGCACAACTCTGTAAGCCGTGCGGGGTTGTACATGGCCCAAAATGGACCGTGTGGCTTGCCACACTGCCTTATTTGAACCGTGTGAATGCCTCAATGAGCCATGAATTTAACATTACCCTTTTTTTTTGATCAATTTTTGAGGTCCAGGATACACCCGAAAATTCTGAAAGAGTTATTCAAAAGCTCTTTAAAAGTTTTTTTGGAAATTTTCAAAAACCTCAGTGAACAAAAAATAATAATTGAAAAGGCAAACAAAAGCATCCAAAGTCTGATGAGAAAATTGAATTTTTTGAATTTTTTGGTTTTTTGAAGGAATTTTTCAAGGTAAAATAATACATCCAAAAAATTTCAAAAAATATTGTTATTATCTTTCATTGTTTTTTTGGATTTATGATAGCTTCAATCCCCCAAAATTATTTAAATAAAAAGTAGAATAAAATGTTGCAAATGTCTGGTGAGAAATTTGATTTTTTTTGGTTTTTTGAAGGAATTTTTTAAGGTAAAAGGACACATCCAAAAAATCTGGAAAAAGTATTGAAAAGCTCTTTCAATTTTGCTTGAAAATTCTGATATATCAAATAACCAATAAAAAATCAATTAAAATGCACAAAATAAGGCTTCCAAAACCCATTGAAAAATTGGGTTTTGCGGATTTGTTCAATTTTTTGATTAAATTTTTGGAGAGGTTCTGGTTCCTCCAAAATTACCAATGATTCAGTTTCAGTTTTGATGAATCCCCTCTACAGGACTGTGTCATCAGAATTCAAAAACAATGAATTCTTCAACAGTATCTTTCCATGTAGAAGCGGAGGCGTGCAATGGCTCACAGATGTGAAATCCAGTGATTTAAAGGATTGGGGGAGTGAGAAAATTAATTTCCTTTTTTTGGTTTTTGTTAATCTTTATTTTCATTTTTGTTAGTTTGGAAAATTTTTTGAAAGAAAATGGTGGGTTTTTCAACTCTGATACACCATTTCAAATTTCATCAAGGAAACATCATTTTTCATATTTATTCATTAATTTTTTACTTTATAATGTTTTTGTTAAAGGAGGACATTTTATTTTAATTCTCTTCATACAGTAGGCATAAATAGAAATTCCATACCACTTTTTATCTTTAAAAAAAAGGAATTTATTTCCCCTCCAAAACATCAACATTTTTCCACATAAGAATCAATTTTAACATGTTTTCATGATCACTGATGTACTTTATGAAGTTTTTTCCTCATGTGTGACAAGATATTTGGAATCCTCTTAAAAAAATTATATTTATCATTATTTTATGTTTTGTTATTTTTGATAAATTTGTATTTAGGTCCCACTGGAAAAATTCCATTTTCACAAGGAAATTGATATTTTATAGTTTTTTTATTTTTTGCAAATAATGATTGGATATCTAAGTGTGGAGAAGATAACATGTGAGTATTATCATTCAGCCCTTGATTTCTTTGCTTTGAAGCTGAGCTAGGTTCAAAATCATAACGTGCAAGTTAGAATTATGAATATTTTAAGAGCAGAGAAGGCTGGTATAGGATTTGATCCCACAATGTATCATGCTGCTCTATTTGAATCAAAGTATAATTATATGCCACAGTTTTTGAATACTTTGGCGTGAGAATTCCAGTCAAAACATGGCATATTTGAATAAAACCCTTTCTCTGTAAAGAACAGCTAAATACGTTTCTACTGATTCTCAATGAAATATGAAAGAAAACCCTGAAATCAGATCATTTTTTGTTTTCAAAAATCCGGAACCATGAAAATTACCAAGGTACCTTTAATGGGGAAAGACTAAAGGATATGGCTAGGATTGGAGATTGCTACTTCAACAATCCGTTGTGTGATTTGACAAGGCCAGGTGAGACAGTAAATCAGATTTCTGCTTGGTTGAAAATCCTGACTAGAGGGAAAACAAAATTCTGAAATGACATGCAAAAGAGTATACTGAAATGTTTTCACTCCTGCTGCATAAAAAAATATTTAAAGACCTTCATGCTCTACAAAAAGAAAGGAGAAAGACCTTAACTCAAATTTGTTGCAAAAATGGAGGGTTGAAAATATAAAATTTAATGTTTTTTTCCTGAAAGAAATTTATGTGGAGTCAAGGAGAAAATTTAAATTGAAAATTAGGATACTATTTGAAATGATCATCTTTTAAGATGTATGATTAGGCTCTAAATAGTATATGAGAAGCATTATTTGTTTATCAAAAAAAAAGATGAAGCTTGTAATTCCATTGCATTGAAAAAAATGAGAGGAGAAATAGAATAAAAATGAAAAAATTCAAAAATTCTATGGTGTCTCAAATCACACACTATCAGTTAGCTGGTTCCACAATTTTAATTATTTATTTGGAAGAATATTTGAACTAAACGCCTGGAGCTATATTAATTTTTATAAGTTAAATGGCCTAATGCATGAATTCAAAGCATTGAAAATATGTTAAAAAAATAAAAATTTCAAAAATAAAAAGCAAATTTGAAACACATATGACCAGTTGAAAATAATTTAACCAAAGCTTGAAAAAACTCATATCTTAATTCCTTGCATAAAATTGATATTTATTGCATTTTAAGATATTATGTTAACTCAACTGGTGACAATATTTGAATTATGCAAATGTTCATGAACCAGACAGAGACAGACCCCCCAGGGTGTCTAAGGGTCTTATTTTAGCCCTCCAAAGCCTGGATCAATTTATAAAGGCCTTGGGGGGCCCATCACGTTCTCAAAAGGTCTTCTTTCCTACCCCAGAAACTTCTTTATACCTTAAAAAGTTTTTCCAACCCTTAATAATCTAAAATGACACCTTTTTTAAATTGGCAAAAAAAATTTGTTTTCTGTTTCTGTTCATATTCTGTAACTAAAAAATTGAATTACCTTTACTTTCAATCTTACTTTTTTCATTATCATATTATTCCTGTCTCAGGCCCCTTCTGGGGGCTCTCTATTTTTATTTGACCTTCTGCCTTAGGCCCCTTTGGGGATCTCTAGTTGTCCTTAAATAATGGTCCTTCCCTGGGAGCATCAATGAAAATCATCTGATTCCCAGAAATCTAAACCAGAGTGCCCCTTCCCCCTGATCAGATCAGTTACACTTTAATTTAAAATTATTATCCATTATCCCTTGGGCCTCTGTATTGTTATCAATACTCTTCATTTGGCTCATCAGTAGCCTACCATATCCCTTCCTCCATCAAATCACCTTGCTCCTAAGCTAAAACTCTTCAACCTGGATGTTTTAGATGGAGCAGGATTTTGAGAAATGGTTAAAGATGGTGGGTGATTGAGAGGAGGATGAAATTGGAGAGGAGGAAGAGTCAAGGATGACAGGAAATGGAGGATCATTGATTGAGGGAATATTAAATCTAGGGGATGAGGAGTTCAAGAAATGATATTGAGGAGGGATAAAGTTGTAGGATGGAAAAAGTAGAAAATTTCATGGAGGTTGAGGAATTATGATGTAGTTGATGAGAAGGCTATTGAGAGGAGGAGGATTAAGACTATAATTTTTAAGAGATTGGAAATGAGACAACCAGTTGGAACAATGGAGTTGACTGGATGGCTTAGTTAGATGAGCCTTTTGGCTTTAAACTGTGAATAGTTTACTTAGGAGAAAGTTGATTTGAAGGAGGAAGGGATATTTTAGGCTAATGATGAGCCAAAGGAATAGTATTTATAAAACTAAAAATAGCCAAGGGAGAAGATATAATAATTATAAAATCAAGTGGAACTGATCTGATGAGGAGGAGGGGGAACTCCAATTCAGATGTCTGGCAATCAGATGATTTTCATTGATGGTCCCAGGAAAGGAACATTATTTAAGGACAAATAATGAGCTGCAAAGGGGGCCTAAGGAATATGTTTGAATACAAATAGAGAGCCCTAAGAAGGGGCCTGAGACAGAAATGATAGGATAATGAAAGCAGTAAGATGGAAAGTAAAGGTAACTAAATTTTTTAGTTACAGAATATCAACAGAAAAATACAACATTTTAAAGGTTCACATACTTTACTGGGGTTGGAAATCTTAAAATACGTATGCACTTACGTGTGTACTACGTATAATTGTAATCCAAATGAGATGCACATATGGGCCTCTCTGGCCCATTGGACACACACACGGACCATACAGGCCTGTGTTGATGTCACTGATTTGGGGAAACTGGCCTAAAAACGCCTGAAACAGCTTCATTGGTACACAGGCCCTAATGGGCCCAGTGGGGAATATGGGCAAGGAAAGCCACATGAGCTTGTATGGGCATAATTGGGCCCAAGGTTTATTTTTGACATACTTGGCCAGATGGGCTGGCCGGCCAAAGTATTTTTTACTAAGTTTTTGGGCTTGGGGTGGCCCATTGGGGCCGCCGCACGTGTCACAGCCCAGGTAGGGCTGCCGCCCGCGTTGCAGCCCACTTGGGGCCCCTGCCCGTGTTGTGACCCGCTTGGGGCCGCTACCGTGTCCCAGCCCACTTGGGGCCGCTGTTTTTGCCTTTGGCCTGTCTATGGGGCCCAACAGCCCGCGCGGGGCCGTTGTTGGGGCTGGTGGTCCTGGCTCCTCCCCTCCCTTCACTTGGCATTGCAAGGGGGAGGGGGAGGGCTGGCTGGTTGTAACCAGCCAGCCACCGGTCACAAGGGGCAACCGGTCATAGTGGGGGGGGACTTGATCACCCCCCCAACAAAAGAGGTGGCCAGGCCAGTTGCATCGAGGCAACCGGCAGTGGGGGGGAATTGACCACCCCCCACCATCAAAGGGGTGCTCTCCCCCCCCCTTTGCCAAGGGGGAGGAGCAACGGGCTGGAGGGTGTTAGAATTTGAGTTTATATATATCTGACTTTCACTGGAGTTTGATGTATCATTGATTGGATTGATTTGATTTATATTTATTGTTGTTATTGAAGTATTAAAATAATGGTTAAAATATAACTAGGCTGTGTTCTTAGTAGTGATTGTCAGACTGTCCAAGCATAACATTTCACTTACCATGTCACTTAAACTGCTTATGTTAATTTTACCTTATTCATTTTGTACTCAACCACTTGTCAGCCTATTGTGTATTTAATCTATAGAAACACCAGTGCTATCAAGTGGAATTCATCATCTGTTCAGCCAACAAATCAACCGGAGTATCCTTTTCCTCCTGAGCTCAGGTCCGTTACAAGCCCCTTTCACTCATTCTTTAATCCTTTCATCTCATTAGAGCTAGAGCTCTTTTTATATTTTACAGCAACCTGACCACCCCCCAGCCCACTTACCGTAGCAACGCCCTGGGGGTATCAACCCCCAGGGCCCCTGGTAGGGGGATTTGACTGCCCCCTCAAGGGATTTGAGAGAAAGAGGGGGGGCGGCATGTCTGCCAGTTACACCCCCCCCAGGTGAGATTTTGGTCAGACTCAGGTGAGTCCTGGGTCCCACCTGGCCCATATGAGGGGCCAGGGCTGTACAAGTGCTAAGATAAGTAACAGGGCTGGTTGTAACAGACAAACAGCCAGGGATTGAACAGCACAGGGGCTGGTTCAGCCCCGTAAAGGTGGAAACACCGGAAAGGACGGGAATAGGCTTGTTCTAAGGGTACAGGGACTGATGCCATGTGGGCTGATGTAGCCCAAACCAAGTAACAAGGCCTGTAGAGCCTGTAGAGCTCTTTTGGGGCGTAAAATTTGCCTTTTGGCTTGTTGTATCATGGGCTCACAAGAGGCCAATCTTTTTTACTTAAGGAGCTCCCCTTGCTGCTGTTTTCCATCATCCATTCATCAACAATATCATCCAATGTTTTGCCCCATTGTGAGAAGCCCATCAAGCAATTATTGACACAAGGTGTCCAGCATTTCTTTTGCTTCAATTACTGCTCATTTGCATAAGCTAATTGCTGGCCATAATTATAACACATTATCAGTACCAATGTCATCATTACTTCCAATCCATCTAGACCCTTGTACCTTACTCTGGAGAACCTCAAAGACCTCAAGTTTTCCAAGAAGATGTCCTATATTCCTGATGTTAGCTCCACCAAGATAGTTCTGAACAGTCATAATAATAATGCTTGGGCTGTCCTTATGGATAGTGAGCTGGACAACATCTGTTTTGGGGAGATAATGGATGCAGATGACACTTTGATCAGTTCAGAAGTGGAGAAAAAGTCTTATCATCTCATCCTTAGGCATCTTGATGAGAATCATATGACATGTGTTGCCAATACTCTTAGGGAAGATGAGAGGAGGAGGGGCAGAATCCCTTGGAAGTTGCTTAATTTCAAGTATGCTGGTGATTCTGTTCACCAGAAGGGTATAGCTTTCAATAAACTCTTTAAGTTACAATATTTGAATTGTAAACAGTTTTTTGCAGAGGCTAGGTCTAGCATAGCCAAGTTTAAGTCATCAGGACTTAAAATTGATCCTGAGTGTTTTTCACTCTTAATCATTCAGAAGCTACCAAAGGAGTTTGATTCTTTAGTCAGAATTATTTCTCAATTGGAACCTCTTCCTGGGAAGGAGGATGTGCTGAAAAGGATTGAAAAGGATGATCTTCAGTTCAAGATGAAGGAAGGTCCTGGAACATCCCTTGTTGGAAAGACTGGAAAATCTTGCAAGAAGGAAAAAAAGCATTTGTCCAAGGTCTTATGCTATAATTTTCAGAATAAGGGGCATTATGCTAAGGATTGCAAGGAGGCCAAGAAGAGGAAGAATTCCAAAGAGAATGACAAGGAGGTCAATCTCACTACTGAAAATGTTGCAATGGAGGTTTTTGAAGGTCAAATTGAAAATGGTTGTTGGGGAAGAAGGCCCCAACAAGAAGGCTAAAATTGATGAGGATCAAGAAATGGACTTGATTGATTACAAAGTGAGTAATCTTAACCTCAAAGATGAGAACTTATCAGTGACTGATAAAGCTTCTTTCCTATTAGGAGGATTGAAGGAGGATGTTCTTTTTTTGATTGATTCTGTTAGTATAGATCACATGTTCTTTGAACCAAATTTATTTTCAAATCTTAGTGATTATGATGGAGTTGTAAATATTGGTCAGAAAGGCCAAACAATTCAGATTAAAGGAATTGGAAAAGTTATTCTTTCAAATCACTTGGGTTTCAAAATTTCTTTTGAGAAAGTGTTCTATGTACCAGAGTTGCCTTATAACCTTGTGTTGCTTGGAGTGTTGTGGAAAAAAGGTTTCCAAATTTGTTATCTTAAAGAACATAATTTTTTTATTGATATGAATGGGAGAACCGTTCTTAGTGGACAGGTTTGGAACAAGCTTTTGTGTGCAAGCTTGTTCAAAATATCAGCTTTGAGAACTGTTGCTCATAATAGAAATGGCAATAAGGTAAAGGACAGAAACTGTGAGAGTTGTACCTTAGGGGCTATGACTAGAAATGTGTTCTCAAAGAGTAGAGATTGCACTGATGTTCCTAGAGAGGGATTTTCCATTGATTCCGCAGGGCCATTCAAACCGGAGTCCCTTGGTGGGGCAAGATACTTCATCAATGTAGTTGATACTGCAACTAATTATGTTTGGGTTGAACCAATTCAATCTAAGGATCAGACCACAGAGGAGGTTTCTGTAATCTTCAAAGTCTGGAAACAGAATGGTCTAATGAAGGAGATCAAGAGGGTTATAACTGATGGAGGTGGTGAATTTGTGAGTAAAGGGTTTGAGAGGTTATTGAAAGATTATGGTATTATTCATATAGTCACCACTGCAAGTACTCCACAAAATAATTGAATAGTTGGGAGAATTAATAGAACTTTACTGGACAAGGTCAGAACTATTATGTCTCAATCTGGTCTACCAAATTTCTTATGGGCTGAGTTGATGTTTAAAGTCTTTCTGTTGCATAACATTGTAAGTTTTAATTGGAAGAGTCCTCATTATCAGTTTTGGAAGTTGTACCCCAAAACATCACACCTAAGAAAAATTGGTTGCTTGGTGTATTATAGTGCCCACCATAATGAGATGGTTGGAAAATTATACCCTAGAGCCAGAACAGGGGCACTTGTAGGCTATGATTTAATAAGTAAATTGTATAGGATCTATTGTCCAGAGAAAAGAAAGGTTATCCTTAGTAGGGATGTAAAATTTGATGAAAGTACATTTCCACTCAAAAGGAATGAAGATGTTGTTGTGAATAAGTCACAGCAAGAAATAGAATTAGCACCTATTTCACCAGCAAAGGCTGAGGAACATGTGGTTCCAGAAGATGAAGAGATGGCAGAAATGCCACCAGAGAGTTCAGTGCCCACTTCAGGGGAGTCCATTAATTTGGAACCTGATGAGCCTCCACCTCCAGTAAGAAGTAGTGGTAGGGTTAGAGTACCAGTTGAAAGGTATGGGGAATGGAATTCCTATTATGCTGCTGCAGGATATGAGGAAGATACATTTCAGGAACAGTGTATGCTCAATGAAGTCCTGGAGTTAAGTACAGAAATGGGTAACAGGGTTAACCCAAATAGCTTTGGCCAAGCTATGAATTCTGATGAGAGAGCCAACTGGAAGAGTGCTACTTTTGAGGAATTTGATTCTCTAGAAAATAATAGTGTCTTTGAAGTGGTTAAGAGGGATTCTGTTCCAAAAGGAAAGACTATTGTGGGGTCTAGATTGGTGTTAAACAAGAAGTTTGACAAAAATGGAGTTTTGAAAAGATTCAAAACTAGATGTGTTGCACAGTGCTTCAAGCAGAGAGAGGTTATGGATTACCAAGAAAATTTCTCACAATGGAAGGCTGTCCACCTTCAGGCACATTATTGCTCTGGCAGTGGATTTGGGAGAAGAAATTGGACAAGCCAATTTTGTAACAGCATACTTGAATGCAAAACCTGGAGAGGAGGAGACTGTTTATATGTCAATCCCTGATGGTTTTTGTGAATGGTTAGTAGAGACTAAACCAGAAACCATTAAGAAAATCTGTGTTAGAAGTTTTCTTTCAGCAGATAAAGGGGAATATGTCCTCAAGCTGTGTAGATCCCTTTATGGATTGAAGTAAGCAGCTAGATCGTGGTGTAATACCATGAGTGAGAAACTGATACAGATTGGTTTCAAGATGTCTGAGGCCAACCCTTGTTTTTTTGTAAGAAAGGATGCAATTTTGTTTGTATGGGTTGATGGAATTATCATTATTGGAAATGATAAAGAGAGAGTCATGGAGACACTCAAAAAGGAATTCAAGATAAAAGATCTTGGCCTGGCACAACAGGTGCTAGGAATGAAAGTCAGTAAGAGCAAGAATGGTATTAAGTTAGAGAAGAGCCATTAAATGGCAGCTCTTCTTAAGCAATACGTCTTAGAGGATGCAAAGGAGTTTGGTACTCCCATGCAGTCAAACATTTGTTTAGAGAAGTCTACAGATTAGGAGTATCTGAAGTTTGTTCAATCTGGGAACAACTACAAGTCAGCTATTGGATTGCATAATTATTTGGGGCAGTGTACAAGGCCCAATATTTCTTTTGCAATTGGTGTGTTGTTGCAACACTTAGAGAAGCCAAGCATGAGGCATTGTTCATTGTTTAAGAGAGTTATGAGGTATTTTAAAGGAATGCACAGTCTGGGACTGTTGTTTACAAAGTCAGCAAACTTTGATTTTGTTGGTTATTCTGATGCAAGTTGGGCCGATGGTAACACTAGGGAATCAACAAGTGGTTTTGTATTCTTCTTAGGTAAGAATCTGGTGTCATGGATGTCCAAGAAGGTTTTTTCAACGAGTCTTTCATCAACAGAGGCTGAGTATAGAGCTTACTTAGCAGCTTCACAGGAAGCAAAATGGTTGAGAAAAGTCTTAGAGTATACACATAAACCACAAGGGTTTGCATTTTTGTATTCTGATAACCAGAGTACCATTGCATTGGCGCAAAACCAAGTGTTTCATTCAAGAACAAAACATATCAATATTCACTATAACTATATTTGAAATGCAGTTAACTGCAAGGAGATTGTGTTGAGGTACATGCCCACTGGAGCGATGATTCCAGATATCTTGACTAAGGCTTTAGATGGGAACAAGCATCAAGGCTTTGTGACTAATATGCGGATGTCACCCCTTTTGGATTAATTGGATGTGTTAAAATACGTATGCACTTAGGCGTGTGCTACGTATAAGTGTAATCCAAATGGGGTGCACATATGGACCTCTCCGGCCCATTTGACACTCACACGGACCATACGGGCCTGTGTGGATGTCACTGATTAGGGGAAACTGGCCTCAAAATGCGTGAAACAGGCTCATTGGTACACGGGCCCTAACATGCCCGGTGGGGGATATGGGCAAGTACAGCCAGATGGGTTTTTTTGGGTGTAATTGGGCCCAAGGTTTATTTTGGACATACTTGGCCAGACGGGCTGGTGCGCCAAAGTATGTTTTACTTGTTTTTGGGCTTGGGGTGGCCCATTGGGGCCGCCGCCTGTGTTGCAGCCCAGTTAGGGCTTCTGCCCGTGTTGCAGCCCATTTAGGGCTGCTGCCCATGTTGCAGCCCAGTTAGGGCTTCTGCCCGCGTTGCAGCCTGCTTGGGGCCGCTGCCCGTGTTGCGGCCTGCTTTGCCCGTGTTGCAGCCCGCTTGGGGCCGCTGTTTTTGCCTTCAGACTGTCTATGGGGCCCAATGGCCTGCGTGGGGCCATTGACACGGCTGCCGCGCTGGGTGGCGGCCACGGGGCTGGTGGTCCCGGCTCCTCCCCTCCCCTTGCTTTCCATTTCAAGGGGGAGGGGGAGGGATGGCTTGTTGTAACCAGCCAGCAACCAGTCATGGTGGGGGGGACTTGATCACCCCCCCACCAAAAGAGGTGGCCAGGCCGGTTGCATTGAGGCAACCGGCGGTGGCGGGAAATTGACCACCACCCCACCATTGAAGGGGCGCTCTACCCCCACCTTTAACAAGGGGGAGGAGCGACGGGCTGGAGGGGACTTGACCACCCGCCAGCCCATTTACCATAGTGATGCCCTGGGGGTATCAACCCCCAGGGCTCCTGGTAGGGGGATTTGACCACCCCCTCCAGGGATTTGAAAGAAACAGGGGGGGCAGCATGTCTGCCGGTTACACCCCCCCCCCAGGTGAGATTTTGGTTGGACTCAGGTGAGTACTGGGTCCCACCTGGCCCATATGAGGGGCCAGGGATGTACAAGTGCTAAGATAAGTAACAGGGCTGGTTGTAACGGAAAACCAGCCAGGGATTGAACAGCACATGGGCTGGTTCAGCCATGTAACGGTGGAAACACCAGAAACAACCGGAATAGGCTGGTTGTAAGGGTACAGGGACTGATGCCATGTGGGCTGATGTAGCCCAAACCAAGTAACAAGGCCTGTAGAGCCTGTAGAGCTCTTTTGGGGCAGAAAACTTGCCTTTTGGATTGTTGTATCATGGGCTCACAAGAGGCCAATCTTTTTTACTTAAGGAGCTCTTCTCCCTGCTGTTTTCCATCATCCATTCATCATCCAATTGAATTCATCAACAATATCATCCAATGTTTTGCTGCATTGTGAGAAGCCCATCAAGCAATTATTGACACAAGGTGTCCAGCATTTCTTTTGCTCTAATTACTGCTCATTTGCCTAAGCTAATTGCTGGCCATAATTATAACAGGAAAACATGTCAGAAGGTGTGAATTTAGTAAAAAAATAAAATGAACTATTCACAACTTTCTTTGAAATAGGCATCATTTTAGAAAAAAAAAAAGGCTAAAATCACACTTCATTCAAAAAAGGGAGTGTATTGAGCAACTCTGAAGGTGTGAATTACACCTGGGCTATTTATGAAATTAAATTGAAAAAAAATCTACAAAATGGACACTTTTAGAGGATACAGTTTCTTCAAATTCTTTGGGAGCATTTTCAGAATTAATTGACGCTTTTTTAATTTTGATGAATTGAACAAATTGTAATATCAAGGAGTTTTAATCTAAATTTTCAACCACACCAATGATTAATTTTCTTTTCTGGATAGTAAATGAAAATAAATTGGAAAAATTTTATGCCAAATTATCATGATCAATCTCTCTTTACATTTTATCTTGCGGGTAAGTGCGGATTTTATTATTATTATTTCATTTTCTTTCCTTTTATTTTATTTTATTATATTTCTTTTTTTGGGGGGGCAGGGACTGTTTACTAAAAAATCAAATACTACCTCGTGAGTTTGGCAATGAATTTTGTTACTCTGTTTGAGTCTGAGGCAAAATTTGCTCCATGATATATCAAACTTGGGATTTTGAGATTAAGTAGGATTGTACGGTGGTTTGAAATTCTATTTTACTGATGAGCCGCTAGGAAGCCGACAGAGCCCCTCCGATCGAGAAAAGTATAGATTTGATGGTACTGGATATAATTTGTTCAAGTCTCGAGGCTGAGGGGTTTTTCCAGGTTCAAGCAAGCGCACTAGGAAGTTCGAAATATGTTCGATTATGAACATGTTTAAAGTGCTCATGTCATGTGGTAAGTTTGAATCTGCTTTGATTGGCTGTTGGTAGGCCGTACAGCGATCTATGAGGTTTGAAATATCATGCCTCTGTCCTTGAGTAAAGCCGCTCATGACACCTGAAACAATCCGACTCGCTAGAATGGTTTCTGTTGAGATAAAAGCAAAAATTATGTCTTCGTATCTTCGCGATTGTTGGTAACTTTTGGAAAAACAAAAAAATGCATAAGAAGATATCGTCGACCGTAAGACAGTGAATTCTAAAAAATCTTTCTTGATATCACTTAAGCCTGTTAAAGGACCATCATTCAAGCAAAGGGGTTCAGTTAGCTTATTCCAAAAAGAGGGCTGAAATTTCATTAAGCAGTCGAAATATTTTACCTTCTAAACATGCATGGATATATTTTGAGTTTGGATCAAATCGAAGAAAGCTCAGGGATGGCTCAAACAGCTCACTTGATCGGATTTGGTAAGAGCTAAAAATGTGCATCCCTAGCGACACCAAGTTGTCCTTGTGGAAAAACGCGTCCAATCGTTTTTCATTTATTTTCCCGTCTTTGTATTGAAGATCGATAGCCGCAAAAAGAATTGCCTCCACCCTCGTGATAAATTGAAGGTTCTCCTCTCGAATACCTGTCACGAGTTTCATTTCTCCTTCCGTGTGCATGCTTGAAATGAAATGAAGTTTTTTTTTGGATCCCAAAACATCATTTTTTTCTTGGGAATTCTTCCGAGAGTATTCTTTTCGCCTGCCTTTGAAAGCCTGGAGTAGGTTATTCCATTGATTGAGGCTACCATGAGATTGGGAATTGTGTTCTCCAACTGAACTGTGAGCGCTCAATTGAGGATTTCTCCGTGCCGAGAACCATCCTTCGACTGCTAAGTTCACGGTTTTCACATTCAACATCTTATAGACACTAGCTTCCAAGGTCTGAAATAGTTGAAATTCCACCGATGATGAATAATTTTCCTTTGATAATAGGTCTGATTTGATGATTCTCAAACCGGACAAAATATCGATATTGAAAGTGTCTTTTTGCCGACCAGGTGCTTGGAGCCCTAAAAGAAACACCAATCAATAGGAAAGTCCTATAAAAACTTTGAAATCTTACATACGTTTCTTCACTGGTCGCCCCACACCAACTACAGGAGCGAATTTGCCTTTTTGCACGTACGCTGGGTTTCACAAATCATCCGATGTCGTGAATTTAAGGTGCTATGGTCGAATAGGCTTTAGTGCGTCGACTCACGCGCACAGTCCCTGAGCTTTTGCTTTCCTAGTGATCCTGGCAGTCCGAGATCATCAGTCTCATGAAAGTACAAGTTAGGCCCTAAGTAGCTTCTTACCGCTCTTCCTTTTGACGCGTAAAGCACTCCGTAAGGAGCGATCAAGGACATGAGAAAAATCTGAACATGGAATTTGCTTTAGCTTGCCTCGTGGATTCAGCCCGCACAATCAAAGGGCTTTTGGGATATCCACTCACCGGTCAGTCTATAGCTTGGGTCGAGTGTTCCTAATTTTGGCTGGTTTTCAAAGCGGATTGTAGAAGGATGGGCAGTTTTTCAATGAATCTTTGTCATTTGAGGTTACTCATCATAGTTTGACACCTACTACGGTTGTTGACCCAGTTTGGATCAAGCTAGAGCCCAACAATGGAACATAAGCCACTTCACTCACGAGCCCACTCGCACATCTGACATCTTCAAATCGGGTAATTAAAGTGAGAAAAGAAACCAGGAAGAATGAGGTCATCATTGGAAAACGCTTCTCGTCGCAAAGCATTTCTGTAAAGGATCAGCTAAGAGATGGTCTCTTTCCGATTGTACTATAGTTCCACACTTTAAATAGCTTTAGGAAACTTCTTATCTCAGCTTGAATGTCAAGCATTGACGATGACATGCAAACACATGAAGGGTGAGGTAGACTTGCCGGGGCTACTTCCTGCTCCCCGCAATCCTCGAGTTGTGCTCGATCCGAGCCCCTGAAAACCGTGGGGGTATTTGATGAATTTCAAGCACGTGCAATCAACGAGAAAAAATGTGTTTTCGGATAAGGCAAAGAGGCTCAAATGGTGACAGCACTGGTATGCACCAATAGTGTGCACCCGCGCGAGATAGATTTGGTTGTCTAGCTGGGGGTGCTGCGTAGATTGGTACCTTGCGTCAAACTTGGCTCCGACAAAAACCTGTGGGAATGAAGCAAAGACCAAGGGACCATGCACCGCGGCCAATGTCGCGGCCGCGGAACGCGGAGTCGGAGACGGCGGAGGCAAAAAAATAACATGATTCTATTCGAAGCAAGCATTGAGATGCTGATGCCAGGCACAGATGAAACCAATACAGACCGACTGTTGTAGCCACAAGTAGGTTACATATCCATACATACGACTATGCATAACACCTTGTATATAAACCATAGCAATGCAGCATCTATGACTGTGGTTATGGGTTTTACCACCCACCGTAACCAACAGGCTATGAGCCTGCGCTACCCACGACTAGACTACTCTGGTTTATCCTACACCCCATCATTTGGTCTAAGTCACTTAAAAGTCTAGATTCACCTCACGTTTGATGAGCTGAGATTGCTTGGCCAGCTTTCTGCAACCGGCGCATCCGGATACGCCGGCTGAACAAACGGGTGTTTCACTGCTGCTAGCCGCTTTTGACTCCTTCCGCGCTCAGCCCTGCTATAGGGACCACACATTCTATATCCTTACTCAACCTTAACTTGGGCCTTCAAACGCCCTGTCCTGCCCACCTCCCAGCATTTTGGCTTTGGCCCGGACATTCATCCGTCCTGCCCCCCCCCCAACCAACCCCAAATCAATTCCACCCTTCCACTTCCTTTTTTTATGCCGTATTTTGCCTGTGTCCTTTCTTGTCTCCCATTTCCCTACTCCAGTCTTCCACAACCCCGTCCCGTGTCCTTTTTTTCTCTTTCTTTTCCTCCATTTCCCCATCTCCAGTTTCCCACATTCCCCATCCTCCTTGTCCGTTACCATGTCCCCTTCCTGATTGGCTTCTGTGCCCAGGGCTGCCTCATCTAAGACTGGCAGCGCCCTTGACAAACAACCATCTTGCCACACCCCTGAACTACCGCCGCACCTAGGCCAACCTAGCAGCCTCCCTGACCCAAAATGGTCCTGGGGCAACACAAACAACAATGACAACCTGCCACCCATAGACTTTGACAAAATCAAAGCAGAACTCAAAGAACAAATTTTATGCAACAAGGTTATTGACTTGGCAGTTGACCAATTGAAACCAGACAGAACCCTTACGTTGGACGGGAAGAAATTTTCCCAATGGCTGCAAGACCTCCGTGAACTTGGACAAGACCACCTGAACAAAGCCAACTTCTTTATTGTACCCAACCACAACTGCATCTACAAAAAAATTGGGCTAGCAATCCTCCTGGCTGCTATTGACAGCTTGCTATTCCGTGATGTTCAAGTGCAACCAACTGCCCAAAAGATGGTGGCCACACTGATAAAGCGTTTCCAGTCCATCAGCAGGGCCGCGGAACTTAATATGTGGCAAAAACTGCTAGCATTCAAACTCAGAGACAATAATGCCATGATTGGTGTTATCTCACAACTCCACAACATGATGATCAAGTGGGAGAGCATGGGGATATCACTTACTCAAGATGTCTTCCTAGGATTCATAGTGCAGAATAGCATCACCCAGGGATCAAGATCACGCCAGGAATTCAACTGCTGCCTGGAGAAATACGTGCAACAGAATGAATGGGTGCCTCCTGTTGAGTTTAGAGACTGTCAGGTTGAGATCATGGATAAGAAAAAGGAGCGTTAAGTTGAGATGATTAGATCAATCCTGGGAAGAGAGGCCAAAAGGGACTGAACTCAGGGTGCGGCGGTAGAGATGTGATGAGAATCAGTGCTTGATTGCGCGTAGCAGAAAGGAGCGGTTTTATGTAGGGACAGCTAGAGAACCCATAAAGTGGGTCTGATCAGAAGACAGAAGCATATTCATAGAAGTGATCCAAGAGAAGCAGACCAGAAACAATTCAAAGAAAAAGGAAACACTGGAGACCCAAGTCTGGACATGGACAGGTTGGTAAAAGGCCTGAGGTCACAAAAGTGACATACATGAGACAAGAGTAACACATCAAAATAAAAGATCAATCTTAAACCAGAGAAAGTGATTAACAGCAACAACACTGACACATAAACTGGAGATTGTAATCTGGAATGACTATCATCCATACATAGCAAGTACTAAAGCTTTTACAATCAGGCTGTAATAGATAAGAAAGATAGAGTGGGAATATAAGGACAAAAGATTAAGAGCAAAATAATTTACTATCTCAACACCTAAAACCCTGACCTACATTGTTCAAACTGTAGAAATATACAGACAACAACTACTCCACGCGGCTAGCAACCCAACCATTGCAATGACCACTGCCCTGAAAACAACTACCCACCCAGAGCTTGACGGGACTTTTCCAACAGTAAAGTATGTTATAATTATGGCCAGCAATTAGCTTAGGCAAATGAGCAGTATTTAAAGCAAAAGAAATGCTGGACACTGTGTGTCAATAATGGCTAATGGGGCTCTCACAATGGGGCAATATGTTGGATGAATTCGATTGGATGATGAATGAATGATGGAAAACAGCAGGGAGAAGGGCTCCTTAAGTACAAAAGATTGGCCTCTTGTGAGCCCATGATACAACAAGCCAAAAGGCAAATTTTCCGCCCCAAAAGGGCTCTACAGGCTCTACTGGCCTTGTTACTTGGTTTGGACTAAAACAGCCCACATGGCATCAGTCCCTGTACCCTTACAACCAGCCTATTCTGGTTATTTCTGGTGTTTCCACCTCAATGGGGCTGAACCAGCCCCTTAACTGTTCAATCCCCTTGGCTGGTTGTCCTTTACCACCAGCCATGATGACCTTTATTGCCTTGTTTATGGGCTGGTTGCCTCATGCAGCCAGCCCCTGGCCCCTCAAATGGGCCAGGTGGGACCCAGGGCAAACCTGGGTCCAGTCTCAGACTCACATGGGGGGGGGGGTGACCAGCGGACATGTTGTCCCCCCCCCTTTTTCTCTCAAATCCCTGGTGGGGGCGGTCAAATCCCCTCACCAGGGGCCCTGGGGGTTGATACCTCCAGGGCGTCGTCAAGTACGTTGGCCTGGGAGGTGATCAGGTCCCCCCAGGCCCATCGCTCCTCCCCCTCGGTAAAGGGGGGGGGGAGAGCGTCCCTGCCCTGCTCGGTCGCCTCGAACGATCAATGGTGGGGGGGTGATGAATTCCCCCCCACCTGCCGGTCGCTACCCTTGCGGCCAGTGTGGTGTCATTATATAGCCTCGGGTCGTGGACTGCGTCGCGGCCTGCGCGCTCAGCATCTGGTAGGTTAGGCTCAGCAGTTGGGGTGCGCCGGTTCTCAGCAGTAGCCGCTGCGGGTTCAGCAGCAGCCGCTGCGGGCTCAGCAGTAGGCGCGGCGGGATTGAGCACGCGACTGCGGGCCGGGCCTGACTAAGGGAGGCGGGCCGCGACCCGCTTGGATGTCTGACTCATGGATGGAGCTGGGCCGACCGGGTTCTCGGAGCGGCTAGTCGGGGAAGGAAAAAGCGGGGCGACAGCGGGGCTATATGCGTGGCAGCCGCGCGCAAGCGCGGGCCGGCCACGGGACGGGAAATTCACGACGGCGCGTCGGGTGGATGCGCGCAAGCGCGGTGGATCTTGGGTATCGCGCGGCGGAGGGCCGCGCCACGAAAAGACGAACCGGATGCGCGTAATGACAGGCGAGCTGGCGGGGGTAGGGTATGGGTATGGGTTTAGGGATGGGTTAGGGTTCTGGGTCTAGGTTTCCTTCTTCATGGTTGTCAGTCTGTCTTTGTGCTTGTGCTTAGGTTAGGGTTGAGGGGGAGGGCTCAAACACCCTTCCCCTCGACTTCGGGTTGTAGGGAGCATCCTCCCATCCATTGATCTACATCTCATTCTCTCTCTCTCTCTCTCGAAGTAAAGGAAAGGAAGCATTCTTGGTCTCACAGACGCTAGAACCATTGATCCCGTAACTAGGGACAACTTCGTGAGTATCAACCTCTAAAGTTTCCACATCTGGGGGTCTGGCCGGGAAATCTCAATCCGTTCTCAGTCTCTTGAAGATTACGCAGAATGCTACCGACAACCACTCCGGGATCCAATGCTCCCCTTCCCTACCCTCCACGCCCGACTCCCGTCTCTGCTGCTCAACCCCCTCCGCCACCGTCCGCTCATGCTCCTAGAGTCAGCGGGTTCGCTCCTCCCTTGGAAGGGTCGTCGGACATGGCGGTAGAGGCCCCTCGCCGCGTTTGGTTGAGGCCGAGGGATTTCCCCCATCTTCGGTTCAGTACTTCGGATGTCGAGCGGTTCCTTCCTAGGTTCAAAGGGATCGCGGACTCGGAGGGCGCGTCGGGCGCAGATAAGGTTCGGACTATCGTGCTGTTCATTACTGAGGAGGAGAAGCTGCGGGATGTGGAAGAAATGGTTGGATACAAGAGGCAAGACTGGGGGAAGTTGAAAAGCAAGATGTTGGCGAGGTGGGGAAGGCGTGAACCTCGGTTTTGGGAAAGCGACTTCGATCGAGCTGCGGAGGAGGCGATCGAGAATGGCGGGGTGCAATCGCGCAAAGGATTAGTGGAATACATGTCAAGGTTTGAGCGAATCTACGGGTACCTTGCAAAGAACGAGGTCGTCGCGGGTCAGACGGGTGCCATGAAGCGGGCTTTCCTGGGGGGTCTCGCGCCCCAGCTTCGTTCCAGGGTGCAACAATACCTGTACAACCACGGCCTGGTTAAGAGGTCGTTGGATGGGAGCGTCGCAATTCTCCCCGATCTTTTGGTTATCCGTCAAGCCGCGGAAAGCGAAATCGATTTGGACGAGCTCATCGCGGATACGGCACGAACGTACCCGTCTTCCTCCAAGAAATCGGTCACGATCTCGGCGCCGGCCCCCGACCAAACTTCGGCCGCGCGGCCGCCGACGCCCTCTCATGTCGGACTTTCCCAGCAGCCTCCGGGACCATCTGTCGGGGAGATAACGGAGATTCTGCGGGACATAAGGGTTTTCCTCAACCGGACACCGGCTCCTACAGCTCCAGCAGCCGCACCGTTTCCGGCGGCTCCTTCTCAACCGCGCGCGGTGCCGCCTCACATGGCGGAAGGGTTCCAGCCTCCTAGCGGATCATCCGGATCGTACGGGTCGCCGCGATGTTCATATTGCGGGGTGAGAGGGCACTGGAAGTCAGTTTGTGAGGATCTCACTCGGGACATGGACGAAGGGCTTGTTCGTGCATCCGGGATGACGTACATATTTCCGACGGGTGAATCGGTGGATCTGACTAAGGACAAGCCGCCACCAATGGTGCAAGTGCGGGAAAGAGCAAAGGCTAAGACCGAGACTGCTCGGGTCTCGCTCGGGATTGTCACCGCGCCCGGAACATGGGTAGCTCCGAGAGTGGAGGCCGAAGTCAGGGCGTTGGCAACAAATGAGCGCATTGCGATGGATGTCGACGAGCGATCAACGGCTTCGAAGCCAGCCGCGCGAGTGCCGATTTCGGACGGGCCGTCCTCTAATCCCGTGGGAAAGAAGAAGGCCGCGGACATCGTCCGGAGGGTAATGGGGAACGACTCACCAATACCCCTGACCCTACGAGAGCTAGCGGCGGTGTCCCCCGCGGTCGTCGACGAGATGGTCCAGGCCTTGAAAGATTGCGGTCAGGGTCGGGTGCCGACGACGGTTCAGCGGGTTAACGTGGCGGAGGAGGAAATGGATCCCGAGCCGTGCCGGTTGAAGTCGGTATCCGTCCCGCTCGCTTATGTCGCGATGACCATCGCCGGGCGGAAGGTGTGGGCGATGGTGGATAGCGGGTTCATGGTCAACCTGCTCCCATCAAGGTTAGTGGACGAGCTCGGTCTGGTGCGGAGGAAGTGTGCGATGGGTCTTTGGGCGTTAAATGGCGGGGAATGTCGCGTGGACGGGGTAGTAGAGGCGGAGGAGGTGGAAGTCGCCAAGGTCTGTAAGCCTCTGTCATTTCTCTCAGTGGAGTGCCGAGACGTGATTCTAGGACGGCCATTCATGTTTGGGTTCCGAGCCCAAATGGCCTTCAACGCCGAGGAAGGAATGGAGGCGCTGACCGTCGAAGACTCGCTCGGAGCACGGTTCGAGACGACGATCTGCGATCACGGGAGAGGGAAATGGGTACAGGACCCAATGTCTGGCGGCAACGAAGATTCCGGCGCGGGGGTTGACCGTAAGGGTTACCCTGCGGAGGATTTTTCCTAGTCGGCCGCGGGAACCGTGCGGAGCAGGCTCCGGCTCTGCACGGGCGGCCGACAGATGAGGAGCAGGCAGGGGAGGACGCGCGTGTGGCGCAGGTGCCGGAAGTAAGTCCCATTCCTCAGTATGCATCGCCGGAAGGCTCTACGCTTCGAAAACCCTATCATCGTGCCACAGTCGTGAGCAAAGGCGAAAGCCCCGGTCTGGTCATTACTAGGACTTACGACGGCAACAATCGGGTCTGGATGGCGCAGTGCAATGCGGGCAAGTACAAACCGGTAGCGCGGAAAGTCCGGCCGCGGAACGAGCCAATGCCTCAGGGGCTCAACGGACCCTTACGACCGATTGCGTGGTCCCGCGACCCGTGGGAGACGCCCCTTAGGAAGAATGGATGGGTAACGCGGTCGGCGCAAATCACGGACAAGCGGGTGGGCGCCCTTAACTTTGGACCGACGGGATGGCTGAGTGCGGAGGAGATGGATCTGCTGGTGTCGGTATTGGTAATGAGGGAGAAGGCACTTGCTTTTGGACCGGACAAGCGCGGGTTGTTGAGAAGTGAGATTGGGGACCCTTACGTTATTCCCACTGTCCCTCACGAACCGTGGCAAATCAAGCCAATTCCGATCCCCCGTACCGTTCGGGAGCCCTTTCTGGAGCTGGTACGGGAGCGCGTGAGGACGGGGCTTTACGAGCAATCCACGTCAAGCTACTCGAGTCCTATCTTTGCGGTCGTTAAGCAGGACGGGAAGTCGCTAAGGATTGTTCACGACCTTCAGAGGCTAAATTCGTTCACTATTCGCGACGCGGGGCTTCCCCCGCGTGTTGAAGAATTTCTGGAATCGATGGCCGGGCGCGCTTGCTACGGGCTGGTGGACGTGATGGGGGGATATGACCAGCGAGAACTCCACCCTGACTTGCGGCCACTGACGGCGTTTGAAACCGGGCTAGGAAGGATGCAGCTGACGCGGCTACCGCAAGGTGCGACCAACTCAGTGGCGGTATACCAAGCCCAAATGACCTGGATACTACGCGACGACCTTCCGGAAGGCGTGCAGATCTTCATCGACGACGCTGGCATTAAAGGCCCCAGAACGGACTACAAGGGCGCGGTCTTAGAGGATGCACCCGCGATCCGGCGATTCATCTGGGAATACGCGGAAACTCTGGAACGAGTCCTCTTCCGAATTGAGGAGGCAGGCCTTACTGTGTCCGGGAAAAAGTTGGCGGTCTGCGTTCCGGCGCTCGAAGTACTGGGGAATGTCGTGGCCTACGACGGGAGGCAAATAGCGGAGAAGAAGCGGAATAAGGTTCTTGAATGGCCGACCCCTCGGACAGTGTCGCATGTCCTGCAGTTTCTGGGGTTGTGCAGCTACGTCCGCATGTTCATCGAGCGGTTCGCGGAAGTAGCGAGCCCAATGCGGGCATTGACGCGTAAGGGGGCGGAAGGGAAGTGGACCGAGGGATGCAATGCCGCTTTTGCGAAGCTCAAGGAAATCGTGGGGCGCGACATTGTCCTTTGGAACCTCGATTACGACGCCGGAGGGATACGCCTGGCGGTCGACTCTAGCGAGCTCGGCGCGGGGGGGGGGGGTCTTGACACAGGAGGAGGACGGAAAAGATAGGCCGGTGCTCTACGAATCGGTCACCTTTACCGCGACAGAGAGTCGGTATTCGCAGCCGAAGCTGGAACTGTGCGGTGTCACCAAGATTGTACGGCGGTTGCAGCACCTTTTGTGGGGCGTGCACTTTGAGCTCTTGGTTGACGCGGAGGCCTTGGCGCGAATGATCAACTCACCGACGCTGCCGAACGCGCCCATGACCAGGTGGGTAGTGTTCCTCCAGTTATTCTCCTTTGACGTGGTGCACATCCCGGGAAAGGCGTTCACGATGCCGGACGCGCTGTCGCGGTACCCGCGGGACGACCCATACGAGGGGGCGGAACCTTTGGACGTGGAAGCTCCGGTCATTCGGGTAGCAAAGACGGAGGCGTTGGTTTGTCTTCCGTTGCGTCAGTCAGGACGTTACGCGGTCTTGTGCTCTTATTTGCAGGATCTCCGGTTCCCCGAGGGCACGACGGAAACGGTCACCCGATGGGTGAGGCGAAACATTCTGAACTTCTTCTTACAGGACGGTCAGCTATGGCGGCGGAGCGGCTCCGTGCCTCTTGTTGTCGCAACTTCTAGGGCCGACCAGGAGGTGATTCTAGGAAGTCTGCACGATGACCTTGGTCATCGGGGTGAGGTCGAGACACGGAGGAGGGTGAAAGCAAGGTTTTGGTGGCCGGGGGTCGTTCGCGCGGTGCGCGACTGGGTAAAGTTGTGTGAGGCCTGCCAACGGCGAAGCTCGAGGCTGCCCAAGGAGGTCGGCCACCCCACGGGCAAGGACGCGCTGTTCGGGCGCGTTTCGCTGGACGTGGTCCACATCAAGGCGGGTAAGTTTGCGTATTTGCTGGTTGCGCGCAACGATCTGTCTGGGTGGGTGGAAGCGAGGCCCCTGGCGAAACTATCGGCGGAAAAGGTGGCTCAGTTTCTGGAAGAGGACTGGTTCGCGCGCTACGGGTTGCTTCGCTTGGTCACCGTCGACGGAGGGGCGGAGTTTCGGGGACGCTTGATGACGCTGGTGCAGAATTGTGGAGCGAAGTTCGGCCGCATGACGGAATACTACCCGGAGGGCGCGGGGATGATCGAGCGGGGGCATCAACCAATCAAGGATGCCCTGGTGAAAATGTGCGGCGAGGACGGCAAAAGGTGGCAGATGGCACTCCCCGCGGTCCTTTTCGCCGATCGGATCTCCGTGAAGCGCTCGACGGGGTATTCGCCTTACGAGTTACTCTACGGGCAGCGGCCCGTGCTTCCCGTGGACATCGAGCTGAACACGTTTTTGGGCGTGGATTGGTGGAAGGTTAAGACGTCCGCGGATCTGATCGAGGCACGGGCTGAACAGCTCCTTAGGCGTGAAGAGACCTTGGGAAAAGCCGCGGAGCGGTTGAAGAAAACCCGGACGGCGTCAGTCCGCTATTGGGACGAGCGCTGTTCCCATCGGCTCCGGGATCCGCTGCGGAAGGGGGACCTGGTCCTGTTGTATAATCAGAGTCTGGAATCCCAGTGGGGCCGGCTTTTCGCCAACCGGTGGAACGGACCGTACCGCGTGGCCTCTAAGTTCTTGGGCGGCAGCTACGGGCTTGAGGAATTGGACGGGACGCCGCTTAAACGGAAGGCCGCGGCTTTGCACGTAAAACGCTTCTTCGCGCGCGGCTCCACTTCCTTCGACGAGACGGCAAACGATGATTCGGGGCCCGGGGGCGAGGCGGTCTTGGAGTCGGACGACGGCGCGGATCGTTCGGACAGCAAAGTAGCGGCGCGCGACGCGCGACCCCGGAGAAGTAGGAGGTTGCAGACGGCTGGGGACAGCTGTCAAGCTGGGGGGGGGCGCTAGGTGGTTAAAGCTTGATTTGGTAAGGGGGTGTTCTAGCCGGTTCACAGCCGGGACAACTAGACACCCCAGAATGTTCGTTTCCTTATGTTTTGGTTTGGGCTTGGCTTTGGATTGGTACTGGCTATGGGTTATTTATTGCAGGTACGCGGGCGCGGCGTGGTGTCGGGCCCGCAAACGCGAGGACGAGCCCCGCTCACGGATGGCGGGACGAAGAGCTAACTGTAAAAAAAAAAAAAAAAAAAAAAAAAAAAAAAAAAAAAAAAAAAAATGATGATGAATGAATGGAATAATAAATATAAGATATTCTCTTTCTCTTCTTTGGATTCGGGCTGTTTCCTTTCTTTTTTTGTCTATTTCTCTCCTGTTTCTCTCTTCATCGGACGGGCGCGACGGTCGGGGATGGTATGGACGCGGATTTAAGCTTAGCTTGGTAAGGGGGTGCTCTTGCCGGTTCACAGCCGGAACGACTAGACACCCCAGAATGTTCGTTCCCATCGCCTCTCCCTTATACTCCCGGTTGTGAGCGCGCGCTGTCGGCGCGGTGTTTGTTTTGTTTTGTAGAACGGGTACGGGGAACTGTGTGGCAGTCCGTCTGGGGCGGTCCAGGTACCTCTTTTCGTCGGGATAACTGGTCACTTACGGTCTCTCACAGAGGGAGCGCGCGGACGCGGATCTCAACCTCAACCTCACTCACACTCACTTTTCACCCGGACGCGCGGACGCGGCCCTTTTGTTTCCTCGCGCAGCAATATATATTTCTCCTACGAACACGGTACAACAATAGGACAGAAAGTACACGGGAAAGGAGAAAAGGAAGGGGGTGAGGGCGTCTAAGCCATTCGCATCATCTCCTCCATGTCCGCCCTCGATGATGCCAGAAGGGCCCGGTAAGACGCCAAGAACTCGCGCCGGGATTCGGAGGATTGGGCTCCGGGGGTCGCCAGGAAGTTGCGGAGCATCGCGGTCGACCGTTCCGCGAAAGCCTCGAAGCCAGCCGCCGGGAGTGCCGTCACGACCGGGATCTCCGGGATCTCGGGGGAGTTGGAGGAAGGCGGTGCCGGTGCTGGGACGGGGCTTGATCCAAGCGGACAAGGAGGTGATGAGGGGGTCCCTGGGGCATCGCGCGGAGGGCTCGGTCCATCTGGGGGCGACGACGGAACAACGATCGGGGACGGCGGAGGAGGGACCTCGGGAGTAGTAGGCCTCCCGTCCGAGACCACTGGTGACGCGGGCGGCGGTGGAGTACCTTGCGGAGCCGGGGCGGAAGGAGCTGGTGTAGGGGCCGGAGGGGGAACCGGGGCTGCGGCAGCGCGACGTCGGAGAATCTCATCGAGTCGCGGGTCCCTTGCGCCTTCCCTCATCCGAACGCGGTCCGACCAGAATCGTACGGCCCTCCGATAGTCGTCAACGGACGTGAAATCCTCCTTCGGCGGCGGTCCCGCGCGGCGAAAGGGGGAAGCCGAGTCGCGACCCTCGCTCGGCGGAGGGCGGCGGGAAGGGGAACCCGGCGGAGTCCACGAGTCCTCCAAGATGGTGTCGTCGTCCGAAACCACGAACGGGTCCGGACGAGCCCTTTTGCGCGGCCTGGGGCGGGAGCCGAAGTTGGGGGGAGCACGGGGCATGCGATCGCTAAGTGAGCAACGGCAATGGCCGCGACGGCAAGCGACACAGGCGCGTCGACCAGGAGCGATCGAGCACGCCTGCCCGGTCCGGGCGCAGAATTTGCAGGGGAGCATGACGGCGATGAATGTGGAAGGGGAGTTGGTGGAGTGCGAAAAGAGGAGTGGGTAGGGAGGAGCGGGGTGCGGGTAGTCAAGGTGGCGATGGGAAGGGATCTCTGGGGACAGAACTCAAGTTGGGGGGGGATGTGGTGTCATTATATAGCCTCGGGTCGTGGACTGCGTCGCGGCCTGCGCGCTCAGCATCTGGTAGGTTAGGCTCAGCAGTTGGGGTGCGCCGGTTCTCAGCAGTAGCCGCTGCGGGTTCAGCAGCAGCCGCTGCGGGCTCAGCAGTAGGCGCGGCGGGATTGAGCACGCGACTGCGGGCCGGGCCTGACTAAGGGAGGCGGGCCGCGACCCGCTTGGATGTCTGACTCATGGATGGAGCTGGGCCGACCGGGTTCTCGGAGCGGCTAGTCGGGGAAGGAAAAAGCGGGGCGACAGCGGGGCTATATGCGTGGCAGCCGCGCGCAAGCGCGGGCCGGCCACGGGACGGGAAATTCACGACGGCGCGTCGGGTGGATGCGCGCAAGCGCGGTGGATCTTGGGTATCGCGCGGCGGAGGGCCGCGCCACGAAAAGACGAACCGGATGCGCGTAATGACAGGCGAGCTGGCGGGGGTAGGGTATGGGTATGGGTTTAGGGATGGGTTAGGGTTCTGGGTCTAGGTTTCCTTCTTCATGGTTGTCAGTCTGTCTTTGTGCTTGTGCTTAGGTTAGGGTTGAGGGGGAGGGCTCAAACACCCTTCCCCTCGACTTCGGGTTGTAGGGAGCATCCTCCCATCCATCGATCTACATCTCATTCTCTCTCTCTCTCTCTCGAAGTAAAGGAAAGGAAGCATTCTCGGTCTTACAGACGCTAGAACCATCGATCCCGTAACTAGGGACAACTTTGTGAGTATCAACCTCTAAAGTTTCCACACCGGCGCCGCCACCTCCTTGGGCAAGGGGGTGGTCAGGTCCCCCCTGCCCTGGCCGACCGCGCTGTCGCGGTTGGTCGCTGGCTGGTTCAACCCAGCCAGCCTGCCCCCTCCCCCTCGCGACGGCGAGCGAGCCGGGGCCGCGAGCCCCGGCTCTGCGGCGCTGGTCGCCGGTTGCGACCAGCCGGGCCCGCGCGGCATCGCACCGCGCGGGATCCCTCGGCCGCGCAACAGCCCTGCGCGGGCCGTGCCGAGGAACACAGGCGGCCCCGAACGGGCCGCGACGCGAGCAGCGGCCCCGAGCGGGCCGCGACACGGGCGGCAACCCTAATGGGCCGCCCCAAGCCCGAATTGTGAGAAAAGACTACTTTTGCGGGCCAGCCCGTCTGGCCAAGTATGTCCAAAATAAACCTTGGGCCCAATTATGCCCATACAAGCCCATCTGGCCGTATTTGCCCATATACCCCATTGGGCCCGTTAGGGCCCGTGTACCAATGGGTCTATTTCACGCGTTTAGAGGCCAGTTTCCCCAACTCTGTAACATCCACATGGGCCCGTATGGTCCGTGTGTGTGTCCAATGGGCCTTAGAGGCCCATTTGTGCATCACATTTGGATTACACTTATACGTAGCACCCGCGTAAGTGCGTACGTATTTTAACACACCCCCTTAATCCAAAAGGGGTGACATCCGCATATTAGTCACAAAGCCTTGATGCTTGTTTCTGTCTAATGCCTTAGTCAAGATATCTGCAATCATTGCTCCAGTGGGCATGTACCTCAACACAATCTCATTGCAGTTAACTGCGTCGCGAATATAGTTATAGTGAACATCAATATGTTTTGTTCTTGAATGGAACACTTGGTTTTGTGCCAACGCAATGGCACTCTGGTTATCGGAATACAACAACGCAAACCCTTGTGGTTTATGTGTATCCTCTAAGACTTTTCTCAACCATTTTGCTTCCTGTGAAGCTGCTAAGTAAGCTCTATACTAAGCCTCTGTTGATGAAAGACTTATTGCCGACACCTTCTTGGACATCCATGACACCAGATTCTTACCTAAAAAGAATACAAAACCACTTGTTGATTCCCTAGTGTTACCATCTGCCCAACTTGCATCGGAATAACCAACCAAATCAAAGTTTGCTGACTTTGTAAACAACAGTCCCAGACTGTGTGTTCCTTTAAGATACCTCATAACTCTCTTAAACGCTGACCAATGCCTCATGCTTGGCTTCTCTAAGTGTTGCGACAAGACCCCAATCGCAAACGCAATATCGGGCCTTGTACACTGCCCCAAATAATTAAGCAATCCAACAGCTGACCTGTAGTCATTCCCTGATTGAACAAACTCCAGATACTCCTCATCTGTAGACTTCTCTAAACAAATGTTTGACTGAATGGGAGTACCAAACTCCTTTGCATCCTCTAAGCCATACTGCTTAAGAAGAGCTTCAACGTAATGGCTTTGGTCTAACTTAATACCATTCTTGCCCTTATTAACTTTCATTCCTAGCACCTGTTGTGCCAGACCAAGATCTTTTATCTTGAACTCCTTTTTGAGTGTCTCCATGACTCTCTCTTTACCATCACCAATAATGATAATGTCATCGACCCATACAAACAAAATTGCATCCTTTCTCACAAAAAGGCAAGGATCGGCCTCAGACGTCTTAAACCAATCTCTATCAGTTTCTCACTCATGGTGTTATACCATGACCTAGCTGCTTGCTTCAATCCATACAGGGATCTACACAGCTTGAGGACATATTCCCCTTTATCTGCCAAAAGAAAAGTTCTAACACAGATTTTCTTCATGGTTTCTGGTTTAGTCTCTACTAACCATTCACGAAAACCATCAGGAATCGACATATAAACAGTCTCCTCCTCTCCAAGTTTTGCATTCAAGTATGCTGTTACAAAATCAGCTTGTCTGATTTCTTCACCCGACTCCACTGCCAGAGAAATGATGTACCTGAAGGTGGACAGCCTTCCAGTTGGTGAGAAAGTTTCTTGGTAATCAATACCCTCTCTCTGCTTGAAGCCCTGTGCAACACATCTAGCCTTGAACCTTTTCAAAACTCCATTTGTGTCAAACTTCTTGTTTAACACCAATCGAGACCCCACAATGGTCTTTCCTTTTGGAACAGAATCCCGCTTAACCACTTCAAAGACACTATTATTCTCTAGAGAATCAAATTCCTCAAAAATAGCACTCTTCCAGTTGGCTCTCTCATCAGAATTCATAGCTTGGCCAAAGCTATTTGGGTTAACCCTGTTACCCATTTCTGAACTCAACTCCAGGACTTCATTGAGCATACACTGTTCCTGAAATGTATCTTCCTCATATCCTGCGGCAGCATAATGGGATCTCCACTCCCCGTACCTGTCAACCGGTACTCTAACCCTACCACTCCTTCTAACCGGAGGTGGAGGCTCATCAGGTTCTGATTCCACAGAATCACCTGGAGCGGGTACTGAACCCTCTTGTGGCACGTCTGCCACCTCTTCATCTTCTGGAACCACATGTTCCACAGCTTTTGCTGGTGAAATAGGTGCTAATTCTATTTCTTGTTGTGGCTTAATCACAACAACATCTTCACTCCTTTTGAGTGGAAAGGTACTTTCGTCGAATTTTACATCCCTGCTACGGATAACCTTTCTTGTCCCTGGACAATAGATCCTATAAGATTTACTTATTAAATCATAGCCTACAAGTGCCCCTGTTCTGGCTCTAGGGTCTAATTTTCCAACCATTTCATTATGGTGGAAACTATAATACACCAAGCAACCAATTGTTCTTAGGTGTGATGTTTTGGGGTACAACTTCCAAAACTGATAATGGGGGCACTTCCCATTAACACTTACAATGTTGTGCAACAGACACACCGTGCACATCAATTCAGCCCATAAGAACTTTGGCAGACCAGATTGAGACATAATAGTTCTGACTTTGTCCAGTAAAGTCCTATTCATTCTCTCAACTATTCCATTATTTTGTGGAGTACTTGCAGTAGTGACTAAATGAATGATACCATAATCTTTCAACAGCCTCCCAAAATCTTTACTCACAAATTCACCCCCTCCATCGGTAATAACCCTCTTGATCTCCTTCATCAGACCATTCTGTTTCCAGACTTTGAAGATTACAGAAACCTCCTCTGTGGTCTGATCCTTAGATCGAATTGGTTTAACCCAAACATAATTAGTTGCAGTATCAACCAAATTGATGAAGTATCTTGCCCAACCAAGGGACTCTGGAGTGAATGGCCCTGCCAAATCAATGGAAAATTCCTCTCTAGGAACATCTGTGTGATCTCTACTCTTAGAGAACACATTTCTAGTCTTAGCCCCCAAGGTACAACTCTCACAGTTGCTGTCCTTTACCTTATGGCCACTTCTATTGTGAGAAACAGTGCTCAGAGCTGAGAATTTGAACAAGCTTGCACACAGAAGCTTATTCCAAACTTGTCCACTAAGAACAGTTCTCCCATTCATATCAATAACAAACCTATCTCCTTTAAGATAACGAATTTGGAAACCTTTTTTCCATAACACCCCAAGAGACACAAGGTTGTAAGGCAACTCTGGTACATAGAACACTTTATCAAAAGTAATTTGGAAACCCAGTTGATTTGCAAGAATAAATTTTCCAATTCCTTGAATCTGAATTGTTCTGCCTTTCTGACCAATATTTACAACCCCATCATAATCACTAAGATTTGAAAATAAATTTGGTTCAAAAAAAACATGTGATCTGTACAACCAGAATCGATCAAAACAAGAACATCTTCCTTCAATCCTCCTAGTAGGAAAGAAGCTTTATCAGTCACTGATAAGTTCTTATCTTTGAGGTTAAGATTACTCACTTCATAATCAATCAAGTCCATTTCTTGATCCTCATTGATTTTGGCCTTCTTGTTGGGACCTTCTTCCACAACAGCCTTATCAATTGGAGCATCCAACGCCACCATTGCAACGTTTTCAGTTGTGAGATTGACCTCCTTGTCATTCCCTTCGGACTTCTTCCTTTTCTTGGCCTCCTTGCAGTCCTTAGCATAGTGACCCTTATTCTGACAATTGTAACATAAGACCTTGGACAAATCCTTTTTCGCCTTCTTGCGAGATTTTCCAGTCTTTCCAACTAGGGCTTTTCCAGAACCCCCCTTCATCTTGAATTGAAGGTCATCCTTTTCAATCCTTTTAAGCACATCCTCCTCCCCAGGAAGAGGATCCAATTGAGAAATGATTCTGACTAAGGAATCAAACTCTTTTGGCAGCTTTTGAAGGATTAAGAGTGACAAACACTCTGGATCCATGTTAAGTCCAGATGACTTGAACTTGGCTATACTAGACCTAGCCTCTGCCACAAACTGTTTACAATTCGAATATTGTAACTTGAACAGTTTATTAAAGGCTATACCCTTCTGGTGAACAGAATCACCAGCATACTTGGACTTAAGCAGCTTCCAAAGGATGCTGCCCCTCCTCCTCTCATCTTCCCTAAGAGTATCAGCAACCCATGTCACATGATTCTCATCAAGATGCCTAAGGATCAGATGGTAAGACTTCTTCTCCACTTCTGAACTGATCAGAGTGTCATCTGCATCCATAATTTCCCCACAGCAGATGTTATCCAGCTCACTATCCATAAGGACAGCCCAAGCATTATAGTTCTGACTATTCAGAACTATTTTGGTAGAGCTAACATCAGGGATATAGGACATCTTCTTGGAAAACTTGAGGTCTTTGAGGTTCTCCAAAGTAAGGTACAAAGGTCTAGATGGCTTGGAAGTAATGATGATGTTGGTACTGATAATGTGTTATAATTATGGCCAGCAATTAGCTTAGGCAAATGAGCAGTATTTAAAGCAAAAGAAATGCTGGACACTGTGTGTCAATAATGGCTAATGGGGCTCTCACAATGGGGCAATATGTTGGATGAATTTGATTGGATGATGAATGAATGATGGAAAACAGCAGGGAGAAGGGCTCCTTAAGTACAAAAGATTGGCCTCTTGTGAGCCCATGATACAACAAGCCAAAAGGCAAATTTTCCGCCCCAAAAGGGCTCTACAGGCTCTACTTGCCTTGTTACTTGGTTTGGACTAAAACAGCCCACATGGCATCAGTCCCTGTACCCTTACAACCAGCCTATTCTGGTTATTTCTGGTGTTTCCACCTCAATGGGGCTGAACCAGCCCCTTAACTGTTCAATCCCCTTGGCTGGTTGTCCTTTACAACCAGCCATGATGACCTTTATTGCCTTGTTTATGGGCTGGTTGCCTCATGCAGCCAGCCCCTGGCCCCTCAAATGGGCCAGGTGGGACCCAGGGCAAACCTGGGTCCGGTCTCAGACTCACATGGGGGGGGGGGTGACCAGCGGACATGTTGTCCCCCCCCCTTTTTCTCTCAAATCCCTGGTGGGGGCGGTCAAATCCCCTCACCAGGGGCCCTGGGGGTCGATATCTCCAGGGCGTCGTCAAGTACGTTGGCCTGGGAGGTGATCAGGTCCCCCCAGGCCCATCGCTCCTCCCCCTCGGTAAAGGGGGGGGGGAGAGCGTCCCTGCCCTGCTCGGTCGCCTCGAACGATCGATGGTGGGGGGGTGATGAATTCCCCCCCACCTGCCGGTCGCTACCCTTGCGGCTGGCGCCGCCACCTCCTTGGGCAAGGAGGTGGTCAGGTCCCCCCTGCCCTGGCCGACCGCGCTGTCGCGGTCGGTCGCTGGCTGGTTCAACCCAGCCAGCCTGCCCCCTCCCCCTCGCGACGGCGAGCAAGGGGAGGGGAAGCGAGCCGGGGCCGCGAGCCCCGGCTCCGCGGCCCTGGTCGCCGGTCGCGACCAGCCGGGCCCGCGCGGGATCCCTCGGCCGCGCAACAGCCCCGCGTGGGCCGTCGGGCCCTGCGTGGGCCGTGCCAAGGAACACAGGCGGCCCCGAACGGGCCGCAACGCGAGCAGCGGCCCCAAGCGGGCCGCTACACGGGCGGCAACCCTAATGGGCCGCCCCAAGCCCAAATTGTGAGAAAAGACTACTTTTGCGGGCCAGCCCGTCTGGCCAAGTATGTCCAAAATAAACCTTGGGCCCAATTATGCCCATACAAGCCCATCTGGCCGTATTTGCCCATATACCCCATCGGGCCCGTTAGGGCCCGTGTACCAATGGGTCTATTTCACGCGTTTAGAGGCCAGTTTCCCCAACTCTGTAACATCCACATGGGCCCGTATGGTCCGTGTGTGTGTCCAATGGGCCTTAGAGGCCCATTTGTGCATCACATTTGGATTACACTTATACGTAGCACCCGCGTAAGTGCGTACGTATTTTAACAAAGTACCCGGTAGAGGATTTTCTGGCAACAGTGCCTCAGGAGCAGTGGCCCAAGGCACTGGAGTTCTTTGGGGCTAAAGCAACAGGATGCTGGCATTGCTGACCAATTGGGAACACCCAACATTTCTGCAGGATGTAACAACTTTGGCCCTTGCAGGACAGGCAGACCTGCAAGAAACCCGCACCAGCATTTTGGACCGGCACCACCGGGTTCAATTTTTCCAATCTTTGGAGCAGTTTACCCTCCGGTCAACAAATTGCAACAGCCAACCCTACTGCCGGCAGCTACGCAAAATCACGCCGGTTGTCAACCACCAGCAGGAGACAAGTTATGCAAAGAAGACTACTACCAATCAAACCCGGCAAGGGCCCACCAAGGAATGAGAAGCCGCCATCTGCAGGCCTAGTTGATTTGGGAGACAAACCAGGCAAACTTGGTAGTCTGGAGTTCCATAGCCTGCAACTGGACGGATTAAATATAAGTTGCCCGGTAATAATTGACCCTGGTGCCTTGCATAACTTGTGTGGGGATTTGACACTTCTCCAAAATTACTGCACCCTTACCAAACATATTCCTCTCTTTGTGGCAACATCAGGACCCAAGGCCAACATCTCAGGGATAGGAAACCTCCATTTTTGAAGGGCTGAAGGCTCTGTGACGGTCATAGCGGGGGTGTTATATAGCTCTTTGGCAAGCTTGACACTGATCTCTCTGGCAGCTTTGAGAAAAGCCGGCCACATATTTGCTTATGATGTATAGGACAACCAGTTTTTCTTGTATAAAAACCAGTCTAACATACTCTTCTCCTGTTCATTTGACAGGAAGTGGAACAGATGGTGTATCTTAGAACCTTTTAGTCCCTTATGAGACAGCTGCTCCTGCAAATACCCATCCCAACCCTACTCCTGTCCCCATTTCACATCCTGAATGCAATGTTACACAATCATGGAAACCCAATTACACTGATATGTTCATTGCCCCTGTAGAGCATGCCTAAGACTACCAATGAAACAAGAACCAACTGAGCCCTTTTAAAAAGATCCTGCTCTTTTGGCATTGGGTTTTTGGCCATGTAGGGACGCGCAAGATATGCAAGATGATGCGCCTAGACTTTGTATTGGTCTGCCAACACAACTCCTGGAAGGCAACATTATATGCCCAGTCTGCATGATAAGTAAGAGCACAAAAATCAATACGCTACGCCCAACGGACCAGAGACAGGATCCGCTAGACATTCTAGCCGTAGATATTATTGGCCCATTTGAGGTCCCTAAATACAATAATGGTAAGTTTTTACTAATAATTTGACAGGCCAAAAGTGGCTACGCCTTTTTCAAAGTCCTTGGAGCAAAATCCAAAGCAACTTCCTTCATCATAGAAAGCATTGAGGAGGTTGAGAAGATCAGCAAGTGGAATTTTAAGGTATTACGGAGTGATAATGGGGGAGAATTTGCAAACAAGAAACTTTCTGATTTCCTTTCTGCTTGAGGCATAACTGCTGAATGCTCCCTACCACACCATCACTATCAGAACGGGATTGTTGAACAATAAAACTGGACAGTGGGCAACATGTCTTGGAAATTACTCTCCAATAGTAGGCTCCCAAAGTCCTTCTGGGGCTTCTTGTTTGTATGGGCCTGCTACTTCCTGAACCGCCTACCAAACAAACTCTTTGGAAAATCAATGCCGCAAAACATGCTGTTTGGTACCAAACCCAATGTTGACCACTTTTGCTGGTTTGGTGCCCAAGCCTATGTCCATATTCCTGTATAACTCAGGAGTAAGCTGGACAGCAGGGGAGTGGAAGGAATTGTGGTGGCTTACCTTGAACGGTCAAAATTTTGGTTATTCTGGGCCCCAGCAGAGAACCTTTTTGTTCAATCAGCAATGGCAAGGTTTCCCAATGGTCCAAGCAACCCAAGTAGACCAGTTGTACACCGCAAACAGGCTGATCACTACCCAAAGTCCAAAACACAGGTACCTCTATCTGGCACCAATACTGGGGCAGCCAATTCTCTCTTTTTGGGAGACTTCAGAAAAGATAAACTCTTTGACAACCAAGATCTAATTTTAGATGCAATTCTTGCTAACTGAAAATTCCACAACGTTGGCATGGATTTTCAGACACTAATAGTGCCTCAAAAATTACCAAAAATATTTTTTGAAGTTTTCAGATATTCCTTTTGAAACTTCAGCTTCAAATATCTCAGATCATGATTCTTTGTTTAAGGAAAAATAATCCAAAAAGGATAATTAAAGAGGCCACCCTTTCCTGTTGAATTATATTCATTTTCATTTATAATTTGAGGGGTGGAAAAAGTGACAAGCAGTTGTTGAAATTTTGATTGGGGTCTTTTGATTCTACTCTAAGTCTTTTCAGAAAGAATTTGTGGAATTTTTGATCCCAGATGGGAAAAAAGAACATTGCAACAGTTGTGTTAATTTGAAGTGTTTTCACATTGGATTCAATTTTTCAAGGACCATGATACGTCCAAAAATTATTAGAAAAATGTTAAATAGCTCTTTAATAGTCTTTTTAAATTGATAAAAGCTTGAAAAAAAAAAAAAAAAAAGTGGCAAACAGAAGGATTCAATAGTCCAATAAGCAAATTAATTCAATTTTTCAAATTTTTTGATTTTTTGAAGGTATTGGTTCAGGCAATATCATACATCCAAAATATCTGGAAAAAAATATTGAAGTGCTTCTTAACTATTGGCCTAAATTTTTGATAGCTTGAATCACCCAAAAACATGAAACAAAATTTAAAATACCAGGAATCAAATGTCCAAAGAGAAATTTGTTTTTTTCGAGGAACTTTTCAAGGTGAAACAATACATCCAAAAAATATGAAAAAAATATTTCAAAGCTCTTTGAATTTTGGTGAAACTTTCTGTCTGCTGAAATAACCACAAACAAAAAAACAATCAAGCTAGCCAAAATAATGATGCAAAAACCCATGCAATAATTTTTTATTACAGAATTTTTTAACTTTTCAATTCCATTTTTAAGGGTTTCTAATGCCTAAAAAAATACAAAAGACATGTTTGAGGGGTGTAAAAGCCCCTGCTACGGGGCTCTAGATTCCAAATTCATGAAAATTGCGTGAAATAAAGCATTTTTTTGTGAAATACCAGGGTGGTGCAACTTCACAACAAATTTTCTTTGCATGAAATGAAGGACTGGATGCCTGAGAAAAAAATTTCCCTACATATATATGTATATATTTAACAATTTTCTTTAATTTTTTTATCTATCATTCCTTTTGTTTTATTTTAATAAAAAAATGAAAATAAAATGAAAATAAACTAATCAATTAAATTATAAATAAAAATAAAAATGAAAATATGAATAAACAAGATTAAATAAATAAATAAATAAAATAAAAATTAATTAATTAATTAAATGAACAATATAAATAAAAAAAGGGCAATGTTAAATTCGCCCCCCCCAAAACGCATTCAAAACCCAAAATGGGTCTCATGGCGTGGTTTTCCACCCAAGATGGGTTGTGTGGCGCAGTATTCAACCCAAATTGGGTTTCAAACGGCCATTCCTGGCCCATTTTCAATTCAGGTGGGTGGTGAATGGCAGTTTGAAACCCATTTTGGGTTGTGAATGGGAGTTTGCGACCCATTTTTGGTTGTGTACTACGCCATGAAATTCATTTTGGGCTATGAATGGCAAGCAAGTATGGAAAATTAAAAAATAACAATTTTTAGATTTTATTTATTTCATTTTATTTTTACTTATATTTTTACATATTTTTATTTCTATTTAATAAATCATTTTATTATTTATTTATTTATTTATTTCAGTTTATTTATTTAAATTTTATTTTGGATATAAATTTTCAATTTAATTAGGGCATTATTTTTCTCATGCATCCAAAACTTCAGTTCATGCATTTTGACATTGGCGCACAGTTGCACCCCTTTGGTATTTCATGCAAAAATACTTTATTTCACACAACTTTCAAGATTTAATTTTTTTTAATTCTGACTGCGCAGACCCATAGAAGGGGTTCTTGAACCCCTAACCAAAGTTTTTAGCAATTTTTGGAGCCATTTGAACCCCTTCAAAAATGCAATCAAGAAATGAAAAAATTGTGTAAAAACAAATTTTTGCATGGGTTCTTGGATCAACATTTTGGCTATTTTTACTTTTTTTTTGCTCATTTCAGCTGGCATGTATTTTGAACAAAACTCAAAAATTTTCTAACCTTGTTTTAATATTTTTTGGATTCATCCTTTCACCTTAAAAAGTCCTTCAAAAAAACACAAATAATCAAAATAATCAAATTTCCCTTTGGACATTTGAATCCTTTTATTTTACTTTCATTTTTGGGTAATTCAAGCTATCACAAAAGTAAAGAAAAAATCTAAAGAGAATTCAAATATTTCTTTCAGTTTTTTTGGATGTATTATTTTACCTTCAAAAATTCCTTCAAAAAAGCACAAAATTCAAAGAGTTCAATTTTCTCACTTGAGTTTTGGATCCTTATTATGGCCATTTTTCCTTATTTTTTTGCTGTTTCAAGCTTTGAAAATTCTAAGAGAGCTATTCAGAAGCTTTTCAAAATTTTTTTAAGGATTTTTGGATTTCATTTTTGACCTTTAAAAATTCAATCAAAAAACCAAAAAATTTGAAATAGTCACTCTTCTTTGAGGCCTTCACATCCATATATTCAATATGACTGAAAATGTTTTCCTTGGATCACCACCCATCATTGAGCACCCCAATTATCTTATAAAAAACCCCCTTGACCTGTTCCAGCCTCCCATCACCCCCCACCACACCATCCCACTATCATACCATACCACACCACACACACCACACCATACCATACCACACCATACTACACCACACCACACCACACTACACCATACCACACCACACCACACTACACCACACCACACCACACCACACCACACCACACCACACCACACCACACCACACCACACCACACCACACCACACCACACCACACCACACCACACCACACCACACCACACCACACCACACCACACCACACCACACCACACCACACCACACCACACCACACCACACCACACCACACCACACCACATAAAACCATATCATACCACACCACACCAAAAAAATGGATTGATCAAGCTCAACCAATGCAGCAAGAACAACCACTTCACCTGGACCGGGAGTAGAAGGCAACATTAAGGCACTTGCACTCAAATCCTTGATGGAGTCCACCCTGATTCTTTTGGAAACTAATTATTTGATTTGGAGAAAGAAGATGGAGCCACTTTTCAAGATGCAAGCTATCCTGGATATGATCAACTCTGACAATCCTCACGTCAAAATTCCCAAGGATGATGAGATGGCTGGTTACCTGATGTCAAAATTGCAACCCAGAACTCATACCAACATAATCACACAGGAGAAGGAAGATTCATCCAAGAGGATCTGGCTAGCTGCTAAGAACAACTTTGTTCAAGTCAGGCAGGCACCCAAGCCAGGATGTTCTTCAATTTCCTGTACCTATGTTTTGATCAGAAAAAAATTGATGGGTTCATCACCTCTGTAAAGGCGCATTTGTGGAAGCTAGACAAAGTTGGTATTGACTTGCTGAACAATATACTCAGTTATATTATTCTGCTAAAGTTACCAGAGTCTCTTAAGTCAATCAGATCTCAGATCATGCACTCTGGGAGCAACCTGTCTGAAACACTGGTACTGAATCATTTGGTCCAGCACAAGAATGAAGTTCAATCAAAATCATGTGCAACTACCAATACCAAAGCAGCCATGTACCATTTCAACAATTAGAAAGAGTCTGACCTCTCAAAACTCAAAAAAAGAAAACATAATCCCTTAGTTAAATCCCATTCTCCATCCTCTTGCTGGGCTGAATTTCCCAAGTTAGGACCAAAGCAACCTTCCAACAAAGCTAGAAAAAATTTCAAGAAGAAGAACCAACCTGAATCACATTATTATTTGTTCCTCTGTGCCTTCAATCAACTTGATAATCTTCACTCAGATCAATTTATCCTGGATAGTGGATGCTCTATTGATATGTTTCACTATCAAAGATCCTTTAAATCTCTGACCAACAATACCAGTAAAGCATTGATCAAGACTGGGAAGAAGGGAAAAGGGCTAAATATTCAAGTACTTGGGACCGCTGTGGTGTTGCATTTATAAACTTGGATTGGGAGCTGAGTCACGGGCTGTGTGCTCAGCAGTTGGGTAGGTTGGGCTCAGCATTTGGGGTGCGCGCGGTCTCAGAAGTGCCTGCTGCGGGATCAGCAGCAGGGGATGAGAGCTCAGAGGCAGTGATTGTGGGGCTTGGCACCAGGTGCCGGTTGGGCCTACTCTGGGGGGCTCCAGGCCGCGACCTGCCCAGGAAACACAGACCAAGTTATTGAGCCAGCCCAACCAAGCTTGCAGGTGGCTAGTCCGGAAGGCAAGGGCGGGGAGATCAGGGGTTATACGCCCCAGGGAGGTTTGCGCTGGCATAAGTGCGGGCCGACTCATGGATTGCAGGATCCGCCAAAGCGCGTGGACGGATAAACCGGGGGGGCTCTGAGTAGGGCACGGCGGAGGTTTGCGCAGGCATAAGCGCGGGCTGACTCACGTATCGCGGGATAGGCCAACGCGCGTGGACGGATAAACCTGCGGGGGCTTGGAGTAGGGCGCGGCAGAGGGTTGTGCCATGAGAAGGACAAACCGGACGTACGTGATATCAAAGGGGAGAGTTTTGGACCGGGTGGGCGGTATGGGGTAGGGTTAGGGTGGAGCTAGGGTTCTGTACTTGGGGTCATATTTCATATATCTTGTTGCATGTGGTTGTACCTAGGTTAGGGTTGAGAGGGAGGACTCGAAAAAACCTCACTCTCAACTCTGGGTTGGACCATAGAGATATAATATATCATCACCACCGGACCACCAGGGAATGGTATGGGAAGGATTGTAAGGGAGGGATTTATCTTGTCATCACTCTCTCTATTCTTAAGCTCATCGCATCCAACCTCCTTACAGATGCTTAGACCAATAAATTTGGGAACTTGAGGACAACTTTGGAGGGTATCACCTCTCTTGTTTCCACACCTGGGGGTCTGGCCAGGAAAAATCTTTTGTCAAAGTCTCTCAAAGGTACTTACAGATGCTAGCAGAAGTTTCCCCTCTTTCTTCCTCCTTCTTTCACCCCCTCCACACCAGCCCAAAGGATTACCCTCATATTTGATTCAAAACCATGGATTTGGATCAATTCATCTCACGGTATGAAACAATTGCAGACTCTGAAGGCACCTTGGATTTTGAGAAGGCGTGCCATGTTGTCCTGTTCATCAAGGACGCGGAAGATCTTTGGGACACAGAAGAGATGACAGGCTACCAGAACCTGGATTGGCCAAAACTGAAGGGGGACATGTTGGCAAGATGGGGGAGGTGCAACTCTTGTTTTTGGGAAGGCAATTTCAAGGCTTCCTTGGAATCAGACTAAGAAGCAGGCGTGTGCGGGGGGGTCCGGTTACAAGCAGAATTGGATTACGCAGAGCTGTATTACAGGGCAGTGTGCGTTCTGGCCCCATCCCTTGGGCCAACAAACTTGCAGAGGTGGTAAGGGTGCTTGAGGCCTATCTGGAGATTATTCAGTGTCCTAGCGCGTCCGTGCCCCGGGTACGCACGTATGGGGACAACAACAATTTTTGGTGTCTGGGACGCAAGGGTTGGACAACAGATTCAAATGGGGGACTGGTTTCCTTGGCGGAGGCAGGGTGGGTGTTGGGGAAGCGGGTCTTGGCAGAACTGGTTCAGCCTGCTGATAGCAAGGAGCAGGAGGTGTAAGGAAGCGCGCGGAGGGCAGGTGCAGCAGAAGTAAGTCCTCTTCCTCAGTATGTGCCATTGGAAGGTACTGTGTGTCAAAAAACCTACCATAGTTTCACGCTTGTGAGCAAAGGCAAGAGCCACGGGTTAATTATTTCCAGGATTCACAAGGACAACGGTGGACGCGTAAGGATGGTCAGGTGCAATGCAGGATGGTACAAGCCTGTGGCAAAAAAGGTTTGGCCCCGGAATGAGCCAATGGATTCAAATACAGGAACCGTTTTCTTGGCAGAGGCGGGGTGCGTGTTGTGGAAGCAGGTCTCAGGAGAACGTGTTCAGCCTGCTGATAGGAAGCAAGCAAGGACAAAGAAACGGGGAGCAGATACTCTGTGAGGTTTGGGAACCAATGAACAGCAGATGGTTCTTGCGGAGAGGGAAGGAGTGGCAGCAGTGGGAACAGGCCAAGCGTCCAGGGATTGTAAGTGGGGCTGGGCCTCTTCAACTGCAGGGAGAATGCGTGCGGGATGGAAGGACATGGTGGTGGTGAGGAGGATGAACGTGGAATGGAAGGATGAAGGGAGCGGGGAGTGCGGGACGGATTGACCAAAGGATGTAGTGGTGGCAAGGAGGATGAACGCGGAATGGAAGAATGAAGGGCGCAGGGAGTGCGGGACAGATCAACGGAGGACAAGCCCCTTGCCATCATGGCTATCGGAGGTTTTGGCATTGGTGAAATGGAAACTTGTGGTGGGGAGTCAGGTGCAGAACGGGGAAGGATTGGGTGCAAATGAGATGACTTGGATAAAGGAAGTAGGGGTTTCGAGGGCATTAGCGGCAGAAGGCGCATTGGGATGGAAGTTTGGAGAATTGGCCGGTGGACGTGACCTTTGTGGGATTGGTTAAGACTGTCAGCTGAGGACAGCAGCCAAGTTGGGGGGGAAGCTAGCGCAGGATGGGACGTGGGGGCGGCACAAGCCGGGTCCGTAAAAGCAAGGAAGAGCCCTGTGGTTGGACAATGCAGGACAAGGAGCAGAGGCCTGGTGTTAGCAAAAAAAAAACTTTTTCTTTTTGGGTTTGGTTCTTTTCTCTGTCTTCTCTTTATCAGTTGTCTTCTCCTAAAGCGTAATGGGTGCGGAGTATGCAGGGAACTGTGTGGCAGTTTGGCTGGGGCCGTCCAGGTACCTTCCAGGGAACTTTGTTTGCTCAGGACGCGGGCGCAGATCTCAATCTCACTCTCATTCTCACCAGGACGCGGGTGCAGATCTCAATCTCACTCTCATTCTCACTGAAGAAGCATGGACGCAGAACTTTCTTGAAAACTCACTCGGGATGCAGGGATTTTTCCACAGGACAATCCGCTGGGAAAGGAAGCGCGCGCAGAAGACATGTATTTCTCTAATCAGGGAAAGCACGGTACAATGAAAAACACAGAAAGAGTGAAGGGGGGAGAGGGGGGGCAATGTTCCTAGGCCATTTTCATCATTTCCTCCATGTCCTCCTGCAACAATGCCAGTAAGGCCTGGAAAGACGCCAAGAGCTTGCACGGGATTCCAAGGATTGAGCGCTGGAGGTTGCTGGGAAGTGGCAGAGCATTGCGGTCAACCTTTCAGCAAAGATCTCAAATCCCGCTGCCGGGAGTGCCAAAACAACGGGGATTTCCGGGATCTTGGGTGGGCTGAGGGGAAGCCGGAATGGTGAGGAGGGGGCCTCTGGAGGACCATCTGGGGGGCTCTTGTCCAAGTCCTTTGAGTACCAAGAAGCGGGAGCCGGGGCAGGGACCAGAGTAGGAGCTTGAGGAGGAGCCTTTCAACATCAAAGGATTTAATCAATAGGCGGGTCCCTTGTGCCTTGCGTAACCCTGACCTGGTCTGCCCAGAATTGCATAGCTGCCTTGTAAGCCGCAAAGTTGGGGAATTCCTCCTTCTGGGGAGGTCCCGCATGGCGGAGCAGTGAAGCCAAGTTGCAGATCAAGCTTGGGGGGGACAGCAAAGGGGTGATCCGGGCGGAGTCCACGAGTACTCCAAGATAGTTTCATTGTCCAATACCACAAAGGGGTCCGGAAGGGCCCTCTTGCGCAGGCAGGAACAGGAGCCGGATTGAGGGGGAGGCTGGGGCATTCCCTTGCTAAGCAAGCAGTGGTGGTGGCTGCATTAGCAAGCCCTGCAGGCGCATCAACCAGGAATGATCAAACAATCTTCCGGGCCCAGAAATTGCAGGGGATCATAGTGTTGGCAGAAGTTGGAAGGAGGGGCAGGGCTAGTAGCTGGGGTGGACTGGGAGTAGGGGGTGGTGGTCCTGTAGCGCATTAGGGTCAAGGTAGTAATGGAAGGACCTCTGGGGACAGAACTTAACTTGGGGGGGGGTATGGTGTTGCATTTATAACCTTGGATCAGGAGCTGCGTTGAAGGCTGCGCGCTCAGCAGTTGGGTAGGTTGGGCTCAGCATTTGGGGTGCGCACAGTCTCAGAAGTGCCTGCTGCCGGCTCAGCAGCAGGGGATGAGAGCTCAGCCGCAGGGATTGCGGGGCTTGGCACCAGGCGCCGGTTGGGCCTACTCTGGGGGGCGCCGGGCCGCAACCCGCCCAGGAAATTCAGACCAAGTTATTAAGCCGGCTCAACCAAGCTTGCAGATGGCTAGTCCTGAAGGCAAGGGCGGGGAGATCAGGGGTTATACGCCCCAGGGAGGTTTGTGCTGGCATAAGTACGGGCCAACTCATGGATTGCAGGATCTGCCGACGCGCGTGGACGGATAAACCGGGGGGGCTCCAAGTAGGGTGCGGCGGAGGTTTGCGCGGGCATAAGGGTGGGCCAACTCACAGATTGCGGGATTGGCCAACGCGCGCGGACAAATAAACCCGCGGGGGCTCCGAGTAGGGCGCGGTGGAGGGTTGCTCAATGAGAAGGACAAACCGGACATACGTGATATCAAAGGGGGGAGTTTCAGACGGGGTGGGTGGTATGGGGTAGGGTTAGGGTGGAGCTAGGGTTTTGGACTTGGGGTCATATTTCATCTGTCTTGTTGCTTGTGGTTGTACCTAGGTTAGGGTTGAGAGGGAGGACTCAAAAACACCTCACTCTCAACTCCGGGTTGGACCATAGAGATATCATATATCATCACCACTGGACCACCAGGGAATGGTATGGGAAGGATTGAAAGGGAGTAATTTATCTTGTCATCACTCTCTTTATGCTTAAACTCATTGCATCCAATCTCCTTACAGACGCTTAGACCAATAAATTCCGGAACTTGAGGACAACTTCAGGGGGTATCAAATCTCTTGTTTCCACACCGCAGAGCTCCATTGCAAAGGCAAAACAATACACCCTGAGAATGCAGCATGGGTCCCTGAAGCCATTGTCAACCTTGTGTCTCTCAGAGCTATCCTCTTGAAAGGATGCAGCCTTAAGGTTAATTCAAAAATACAACCTCCAGTCTTCTCTCTTCATTGTTCTGGAGCACGAGTTTTGACTGGAATCATTGAGAACAATCTTCTCATGATCCTTGCCAATAAATTAGCTAGATTGCACTCTTCACCCTTGCCGGCTAAGGACTTGTCTCGTTCTGTAACTCAAACCAAACTGCAGGATCTTCATCTTAAGCTAGGTCATGCTAGATTAGAAAGAGTGGAGAAGCATGTAGAATTCTTCATAAAGAAGGAATTTCAAAGGCTCTGTGAGTTTCTTGCTTGCAAAAAGAGCAAAATAAAAAAAAACTCCATTTGATAAGAGTCAAGTTCCAGCTGCTGAAGTTTTTGACTGACTTCACCTTGACCTGATGGGACCCCTTAATCCTAGTAGAAAAGGAGAAATGGGGTATTTGCTCACCATAGTAGACAACAAATCTGGGTATCTCTCAGATTTTCCCCTCCCATCAAAGGATGAGGCATCAGAAACCATCAAGTTTTTCATCCAGAAAAAAGCAAAGAATCAAGGAAGATACCCTATTGAAGTTGTTTCAGACAGCAGGGGAGAGTTTGTAAATGAATCTCTCAAGTCCTTTTTCAGAGAAAAGTCCATAAATTATTTGGTAAGCAAACCTTACCACTTTCAGCACACGGAAAGGCCAAGCAAGCCAACTGTACAATCATGGAGTCCCTAAAATCTGTCTTCAGCTCAACCAACGTGCCTAAGAATTGCTGGCATGTTGTTATTCAAAGCTTTTGCCTGGCCCTGAACTAAATGCCATCCAAAAAGGCAGAAAGGACTCCCTGGGAAATGCTGCACAAGACTAAAATTCCTGTAAATTATCTCAAACCAATTGGTTCCAAGGTGGTGTATCTGCTGAAGGAAAACAAGATCAGGTAAAAAGCTGGAGGAAAAGGGGGAAGAGGGAATTTTCATTGGATACAATCCTTGGTTTCAATCCTACAAGATTCTGTCAAAAACTGGAAAAATAATCAAAACCAAACATGTGACATTCCTCAAAAATCAAGATGCTGACAGAGCCACTCTACTTGAAGAGGACTTCACTATGAAAGTAGTCTCACCCATTACAGAAGCTGAAGGAGCAACTCCTCCCAACAAGCCAATCACTGAAGACGCTGAAGAGCAGAAACCTCTTGTGAGAAACTCAGAAGACCTGAGTTCATCTGATTCTGATGTTTCAGACTCAAATGTTCTGAAATCCTTAAAACCATCACTGAGAGATTGCTCCAAACTCAAAGCACCAGAGCTTTATGGTTACTACTCTGAATCACTACCAGAGAATATATGCAAGGCTCTTAAGCAACTGATTTAACTTCCTCCCATTGAAAAGGAGCTGGACACAATCAAGGATCTGGGGGTGTGGGAAGACACAGAAATATCTGAGGTAGTAAACCCTCTTAACACTACCTGGGCTTTTAGAAGTAAGCAAGATCTTCATACCAAAGAATGGGCTCTGAAGGACAGGGTGTGTGTTCAAGGTTCAATCAGAGGTACAGCATTGACTATTTTGACATCTTTGGGCCCACAGGTATAGTCGCCTCCTTATGGGCTCTGCTCAACTACTTGGTTGACAAAAATCTGAAGATTCTTCAATTTGATGTGAAGGGGGTGTTTCTTCATGCCCCTTTGGCTGAAGATGTGTTTATCAAAACACCTACTGGCTCAAAACCTACCTCCAAATACTTGAAATTGAAAAATTTGTTGTAGGACCTCAATAAGGCACCCCTCAACTGGTACAAAACACTCAGCTTGTGGATAAAAGAAAATGAACTTGAGGATAGTGACAGCAATCCTTGTATCTATCTCCATTGTGACAACATCACAGCTCTTTTCTTTCAAATTGACAATTTAATTGTGGTTGGTAAGGCTGATGACTTCAAGAAAAAGTTCTTGAACAGATTCAAAGACTCTTTGGCTCATGAGGTAGACACTCTGCTTGGGATGAAATTTGAAGAAGAAAAACACATCATTGCACTGTCCCTTCCAAATCATATCAAAAAGGAACTGGAAGAAAGGACCTACTTGATGCAAAACCCATGAACAATCCGTGCACTTCTGGCTTGCACTTCAAACCCGCCTCTCAGTCATAAATTGAAGATTTTAAGAAGCTGGGCATCTCTCAGTCATAAATTGAAGATTTTAAGAAGCTGGGGAAAATTTATCAATTTCCAATTGGTTGGCTAAAATTCATTGCCACCTTGGCTTGGCCAGAAATCAGTTTTTCAGTCTCAAAACTAGCCCAATTCTTGGAAGAACCAGGAATCCAGCATTGGAAGGAAGTAGAGCATTTCTGGAGGTAACTTTTAAAAAAAATTAAAAATCAATTGGTTTTTTGAGCAAAGACTACAGCAATGCAAGTGGTTTCCTACAGTGATGCTACCTGTGGAAATTATCCACTCACCAGAATTTCACAAACTGGCTTCATCTGTATCTTCAAGGGGTCACCAATCTACTTGACCAGAAAAAGCCAGCGGAGCATAGCTCACTTTTCTACCAAATCAGAATGCAATGCTTTATCTGCCGGCCATCTTGAAGGGAATTGGATTCATCATCTTATCAGCGGGATCTGGAGAAATTGGCTCCTACCACCAGTACATTTAATCAACAATAAGGGTCTAAATGATAAAATCAAGAAATTTGGTTGTAAGTTGCATGCCAAGTACATCAACATCAAGTTAAAAAGCCTAAAAAATGATTGGAAGAGGCAGTTAATTGATATTAAACTCATTTCTTCACAAGACATGCTAGCAGATTCTCTTACAAAGGCCGCCAAACCCACAGCAGTGGAAAGACTCACCAAATATATTGGATGTTGAAAGCCTTCCTGATTTTGATTTGAGCAGGAGTTTTGATATCTGTTTCTATCAATTCATTCAATAATGCGCGGGCTAAGAAGATTCAGTAGCCTTTCACCTAATTAGCTAGCTGCCTAGACTATCTAAGATACTTCTTTTCCGCTTCCATTTCTTTCTTTTCTGTTGTTTGTTTCCTTCTGTCTCACTTTTCTATCACATCTTCTTTCCAGTTGGCACTCAATCAAGATGAACTTACTTGATCACCAGTGCACTTTGACATCACACCTTTGGCTTGACTTGGTAGGATCAATCAACAGCTCAACTTCTCAAACTTTTTAATCAGATCACCATCAAACACAGCTTTGTGGTAGGTTTCAACACATTCATCAACTCAAACCCAGGAACTATACTACTTGTCACCCCAGAGTCAAAAATTCATTCTGGTAGGATTGGTCTATTGCTAATAGTGTCTTAAATACTCTAATTAGTCTTCTCAAGGCCATCATCTAGCCTGTAGAGGAGACAAATATGTTTGTTCTTCTTCAGTTTCATTGTTCTTATTAATCACTGTCTGTTCTGTGCCTACTTAACTGACCATTGGAATACAAACAGCCTGATCCAGGTTTATCAAATCTTATTTCCTTTTACAAATCCAACCATCTCCTTTTTATCCCCTTGGATTCTTCTGTGGATTGGATGAGTGGAAGTATCAATGGAAGGTGGATCTTTGTGCTCTGGACATATAACCTTCATCACCCAAACACCCAATCTTTTTGAAAAATTCCATGATAGACTGAAAGGAAAATTGTTCTTTCTTGATTTTTTCAATTTTGTGGTGTCTTTCCTGGGTTTATATTCTCCAGATTCATCACATTGAAAATTTGAGTCCTGATTCTTGCAATTTGATACTCTGTTAGACATGGCATATCCATGGGACTTTGACAATGATTGGATAGCCTCAACCAGCTCCTCCTTTTGATTGTATAATATTTCAGGAGGAGGGTCTAGAGGGGTGGAATCAAGATTTTGATTATATGAAGAAGGAGCAAGAGGGGGTTAATAACTATTTCAATTAGATGAGATAATGGAGGATTGGTCTGGTGAAACAGTTGAAACAGTTCTGAATAGTGGGTGAATGTTTTCTCAAGCCATTGTCAAAAGAGATGTTCTTGTTAGGAAGTATCTGGAGTTTTTTTTTTTTGATGAGTGGTTGGTGGTGTGGTGTAGTGTGCTGTCCTTTGGTGTGCTGTGTTGTCCTTTGGTGTGCTGTGGTGTGCTGTGGTGTGGTGTGATGTGGTGTACTATGGTGTGGTGTGCTGTGGTGTGGTGTGGTGTGGCCTGGTGGGGTAGTGGTGGGGGTGATGGGAGGGTGGAACAGGTCAAGGGGGTGGTTTATAAAATAATTGGAGCTGTAAAAGATGGGGAATGGTTGCAGGAAACAATTTTCAGTCATATTGAATATATGCATGTGAAGGGCTCAAAGAAAAGTAATTTTTTTGAATTTTTTTGGTTTTTTGATGGAATTTTTTAATATCAATGATGACATCCAAAAATTTTCAGAAAAAATGTTAAAAAGCTCTTGGTTAATTCTCTTAAAGTTCTCAAAGCTTGAAAAACCAAAAAAAAAAAATAATTCAAAATGTCAAACATAAGTATCTAAAAGTCCAATGAGAAAATTGCATATTTTGAATTTTTTACTTTGCTTTTTAAAGGAATTGTTTACAGTAAAATAATACATCCAAAAAATCTGGAAAAACTATTCAAATGCTTCTTAAATTTTATTATAACTTCTTGATAGCTTTAATAAAACACAAAAATGAAATTAACTGGAAATTAAAACAATTCAAATTTCCAAAGAGGAATTTGATTCTTTTGATTTTCTGTGTTTTTTGAAGGAATTTTTCAAGGTGAAACAATACATCCAAGAAATGTGAAAAAAATATTTTGAAGATTGTTGAATTTTGTTCAAAATTTATGGAATATGAAATAATAAAAAAATAAAACATCAAAATAGCCAAAATAAGAATCAAAAACCCATGCAAAAATTTGTTTTTACAGAATTGTTTCATTTTTTTATTGCATTGATGAAGAGGTACTAATGCCTCCAAAATTACAAAAGTTTTTGGTTATGGGCTTAAGAACCCCTGCTACAGGGATGCTTAGTCATAATTCAAAACAAAAGAATTCTCAAAACATGTGTGAAATAAAGTTTTTTTCTGTGGA